>CM027123.1:469646-1069646 GCA_015476505.1 Urochloa ruziziensis | reverse complement strand
TCAACGTCATTCACCCATTATTCAAAATGGAGAGAGTGCGCGCCGGCCTATTTTGCTTTGAGTGCACTATATAGGAAGCATACTAAATACTATGTATACATCAAACTAGGAAACATACTATATAGTAGCTAGTGACTTGGTCAAAATAAGTTGTGAAAGGGAATAATAAACCTTTATTAGTGATAAATATACTATATAGTATGTTTCCTAGTTTGCTACCCGCATATATAACTGATCGATTATTGTAAACTAATACTATCATGTGAGTCATGAAAAAGTAGGGAGTATATAGGAAAAGGTAAAGCTTTTCTATGAAAAAGTAGATTGCAAGCGAAAAGTAAATGAAACAAATAAAGCTGGTAATATTAATTAGAGGCCTGTGCTAATTAGCCGTGTGAATTATATTATGAAGTAAACAGATAAAGGTTCATGCATGTGCGCTATTCCGTCCGATCCAACAGAAAGAGCAGATATTTGTCAAACCCCGTGTCTGAAATTAACAGGGCGCCGCTATGCATTACAGGCAGGTGGTGCTAGGAGCTTCGTCGCTTGGCTTGTCCAACCAATTACCACACAGCAGCAGCCTTCGGAATTGAAGCAGAGGCGACAGATGGCCGCCGCGGGAAAGGAGTCGGCCCCGCAGCACCCGTCAGGCCGTCAGCCACAGAAGAAGAAGCTGCGTCCGGCCCGCGTATCCCACGCCCGGCCCAAAGGAGAAAGAATTGGCACCAATCAGCTGTCCGCGGGGGGCTAAACTAATGACAGACCACTAGCTTAACTAGGCCATGTAGAAAGGCGGAGAGAGCGACGGCGCCCTCTCGCTGTCTCCTTCCGAGGGGAAGATAAGACGAAGCAGAGCTAGCAAGCAGCGGTTTTTTGCTCAAGTTTAGTAGGTGGGCGTGCGCTTTGCATTTGCTTGGCAGGCACCAGCTCAGCGCAGGCCATACGCACAGCACAACATGCTCGAATTACGCGTCTGCCGCCTCGCCTCCATTCCATCATCCATGGCGATCGTTATGGCCGATCTTTTCACCATGGCGGCCCGTACGCTTCCTTCCCGCTTCTTTACCAACCCTTATATACCCGCCCGGCCTCCCCTCCTCCATCTCGTCACACCTACTGCTATAGCGCTTTGCTTTCCTTGCTTATTGCTCTCTGCTCACCTCGCTCCTCGAGGCATAGAGCACCTGCGGCATGCGTGCACCATAGCTGCAGATAGGCGCACTGCAGCTCATCGAATTCGGCACATACATATATGTCAGCAGGTAGGTAGTACCCAGCTGAAAGAGAGGAGACATGCTCCTGCTCGTGCCCTAATAAGGCCGCTTCATGGCTGAGCAGCAGCCGCCATCGCCGCCGCGGACCCCTCATTCTCCTTCCCCGGCGGTGCAAGTGCAAGTGGGCCACCACCAGGCTTCCGGTTCGGCGGGTCCTGCCTCGCCTCATTCTCCGTCTCCGGCGGTGCAGCAAGCCTGCGCCACCAGCGAAAGCACGGCGATGGCCGCCGCCGCGACGAGCTCCGGGGAGCCGTCGCCGCGTTCGTCGGGGAAGCACGCCTTGTACCGCGGCATCCGGTGCCGGAGCGGCAAGTGGGTGTCGGAGATCCGGGAGCCCCGCAAGGCGCGCCGCATATGGCTCGGCACCTACCCGACAGCCGAGATGGCCGCCGCAGCCTACGA
Organism: Urochloa ruziziensis; assembly: GCA_015476505.1. Taxonomy (NCBI): domain Eukaryota; kingdom Viridiplantae; phylum Streptophyta; class Magnoliopsida; order Poales; family Poaceae; genus Urochloa; species Urochloa ruziziensis. Next base: position 1,067,967 of record CM027123.1, on the reverse strand, counting down.
CGTCGCCGCCCGCGCCCTGCGCGGCGCCGACGCCGTACTCAACTTCCCCGCCGCGATCGCCTCGCGCCAGCCACCAGCGTCAGCCTCCCCCGCCGACATACGCGCCGCCGCCGCGGCGGCCGCGGCAGCAGCGCAGCTCGAGCACCCGCACCAGGCTACCGACGCCAGCAATAATCCCCCCGCCGCGCAGAGCTACCCGCCGCCGCACCCGCAGCAGCAGGGAATAGATGAGTTCATGGACGAGGAGGCCATCTTCGAGATGCCGCAGCTGCTGCGGAACATGGCGGCGGGGATGATGATGAGCCCGCCCAGGCTCAGCCCCGACACCTCCGACGACTCGCCGGACCCGTCCGAGGCCGGGGACAGCCTCTGGAGCTACCATGACCCCTAGATTTATGCATTGCTTCATGCTCAATTGCACGCCTACAGGCCTAGTGTGTGTGTGTGGTAATAATACGTAGTACAAACTACTATACTAGTAGTATGTACAACAACCATCGGTAGCCGCGAACCAGAATTATTGATTATGGCAACAACAACAACAGAGGAGCAGCAGGTACATACTTGGACCCCGGCCACCGTCCTCTATATATCTGGTAATATAAGTGTATGCCATAAGCGTACTGTGACATGCATGCTCAGCTCGCTAGCTAGTAATAACTGTACTAGTTACCACAGCATCCATTTCTTTTTATTTCTCTCGTCTCAGTATTTATTTCATATTTCCAGTTTTTTCAAGTGATTCGGCATCATTGATCAAAAGTCCAATTGTACGTACGTTGGTGGTGCAATTGGCGTATCTCTAGTTTCGGTGCAAGATCAAGCACACATGTTTTTAATGTGCCAAGTGGATCGTAGGCGGGGGACGCTACTACATCGGTACAGGATATCAATATATGTTTGGGTGCCATTGTTTCTGCAGGCAAGAAAAAAAATATTGTCATACATGGCCCCAATGGATAAGAATATAGGTGTGCACATGCATGCTCCACTTTCCTTTTTTAATAGCGTGCTAAGTTTTGCTGCTGTTAAGTAGTATATATAATGCATATAGGGGAAGTTGGCTGCTGAGACCAGCAAAAGGGAAGGGAGTTAGGTGGTCAATCTCTCGGTTCATCATGGTTTATACTATATATAGTTTTCACCACATACTATATATAGTAGGTGGTAGTTTGTTGTAGTTACTCGGCCTATTCTGCTGGTAGATAAGTTTGTTGGCTGTGATTGATTTTGGCTATTTCAATAGTATTCTGTGAGGGAAAAGAAGATAGAATAAGTCAGAACAAGCTCGTTGTGGCTGGAAAACAGACAAGCAGAATAGGTTGACTACCAATGGCCCTGTTTGGATACTCTAACTCTGCTAGAGGTTAGAGTTAGTTTCTAGCTCATGACTAACCCTAAACTAACTCTAGCCAAAGAGGTGTTTGGATGACAGGGTTAGATTGTTTATCTTGATCATCTTGGACAAACAGTTCCACTCCTTCACTCGCCGTGCTCCCTATCCGGGGTACCAAAGGGAGTCCGGGATACAAGAAAAATAAATTCTGACCAATAAATTCAAAAATGTGCAATTTGAACAAGTTCACGAGCAGGATCGACATAATTTTGACCAATAAATTCAAAAATGTGCAATTGGAGATATCATAATTTTGTCCATACAAATGAGATGTCCCAATAAACATACAAGTTCTCAATCAAGCATAGCGACCAGAGCTGTGGATGGCGACCAGAGCTGTGGATGGTGACCATAGCTCCCGAGCGTAGCTGTGGACGGCGATGGCCGAGCTAGAGGAGGCGGCGGCGCATGGAGGCTAGGACGCGGCGGCGCATGGAAGCTAGGGACGGCGGAGCATCAAGGGGCGGCGGCGCATCGCGAGCTGCGGATGGATTTTTTTTTTCCGAAACGAGTCGAGCGGGTGGATGGGAGGACCGGTGCGGATGGAGTTTTTCAGCGGACCCCACCTCAACTAGCTCCAATTAGCACCCCTTGGTTGGGATAGTTTTTTGGGTGGGTTAGATGCAACTAACTCCACTCTAACCCTGCCGTTTGGATCCTTTAGGGTTAGTTGAGCTCCAACTAGCTCAAACTAACTCTAACCCATGGATCCAACAGGGCCAATGTATCGTTTTCCTTTTTGTGTGTCCCCTCCCCCCCCCCCCCCCCCCCTACCTGAAATAATAGTGTCAAATTTCAATATTTTTCCGCTCTGGAACAATATTTCATCAAGACATTTTACAGCTTGCATAATTCTTCAAAATAAAACCACCTTTGTTACCTATAAATCCGTTTTAATTTCTTTGAATTATTAATCATCAGTAATTGTTGAGATCAATAGTGTCAATATCATACTAATCCATGATCGGAAACACTGTTTCCTATCACTTTAATGTTTTTTTCTTAGTCCTCGTAGTAGGCAAATAATGTCAGGCAGGACTAGCATTATTGAAGATATCACAGGCTTCTGAGACTTTATAGTTCATACTATATATATATATATTCCGATCATATCAATTTTTTTAAACAAACCGACTCCATCATATTACTCCCCTCCGATCTTCTGAGCTAAAAAGGATGGTCACCTGATCACCCCTACCAATAATACAATGTGGGGTTGATTTATGATTGGATGCCCTGGATCATTTCTTTTTGTCAAGATCTCGCTTACTTGCATGAGGATGAATCACTGGATCTGAAAGTGTAGGTTTTTTAAGCATATATATAGGAGCTAGTGAGATCTATACCGTTTGGCTCATTCCCTGCTTGATGTCATTAGTTTGCACCCACAAGACTGACCACAAGCAAAGCTGCTCGTGACAATCCATAAAAACATCTATGTGAAAACAGTGAAAACCCATAAACAAATAGTGTAAGGTGGAAAGCAGGTAAAAGACCTCTCCCGGGTCTCAAAAAAGGAAAAGGGGTAAAAGATCAGTACAACCAAATGCTCTTGAGAACTCATTATTTAACTGTTGAGCAACAGTAAGGATCTTCTTTAGGAAAGGCCAAGGGCCAAGACTCTGACACCATGTTTTGAGATAAGGTACAATAAGTTAGCGGGTCCACAGTTTATCACAGGGTAAGAGTCTGCTTAAACAGTTTTACCAATTTGGTGATGGAAAACTGTCAGCTTCATTCCTGGTGAAGATTGAGTGATTTGGCCTGGTTCTCGAGTGTATGTGGGGCATGATTCTTGATCTGTTTGTGCACTGACACTGTTTCGCGCATGCATGGATGCATACTTTCAGGGACCATATGCATGGTGACATCTTTTTTAAGGATCACAGTCCACTGCATTGACGAACCTAGACAATTTCAGTTTTTTTTTTTTTTTTTTTGGTGAGCATCAGATGGCAAGTGGCTCTCCGGTCGTACGGAAATCTTATTTATGCCTTGGTTTTCGAATACTGTAAGTTTAAAGCAATGCAAGTGGCTCTCCGTACTCTGCATTTAGGAGTTGAAATAATTAAGTTTGCTCGGAAAATTGATACTCCTAAATGCAGGAGAGCTGTGCCAGCTGCTTGATCAATCTTCAATCTATTATCTTATTAAAACAGAAGCAAAAGAAGCCACCAGATTCACCGAGAGGGCCGAGAAAATCTCACGTTAATCTAAAAAAGAGAAGAACCTCCACCGTTGGATTTAATGAAGATCTGACGGTCAAGAGTAATCTAAAGAGTCCAGATCATATACAACTAATTTATGCTGATCTAACTAATAGATATATATCAGATTAAAATTAAAAAAGGAATCTATTTTTCTAACCTAACCCTATACGGTCTTCAGGTTCCCAATCCCACGTTGGCATCCCATCCCACTTTACTAATTTAGAATAAAAACTAATTTCCTAATCTAATACGGTCTAGATTATCTGAAACAGTCCATATCAAATAAAAGGTCTGAATTAATTCAAACTGTTTTGATGGTAAAAAAATTAATATCACGCAAGACTCCAAATTTTTTTTCTAATCTAATACGGTCTAGATTATGTCAAACAGTCCATATATCAAATAAAAGGTCTTTTCTGGATATCAAATAAAAGTTTTGAATTAATTCAAATAGTTTTGATGGAAAAAAATTAATATCACGCAAGACTCTAATTCTTTATTTTTACCGAAATTAATCAATAGTCCTTTAAACATGAGGAAAAAATTGAAGAGAATGAATCTAATTTTTTAAGTAATACCGAACCCGTTGCTGTGGAACTAGAATTAAAACACCTAGCGTTATCTGCTTTTGCCCCGATTGTCACACAAAGATGTTTATCTTGCGAAACACATACAAATGTACACGCTCACATACACACACGTACACTCACCCATATGAATACTCGCACGGGACCCTACCTATATGAGCACCTCTGAAAGATTGAGTTGACTGATCTCCAGATTGACGAAGCGAGCACAAATGCCTCACTATCGACTGGTAGGCCGCCTACCACTAAAATAAATAACACCAGTTAAATCCTATTATAAATCTAGAAAAATACGAGCACCCACGCCGAGTCGAGGACTCAAATTCGGGAGGGAAGGTTCCATCACAAGAGAGTTGAATTTGATATCAACGGCTATTATCTTCCCATTATTTATCCTCATCAATAGTTACTATCTTGGTATAGGTATCAATGCCTCCCTGATAGCAAACACATAGAGAACGCAACATGATATAGGAAACATCTAGCAACATATAAAAATAATATTTTCTAATTAGATTACTTTATGTGTTGAGGCCAAGAGAGGAGGTGGAAATTACTGGCTACTATCTTTCATTTTCTTCAACGGTATCAGCGGTTATTATCTTGGTAGACTTCAATATCACCTTGATTGCAAGCAAAATGTGATGAACACAATGTGATTCAAGAAAAAGCAAACACATTGCATATCAAAACCCTAATGTCGGCTCAAAGCCAAGAGCACAAGACTGCCAGTTGGAGATTAGAGTAGGTGACAATAGCTTTTTCGCTTAAATGCAAGTTATACACTACATTAACTATAACAATGCAAGGTAATGACGATCTACTAAGCAAGTTTAGACACAACTTATAGTGAAAAGCATTGATTGATAGACATAAGAGGGCAGTAGATTGAGGAGAGGCGAAGAACATATATTTCCTTTTGTTTCCTATTTACTTTGGCGGTGCTTGTGCATGCACTAGGAGAATGTGAAGTTGTGTTGGTGTTTGTTAGCACTATCTGAATTATAATAATCCACGTAACCTCACATGATTCTGATCAGCCGACTACCATTAAAGAGCAATGGAAAATAGAGATATAGTAGTAGCCTAAACAAAGTATCGTCCAACGAATTCATACACTTTTATGGCAAAATGTGATCAAAGCACACGACAATTGTCACCAGTATGATTGAAGAACTTGCCAGATAGCTTATACTTGACATACGAATTGAGAATGAAAAAGTCAATGACAAATATCAGGGCACATCGCAACTCGAGACAAGATAAATCATGACAAAAAAATATTTTTTACAATTTTACTATGATGTGACTTCGGAGAATAGTGCAATGATGCATGCTTTTTCTTCCTATCATGCTATGAGCAACACGCACAACCATCCAAACCAAGATGCGGGTAGTGGTTGATGAGAAGGAATAATATACACCATGAACGATGCACCTTCAATAATTGTGGTATAGAGAGCAAAGCTCTTTGGAAATAGAAGCACAAGAGAGGCTATACTACTTTACCATCTTCAACAATGAATTGTTGACGACCCCGCATATCCTATGAGCAAAAAGGGCGCGGCTAGATAAATGAGAGCAACAACCAGTGATTGGAGAACAATGAAAAATAAAGAAGATTATACCTTTTGTTAGCATACATTGAATCACTTACCTATAAATCTTCTAAAAATAATTAATCATATACTGCATTTAGAAATCTACTCAAGAATTGTAGATCCCCAAGTCAAAAGGTAAAACAAATATAAATTCATGTACAAAATCTATATATCTTTATATATTTTAACTTTTAAGTAAATATCTAAAAATATATTTATACCATTCTGTAACATATAAATATTCCTTTCAATGTATATAAAAATAGGGGTAAGAGCCTCCCATGCCGTTTCCCTTCAAAAAAATAATATCAACCGTTCCGTTTTCTTTTTATTTTCATGTAAAAATACATAACATAATATAGAGATAAAAATAAAAATATACAACACATTGGTTCGATCCATTTGGACAAAAGAAATACAATGGTACGACTAGAGGAAAAATTGAAACCTTATAAAAATATAACATATGTAAAAAATACTAGCTACCCCGTGCAAATTGCGCGGGCCAGAAGCAAAAGGAGCCACCAGATTCGCCGAGAGGGCCTAGAAAATCCCACATTAATCCAAAAAAGAGAAAGATATAGGCCGTATGATTTTATGAAGATCTAACGGTCTAAACTAGCCTAAAAAGCATATCCAATACGACTAATAATAAATAAGAAAAAAGAAATAATTAATACCTCTAGAAGTCCATATCGGATTGCCTATTTCCAATTATATTTTAACACCATATCGGATATAAATCTTTTCAATTACATTGGATATGTATCCAATACACGTTGGTTATCGTTTTTATGTTGGGCAACACATAATTTTATTGTTTTTTATGTAACAAAGTACCCAATACACTTTAATATGTGGCAGCTACATGACGAGAATGACATGGTCTTTGGTGTCACTTTGGTGTCCGTTTCTTTTATACTAGCTTTATAGTAGTATATAATTTATTACTCCTTTTAGCAACACATCAAAGAGAATCTTACTATTTAGGAGTAGACTAATAATAAAACTAACTACAGATCTAGCGAGCAAACCGCAAGACGAAATAGGCAAATCATAGGCCCATTAGATTCCTCTTGCGAAATACACTTCGTCTATGTAATGGGTTATTTTTGTCTATATTTAATACTCCATGAATGTGATGGAAGGTGAATTTTTTTTGGAGGAATTAAACAACCCGTAAGATAGAAATTATATTGTTTTTTCTTCCACTAGCTATTTGAAATAAAATAATATTTTTTACGAAACATAGTGCACAACACACGCAAATATGCTTAGATGCATGCAACACTGCCCTTATAAGCACACTCGAGAAATTGAGCTAGGAGATCTTGATATTAACAGAGACAACAAAGACGTATTCTTATCGGCACGAACATCTCTTGTCACTGAAAAAATAGCACCATTAATTTCTAAAAATAAAAGCCCATGTGGTGGAACATGTTCCACCACAAATGAGTTATGCTCAACTTATAAAGAAAAAGGAAAAAAGTTAATTAGCACTATGTATTCTCCCATTAATAATAATAAACATATCATGGTATGTGGTTAATATTTTTTCCTTAGCCATTAAAACATGTCCTTAATATTTTTCATATGATAAACATATTTTGGTTTCATATGATTGCATGTTGTTCTGATTTTTTCCCTTTAGCCATTAAAACATGTTTTGGTTCCTATATAGCTAAAATCATAGTTGTCGATGTACGTCGAACGATCGATGGACCTGTTGCTGCCTATATGGACGAATAGCAAATTTGGATGGGTGTGTGCATGTATATGTGTAAGCTATGCTCTTTTCTAGAGTTGGTAAAAACTAAAGTAAAGTAAACAAAGAGGTATTTAATATATCTATATACAAATTTAATCCTATGTATTCTGAATGCACAAAGACATGTTATGAACTAAAATACTATGCATGATAACTTTTTCAAAAAAAAAACCAAAAGAATGCATCATATGTAATATTTATAAAAAATTAGTAGAGGGTATAGAAAAAGTACAACTTGATACAAAATGATCTTTAACCATCTGCTACTAGCAACAAGAATCTATTCACTGAAAGAATATTGGTTGGAATGATCTTTAACCACCTGCTACTAGCAGCAAGAATCTATTCACGAAAGAACAGTGGTTGGAGGATGACCCCTAGCAACGCATGCTTGCAATCTTTCACAAGAGAACATAGGGTTGGAAAATTGGACCTTGCCGTAGAACAAAACAAAGAAAATGGTTAAAACTGTCGCATCAAAAGACCGCCAATCGCATCCCTCTAATTGACACACCAACTAGCAGAACGTGTCCTTACTAGCCCTTTGTTGGTGCCTGATCAGATGTTGTCGTGGTATGAAGAGGCCAGAGAGACCTTATTGCCATATACCATTAACGCCACCATTTTTATATCGATGTTAGGTATAAAATAAACTCTAGAAAAAAAGAGTATAATAAAAACCAAAGAATAAATTCCTACACCATTCAAATCATACACATTACCCCACTCCCTTCTCAAAAGTATAAAGAATTTCTTAGAGCCTCGATATGCAGAGAGAGAGGAAGGAGGGACAAATTAGCACTAATGTGCGTGTGCTCTAATGATTTTTGGTTGCTGCTTGGTTTGAAACCAAAGCATTGACATGGAGAAGTATTGCGCCCAAGCTAGAATTAATAACATTTAATTTTTTTTGCCAAGTCTTCTGGAAGCAAAAGAATTGCTCGCCCGCGCCTTGGCACAATGAGCTTTGGGCAAGTACCAAACGAGCTTTATACCTTCGTAGCCACAACAGTTAAATATTGACCCGAGCGTAGGGTTCATATTAGGAGAAAGATGTAGTAGCTATAAAACAATATGAGATAATGCATGTACGGGGTGTACCAAATGTCGATTAAAGAACAAAAGAGAGTTATGGATATACATAGCAAAAGGGACACATCCATTGCTCATTAGCATTTTTATGAATAAAAAAGATTAAAGTCTCATTATTATTTCTGGCTATATACATCATTGATCCACCCATCTAGATATTCTACTAAAATTCTAATTGAAACAAAATGTACATCACAAATTAAAAATCTAAACAATAATATTGTATGCTAAAACATATGTACTTTTATATGGATTCGATAACTAAAAATTACATTCATATATTTCTTTCCTCCTGAAATCATCTTCCAAAAAGATACGCTATCGAATATGACACAAAAAAGTGCATATACAATAACCTGATATGAACTATCCTCTTTCATTTATTCTAAAATAAAGTATCCAAATATTAGAAAAAAATACTAGCTTTCCCGCGCAATTTGCGCGGGCCACCTTGCTAGTTATTAAAGAAAGAGAAGAAAAAGATTATGTTGGAGCATGAGGTCTACCAGGACGATGCGCGCTATATATTTGAGAACATGTGATTGAAATTCAAAAGGTCAACAGTAGGCACTAACTGAATTGTGAAGTACTTGATCAACAGTAGTGACGAATTAACTGGATAGATCGAACAGAAATAATTATGCTTATTTTGAGTAGTGAAAGTGCTTTATTAGATTCTTCACCCGATCAACGTTAATTAGTAAAGTGGTAGCTATACATGGTACATGGAATAATATGACTGATGGGCTCTTATCTAGCTAGTATAGGACGATGGGAGGGAGACAGACAGCGACAAGAGTCTCGCTCTTTACCGTCGCCGGCCCGGCCAACACCCCGTTTAATTAATTTGGTATACTTGCATGCTCTCTCTCCCTAATACGTGTACGGGGAGCTGAGGATCATATCGGAGCTGCCCATGGAGGCTACCAGCACACGTACAGTTGATGGGCACAGCACGACGACATGCACGGATCGGACTTGGTATATGCAATTTGTGTGGAAGCTAGGGATCATATCAGCGACGAAACGGCTAGCTGGTCCCGGCGACATGCCCCCATCGCCAGGGGTACGGCACGGCTGTCGCGTCGGGGTCATGCGCCGCTGTACATGCTCCCGGCCGCCGGATCGGAACTCGACGAGATGAGATCGATATATATGCTAGCTGAGGGCCGGATAGATCGTGTCCTCGCGCCTCACGGACATGCTCGCGCCGTGCGCCTGTCGCCGGGCCATGAGGACAGGCGCAAATGATCGGTGATGAGATGCGTCCGTGACACCGGGTGGTGGTGGTGGTCGTACCCTACGGGGACCAGCCGCTGCCGGCCGACCGGCCGGCACTTATAAGAACTGCTATATGCATTGGTCGATGCAGCGGCTAGAATATTAATATATAGTATTCTTTTATCTAAAAAAGAACTGATGCCGTCGTCTATATGCAAATGCATGGACGGTGTGGATCGATCAAAATTATTGTAGCTTCCGCTTCATCATCCACATGATGTGCGAGCGAGCGAGAAACGCCAAGTTGCATGCTACTGAATAATGTAATAATTCAATTCGTGCGTGTATGCTAGCGGCCGCGCGCGCGGTCTTGTCCAACCAGCTGCATAGCTAGATGATGAGACGATGGCCGGGCAACCGGCAGCGGCTGCTAAGCAATGACGAGGGAACAGTGTGATCTACAGTACCCTTTGCCAGCAGCGGTCGCAGGACCGGCCGGGACTTGGGTTGTAGCCCTAGCCTATATGCTACTATTAGTTTGTTTGTACTGACCTCTTGAATCTCAATACAAAATCAATGGACATGGCAACACTCGAGGCCTACAATGGCAATCGCAAAATCTACATCTACTATTATTATCATCTTAATACAACAGTGTTAACAAAATGCACAAACCCGTTCGCCAAGCGGACCTAAAAATTACCACGTTAATCAGAAATAGAACAATACATACCATTAGATTTTATCAAGATCTAACGATCTAGACTCAAAGAGTCTATGTTTAAAAGAATTAATAAAAAACTAATTTCAAAACTAAAAAATAGGAAGGTTAACACTTGACTAAATATAGTTCATGCCAAATACAGTTAGTAAATAGATAAATTAAAAAAATAAAAGAATAAAACTTTGGACTTGATTGAAGAGCCCATATCAAATACAATTAGTAAATAGCTAAATTTATAATTAATCAAAAAGTAAGTTAGCATTCGACAAAGAGCACCCGTGCAATTTTTCAGTATATAAGTTGAAACAAAAATATGTGCGCTATAAAAGGTCGCAAGCCCTACTAAAATATTTATCTTAGCCTAATATTCTTACTACTTTTTTATAAGGTGCTACTAGTTTTCTTTTTTAAAAGTTGCTACTAGTTTCTTTGTGTCTTGGCTACCAAGCTCGATGCTTCACCACTGCTGCACACCTATCGTGTTCGTCTACTAGCATGATGACTTCGCGAGACGGCCGAGCACGCCACACTATAAAAACATTACAAGACTGGTACACTTATCACGCTGTCGATCCCTGCCACTTCACCCTTACAGTCCTAGTACGGTGTACTCCAACGTGTGATGCTAGCTAAAAGTTTTCATATTTGGAGCTATGCCTCTTGGCTTATCTCTAGGAATGATATGATGTCACCATCACCCACACACATAGTACGTTTAAATTTTGAGTTGGCTTTTCTCGAAAGATTTGAGTATATTTTCTAAATAAAGTATTTTTTGCATTTCAATGAATCAAATAAAGATTATGTCATTTCATTATGCATTTTTCATAACAAAAGTGTATTTATCATCCCTTAAGTATCACCAAAAGGGTGTGGCTTTCATACCTCATGTTTCAATTAATAAAGGAATAAAATTATCCCGGTGCATCAAATAAGGATCCACATGCCAATCTATCTGTATAATATATATAGATGATCCCCACTAACTATTTCTCTTAACATGCAAGCTATCCACTTCATTTAAAAACCCACTACATCAAACGCCACGTCACCATCCACTAGAATCATCTATTTATTTCTTCCATCGATTTTCTGTGACTAATAACATCTGTACGTGTAACTTATTAGTCTTTGTTGCTATAAAATTCACACAGTAGACATACACGAAGGATCAATCATTTAAGAGTCGTTATCTCTCAACAAAATGAACATGTTTTCATGTATAATGTCATTTGCAAAAGAATGTTGTATTGCAATCACCTTAGTATTTCTACTTTCAAATTAAATTAAAATTTTGTTTAAAAATTTCAACAGCAACGCGCGGGGTATCACCCAGTTATTATTGAACTAGACCCCAAAGTGGGAACGTTTAGAATCCAACCTATAGCAAATTAAAAGAAAAGGTGTCTTCTAAAAAATGATCGGTACTAAACCTCCACCCGTGACTGGCACAGATGCGCATCACTTTAGTCTTATAGTATAAATCGATCTCGATACAAAATTACGAGTGGCTTCAATTGCAAGTGCAGAATCCACATTCCCGATTTTTGTATTGGGGGGCCGAATTAAAGTTGATGTGGCTGCAGGTGCTTTTGCAGAAAATCCGCGGCGCAGATGCAATGCATACTACTACACGCGTATATACGTACATAACAGTACGAGTACGTCGCAAGGCAGATAGCTCAGGCGCAGACTGGTTTGTGCGTGTATTCTACGCGCCCACGTGTGAACCTGCAAGGATTGCGGCGGCGCTCTGTTGTCGGTTGCTTTCCAGGGACGTCGTCGCAGGATCATCCGGCGGACCAGCAGCTTTAATTCTGACATTCTTGCGATCTTCTGCTACGTTTGAGCGTCCCTGATGGTGATTGGAGGTCTCTGGCGGATGGAGAGGTAGTTTAACCTGCTAATATATATGGTTTATTTCATTAGCATGTACATGTACGTCTGAGCGTCCTGTATCGCTGGGCTGAATTGGACTGATTTTATAGTATTCTGTGAAAAAATAATTCACTAGACTGAGACGATGATAAGCTAAACAACAGGGTTGCTACACTGCCACGTACGGTACGTAGCCAGTACAAGAGGATGGATGGAGTTCACGCATGAAGATTGAAATTGAAGGGGGACCACGTACCGCACGCAGATGCAGTTCAACAGTGGGGAACGACGACCGGCACACGTGCGGATGTCGAGAGGCAAGCAGCAGACAAGAAGTCGTTAGCACGATCTTAGGTTAGATATTCCGGGCCCGCAGCCACGTCAGGTGGTGGGTCCCGGTTGCCAGTGTTCTACCGCGCGCGCGCATCAGGCGCTCACGTTATTCGTGAGGCTAGGTGCTAGGAGCAGTACGGTGCTGTACGTGCTAGCTACTTGCGCCAACATGCCCGGTCGGATGAATTTTCACCTCGAGCTAGGAATGAGGTCAATTACAGAGATGCCTTCCGCATGTACGTACTAAGCATGTTGAGCACATCGTGTGGCAGCAGCAGTCCCGGTGCATTCTAAAGCCACCCACCCCGAACTGCAACTGCTTGCCATTATCCTTTAATTATATTTGTACTCAAGTCAAATGCAGGCAGCTACTATCCTTTTGTACTCAAGTCAAATGCAGTGCCTCGTTTGCCACGGCTAAGAGCAAGTTCAATAAAATCTCCCGTTGCCGGCCGTGTTCGTTCGCCAGATCACTCCCATAACGGAGTGGGGATTTGCATGGCTATTCGATGGATTATTAAATACTTAATAATGGCATGCATGCCTGTTTATTGGTCAGAAATTGTACATTTTCTTAGGTCTGCTGCTTCAGCCGGCGACTAAACAGTCGCCCGTACCTCTCTGGCTCTCTCCCTCCGCGTCATTTTTTTAAGATGACGAAGAAGACACTTCGCCAGCCATTGTACTTGCTCTAACTAAGGCAGTGTTTTAACGTACTCTTCTTGAAAGAAAAACAGTGGCTCCATGGAGTTGAGGTGATTATTGAGAGTTGGATGTTGGCGACCGCTTGTGTGGAGCTGCGGCAAACATCCTGATTGGGCGACTAAATAAAGTGGCGTTGAATTGAAACGCACAGTGCATGGAGTGCTGCCCCAGCTAGTTTGGAGTTGGAGAGACGACAGAGTAAAGAGCAGGGGGGGCTCCGATCCGATATCCTTTTTGGCGGCCGGCCTCAAACCGCTGTCTGTGCTAGCGTGTCGGATCGCCCCATCGATCAAGCCATCATCTTCTTTTGCTCGCTCGTTCCGGACGCTTCCGGAGTTCCGGGTAATTGTAATTTACCCCATCACCAACCTTTTGGAGCTGGGGCCTGGGGGTACTTCTTACTGTTTGGCATCGATATATATAGTACTATATAACTGATGACGCGGCTGTTTAAGCTGAAATAAATCTTTGCAAAGCAGTCGACGATTTCGTGGTGGATCGGATCCAACGGGCGACAGCAACGTCGCGCACCTGTGCCATCGAAACAGGCGGCACGATCGCTTTCAGAGATGGTGAAGGCGGAAAAAACAGGCGCGATCGAGGTGGGCTTGGACAGGACCAGCAGCACCCAGCGCGCTAGCTCCGTCTGGCCGAGAGGCCGGGCTAGCTAGAGGCCGCCCGGCAGCCCGCCGGAACCGAACGGAACGACTAGCTCTCTGAATTGAAGCTGTTTTCCACGGAACACACGTACGAATCTGCGCGCCGAAAGGTTCCTCCCCAACGGAGTGCGTACAGGAACAGGACGGACAGACAGGTCGCCGTCTCCGGCGCAGAAATTTGAAAAGCAAAGATGGCGCTCGTACGTGGGCGCCGCCTGGTCGGCGGGAAAAGCCGGCGTCCTCGTTTCAATGGCGATGGGACGTGAGTACGATTATCAGTGGCAAAGGCACTCGATTATCAACGAGCGATATCTTTCGATCGAGATATTATCGACGAGATGGAATTTGGTTTTCTATTCTGTTCTTGCTTGCCCCCTTTTTTTTATAAAAAAAGTACGTACGTGTCTGCTCTTGCCCTGTGGCTGCAATTGGATATCGTATCGTATCGATGCATTCTCTTTTCGCTCGCTACAGGTTTTGCCGTTTTAATTTGGTGTTCATTGGGGCCGGCCGGCCGGTTTCAGACTTTCAGTTATACATTTCGTTTGTGTGTGTGCGTTGAAAACTGCTGCTGGCTCGGTTGCATTCTTGCACTGTCCAGCACGAAAGGGATAATAATCGATGCACACCGTCACATTAATGGTCCAATGGAAAAAAGCATTGTTTGTCGATTAATGGTCCACCTGTCACATGCGATTGGGGGGGAAACGTACGTGTTTGCACGCACACCGTGATCGTGATGCGTAAACAGTGTGGCGCTTCTTGCTTTGACCAATCATTTGGGCAAAACAGGCCAATGGAAAAAAGGGTTTATTTTCGGCCACCACCGAGGCACATTTTCTTTGCAGATTGCATTGATTAATGATTAGTCGCTTTGCATTGTTATGTGAAGGGAAACATGTCCATTTTGCAAAACTGTTCTTCACCATACTCGATTTGGCTTCCTTTTACCAATAAAAGCGTGCGCACTTTTCAGTTGGCTGGCCCGTCCTTTTCAGTTGGCTGGGAAGCTTCAGCAGAGATGATATATTCATCATGAAAAAGCCTAAGATAGCTTTGACCACTTAGAGAAAACTCTCAAAAGACGGTTGGCCTTAGCTGTCCGCTCAGTAAACCGCTGAAGGGCTATCAAAGTTCCTGAGTTGGTGCGTGCAGTGCTTGCTAGAGTCATTTTTAGTTGTGATTATTTTCCTTCTATATGTGTGACTCCATTTTTGCAGGCTCTAGCCCACCCAAAACGGTATCATGGAGCCTTCGAAGGACACATTTTTCCGGCCCAGCAGTGCTTTTAAAGTAGGATGCATACAAATTGAAGGCCCAAATGTTTTGCTCCCGTCGGGGGAGAGGGCCTGCTTGTTGCCATAGTCCAACGTGATTGCTACGATACGACTATGCAGTTGAAGACATACGTCGCCGTGTCGCTCTCCGGTCCGTCACCATCGTCGATCTGGAATGGAAACCCCGATCGGGGACCGAGTCCAATATAACTGCCGCCGGCCTAACTAACCGTGGAGCGGGATCCTCTGCGCGTGGCGCCCGGCTCGATCACTTCACTGATCCAGCGGCCACGGCGTACAGAGAATCCCTCGCTCGATCTGTCCTTTTCAGCTAGAACACGTCGCCGTCAGGCAGGCGTCAGAGAAAGAACGGCAGCTTGGGCTGTGCTCCGCTGCGCGTTCCGGGCGTCGCCGTCGTCCCCGATAACCGAGCTCCAGCTGGTTCCGATCCGGCACACCCGAGCCCTCCGAGCCCGAGTCCCCCAGCCCGACCCATCAAGTCGCACAACCTGGCTGGCGCCTCCCGTGCCGCACCGCGTGGGAACAGTGCACGCGGCCACGTCGCTCTCCACGCGCTAACCTATATAACCCGCCACCTTCCTGCGTGCTGCTCCGACGACTGAAGGTGCGACTCAACCATGGACGTCGGCGCCGCAGCCTTCAGCGCCGACTACTCCTCCTCCGGGACGCCGTCCCCCGTCGCCGCCGACGACGGCTCCTCGTACATGACGGTGTCGTCGGCGCCGCCCAAGCGGCGCGCCGGGCGGACCAAGTTCAAGGAGACGCGGCACCCGGTGTACAAGGGCGTTCGCCGGAGGAACCCCGGCAGGTGGGTCTGCGAGGTGCGCGAGCCCCACGGCAAGCAGCGCATCTGGCTCGGCACCTTCGAGACCGCCGACATGGCGGCCCGCGCCCACGACGTCGCCGCGCTCGCGCTCCGGGGACGCGCCGCCTGCCTCAACTTCGCAGACTCGCCGCGCCTGCTCAGGGTGCCCCCCATGGGCGCCTCCCACGATGAGATACGCAGGGCGGCAGCACTGGCCGCCGACCAGTTCCGCCCGCCTCCCGAACACGGCAATGCGGCCGCCGCGGAGGCGACGGCCGCCGCGACGCCGCGGGAAGGGGCCATTTCGCCTGCTACTGCTAGCGCCACGCAGTACAACTTTGATGACCACCACCGCCACCACCCCTACTGCGGCATTGTCGACGATTTCGGGATGCAGGGGTACCTCGACATGGCGCAAGGGATGCTCATTGACCCGCCACCCATGCATATGGATATGCCTGCTCCCTCGTCCACCAGCGCCGTCGACGACGATGACAGCGCAGCGGACGAGGTTAAGCTCTGGAGCTACTGATCCGACTGCGCGCGCTTCCCTGTACAGCCCATATATATATAGTGGGAAGAACGGCCTAGCTAGTGCTGCAGGTAATGTTATTGTATCTCCATTATCTATCCCTGCTCTTCTGGTGAAGTCTGATCAGGAGCAGCAGAAGACTGGGGCTTCCACCTCAGTTTGCTTTGCTAGACTGTTGTCATCGGCGTTTGCCATTACATCGATCATCGCCCTTGTTGCCAGCTGCACAATGCATGAGCATGAGAGCAGCCACTGGTCTTGGGACCGAGTGCTTCATTATTAGAGGAGCACTACTTGTGTAATAAGCAGCTAAAACATGTGGCTTGAATGCTTGATGTATGGATTTGCAATTCGCCCCTGCCTGTGTTCTTTCTGCACATTGGGAATGTTACAGAGTAGTACAGACTAAAGTTAATTAAGAATGGTATTAGCTAATTGAGAAAAATTGCTAGAGTCTGCAAGCCACATTGAAATTTTTCTAAGGGAAAAATAAAACGACATTGAACTTTAACAGGGGCCAGTTGTTATATCCTCTGGCAGATCTTCAATCCACGCGTGAGAAGAAAGTGGAAAAGCAATCTGAATCAGGATTAATTCAGGATATCATCATAAAGCCCTGCAGTCCATTTAATTCTATTGACCGAGTCTGAGTACTAGTCCTTTTTTAAGCAAGGAGTATAAAAACATTCTCCTTGCTTATCCTTTACAAAGTAAAGTGCCAGCTCGTGGTTTGCGTTGGAGACTTGGGGCTGATGATGGCCAACTGATAACGGAAAAAGGCTTTGACGATGTCAATGAAATGAAGCCCCAGCTAGTCCTACCTAAGCTGGCAAAGCCGCGGGAAAAAAACGGTCCATACCACCATACAGTGACTAGTGACTAGTGAGGTCTCCCGTCACCTCAGACTCAGACTAAATGGAGAGAGTGGAGACTGACGGCCACTCGCTGTCACGCTTGCCCCCTCCTCTCCTGTGGGTTTTGCTTCCAAATTAATTCCAACCCAACAGAAGTAATGCCCCTTCCAACCGTCAGCCCACGCGGCATCTTTTTTGCCCAGTCCTCCCGCGGGTCCCCGCCGCCGCCGCTGAAGTGCTGAGCTAGAAGAAGTTTCTGTCGTCCGCTCTGGCTCTCTTGGACTGGGAGCGTCGTATCTGGTCTCTACAACGACTAGGGCTCGGCTCAGTTCATTGCCGCGTGCAGGCGCAGCTGGATATAGCATGCTTCTAGATTTCTAGTCCGGTACCGCTGGTGTACTGGAATGATGGGTGCTTGATGGACCGAGGCACGCTCAGCTCAATACCGGACGGATTTGTGTTCATGTTCAGTGCTAACCTGCATTTTATCATTGTTTTGTTGCTGCGGAAGGAGCTCGCTTGTTTGAAAAAAGAAACAAAGAATATAATAAAGGGAGTAACCAAACATCTTGAAAAGAAATGTAATATTTTGGAGGACGGAGCATCAATGTTGAAGATGCAGTGTTGCGGGTATGAACACAAGAAATCAATGAATCTGAAAAATCGGTGGCTGATGGTTCATAGTTGATAATATCACAATAATGCGGAAATGATGAAGAAATTTCAGACGTTTGCGCCAATTGATATTGTTTTCAGCAAATGATGAGGAAACTATTTTCTGATTTGTAAACTAGTACCTCTATTGGTAATAGTTGATGGTAGCCCTCTCTGGTGCGAAAATAAAGACTATGTCATTTTTTTTAAGCATCATCAGGGGTGGAGCTTGCCCACCTGAACATTTCATTGAAACGGCCACATGCCAAACGAGCGGCAGCAGACTATGTCATTTTGTTACCTTGGTGTTGAAATATGAGGTATTCCGTTATGAAAAGGAAGAGTGTCGTATGAATAAGCAACAATGGTGACCAATTGTATGATCATACAATGTACGAACATCAGCAAAAAGGTCCAAAAATACAAAATGGAAACCAAGAATCCCTCTTAAATGCGAAAATAAGGATGTCTCGTACTATTATAATTTTCACACGTCCCATCACATATATACACCAGGAATTGTGTCAATGCATGGTCCAGTGACGATAGTGATGCATCTGAACCTTGCCATTTGAATTCGAGTGTTATATATATATATATGGTCGACCCAGGTGCACACTGAGATCTCATTTTGTGATTCCAAAGGTCTTGGATTAACAAGAAAAGAAACTCAAGCGTGCATGTGCCAACACTATCATCATCTAGGTGTGGCTATGGAGATGGTGGCATTCAGGTAAGCAATGCACTCGGTCGGCAGGCTGAGAAATGTGTTCATGAAGAGGTCATCAATTGGGTCGACGACGGCCACCCCAACCAGCTTGCATCTCCCTTGATCGTCCATTCTTTCTCCGGTGCCGGATCTTATGGCTCCCCTCGACTCCTCTGATGTCAGTGTCGTGTCGACGAACAATGGAGGTGCTTTGTAGATGCTCCCGACTGAGAAGCAGAACCTTGACTTGAACTTGAGATCAACCTGCAAAACGCAGTTCAGCACAGTGATTGTCAACACTCAACACCACTTTTTTCTCAGAGAACACTCTAAGCAGCTAAAAAAAATATCAGCTACACAGCTGAGTTCTGATCTTGTTCATCACGTATTCCGACGATTACCGGAACTAAACAACGGGACTGCCCTCTCTTTTTAATACTCTGCATTCGAATGCCTGCAGTGTTACCTGACCAGTGGCTCTGTCGATGGTTCCGCCCAGAGCCTCGGGCAGGATGTCGATCTTGAGGAACGGCGGCAGCGGCAGGCCGAGGAACGTGGTCGTCGCGCCGGACATGGGCGGGATGTACAGGCTCGCGACGTCGAAGTCGACGAGCACCGTGCCGCCCTCGTCGGCGCCGCCCTCGCCCTTGCCGCGGCCGCCCTGCGCGTTGTACGCGAAGTCCGGGTACCTGGCGATGCCGAGCCGGCATCCCTCCCGCGTCCGGAACTCGACGCTAAGCGTGCCGGTGCCGACGGCGGGGGAGGATTGCTGCTCGCTCCCGGTCCCGGCGGCGGCGCATGCTACCACCACCGCGGCTCCGCGTCTGGTCGACGGAGGCCGTTGGAATAATCTCGGTAGCGCAGCGGAGTATTTCCTCGGCTTCGCGAGCTTTTGCAGGTTCGGCGAGGAGGTGTTGATGCTGCCGGGTGCCATTGGTGAAAAGCAGCCAGCTGACGATGACGCTTTCCGGCCGGGTATATGAGGTAGCAATGGCCGATGGCCATGGCCTTGCCTTATCGCTTCGACGATTTGCTGCTTTTGTCACCCATTTTCCCAAGGCCTGGAATCTGCCACGAACTGTCCGTTTCACAAATGGGCCTTGCCATCTCCTAGGCCTCTCAGGAAAATGGGCTAGGCCAAATTTGAACTTCCCGACGCTTTATGGATTTTTAAAATAATTAACTGAACCTTCCTCACAAAAAAAATAATTTATTGAAAGGGGGAATTAACCAATTCAGAAAAAGGAAAAAAGTTAATGAATTTCAGCTAAATAATCTTATTGCCTATTCGTGTCCAAATAAATAGGAATTGCCCAAACTATCCAAAGATCAAATACGGCCACACATGAACAATATAGTTCCGTGAACAATACCTGTATATGTTTTTTTTACAATTTTTTAAAAAATAGCCAATAGGTTGCTTTTTAAAAACTGAAAAGCACATTGCCTTACATAAAGGATTTTGGGAGTCCATAGCTGTAACGTCCCGCTTCCCGAGGCCGGGCCCGCTTACACCTGGCAGCCCTTTAGGACCTCTAGAATATCCTCACAGACCAACACACGTCTTTTCTGCGCACTTTGTCATCACTCATGCGCATCCGGGAAGGAATTCCCGATCGGTCACCCATCCCTAAATTACTCCGGGCCAAGCAAGCTTAACCTCGGAGTTCTTTCGAGATGAGCTTCAGAAAAGAAGTTGTAACTTGTTGGTATGAGTTCTATCAATTCTATTAAGCCTTGAGCTGTCACAGTAGCCTCCCCAGTCAAGTGCACTTGGCCCTAGCCTCTTGGCTGCAACATCATCGTCTATCATTGTTGTTTCTGTGATCTTATTTGACAATGTCCAGCTATATATTTTTTTGGAAAACTTGAAGCCAGTATTACATCTATTAAAATTCTTGAAACTGGAATTGCAGGTACAACACGAGCATTTAGATAAATCATTTTATCCATAATCTAAACTAAATAGAGAAATTTAAGCTCACTATTCTAGTATTCAAATTGCAGATTGGAGCTGGAGTGGTGCCAAACAGACGTACACCATCCCTTCCTCTTCCCTGAACGCAGTTCAAATTGTAGTTACTCACATTTGGAAAAAGAAAAATAGCTACACTAATAACCAAAATTCTTGTTTGGTGTACAAGCTGAAGATTATTTTGGTTATAATACTAGTATTAGATTAGAAAATGTTTATGCGCTGGCTAGAAGTGTTTGAGCTCGTTTTGCTTCTGGAAGAGCCTAGAAGTTGAAGCTAGGCCCGCTTTCCCATTTTTATTCCTCATTGTATTCGGGGAAAAAAAAAGGAAATTGCCCATCCGGCGGGCCGTGTGGCGGCGGCGGCGCCTCAGCTGCCACCTATGTATGGGCCGGAGTACTAGACGGAGTCGGGCCCTCTCCTCCTCGGTTCCGTTCCGCGCCCGCGAGCTAAACCCGCCCGACCCAGCAGCAATCGGGCCACCGCGCACCGCCCTTCCGTCTCCGATCCGGATCTCCCCACCCGCCGCTCCGGCGAGCCATCGCCGCGTCGCCTCCACGCGACCGATATCTATCTATCTGTCCGTCTTCCCCGCCGCCGCGCGCGCCCAATCCTAGTCTGCGTGCGCCCCCCCACCATATACTCCCTCTTTGCTTCTCTGCTCCCCACCGAGCCGAGCCCCGCAAACCCTAGTCGCCGCCGCCGCCCATGGACATAGAGACCGACGGGCGATTCGGCAACAAGCGCATGCACAATCGCCTCGGCCCGGGCTCCGGCGGCGGCCCCTCATCTACCAACGGGAGGGTCTGCAACTTCTGGCGCGAAGGGCGTTGCAACCGCTTCCCGTGCCCCTTCCTCCACAGCGAGCTCCCCGAGGCGGCGGCGCCCCCCAAGCGCCCGTCTGGACCCGGGGGGAACGTCTGGCGCAACCCCCACGCCGGAGGACGGGGAGGCGGCCGCGGTCACAGTAGATGGGGGAGGGGCCCCGGAGGCGCCAGCGCGGCCGTGACCCACAGGCCGCCCGACAGGCCCTGCAAGTACTTCCTCGCCGGCACCGAGTGCAGCTACGGCGACAGGTGCCGCTATCCCCACAGCTACTGCATAAGCGACAGCATCACGATGCTCACCCTGCTCAAGGGCCACGAGAAGGTATGCTTGTTAATCCCGTTTGTGCCAATTGGTCTGTCTCGTCTCGTCTCGTCTCTGGTAATAAAACATGAAAAGCTCTTTTTGGGTGCGTTCAGGGTGTTACGGGCATTGCCCTGCCCACTGGGTGGTCGGACAAGCTGTATTCTGGCAGTAAGGATGGAACTGTTCGCATGTGGGATTGCCAAACCGGGCAGGTAGCTGACGCATCATCATTAGATCTAATCTTCAAGAGTTTTGTATGTTCCTTATGAAAGAAAAAAACCAACAAGAATTCAGTACTTGTTTGCTGTTGGTGGTCTGCTAGTGTGCCGGGGTCATCCCTATGGGTCGCGAGGTGGGGTGTATGATCAACGAAGGTCCGTGGTTATTCATTGGAATACCTGATGGGGTGAAGGTAAGTAGCACTTCAATTTGTCCATTGCCTGCTATTTCAGAAGTTGGGGCGCCTAGCCTGTCATTTGGTAGGCTCTATGCATGACTCTCCTGCTTATATAGCATCTAATTGCCTGTGTATTGGACCACTGGTGTTCTGCATGTGTGTGAATACACTGTCTATTCCTTCAGGTTTGGAATATGCAAACATCAGCAGAAATGAGTCTTACAGGACCAGCTGGGCAAGTATATGCACTCGCTGTTGCCAGTGAGTTACTCTTTGCTGCAACACAAGTAAGCTTTCCATGCTTTGGGTTATCTTTGTTTTCTCCTGAAACTTTGGGTTCTTCATTGATTCAATTCTCTTTCAGCTGTGCTCTGTGCAGGATGGGAGGATTTTGGCATGGAGATTCAGTGCCACAACTAATTGTTTTGAGCCAGCTGCTTCTCTTGATGGCCATAAGCTCGCTGTTGTTTCATTAATAGTAGGGGGCATGAGGCTTTATTCTGCTTCAATGGATAAAACGATCAGAGTATGCCAAATTGGTTCACATCCACTCATGCTCATTCCTAATATAGATTCAATTTACATAGAAGTATATGTTGTGTTTGAGGTTTTAAGTTCTTGTTAACGTTTGACTATTCCCTGGCTTTATTTCAACCTTCACATAAGTATTGCTCTTTATCATCTCTGCTCCTCGTAGTTGAAGTTTTTGGGTGCATGTTCGGTCAATTCCTCTACTTATGCAGTTATAGGTTTCTCTAGTATTTAAGTGGCAGATATTGCTATTTCGGTTCTAATAACAATCATATATACAATGGATGATGACTAAGATCAGCATTAATGCCTGCTATTATTCAGTCAAAATAAATTCAGGAAAATGTTGAAACCTCATGGTGGTGAAAATCTGTTCCCGATTAGGCACTCTTATTATATAGGTGGTACAAACATGCAATCATATAGTATCTGCAGTTGGCAATCCCTTGATCTGTGGTAGCCTGTTTGCATGGACGTCTTTTGTGATACACTATAGTACTGGAAAACTTGATTGTGAAAGAATACCCATGTCAGTGCTATGTTGATGTCCTAGTGGGATAGTAAATGTCTGGTGGTATATCTGATTCTCAGTGAAATGAATGCTTGTTATTCCAGCATTTTGTTGTCTTCACTCTATAGGAGAAAATGGGATACCACTTCTGTTGTAATGTGCATGACTTGTGAATTGAATTTATTGTTAGTGATATCTGTCAGATGTTATTTTATTGCCAAGACAACAAAAGTATCCTTGTCTATTTTGTTGACTTCAGTTTTCCAAACAATAATTACAAAACATGTGAATTTCAGGTGTGGGATTTGGCAACATTGCAGTGCATACAGACCCTTTCTGATCATACTGATGTTGTTATGTCTGTGCTTTGCTGGGATCAGTTTCTATTATCTTGCTCTTTGGATCAAACAATAAAAGTTAGTTCCCATCCCTGCCTTCATTTTGTCGAGTAATTTCGTAAATTCATCTATCCATATTTCAGATTTTTTTTTTGACGAAACAGTAGGGAAAGGTCCCTACTGACTCTTTTTTATATTATGGAAAAGGATATGTACAGGGTACAAAGGTCGTAGACCCAAAATAAGACCCTAGCTAACCAGAAAAGGAAATTACAGACTACAAGTGTCCAAATCTAAGCTCAGGGATGCTTTGGCTCTGATTTTGGCTTTTAAAATTTCATCCCTAAAGCTAACCTTCCATCTTACTAGAGATGTACTGGCAGAATCAAAGATAATTGAATTTCTGTGGCACCAAATGCACCAGCATGCTGCAATCATGACTTCTCTGAAACAAGGTCTCCCAAAGTTCTGCTTTGCCAAGATAACCATATCCACAGGAGGCACTGTTAAGTCCCATTGTATGCCAAGTAAAGTCCATCAGGCTTGACTGAAAGGACAGTGAAAGAAGAGGTGCATTAGTGTTTCTTCAGTCCCAGAAGTACAGAGAACGCAGTTATAATCGCTAAGCACCCTGTTCTTTCGTTTCATAATATTCCTTGTATTCAACCTGTCTCTGAGTAATAGCCAAAAAAAGAATTTAAGTCGTGGTCGACAACTAGTCTTCCAAAGCTACTTGAACAAAGGTTGAACTGGTTCTTGGCCAATGAGTGCCTGATATGCCTTTTTACAAGTGAAGACACCAGAACCCCAGGTGTATATCCATTGATCAGCATCCAAAGGGTTTAAAGCAAGCATGTGAATCAGATCTTGCAGTTCTGCCAGTTCCATATTTCAGATGTTGCCCTTCTCAATGCTGTGGAAACTTAGAAGTAACATATTTATTTTGGTGCAGGTTTGGGCAGCTACAGAGAGTGGAAACTTAGAAGTAACATATACACACAAAGAGGAGCAGGTACAAGACCCTACACTTGTTCAGTCTTCATTGCACCCAGTTTGTTTGTGCTATTATAGTCTGTATTAGTACCCACCAGTGTTAACGATTGAGATATGGTTATTGTCTTGTTGAAACATAACTGATGATTGAATCTGTCTTACTGTTGTCTGGCCCGCAATATAAGAACTAGACCAGCAGTTCCAAAATGTTAATATATAATACTTTAGTTTTATCCGTAATTTATGCTCACTGTTATTTAGCTAACATATAGGTCAGTACCCTTATAGCAGAGTAACTGGTGGCTGTACAGACATGGATCACAACATGCCTTTTATTCCAGTCATTTATAGTTGCCTGAAAAGTGCCACCCCCTAACAGGTAGAAATGAAACACTGACCCGGCAAAGATATTATAAAACTCCCTACAACTTCCAATGAAAGGGGTTTAGCCTGAAGACAGAAGGTTCTTTGAGGCACAAAGTCCTTAAAATGCCTTAATCTTCCTAAGGGGTAGTGGAGAATAGTATTTTAATAATTGTGCTGTTAAAAAGTTACCTTACTTGAAAATTAAAACCAAGAACTACTGCTATATAAGTATATGTACTGGTCTTTTTACGGATTTTTAAAATGAGAACTATTACTTCTGTCTGTATGCATTACTGTGCACGAGACTGTTTCATTTGTCACCACTTTAACCCTTTTTAGCAGTGCTCATAGTCATCCTTGCCATTTTTTTTTTGAAACATGCAATTCTGTGTTACCCTTTCTTATGTTTTGACCTTTTTATGCTAATGGTTGTCTTCCATCTTTAGGGTGCACTTGCCCTCAGTGGTATGCCGGATGCACAGTCAAAACCTGTGCTACTGTGTTCGCTGAATGACAACACCGTGCGCCTATATGATCTGCCATCGTAAGCAAGCTGTCATACGAAGATGTTTTTCACTGTGTTCTATTTCTAATGATGTTATGAGGAGTGACTCTTGCTTGTTTTATAGGTTCAGTGATAGGGGCAGAATATTCTCCAAACAGGAAATTAGGGCAATACAAATGGGTCCTGGTGGTTTATTTTTTACCGGGGATGGAACTGGTGAGCTGAAGGTTTGGCAATGGGTAGATGGAGCCCAAACCTAATGAACATAGTGTGCTAGATTAGTTTGGCTCATGTTTCATGAGGGAGTTCACACATATGCATAATGAGTTGAGGTTGTGGTTGGCGGCCAGTTATTTTTTGTGATATGCCCTACATTTATTCACAACGGATACAAGATTCAGTAGATCTGGCTGGCTGTTCGTGCTGGCACAAGAGGAGTCTGTGTTATGGACTGTAGTTTTGTCCTGGAATGAATTTCAAGACGGGGGAATAATTGATTGTATTTGTAAAGCACTGCAACCAGCAAGTATCTGATCATTGCTTGGAGATGCTGACAGTTTCAAAAGGATGTGATAATATAAAGGGTTTGTTGAGCTGCATTTGTACACGAGGAACTTGGTTGTTTTTCTCAGCAGTGCCATTTTTCACTGTTTGAGGACTATGGGCATCTCTCTTTTCAGAACTGTTGAACGATCATTTTTTCCCCCAAACGGATCAGCTTCAGTTCTTGTAACTTCATTTGGCACGTTGAAGAGCAGTGTATTCGGGAGCTTCAGGCAAAGCTTGTACCAAATATTTACCTGATTTGTGTTTGGATAGCAGTTGGGTGTTTGTTGATTTCTGTTTGTTTCTCGGGAGAAAACAAATGATGAAATCAATCGGAAATGCGGACTGCGCTGGTGCTATACTGTCGACTTATTTACATTCTTCATTAAAGCGGGAGCAACGGTAAAATATGTGTGCGCTATTTTTCTTCGTTTTTCAGTTCATCTTTAATTTTGGAGCGTAAAATTTATTTGATTTACTTTGTTCCATTTCATGACTCCCGTTGCCGGGCAAAAAGTTTGGGTTAGAACCCCTCCTGCTTCGGCCCATTTGAGTCCCTAGAGAATGCAGCCCTAGAAAAAAGAGTTGATGCTATATCAAACATGGGAGGAGAATACCTCAGCTTAACGGATTATTTTTTCAAAATATTATTAAATTTGCTGAGCTGATTTAATAGTATTTTGTAAGAAAAATAACTTGACGCGGTTTATTAATGATAGATCGTACGGAGCAAGTCCTAACAGATGTCCTAACAGATTCTAGAGAGGCCACGGGATGCGCTTCTCGCAGCCTCGCAGGTTCTTCACATGTCTCGTGTTCTCAAATAATGAGTGGAAAAGCTTGCGACTTGAGGTTGGAGGGGAAAAATACCGAATCGGAGACAAAAGGCGAGTGCGACGCCGGCCGATCGATCATTGTGCAATGATACCCTGGTACGCGACTGGTCCCACTGCAGAAACTAGCGGCCCTTGTCAGCACGTCCCTGGCACATAATCTACTCAACGCAGATTGACGTGTACTCCCTCCGTTCCGAAATAAATGTAATTCTAGGATTTGAAATTTGTCTTACAAAAATGCGACTTTGACTTACCATTCATAAAAGACAATAGTCTTCGAAAACTTCTCATAGAAAAGACAAACCAATGTCTAATATTTCTCAAAAAAACAAGAGACAATTTGGTAATTTCACGCCTAGCATTGCTTTGTGTGCTTAATCCTAGAATTGCATTTATTTTGGGACAGAGGAAGTAGTTGTGAATTGGTGATACATGACATACTGACATCGCATCCATCTTTTCGTGTCGGAAGCACACCTCGAGGACGACGTTGAAATTAGCATTAGGCCTTGTTTAGTTTCACATAAAACACTAAAAGTTTTCACCTAGAGTACCGTATCAATTCATTTATTCTTTCTGTACGCGGCCTAAGACATTAGTGGAACTGAGCGGGGCTAGCAGGGGGGCCATGGCCCCCCTAAGGCCTTGTTTGGATAGTGGCGGTTTGAAAATGATTGAAACGGATTGGATTTAAAATGAACTAATATCCCCTCCAATCCTCCTCATTCCACCTAAATCCAGAATACGTGAAGGAATTCTGAGTACCATGTTGTATACAGCCTTCTCTAAAGCACATAGAAGCAGCAAGATATTAGTAAACCATCGATGTTTGCACTTGCACAAGTTTCAGCTAGCGTTCACCAATTAATATAGGACAGATATGCTGGTTCCATTATGTTATCTCCGTTCTCTCCCTCTGTAACTTGGTTCCTTTTCCTGCCACCATTGCCGAACATTTTCTCCATCCTAATTTCTTGCATGGATAGAAATGAGCCCTATCATACTTGTGCAAGGGTCTTAGCGCTAGGGACAGACGCAGAACATTCTTACTTAATCCCATTCTCTATTTGTCTTGCGTTTCTAATGCAAGTATTAATTTTGTGTAACTCAAATTTGATGATCGTGTGCTAACGTTTGGAGGCAAAAAATTTGGTGACATGCAAATCAGAGACATATCTCTTCAATGTCTATATTATGAGATTTCGGCCGTCTTCTCTGAGTTCCTTGCATTGCCACCACCCCCCCCCCCCCCCCGATTATAAGTCTTGGTTCCGTCACTGCGGCGTATAAAAACTTTTCACCATTTTTATTCTTTTTTCATGGAACTAAACACGGTCTTAATGGGCTAAACATTTGCGGAGAAATATACGCCGGGATTCTCAACTGACGTGTGATCGGAACGCTGATGAGTGTGCTGGACTGCTGGCCGATTCTTCCGGTGGTTTCGCCATCCACGACGACGACCTCCAAAAGAAGGGGTGATATCCTTCAAAAAGCTAGCAAGAGGAGAGAATATGCTTCGGCACATTCCTTACAGTCCTGTAGAACGCTAGTACTGTAATATCTTGGTAGCCACCCGTTTAGGTTTGGCCAGTATTTGCATCCATGTGCACAGAGAGCGCGTGGCAACCGTCACAGTCGTCCACAGTAGCCTCCTGCAGAAAAGAAAGGCGACGCAAGGAGTCTGTTCTACTAGTAATAAAAAACTCAACACGAGGAGTTTAGTTTCTTGTCGTACACACAGGCCATAAAAAAATAAACAACGCCAAGTATAGCGAGTGGGAATAATCCCGATTGCTACTGTTCTTGTACCATTTTTATGAAACTATCCGAGTGGCCGGATTACACTTGACTCGTAAGATATTTATCTAACATGTTATGAAATATAATTTGTTTGCTAGTTGTGCAATTAATGTGAGTTCCTCTGTAACCGCATGTTGGAATAATAACACATATAATGCTAAAGTTTGGCATAGATTAATTTTCAAGTAATTTGCCACGTACACATGGGACATCCTGAAAGACAGACAGGATCGAGATGCGCCACATCCACCACATTAGAAGGACAAATATTGTCTCCTCGAGGACAAGATGTGAAGATATATATAGGCGGTGTCCACTTGGTTTTTTTTTTTTTTTTTTTTTTTTTTTTTTTTTTTTTGAAGCATGGAATGGATGCCCACTTGTCTTAACTTGATTGAGCAAATATTTTATATATAGTGCCCAACTTATTTATGCGTTATTCATCTCTTTATCGCTGGAGATAACTAAAGTGTTTGTCTGATGTGGGCAGGATGAGCAACAATAATATCCAGGGTAGCAATAACCAGTGCGCAAGACTCGTGGATATTCAACTTCACATTGGATATTTTGCCTTTCAACAATAGATAAAGGCCCACCCTTTGTACGTACCAAATATCGTGCCCGGCCTCTACCGTGCTAGTTATATATGTATGCCAACTTGCCAAGCGTGCATGGCCTTTGGTATTCACGTGGACATTTTGAGACATCACTATAGTAGTACCAACATTATCCAACTAACATGTGCAGGAAAAAATGTTCTTCTAAAACTTTATGTTAATACAAAGTGGGAAGCACACGTCGATTTGGACGTGAATAAAGTTCACTCTTAATTGGCTGATCGATATCACACAAGGATTGCGTGTAGCGCTTGCTTGCACTCCCATAGGGCCATAGCAAATATACTCAAGATATATATATTTTTATCGAATACGCATAAGAGCTGCGTATCTTTATATCATGAAGAAGAACAACAACTGTAAAAGGTTTTACAACGCGATGCTTGCACTCGGTACATTGTCACACTTGAGCTATTACACACTCACTAACAACTGATCAAGAAGAAACGTAAGAGGGAATGCACTCAAGATATTTCACATGCCATATATCAACCAGTAACTACTGTAGCATGCTCGCCACAGGTTCTTCGTAGATTCTCTGCCAAAAATCGTCCCCAACCTTTTGCTACGTGAGGATGAGGAGCTAGTGACTGCCCGACTGGGATTGGGGAAAAAAGAGAAGTGGTTGGCCTCTTGGGAGTCGTTCTTCTCCACCGAATGACGAGTTGACGACGATGTTTTGGGTAGGTATCTTGAATATTCTCGGTTTATTCCCTGAGTAACTGACAGAGTGACAGTCTGCATCTGAGCTTTACATCGGTGTTCCATCAGAAAGTACATGGCAAAAGTTGAAGATTTCGAGATAGGATTCTGAATGCAAACAACGGAGGTCACGAGAAACCAGCGTTGCCACATTATTTGTGGAACAGTTGGCAGTTTGTTACTTTAAAAACAAATGGGGGTTTTAGACTGTTGTATACTGGGATTTGGCCATTTAGGAGCATACAAGTATACAACTACGTCAAAGAAATGATAAAAATGCCAAACTTAAATCTGATTGGTCCCACTTATGAGAAGGGATTTCAAGGCAGGCCTCCTCATTTTTTGCATTCAGGGGGGGGTAAATCTGATTGCATTCATGATCTTCACGAAACCCACCTGAACTCTACTGCCTCAGGATACCTTTCGGTAGGATCGACGGTAGAACACCGACACATTGGACAAATGATATGCAAACTAACCAACGTTTAAAAATGTGATTTTCAGGTGAGGACGAGGGCATTGCCGACGCTACGTGAAAGGTTGTGACTCGGTCATGACTCGTGTGATGCCCGGTAGTAACAGTATACGCTAGTGCACGTTTTGCGCCCGACTCCGCGAACCCAACCATCTGGATGGATGGATCGTTGGGGAAGAAAGAGCTGGAGCAGAGAAAGAGGTTGGTTGTGTGGCGAGGCATTTTTGGCCACAGCCACGGCGCTCCAAAACCAAAAGCAGGCGACCGGGAGTCCGCCACGTCCGCATCGGCGACCCGACAGCCGCTGTCTCTCCCGGTAAGCGGCGGGGGACCACCTCCCTCCGGCCACACCACACCACACCTCCTCCGTCTCCGTCCTCTCCCTCCTCGCGCGCGCGTCGCCTCGCCGCTTATAAATACCTCCTCCCATTCCCTCCTCATCTCTCCCACGCCGGAGCTGACAGCCAAACCGGCCCCTTGCATGCACGCGCCATTGCCCCTCGGATTGATTCCTCGCGCATGCACGCCCGTGCACCTTCCTCCTGGCTTATTCTTCATTCCCTAGGGGCTAGGGCTCTCTGCTCTGATCTGATGATGGCCCCCAGCAGCTGCAGCGGATAATTAAACTACTCCCATTATATTTGCCGGTTTTAATTTGTGATCGAGCTTTGTTGATGGTCATCTAGCTACAACCGAGACCGAGAGAGGAGATCGATCGATCGCCAAGGCCGAAAGGAAGCCGCGCGCTGAATCCAAGGACGCGCGGTAAGCCAGCTGTTCTGTTATTCCCTTCCATTGTTAATTTTATTTAAATCCGAAATACAGTAAGATTTTATCTTCTTCTCATACTATACAGTACGGAATTCCTGGCACGGCGGTTTTGTTTGTTGCGCTTGGCACGCATATAATATATGTCGTTCCTCTTTTTTTTCCCACTCCTTTTTGAATGGCGGTACGTGGCGCTATATGTTTAGCTTTTCCTCGCTCTAGCTATCGAGAGACAAACATGGTGAATTTGCCCCCTAGCGCATCCTTATTTCTTCAGACTAAGCACCCCGCTTCTGAACAGATACTTTCACTTGAATGGTTTGCTTGCACCAACTACATGCTAAGCCCTGACAAAAGTGTTTGCTTCTATCTTTTTTTTTTTAAAAAAAAACATAAGCATGCATTGCATTTCACTTCCAGGCACAGTAACAGTACGGCTTCAGTATCTGGCATGCTCAACTCTTTGCCATGAGTAGCATGTGCAGGAAGAGCGTAACGATGCCGTCATAAGATGCTTAGCTCTTGGGAGCCCCCTAGAGCCGTTTATGTTAGTCAGTTAGTGTTACTGTATATATATCCTGGACAGTGATGGAGCATCCTAAATTGGCTTCATCCGACAGTGTCACTAGATGATTCGGTGTCACCTTTCTTGCCACGTGCCCTACGCTTTTGGATCTATCTGGATTTCTTTTGCTTTAATCAGAAATATTAATGTTATCTTAGGTTCTCCACTATAAACTGTCTTTTGTCTATCTACCTACTGACATGTCGGCCTTCCAGAAAATTTTGCATTTATTCTTGATGGCCTTTGCCTGCACATTTATACTTATGATCTGTACGTTGTTAAGAGTAGTGTGTAAACAATGTCCGTCCTGGTCTCGGAGACGAGACTCAAAATGCTCTTCAGTAAGAACAATAGATTAGCTGAGCTGTGAACTTTCTTAATTGGTATTGAAACTCAGCCATACCTACACTGAGTGATGATTTTCTGTAGTGCCATGCTAACGATTCTTTTCAGTTCCAGTTTCAGGTACTGAAACGCCAAGATGGTTAATTTCGGTAAGAGATTGATGGCAGACCAATTGGAGGAGTGGAGAGAGTAAGTTTCTTTGCTACTCTGTACACTATCTCTCATTTAAACAGGGTGCCATTGATCAGAAGAATTAGATTTTTAGTCCAAATACCTGTGAGCTTCTTATTTATGATAAAACAAGCAAAATATGTAAGAGAAACATGTAACTTATTATTCTTTTGTTTTGCTAGATACTATATTAACTACAAGATGATGAAGAAAAAGGTTAAACAGTATGTCCAGCAGACGCAAACTGGCGGAAAAAACCGCGAACAAGTACTTAAGGAGTTTTCAAGGGTGCTGGATGACCAGGTACAAGTATTATCAATATAATTTTCTGATTTGTTCCTTTTAGCTTGAATCATCGAAGCATAAATGCACATTATTCCTTGCAGATTGAAAAGATTGTGCTCTTTCTTCTTCAACAACAAGGTCATCTTGCTAGCAGGATCAAGAATTTGGGAGAAGAGCGTGCCCAACTTATGGAACAGTCTGATTTATCCCAAATTTGTCAGCTACGAGAGGCTTACAGGGAAGTTGGATATGATCTTGTGAAGCTCCTTAAGTTTCTTGATATGAATGCAACTGGCATCCGGAAGATACTTAAGAAGTTTGATAAGCGCTTTGGCTATAAGTTTACGGATTATTACGTCTCTACTCGGGCAAACCATCCTTATTCTCAACTTCAGCAGATCTTCAAACAAGTGGTAAATTCTCACGTCTCTCCCTTCTTTTTATCTGAAAAGGATATTTTTTCCTCTCATGATGCAGTTTATGAATGCAGGGTGTTGTGGCCGTAGTTGGCGCTTTGTCACGCAACCTTGCTTATCTGCAAGATCACCGAGGAAGCTTTTCATCCATCTATGATCATCCATCAATAACATTCAAGGTATTTACTTCTCTTTTCTGTCCTAACCATATTGATGCATTCCCACATGGTTCGAATTCTAAAGTTGAGCATGTGAACCTTTTCTTTCTATGTGCAGGACCCAGTCATAGAACAGATAAACCATTCAGTACAGAAACTCACACACTCAACAAACTTCCTGCAATTCTTAGGACAACACGCACTTATTGTTCCGAATGATATGCAGAGTGGCTCCGATCTTGTTGATGACCAAAGCTACAACTTCCTGTCGCTACTGCTAAACTTAGTGAACACATTTCTGTATATGGTGAACACATATATCATCGTGCCAACTGCAGATGACTATTCAGTAAGCCTCGGCGCAGCAGCGACTGTCTGTGGTGTGATTATTGGATCGATGGCAGTTGCTCAAATCTTCTCCTCGGTATATTTCAGTGCCTGGTCCAATAAGTCATACTTCAGACCCCTCGTATTCAGCAGCATCATGTTATTTCTGGGGAACCTGCTGTATGCTTTGGCGTATGATCTGAATTCGCTAACTGTTCTCATTGTTGGACGCCTGATGTGTGGGTTAGTTACTCCTCTCATGGCTTATTTTTGTGCAAATCAAGTTTCATTTTTTTTAAGTTGCTGAAGTTTGCAGTGTTTGTGTTAATTTAAGTACTGTAATATCAAACTGTCAGTTGATCAAATTGGCAACATGATGTGCAGCTTGGGTTCTGCCAGAGCTGTGAATCGTCGGTACATCAGCGACTGTGTACCTCTGAAAACCAGGCTGCAGGCGTCTGCGGGGTTTGTCAGCGCTAGCGCTCTTGGAATGGCATGCGGTCCTGCTCTTGCTGGTTTACTGCAGACAGAATTGAGGATCTATGGGCTCACTTTCAATCAGAACACGTTACCTGGGTGGGTCATGTGCCTTGCTTGGCTTGCATATTTGTTCTGGTTGTGGATTTCATTCAAAGAGCCGGGTCACATTGCTACAGACAACTCTGTTAACACGCAGTCATCAGATTCCGGTAAAACATTTTCCTCTGCATTATTCATTCTTTTTTTTTAAATGGCAGGAGCATAGTTTAGATAGATTATACAACAAGTATGGTCATGATAAGAAACATATCCTCTGAACATTACTTAAATCGTATAGCTTATCTGTCAAATTCTCTGCTGAAATAGCTCATCAAGTAAGTGGAAATTTAGAGGATGGTCTAGGACAGCCTTTGCTCCTAGATGCAAAAGAAAGACATGATGAAGATGGAGAGGATAATGACGACAACGAAGAAGATCCTGAAGAATCTCATAAACCTGCTACATCACTTGCTGCAGCATACAGATTACTAACACCATCAGTGAAGGTTTCTATTATCTACCTTCTTTACACTTGTATTTCCATTATAATCATGGAGGAACAATACCACTCCTGTTTGTTGGATTACCAGCTTCCTGGCGTTCCTTCTGTATTAGCTTATATATGTGATGTCTGCACCTTATCAGGTTCAGCTGCTGATCTACTTCATGCTCAAGTTTGCCATGGAAATTCTACTCTCGGAGTCCAGTGTTGTCACCACATTCTACTTCAACTGGACAACTAGTACCGTGGCAATCTTTTTAGCGGTTCTTGGACTGACTGTTCTTCCGGTTAATGTCATAGTCGGAAGCTATGTCACCAACTTGTTTCAGGACAGGTATGCTGTGTTTGTTCTTTCTAGGAAGAAATGTTCATGTTTACACTGGATAGTTATTCTCATTCTTTTCGACGTGTGTTTCTTGCTCAACTTGTATAGGCAAATTCTGGTGGCCTCCGAGATCATGGTGCTGATCGGCATAGTCATGAGCTTCTGCTTCACCCCTCAATACTCCGTCCCACAATACGTCACGTCAGCACTCATCACGTTCGTATTCTCCGAGGTGCTGGAAGGTAAGTAGCGACTGCAGAAAGCCAAGATCTGAATTCTGAAGCTTCATGCCGTTTTTCTGAAATCGCCATGCGATGCAGGAGTCAACCTGTCCCTACTCTCCCGCGTGATGTCGTCGAGGCTCTCCCGTGGGACCTACAACGGCGGGCTGCTCTCGACGGAGGCCGGGACGCTGGCCCGCGTCGCCGCAGACATGACGATCACCGCCGCCGGTTATCTGGGGCAGAGCCGCCTGCTGAATGCGACCCTGGTGCCGTCCTTGGTTATCTGCGTGGCCTCCATCGTCGCGACGTTCTGCACCTACAACTCACTCTACTGATGACCGATGAACCGCTCTCCTCTTGCAAACGTTTTGCTGAGCTGTGGAGTTGTCGGATGGCGTCTTGCAATGACGCTGTAAATTTCAGGCTGCTAGAGTGCTAGTGTAAATGGTCCATTGTGTACTGAAGTCTGCATTGAGCCTGAAGTGTTGCAAATTTGCAACGGTTGTAACCTGACATGGACCTGTTAAATAAACCACCCTACTGATATAAATTCAATGACGAGAGTATATTGGCTGCAAGTTTGGATTAAACGCAGCAAGTTGAGAACTTCTGTCAGGTAACACCGTAACAGTCGTTCATTTCCTTGAGGCCTTGTTGGTTTCATCCCTTCCCCAAAGGTTGGGTTGTATTTAATTCCCAACCAGTCAAAATACCTCATACACTTCAATACCTCTGGAAGTTGCAGGGAAGAAAATTAGCACAAGTTGCAGGTAAAACGTTTGAAATTTGATCCAAAGGCGGGAACAAAAGGTTGCTGAGAGATGCAACTAACCACGGCTGGTAGTTTTGCCGTTGGGTGGTTGAGGCCTTTCTTTCGTCACACTCATGGCATGTTCGGGCGGTCAAGCATGTAGAAATTCAAAGATTTATTTTGCAGGCCGGAAACGCGTGTTGGACAACTGAACTGATGGAGTATGTTTCTCCGTATCACCTCTGATTTGCCTAGCAAGTAGCAGACAAGTACGGAACAGATCCAATTATCATACCCGAACAGTTGCAGGTGACACAAAGGCTGCGGGCCACGGTCCACGGAGACCGAAAGAGGCGGCACGGTGTGTCAGCTGAAACTGCACCAAAACAAACCACCAACCCATCCAAGAACGGCCGGCCTCTTGAGCAACATCTGAGTGCTTTGCCAGTGCCGCCAGTATATAAGCGCACCAAACTCTGCGAGTTGCCATCATCAAAACTCCAAGTGCAACAGCTTGTTCCGGGCGATCCAATGGCTTCTTCTTCCTCTGTCCTGGTCTCATCAGCCCAAGCAATGGTCCGTCGCAAGCTTGTTCGCGCTCCTGTGCGTCGCTCAGCAAGGTGACTGATCTTCTTCTGTCGATTGAGATGTCAAATTCTGCATATCCTGTGTTTGTACTGTGCGTTGCAATGTCAAATTGTGCATGGCAGCACGAGGAGTGAGCGTGAACTACACCTTCATGCGGGAGGCTGTGCAGGCGCCTGCGGTGGGGTACTACGACTACATCATCGTGGGCGGCGGCACTGCGGGTTGCCCGCTTGCGGCGACGCTTTCGGAGCGCTCCCGCGTGCTGCTGCTGGAGCGCGGCGGGTCCCCCTACGAGGACGCGCGCGTGCTGAGCATGCTCCACTTCTCCGACGTGCTGGCGGACACGTCGGCGTCGTCGCCGTCGCAGCGGTTCGTGTCGGAGGACGGCGTGATCAACTCTCGGCCCCGCGTGCTGGGCGGCGGCAGCTGCATCAACGCCGGCTTCTTCACGCGCGCCGGCGCCGGCTACGTGAGGGCCGCCGGGTGGGACCCCCGCGAGGTGGTGGACGCGTACCGGTGGGTGGAGGGCGTGGTGGCGTTCCATCCGGCGCTGGGCCCCTGGCAGTCCGCCGTGCGGAGGGGCCTCCTCGAGGCCGGGGTGCTCCCCGACAACGGGGCCACCTACGAGCACATCCCCGGCACCAAGGTCGGCGGCTCCATCTTCGACGCCGACGGCCGCCGCCACACGGCCGCGGACCTGCTCCGGTACGCCAACCCCGACGGCATCGACCTGTTCCTCAGGGCGCGAGTGTCCAGGATCCTCTTCGGCTACAGAGGAACCAAGCCGGTGGCGCGCGGCGTGGTGTACCGCGACGCGCGGGGCGGGAGCCACGTGGCGTACCTGAACCGCGGCGGCGCCAGCGAGGTGATCCTGTCGGCGGGTGCGCTGGGCAGCCCGCAGCAGCTGATGCTGAGCGGGATCGGGCCGGCGGAGCACCTCCGTTCGCTGGGCATCGACGTGATCCTGGACGCGCCGGGCGTGGGGCAGGGCATGTCGGACAACCCGATGAACGCCGTCTACGTGCCGTCGCCGTCGCCGGTGGAGGTGTCGCTCATCCAGGTGGTGGGCATCACGCGCTTCGGCAGCTACATCGAGGGCGCCAGCGGGGCCAACTGGAACTCCCACCCCTCCGGCTCCGGCACGTTCAACCTGGGTATGTTCTCGCCGCAGGCGGGGCAGCTGGCCACGGTGCCGCCGTCGCAGCGGACGCCGGCGGCGATCGCGCGCGCGGTGGAGGCGATGAGCCAGGTGCCCGAGGCGGCGCTGCGGGGCGGGTTCATCCTGGAGAAGGTGATGGGCCCGCAGTCGACGGGGCAGCTGGCGCTCCGGAACCTGGACCCCGACGACAACCCCGCCGTGCGCTTCAACTACTTCGCGCACCCGGACGACCTCCGCCGCTGCGTCGCCGGCATCTCCGCCATCGAGAGGGTCATCCGCTCCAGGGCGTTCGCGCGATTCACCTACCCGAACTTCGCGTTCCCCGCCGCGCTCAACGTCACCGCAGACTTCCCCGTCAACACGCTCTACGGCCGCCGCGTCGTCGGCGGCGGCGCCGGCACCAGCAGCACGGCGGCGCTGGAGCAGTTCTGCAGGGACACCGTCATGACCATCTGGCACTACCACGGCGGATGCCAGGTCGGCCGCGTGGTGGACCGCGACTACAAGGTGCTCGGCGTCGACGCGCTCCGCGTCATCGACGGATCCACCTTCAACGCCTCGCCGGGGACCAACCCGCAGGCCACCGTCATGATGCTCGGCAGGTACATGGGCCTCAAGCTCCTCAAGGAGAGGATGCTCGTCCAAGGCCCACGCAGGAACAACCCCTAGATTTAGATTGCTGATCGCCGCAAGTGCGTGCGCGCCGTCGTCTGCTATTAAGGATTCTTTTAGTTCAGCGATGATCCTACAAGATGGTACTATTGGAGATACTGACTACTGTAATGCTCCTATATGAGAAATGCATTGCAATTAACTTGCCACTGAAACTTTGAATCTTGATCGAGAAGCCGAGACACTTGATAAGCTCCTACAGTAGCCTACTATTGTCCGTACTCATGAGAGATCGACTTGATCCGATCCGTACTTGTCGCCACGTTTCCTACTTCATTCAAGTAGCAGGAGTCGCTTTCGCTGCCCAAATGGCAAAATCCTCCTGTACTACGCCATAAAGTCGTACACGTACTAAGGTAAGCCAGTACCCTAATTTCTGCATATGGCATTCTACAGTGGTCAATATCAGCTAATCTGAAAGACATGTTAGTAGTAGTACCGTTTGTTTGCTAATGGGTGGTGCATTAATAATACTACGATCTCTGAAAGTGCAAGGTAATCCTTCAACTTTCGATACGGTTTCCATGTCTTTTCTGAAGCAGGATTCTAGGTGTCGTGTTGCTTTCTGTCGTTTCGGTTCCGGGACGATACCAGCCGCAAGGTTTAAAAGCCGTGGCTCACAAGTTTAGGATTTGAAATTCAACCGTTTGATCCCAAGCCGGGCAGTTGGGAGGTTCCTTGATGCTTCGGATAACACTGACCTGATCAGCGAGCGAAGTAGTACTCCATTAGTGTACGACTTGAGTGCAGTCTAGGACTGCAAAAATATGCGAGCCCGATCTAAAGAGAAAGAAAAAAAAAAGAATTGTCCAAGAGAAGAACATGGCTGAAACACACTGCATGCCGTGCACGTTAACACGACCCATAA
Organism: Urochloa ruziziensis; assembly: GCA_015476505.1. Lineage (NCBI taxonomy): Eukaryota > Viridiplantae > Streptophyta > Magnoliopsida > Poales > Poaceae > Urochloa > Urochloa ruziziensis. The sequence goes on along the minus strand of CM027123.1, from coordinate 1,028,569 downwards.
ACTGCCAATTTTTTTTCTCTCTCTCTCATCAAGAACCGCAACCAAAGAAGATCCGATGAGCTGCGCGGCGCATGGCAGTGATGCTGTCTAATGTCTCGCTGGCCTGTGGGTCCGCTGTTGCGTCGGGCCCAGCTGCTAGAGAGCGCAAGGCACGCATCGCCGACGCCGAGAGCCGGGACGAATCGCCCGCCGCCCGTCTCTGCAGCCACGAGATCACGTGGCCACGCTCGCAGATCTCGGAAGTGAGTAAACGGACAAAGCCCCCAGCGCGTCCTCGCTAATTCCGCCCGCGCGTTAACCCATAGTAGTTTTTGACGCCTTGAAACACTGGTAAGTACCGCAAGCTCTCGCTGAGCAGTTACATGAAATCAAAACTGTGGCCAAGGTGAAAGTGGCTTGGTAACTGTTCGTTGTGCTCCTGTCGGTGGATGCCCTTCTGCCCGGGATCATACTTTTTTTTAAATAAAAGGCAGGAAACACGATCGGCCATCACGGACTGACAGCATCCCATGCTTGCCCAATCACCCCGGGACTGACAGCATCAGTTAACCTCGCAGTATTAAAGTCACTGTCTCCCTCTGATCCTCTCCTCCTCCCCCTGCCCCTGCCCCCTCAGCTTGCTCTGCTCTGCTCGCCACCACTCCGCTCCGCCGCTGCTCCCCACGCCCCTGGATCTCGCCATGGGCGCCGCCACCAACGGCTCGCCGCTCAAGTTCCTCATCTACGGCCGCACGGGCTGGATCGGGGGCCTGCTGGGGGGCCTCTGCGCGGAGCGCGGGATCCCCTTCGCCTACGGCGCCGGCAGGCTCGAGAACCGCGCGCAGCTGGAGGCCGACATCGACGCCGCCGCGCCCACGCACGTCTTCAACGCCGCGGGGGTCACGGGCAGGCCCAACGTCGACTGGTGCGAGACGCACCGCGCAGAGACCGTCCGCGCCAACGTCGTCGGCACGCTCACGCTCGCCGACGTCTGCCGGGGCCGCGGCCTCCTCCTCATCAACTACGCCACGGGCTGCATCTTCGAGTACGACGCCGCGCACCCGCTCGGAACAGGGATCGGGTTCAAGGAGGAGGACACGCCCAACTTCGTCGGCTCCTTCTACTCCAAAACAAAGGCCATGGTATACCATTACATTCAGGGCCTTCTGGTAGCTTTACATTACATGCTCAACTTCTCTCCGATTGGCCATGACACTTGGATCTCGCCTAGTCCCTACAAGATACGGGGCATCCTGGTCAGCGTAAATGGCTGATTGCCTTGTCCTTCACCTTCGGTTGACTTTACCGAAATGATGACAAGGGCATTAGGTAGGCTGATCCAGCACAGCCGCTGAGCATCCCTTTTGTTTTCCCAGTCCTAGAGCAGTCTAATCCGGCCTTCTCCATCGATGCTCTCATTACCTAAATGTGTCTATGCTGCTTTTTCATGGTTCATAGTAGTAAACACAGGAGTTTTATTTGGAGGAAACATTAGTGAGTGACTGGGCGAGGCAGAATGGAGCTATGCAATTGACTTCTTGAACATGAGATTTGGGCACGTGTTTAGTTTCCTATGGATTTAGGGAATGCATTCCTTCAACATTAGCCAGCTGCATTCCTTTGTTCCAAAGGGCAATATAGGATATACCTTCAAGGGTTGAAATCCTTCAGAGTTTCTATGGAATGGTGCTCTGTATTTGTATCAGTATAGCATTAGCAGAGTTTAGTGAAATAGAAGTGTTGTTTCATTTCGATCAAATAGTTTTATGGAGGTGCTCGTTGGTTTTAATGCAGATGCTCTGACCTATACTGCCATGTAATGCAAAGGCAAAATATATGTGAGCTAACCTTACTCTAGGAGAAAAACACTGTGATTTGAATTGGGACATCATCGAAAAACTAAAATAAATGTCTAGGTGTAGCAATTAAGCATCTTAGATGAAACAACAGTAATGTACTATATCATTTACTGGATCTTTGCTTGATTTGCACACGGTGTATGTGATTGCTGCAGCGGCAGTAGAACACACCTTATCGTAGCTTAGAATGCCTGGCTCTGTTTTTTAAGTTGCCATTTCTTGCTGAACAGTGGCTGCTCTAATGGTAATGGTATGGTGCCTGCGTCTTCTGGCGCTAACCATGGTTTGAGCCCTACTAAGAACAGCTTGGCTGTTCGGTCAAAAAAAAAAGTTGGTGGGGTTCACAGTGGATTTTACCCGATGCGATCTCATGATCACCTCCTGATCATCATGATCATCAAGGATTCAAGGGCATTTGTGAACATTGTTCATTTGAATAAATTAATTTCCTCAAGTGTGTTGGGTGCAGACTGCAGACACAAAAGGCTAATTAGTTCTGATAATAATTTGGAGAATTACAGTATGTTGACCCAAGCAGATAGTCAAAAAGGAAAAGTTGAACTGCTTTAGATTGAAAAATAGCAATCAGGAATTATACACTGATTCTTTTTTTGATAGAACTGTAATAAAATTGTCTTGACGATAGAATTGTGGATAAGAGTGAAAAAACATTTTTTAGTAAATATATTTTGCTCTCTGGGACTTATAAATATGCATTGAAGTGTGCTTAATGTTACATGTAAATGCATTTTTTATGAGTATTTCTAATTAGTTTCTTGTCAAAGTTCTAATGCCATGAGCTTGAATTTTGGAAAGTAGTAGCTTATTTGCAAAGCAAAATCTGTTCTTGTTAGCTGGGTCCTTGTGTACTACCTCCTTTATTCCAAATTATAGGTCGTTTTGGTTTTTCTAGGTTCATAGGTTTTGCTATGAATCTAGACATAGCGTTTATCTAGGTGCATAACAAAGATGATGAACCTAGAAAAGCCAAAACGACCTATAATTTGGAACGGGGGTAGTATGTTTCTTTATCCTGTAGTGAGCACGCGAAAGTACTGACGCAAGTAGTGCAAGTGCAAGATTTTTTCACTTGGTGGTACAACTTTTGGATAGATTGGTCCTTTACTTCGCTTTGCCTCACTCACCTCAGTGGAATGCAACTAGTGCGAACTCAGCTACAATCAACAGAAGCACCTAAACAAAGCTCTCGCAGAGCTGCCAATTTATTTGCACAGTTCACCCACTTGATATTTTGAGAGGAAACTGGGCCGATCCATGAGACCATACTACTTTTACATTATTGCATTTTCCAAGTTAATTGCTATTTCCAACCGATCCATGTGACCATGCTACTTTTACATTATTGCACTGTTCCAAGTTAATTGCTATTTCCAATAGAATTGGTAGAGCAGTTCTTAACATTTGTTTTTATAGGTTGAAGAACTGCTCAAGAACTACTGAGAATGTGTGCACCCTTCGTGTAAGGATGCCTATCTCATCGGATCTCTCCAATCCTCGCAATTTCATCACCAAAATCACCAGATACGAGAAGGTTGTCAACATCCCGAATTCAATGACAATACTGGATGAACTTCTCCCCATCTCAATCGAAATGGCGAAGAGAAACCTCACTGGTATATGGAATTTCACAAACCCCGGTGTGGTGAGCCACAATGAGATACTGGAGATGTACAGAGAATACATCGATCCAAGCTTCACTTGGAAAAACTTCAACCTGGAGGAGCAAGCAAAGGTTATAGTTGCACCGAGGAGCAACAACGAGCTGGATCAGACTAAGCTGAAGAATGAGTTCCCAGAGCTTCTGTCCATCAAGGAGTCGCTGATAAAATACGTTTTCGAGCCAAACCGGAAGACGTCCAAGGCTTGAGAAGTGGAGCTGTACACGACTGTATGTTGATGCTATTTATTCCATCTAAATTGACATTTTTCTTTACGGCGATCATCAATAAGCACGCCCTTTCTTGTGTGTGCATTGTATTTGAAGATAGGTTTCCCATAGGATGTCATGGCATACTCCTTGATACGGTCAGATAATTACACGGAGCAAGACTTGGTGTAATCTAGCTCACATTTTATATGCCTCCTGCTCCTGGGGTCTGAGTGCCACATGATTGTAGTACTAGTTCACGATGTCTCATTTGCAAACTTTATCTGGAAATGATATGGGCTGCTGGCATGTGTGCTTGCGATATTTTTCTGAGGGATTGTATTTGAATCGTCCGGTCGTCCCTCATCAGATCAGTCCTGTGGCATTGGCCCGTTGGACGGTCAGAGGGCTTGCTTTATAGAGGGAAAAAAACTGCTGAGAGCTTCAACAGTTTTTTTTTCCTCTATAAAGCAAGGGTAGCGTGTCAGTTGAAACTGGTGAAGCTCTCAGCTTTTACAGTTTTACGCATGCCTGCAGCAGGGCTCCCATGCCCATGGACATGGACTCCGACGCATGATCGGTCCCCGTAGGTCCTCGTCGTCGTCTCCGGCAACCAACTGGGTGCAGAAGGAACAAGGCAAGGCCAAGCTGCAGCTGGGTACAGCTGGGCGCCGTACGCGGCTGCCAATCATGCCGTGATAACAGCCAAGAGAAGACCGGTGGTGGGCCGGTGCGGCTGCCGGAGACGGCAACGACACGCCGTGTCCTTGCCCCAGCATCCGTAGCACGCGCGGCCCCGTTCACCCTCTCGCTCTCGGCACGAGCCTGGCTGCTGCACGCGGTAGGGGCCGGGCCGGGCCGGCTCGGGGTGGAGCAGGCACAGGCCCGGGTCTTCCCGTGTCCCTGCAGGCTCTGCCCCTCGTCAGCGGCGACTGCATCAGCCTTCGCCGCTCGTCTGCTCCGGCGCAGTGCGCCCTGGAAGCACCAGCGCCCCAAAGTTTCCCATGTTTTCTTTTTAAAAAAAGATATTTAAAAAGAGATTGTCCTTTTTATTATCGGAGCACAAGTGAGTTTTCTTGGTGGGTCAGGTCAGTCCTTTGCTCCTCTTGGCCGCGAGACGGCATGGCGGAAATAATTAAGAACGCGGAACGAAACAAAAGGCTGACACCGTGTCAGACGGCAGAGCGGGAGCCTGCCTCATCTTCACGTGATACGGCGAGTAGATCCACGCGGACTTTTCCCTCGCAAGCATTTTCTTTTCACCGGTTTTTCGACAGAGATTGTGAACATATCCATCAAACGTTTTTTATCGCTAAATGTGTGTAATCCTTGAAGTTGTCCAATGGTTCAATTTCGAGCACTAGCTTCCTTGGCCTCGGCCGTCGCATTGCCCAAAGGCATAAAGCGGCAGGCGAAGTCGGTCTATGAGCACGAAAAAGGACAAAAGATTTCCATGCGTGTCACCTGCAGCTGCCATGGCAGGGTGCCCTCCATTGCAAACGGCTCAGCTTTTACTACGGCGACCACAGCTCCGGCCTTCCGTTACTTTACGAGCTCAGCTGTAGACGACGAGCCGTCACGCACGCATAAATATATCCACCACTTCACTCTTGCTCTGACACCACCACTGTCGCTCGCGCGCGCGCACCCCTTGCCTCCATAACGTTGGAAATCGAAAGCAGCACCAAGGGGAAGGGAACTCCAAAGCAGCAGATAGATGGCCGACGACAAGGAGCCGCCGGCGAAGCTGCCCCGCCTCTCCTCCGCCGACACCAGCGCCGGTGAGTTGCTTGTTTACACCTGGCTGTTGCGTTCTGGTCGGAGGAGTTGATGATTCAATTCGTTTAGCAGGAGAGGTGAGCATGGCGGCCTCGTCGCCGCTGGTCCTCGGGCTGGGCCTGGGGCTCGGCGCGGGCGGTAGCAGTGGCGGCGGCGAGCGGGAGTCGGAGGCGCCCAAGAGGGCGTCGGCGCTGACGTTCATGCAGCAGCAGGAGCTGGAGCACCAGGTGCTCATCTACCGCTACTTCGCCGCGGGCGCGCCCGTGCCGGTGCACCTCGTGCTCCCCATCTGGAAGAGCGTAGCGGCGGCGTCCTTGGGACCCCAGCGATACCCATCCCGTAAGAAGCACTATGCCGTGGCTGTTCCAACTCGGTTCGAACTCGAGCAATGCTAACACCTAGCTTCCGTCCGTTCGTTTTGGATTATGGCTCTTGGCAGTGGTTGGCCTCGGTAGCCTGTGCTTCGACTACCGCAGCAGCATGGAGCCGGAGCCCGGCCGGTGCCGGCGCACGGACGGCAAGAAGTGGCGGTGCTCCCGCGACGTGGTGCCCGGACACAAGTACTGCGAGCGCCACGTCCACCGCGGCCGCGGCCGCTCAAGAAAGCCTGTGGAAGCCGCTGCCTCCGCACCGGCGCCGACCGCGGCCGCCCCCGTCAGCAGCCTCGGCTTCTCCCCCACCAGCGTCCTCCTCGCCCACACCAGCGCCGCGCGTGCCACATGATTTATGTCTTGTTGGGGTCACAATGTCTCGTGTGGGGATTACTATGCCTGCCGTGTGTGCTGTAATTTTCTTTTCTCGCATCGCATCTTTTTAAACCAGTTTGCGCCCTTGGATTAATGGCATGCGTTGCTTCGCTTGTTGCGTTGTGCGTGAGCCTGTGCGACACCACACCAGGGCAGGGCAGGGGATCATTTTCTTTTGTTGCGTTGTGGGGAGCGCGCCTCGCCTCGCCACGGTGGTGCACTGCACTGCACTGCACTGCAGCAGGGGGCCTGGCTCCTGGGGACGCGCGGCCGGGACTGGTGAGCACTGCTGCGCGCTCTGACCCTGTCAGAGAGAGAGAGAGAGAGAGACGAGGCTCGCTCGGGCAGTGTGAGGCGTTGGATGCTGCACTCCTGTCTGCGTCGCCTGTGCCTGCCGCTGTGGCCCCGTTGCCCGCGCCATCGTCTCAGACTCTCAGCAGGCAGCGGGCAGTCTTGCTAGGGAGCACGCTAATCCCAACCAGACGGCTCACCACGCATGATTCCATTGTCTTGTGCTTGCCCATGGTTCTACCGTGCAACCCGCGCTCGTGGATCACAAGGATCTTTCGATTTCTAGTAGTAGCAAACTATTCCAATGGGCCAAGGGTTCATTGACCTGCCAGCCAATATACTGTACTGTAGGCCGTAGCCGGCATCACGAGATGATCACCAGTTCCCGTGGACCGTGTGGCACAGTAATAGCAGCAGACACAACTCTACCAGTACCACCTCGCTGCTCTGTCTGTGGCAAACAGGTCCAATCTACAGGTTGATCACGCATGTGGACTTCTTCTTGAGGCTACATGGCCAATGGGCTCCACCATGCCGGGCTACTTTCTGTTCCCAATATTTAAAGTCTTGCCCTCGAAAAGGTTTGGTCCATGCGCCCACTAAAAACATAGCATAAATATTTCCACCCAATATATAAATAGTAGGTTTTTCCAAAGTTTTACCAAATTGAAGCAGGCCGTATATTTTGACCCAAGGCCCAAGCCAAATAGGCAGCTACATAGGCCTTCTCAAGGAGCAGATGAGAGCCCAGAATGATGCAAATGCAACTATTGACTAGTATCGTGGACCTACTGGGTTCCAGTGAAGAATCGTACTAACTGACAGTTTACTTCAGAAATTATAGATTCGTCCGTGTGTAAACATATAAAATGACCGGTTGGTAAAACACGAAATTGTGCAAATGCAACTGGTCCATCACACTTGACACATGTAGTCCTGCGACTTGCATAATACTGTTGGGACTGGATGTCTGATACTGATTATTGATTACTGAATACCGAATGCTACATGCTAGTGCATCAGAATTATGATGCCCGGGTTGGCAACTGTAGTGCACATCAGACTATCTCAACAGCAAAGAAAACTATGACCTAGACTGGCACTAGCATAAGACAAGCAAAGAAAACTATGAGCAGAGCATCGAAGTTATAGTATCCTGAATAGAGATCCTACCTTATTTTATGTTTATCAGCAAGTTGACCCGCACATCAGAATGGTTTGTAATCCATTAGATACATAGGCCCGCACATCATAATGGTTTGTAATCCATTAGCTACATAGGCATCACCCAACAAACCTGAAAAAGAAACAACTGTTGAACAACTGAAACACGCACAGTATTCTCATCTGCCAGATGACAGCAATCCACCCATAATGTGTTAGCACAAACCAAAAGTGAAGCTCCACACACCACACAGCATATCTACGAACAGAACTCGTTTTAATCCATAAATCCTAGTGCAAATAACAATATAGGAAAGTATACTTCCAGTGATCATATACTCCCTCCATGTTTTGAAGTATGCGATGTTCAGAACAAGCAAATTATTTAAAAATCAGTAGGAGTATCTCATTTTCTGCATGTGTGAAACATAGAATAACTCACTTCATGCATAAAGCATGAACAAACATTTTTCTTCATGACAGGTTAGTAACAAACTTGCAGCATCATACTATCCCAGACTCTTAGTAAGACTAGATCACATTACCACAAGATAGTATAAACAACCTACACGCCTTGGCATGTTAAACATTCGCAAAGCTATTGAGAGAACCCCCAAAGACACCTGAAACAGAAGTTAAGAGAGAAAAGTCATGTCTGGAATTCTGGACACACATAATCAATTAGGCAAACTTGCGGAAAAGTTTCCCAACATATACTTACAATGAAGTGCCAGTTCCAAATGAGAGAGATCAGTAATCATGGAACAGCAGGAGTATCCACTGAATGGGTTATCTACGGGTGCGCCATGATTCTGATCTTTAGTAGCCTGTACCCAGGCTGAAAAATGAAGAACAGTGTTGAATGGATATACCATTCAAAGAACCAAATGCCAGTTACAATCTTATTTCTCGTCGCAAGCGTGCATATTTCTCCTGCATCCTCAAGAGCTCCTTTGAAAGCTCTTGATTCCCAGTAAGCATCAGTCCATTCAGTACACGATTGAACATAAACCTTCTAGGTAAGTAGCCTCTATCGACCATATCCACCACCATCCTTGCAGCCACTGCCATGTCCTCTGCCCTCTTACGCACAAACATTGCACTTATTATGATGTTATATGTATCTTGGTTGGGCAAGCACTCCATGCCCTTGCTCATTCTCTCAAACAAATCCAAGGCCTTCTCGATTTCCCCTTCCTCAAATGAATACCTTATAAGAACATTGTGTGTCTGAACGTCAGGCTCGCAACCTTCACTCTTCATCCTCTCCAAAAGCTTGATAGCTCGAACAATCTTCTTGGCGTGGCAGAGGCCTCGGATCAAGACGGTGTAGGTAACCACATTTGGGACATAACCTTTTGCAACCATATCATCAAAGACTGCCACAGCATCCTCCACGTTGCCCTTCTTACAGATTACCTGAATTAACGCGTTGTAAGTCGCCGTTGATGGCGGGCATCCTTGTTTAGACATTTCGTCGAACACCTTGCGAGCTTTGTCTAGCTGCCCGGCAACACCCAGCCCATGCAGCACGGTAGTGTACGACACGACGTCGGGCTTACAGCTCTGGTCGTTGAGCCCTCTCTTCTTCATCTGGAGGAAGAAGTCCCATGCGTGCTGCAATTGTCCGGAACGGAAGAAGCCTTTGAGGATAATGTTATATGTGGCTTTGGTTGGGGCGATCCCTGACTCGACCATCTGCCGCAGGATGTCGAGCGCACGGGAGGTGTCCTTGACGCGGCACCATCCGTCGGCGAGGATGTTGAACGTGACCGCGTCAGGCGGGAAGCGCCGCTCGAGGGCACGGGCGAGGGAGGCGGCCTTGCCCGCGTGCCGCGACTTCACGAGAGCGTCGAGGAGGGAGTTGAACAGTGTGAGGTCCTGCGCGACCCCGTGGGAGCGGTGGAGCGAGAGGAAGAGCCGGACGGCGAGGTCGGGGCGGCGTTGCGACACCGCGAATCTCTCGAACAGGATGGGGAACGTGCGCGGGGTGAAGGCGAGCCCGTGGCGCGGGAAGAGCGCGAGGATGGAGCTCGTGAGCTGGCGCGGGTGGCGCAGGCGCGCGGCGAGGTCGAGCGCGAGATCGACGGTGCTCGGGGAGAGCTCGCGCGCGGACGGAGGGAGGCGGAGCAGGGCGTGGAAGAAGAGCAGGGCGCGCGGGGCGTGGTGCCACAGGAGCTTGAGGACGGAGTTGGCCACGGGTGCCGGGATCGGGAGCGCGGGCGCGGTGGCGAGTAGGGACGCCGAGAGAGAGCGCGCCGACGCGGCGGTCAGCGTGGAGGACGGGTGGTTCAGGACTAGAGCGGCGATCTGGCGCGGGCACAGGGGCGGTTTGGTTGGGGACGCCGGCGGGGTGGGCGCGGCGGCGGTTGGGGAAGGCGGCGGCGGCATCGGGAATTTCCCGACGAGTTCCCCTTCTGCGATGTAAATGGAGTTTGATATCGGCGGCGGCATGTGAATATGGGCCGTTGGCCAGTAAGTGGCCCATGTTTCTGCCCAACTGGCCCGGACTAAACTATGCAGGTCTGAAGCCCAGAGTTGGACGTGGCAAAGGCAGGCGAGAACTGACTACACTCGAGTCAAAAAAAAAAAAAAAAAAAAAGGAACAGACTACACTGAGCGATACCACCGCATCGTCTCGTCGCTGCAGCGGCACGACCACAGCGAGCTGCGAGCGTGTACGTGTGGTTGGAAATTATGATGCGATAATGCCATGTTCGTGAGCAGTTAACTGTTGGACGATTATATTTTTCCATACCCAACACATGATCGAAAGACACCCCTACCCGTAAGCACGGAGTAACGGACAATGTGTAGGTCATTGGGTTGAGAGGAATGGTTACTGGTGTGGGGCTGCTGGGCAAAGGGCAGCTGAGCTTTATCCCATCAAGTGGTTCTCCAGGACAGAAAACAATTCACAAAAGGTGGTTCTCCAAGACAGAAGCTCGGATGCTTTAAGCACAAGTATCTCACCGCATCGTCATGTCGTCACGGAAAGAACAAATCGACGCGCCACCAATCGTTATGCGACAGGGCAGTAAACAGGAGCTCGTACAGCACGTGCATGCCCCAAAGGTAATGCAGTGAAATTCAGCATAACGATTCACTTTTAGTAGGTGCTCATCATGGCGTCAGGTTCATCCAATCCAACGGCCCGAGGAGCTAGGGACCAAAATCTAGGACGCCCTTAGCGCCTGTGTCATCAGCGTACGCTCAATTCCGGCACCGTCTTTCTTGATTTCGATCAAAACCAACAGTGAAACCATGTTTGCCTTGCCCGTACGATAGCTTGGGCTATTGTTGGTACGGCTTCTACTTCTACGGATAGGACGCAATGCACGCTCTCACGTCCCTACCTAGTATGATAGCACCAACACACGCAGCAAGGGCCAATCTTTGCTCGATCGAGTCCAACAAAGTTCGTATTGTTATGTCATGAAGATATTTACACACAAAAACTATCATTTTTAGTTGATGGCTTCTTTAGAACAAATTGTCATACAATGATACAATCCCATCTGATCACCTCGTTTTTGTTCCTCTCTCCTTTATCACCCTACTCTATTTGGTTCTCACGACGTGATTCGGTTTCATGCTCTACTACTGCCATATCATGGCTTTGCTTCCATGGTGTCCTGATTAATGCCATAAAACCATTATAGTCATTCTACTAGGTTGCTCTTATTTATTACTAGCCACAATAGTTATCCATACTATTTATTGATGACCTATTCAGTAGAACTGAATAATTATATTTATATACGTAAAAACTTCATGAAAAAAACCAATTAAAATATGAGTGAGCATATGATACAATCATTTATGTATGGAGAAAAAAAGAGAGGACAAATCGCAACCATAGTGAGAAAATACTAGATAATTTCTCAAAAAAAGTTTTCTTTCAAACTTATATTCTCCGAGAACACGTCATTAAGTATAATAATCACACTGTGCCTCTCTTCCTTCACCTAGCATTCTCGCAATGGTTTAATTTAGCTAATAAACTTAAGATCCAGCCAGTCAAAGGACAAGCCTGACGGAAACAAGCAGCGCGGCTGATCCAACGAGGAGGCCACAAAGCATAATCACACATGATGAGCCGGGCAGGGGGGCACTGTCAGTTTATATAAACACGCAGTTAAAACAAACAAACAAACAAACCAGCGATGCTTTAGCCAGCAAAACAACGCCGCCGCCGCTCGCCGCCCACTTCTCTCCCACCTCCCCTCTTTGCTTCTCGCCTAGGGGTTGGAATCCCATGGCGCTGTCGTCCGAGATCCGCTTCGGCCACCAGATCCCCCTCCCCCGCTCCGACACCGACTGCTACGAGGGGGAGGAAGAGGAAGAGGAGGAAGAAGAGGAGGAGTTCGAGGGGGAGGAGGAGATGGATGACGAGACGTTCTCATCGCCGCTGATGCTGCCGGCGACGGCGGCGAAGGGAGGGGTGTCCGTGGTGGACATGGTGGCGGGGGCGCTGCGGAGGTCGTTCATGCTGTGCAGCAGCGGCGGCACCGGCGTGCGCGAGGCGGCGCCGGAGGAGGACGGGGCGGCGGCCCCGGGGATGCAGATAGGAGGGCCCACGGACGTGCGCCACGTCTCGCACGTCACCTTCGACCGCTTCGTCGGCTTCCTCGGCCTCCCCCCCGACCTCGAGCCCGACGTGCCCCGCCCCGTGCCGAGCGCCAGGTCAGTGTTCCTTCCAATTCCCCCCCCCCCCCCCCCCCCACCACTTCCCCTTTAGTTGATCTGCTTCTGTACATATTTTCGTGCCCCTCGATTCGCAGACGAGTTTTTGGTGAACCCTGCAGCCCTCAGAAATTTGGAATTTGGCATTGGTCAAACTGGATTTTGCGTTGTTCTGCCTTTAAGCTTAGTCGCCCAACAGTGCCACCTAACTGCAAAAACATGTGACGGATAGTCTGTGGAGCTTTCGGATTTACATAGGCTGAGCCAATAGGAGTGCTGCTTTGTGTTTGTGATCTCATTGCCAGAACAGCAGTGGTTTCCATGGCTGACATAATCAAACTCAACTACTCAGGAATATCCTAAAGTGCCTTTTTCCTGTGGGCAATAGGTCTGTTTGTACTTGCCAGGGAGTGGGATATTGTGATGCTCTGTTCTTTTCAGTTTCCTATCCATTTCCAGGGTGGCAAAGATACTTCAACTGTATTATTCGTCTTATTTAGATATAAAGAGCTGTTACCTGTTCCGTTGCCCTTGTATTGTTGTATCCCAGCCGAAGCCTTTCTGTTGCACTGAGGAATTCCACAATTTAAGGTCTTCACTTGTGTTTGTATCATTGTTTTTTCCTGGACAAACGTTGAACCTAGTAACTTAGTGTATTTTTGCTGATGGCTAACTTAATGTTAGTTTACTAAACGGTCTATTCCTGCATCCAGTGTAAGCGTATTTGGAGTTTCGCCAACTTCCATGCAATGCTCGTTTGATAGAAGAGGAAACAGTGTGCCAACAATACTCTTGACTATGCAAAGAAGTTATATTCACTTGGTGGTCTTCAGGTAAGTATTATAAAATGTAAAATTTTGTAATCAGAGTAGCAGCACCCATAGTTCTGAAATTATTGTTTGCTTATTATTCTACTATAGGCTGAAGGGGTATTCAGGATAAATGCCGATAATAGCCAGGAACTATATGTGAGGGATCAACTAAACAAGGGAGTTGTTCCAGATAGTGTTGACTTGCACTGCCTCGCCGGACTGATAAAGGTGTGTTCAGGTGATTTCCTTCTTTTTTTTTTCCCCTTTTGCATTGCCTTTGTTAACATGGCAAACTCTTGCGTGCATAGGTTATCACTGTCATTATCTGTAATTTTAATATGTACAGAGTCTTTAAATGTGATATGCCAGACATACCCAAGAATCAATACACCCACCAATATGCTGCGCATACTATAGCTCAGTAGATTAATATTCCTTCTCATTTAGTTTATCTTGTACATTAGCTATGATTAATGTTGGATGCTAATTATAGGCATGGTTTCGGGAACTTCCAAGTGGAGTACTGGACTCGTTAACTCCAGACCAAGTGATGCATTGCAACACCGAAGAAGAATGTGGCCACCTTGCCAGTACTCTACCTCCTGTGGAAGCAGCACTACTTGAATGGGCCATCAATCTGATGGCAGATGTTGTGGAAAATGAAAGCTTCAACAAGATGAATGCTCGCAACATCGCAATGGTTTTTGCTCCAAATATGACCAAGGTTACTGGCAAGCATATTTAGTGGTCTCTACCTATAAATATTCAGAATTTTGAGTCTAACCACAGGACATTGATCTCTTTCAGATGGCAGACCCATTGACTGCTTTGATACATGCAGTTCAAGTGATGAATTTCCTAAAGACGTTGATCTTGAAGACTGTAAATGAAAGGGAGGAGGCAGCCACAGTAGCCAGAGCATTCCCGTCCAACTCTGGTTCCCCAAGTGACAATGGTGAACCTCAAACTGTAGAGCATTTGGACATGCCCTCCATCTGTTCAAGCCAGCGAAACGCTGATTCCCCTACAATCGATGGGGCTAAGCTTGACCAGTTCCTTTTTAGAGTGGAACAAGCTCTTCATCACGAGATGCAAGGTGGCACAGGTGGAGCCATGAATCATAACAGTAGTAGGGGCAATGAGAAAAGGAACGGTGAAATTTCTCCCTTGGACACTGATTTGAGCAGCCAAAACGAGTTCAATAACAACGAGGAAGGTCTCTTTGACAGATTTAAATTTAGGAAAGGAGTAGGGAGGCTGTGCAGGCACCCTGTATTTCAGTTCAGTAGGTCCATGAAGAAGGCCGATGAAGCAGAGCAAGCTTGTGTATGATATGTAGGGTATGCCCGTGTAGTTGATAACACCGCTATTTCCGCAGCTTGTTTACTTTGTAGATCACCAGCTGTTCTCCTCGATGGTGTGCCTAGAAGCTATTAGCCCATTTATTAGTACTAAATGTGGAGGAGCTCTTTAGGTGTATATGCAGTTGTTCACTTCTTACCGGTCCTAATTGTATTAAGCCATCATGTCCTGCGATTCTACACTAAATCTAGTGATTATTGATTAGCCAGATACAATCTCTTGTGATGCTCTGCTTCTGAGGTTTTCGCCACGATTAACTACTTTTTTAAGATAGTAGGAGCACTTCTCTGTCACGTAAGAAGAACCATTCGTACATAACGCGTTGAGGCGTACACCACCACACAAACAAACACACACATAACACAACGCTACACCACCACCACTTTGGAAAGGAGCTGAAAGCAAGCGGTCAAAAACTGCGTTGTAGTCTCCAACGTTGTGCCCCGGCAAAGCCACAGCCCGCTGCAAGTCCGAGCGGCTGCTTAAACTCCTCCACCATGGGATTATCACCCTCAAGCCGCACACACACAGTCGTCGATCCCTTTGTTCCAGTGATGCTTCGACCGAACACTCTCGTCGCAGCACCAATGAAAACCACTAATCCTAACCACTCTGTGTGGGGGCCTCGCCTCTCCCACCGTCTCATACTACTCTGCCAAGAACTTAGATATCTGAAACCGCTATGAGAGTATCACCTCCGCCCAGCCATCATTGAGATCACCATTGCACCTTGCGCGCCAGCTCAAGCCCTCCAGCACCCATGGACCCTCCACACCTCCCCGCCAACACGGACTGTGCGCACCTGCGCACAGGCAACACCACCAACCAGCCGCCACCACCACTACCACAAGCCGAATCAGGTCTCCAAATGCGGCGCCTACAAGGAGGGCACGACGCCAAGGTGCCGTCGTCGCACATCCATAGATGGACAGGGTTTACCCCTGTGAGCCCTGTGGTGAAGAGAACATGGTGCCTCGTCATGGTGCCCCAGTGGGGAAAACAACGCTCCAGGGGCGCTGTCACCATGTCTACCGACAAACGCGTTAGTGAAGGCTTTCGTCCAACTTAGTACCATACCTGCCGCACGCTCATGACCATAGCAGTAGCCCACTCCCCGTCGCTTCCGCATCGCCTTTACCAGAAAAAGCCCGACGCAGCCTGAAGCACTACCTCAACGCCATCAGCATGCATGCACCAGCCATCCCCCAGCCCCACCACCATGGCGGCGTCAGGACCAGTATTGCCGATGAGAAGAGGAGAAGGGAGCACCACCATCTCACCTCAGCACCCGTCGCTTGTGCATAGCCCACCCCCGGTCCCACCATCCAAAGCCGACGGCGCCCGGCTGCAACCACTGTCGTCTCAAACAAGTAGAGTCGGTGGCCCCTGGCCACAACCACCGCCGACGCCACTGCGCCGGCCGTAGCCGCCACCCTGCGCCACCCGCACCGACCGCAAACGGCGCCTCCGTCGTGCACCCACCAGATCCGGCAGGGGCGACGCCAGATCTGGGGCCATCAGCTTCCGTCGCCGCGAGGGGCGAGGGGGAGCATCGACGAGCATGCCCTGAGGGCCCAGGCAGGCGCGCCTGACCCGGTCCGTCGGAGAGGAGGGAGTAGCCACACCGTCGCCATCAGCACAGGCCGCGTGAGCTTCCGGCGTCCTGCTCAGGCGGTGGCGCGGTGGGAGGAAGCACGGGGGCAGGAGAGGGGGAGGGGTTTGCGGCGGCGGCTAGGGTTAGGGGTCACCCGTGCTGCCCGCGACGGGAGCGGACGCGAGCAACGCGAAGAAATATGATGTACGTACAAATGCAAGCTTTCTTTCTCAATCTCTCTCCACGATTAAGTACTTCCAGTTTCGGATGGCTAGCAGCATCTTAAAATAATCTGTGATGTTGTTTTTGGGTGTTCAATATGGATCATTTGGGTGATGGGATGGAGAATTCTAACTACAGCCATACAACCTTGCGCTTATTTCTATTCAGCTCCTGCTAACACCAGCACTGATCATCACTTCATCATCACTACTATCACTACTTCACTATCTTGACCAAAGTTTTTTTTCACGCCTTCATTAACAGATTGAAATGTCACGCCACGGAAAACAAACACATCATATCACATTATGATAACTAACAAATTCTCACGTTGCATGTTGTTTGATCTAATAGGATCATATATGGATGTTAGATCTGATTTGGAGATTTGTCATCTTTTCCTATTTTTGAAATAAAAATATATAAATAAATATTTAATCTATTACGGTTGGGAGTAGGTGAGATGAAGAGAACATTACGAGAAATTATTGCAGAGACAATCTGGGCTTGGCAGTTGTCAAGTAGTTGTGCACAATGCTAACAACAATCATATATAGCCAGAATAAATGGTCGGTCGGTGCCTTGGATGAAGGGTGAGTTTTTTTTTTGGGGGGGGGGGGGGGAGGGGGCACAAGTCTCCCGATCCCTAGCTATATAGCTTATACATCTATACAACGACGGAGCCCCCGATCTCAATTTTTGAGTGCTCACCGTGTCTCTAACTATAAGAAGAGATGTTGACCAATGCTCGTTTGCTAAATTGCATTGTGTGATCATTATGTCAATATCTACCAAAACCGACTGGATAGCGGTTGTTGCTGCGACAAGGAAGCTGAAAAAACCATAAATAGAAGCACTTCAATTAATTAGATATATCATTAGTTGTGATGACAATAGAAAAAGTAAGACAATTCAACTTCAACATGAATGCAGGGACAGTGAAAATCATTGGCAGAGACCATAGAAAAAGCGACAACGCAGCAATGAGACTCTCATGAACCGTAGCACCAGATTGAAAAAAGTGTCAGGACTCCCTAGAATGTAAGGCACACGTGCCCTAGGCACCGCAGACGGCACAGGCGTTTGGCCGGCTGTGGATGGTGGTACCACCCTATCGGCCTCCACATCGCGTATCTCTTGTTCGTGTTGTTGTGATAGCATCTCCATTTTGGATTCATGCATGAATGCAGAGACAATCTCGGCTTGGTCGTTGTCAAGCAGGTTTGCACAATGCTAGCAACAATCCTATATAGCCAAAATAAATGGGCGGTCGGGGCCTTGGATCACAGGCGAGTTTTTTTTGGGAGGGGGGGGGGGGGGGGGCACAAGTCCCCCGATCTCCCTTCCCCTAAAAAACAAACCCCTGACCCAAGGCCCCGGTCGCTAATGCCCTCCATAGCGGTCAGTTGGATTCGATCGTGTGCAGATACTATAAGACGTCCCACGTTTCGGGCCGATCGGATTTTGCTTTACTGTAGTCCAATTTGCTTTACTGTGTCTGTCGTTGCCCTGTTTAACTATGCTGACAACACTAGCTCTGGCTGTATCTGCGCCAAAGCCTTCAGGTATGTACACGTACAAAATAGTTAACATGTCATTTTTTTAATTTTTTAATCAATTGCTAGCTAACTGCTATGGTACTAGACATTATTGCTTGCATGCAATTTTATCGATCTTTGCATTGATAGTGCAACTCTAGGCATGTATAGCAGAGCTCGTGGGTCACTCGCTAAGCATGCATTTTGGACCAGAGACCCTAGTGCCAGACTAGCCCTTACTCTGCATGTGAGTCATAGTTGTGGAATGGGTATGCATGATCTTTTTTCTTTTTTTTCACAATTAATACTGCATAATATATATGCTGATTTATATCCATATTATATGCTAATTTATATCGTGCAGTTGCTGGCCTTTGGGATGGTGGGCACCATATGTGCCTCTATTGAACTCCTCCACTTCTTCGTCATAAATGACGTATTCGTCGGTTCTGTTAATCTGAGAGCTATAGCGTTTTGTGCTCTATCAATTGCAGCGGGAGCGCTGGCCGCACTCGCGCGCTCTATCAGTATGCACCTTCCCATATTGCATTGGCTTCATCGTTGTACAGATGTAGCAGGAGATCGGTGGACTTGTGCCCCCCCCTTCCCCCCCCCCCCCCCCCCAAGAAAAAGAAAAAGAAAACTCGCCCCTGATCCAAGGCCCCGACCGACCATTTTTATTGTAGCTATATAGGATTGTTGCTAGCATTGTGTACACCTGCTTGACAACTACTATAATGAAGATGTTGTAGTGGATGCGTCAATAGAACAAGCGCATATGTAAAAGGCAAGGCGGGGTGAGAGAGTGCAGCTACTTATTGAGGGCATCTTTGGCTGACATGATCGGCTCGGCCTCGGCAACCATAGCATCGCTTTCGGCTGACGTGATCGTCTCAACTGCTTTTTTTCCTTTTCTTTTTGGAAACTACGAGAGGCCGGCAAGTAAAGAGGATGGCGTGCTGGCTAGTCGTGTTGGGAGGACGCGAGATCCATTCGCAGCGACTGGAACTCTAGGCTCGGATGGGAACGAAAAACAGAGAGGCTAAAGTGACACCCGTTGAAGCAACCGTGGCCAGCAAATCTGCATCGGGGTCGAGGGGTGCGAGATAAGTGCCAAATGAGGATTTAGAGAGGGGAAGACCATCACGGGCTGTCTTACGACCGCGTCAGGCAGACGTGACACAACCACATCACGATTTGTGCCCGGTTTTTCTTTTTTACTGCTCTACGTGCACACAATAATCGATGGCTTGGAATTGGAAGCCTCCATTTTTCTTCCGCACGTACGGTACCCTGTATGCCCTGGGAGGCATGAACGATGTAACTCTTACTTATTTATTAACTCGAGAGGTCTAATTTGATGCTTGATTGAGTTTTGTCCTGATTTGATCTTGCTATTATAAGAAACCAGATGATTCCCCGCGTGTTGTTGTAAGATTTGAAAGAGTTTCGATAAATTATAATCATTGTGGTTGTTTATTTGGTCATAAAAGTTGTGCACTTGTGGTGATTACTCCGACATCCATATGAGCTATATCTCGATAAAAATCATGATTTTTTATGTTACTTTTGAATGGATAAGAAAAAAATATACATCTAATGAGTAGAAAATGTGCACCAAGTTGATCGGATAGTTAGAATAGTCCATAATTAAGATGATGTGTAACACATAAGAGAGAAATATCAATTAATGCATCTTAGTAGAGGTGGTGATGATGTGGCTTCATGAAAGTTGAGAGAAATCCTCAGTGAAGATCAATTATATAGATTTGTTTAGCTTTTATATCTGAAATTTCAGCATTTGATGCCGTGTTCGTGCTCACTGTCATTAGTCAAGGCACTTCTGACCTGAACCATGTAGCGGGCCTCTGGCCATCGCACGGGCTGACCCCTGTAAGACGGGCCTGCATGTAGCTCTGTACTCAAATTTGTCCGCACAGCCCCTTACTGAAACAGCAACTTTCCGGAGGGGAAAAAGAACCTCTGTTTTCTTGTGCACAACAGTTTACAGGTGAAAAATTATTCATAGCTTCCAAACAGGCCTAGCGGTCTGTGGCTTTGTGCTGTTTGATTCTCATAATTGGACAGATGGAATCGTTGCGTGCCGTGGCGCCTGTGGGTACACTGGATTCGTGATCCTACGGCCACGAAACGACCCTCCTCCTGGTCATGCAAAACGCCGATGCGCTAACATTCGGTCGCTTTATAAGGCGTTAGTCGCGAGGCATTCCAGCCTAGCTAGCTGCACACGCGAAGCCCAGACCCACACCCAGTGTCCTCTGTCCAAGGTCTCTTGTTCATCTGGAGCTACCACCGTGAGCTAGCGGCAAGAGCAATCAGAGAGCCATGAAGAGCCCTGCCGTTCCGGCCAAGAGGTTCGCGCTCGGGTGCGGCTGCAAGGACGCCAAGAGCGTGTCGGTGTCGGCGTCCGCGACGACGCCGACGGTGGCGCGCGGCCGGAGCGCCGGCGGGGCGAACCCGTGGGCGTCCACGACGACGGACACGCTGACGTCGGCGGCGTCGTCGTCCCTGTGGGAGGACGCCGTGGCGGAGCTGGGGTACAAGGACGGCGGCTGCAGGATGCTGCCGGAGAGCGGCGGCTCCGCCGTCAGCACCACGCCGAGCTTCTCCGGCCTGCTGCGCGAGCTCAGCGACCTGGAGAGGAGCGTCGCGGCATGGGGCGCGCGGAAGCAGGGCCACCGCCACGAGGACGACGACAAGCTATCGCCGCCGCCGATGCCGAGCAGGAGAGGCAAGGGCGGCTTGATGATGAGGGCGGCGAAAGAGAAAGAGGGGCTGGAGGGCAGCGTGGCGGTGGTGAAGCAGTCGGAGGACCCGCTGGGCGACTTCCGGCGGTCGATGCTACAGATGATCGTGGAGAACGGGATCGTGGCCGGCGAGGACCTGCGTGAGATGCTCCGGCGCTTCCTCACCCTCAACGCGCCGCACCACCACGACGCCATCCTCCGGGCCTTCGCCGAGATCTGGGACCAAGTCTTCGTCGCCGCATCTACCCTCGGCGGCTGCGGCACACCGGGGCGGGCCTGCTCCGTCCCCCGCCGCGAGCAGGGCCCCAGGACGCCGCCGCGCCACCGCCGCTCGCCGCAGGCGTGGCGCGTATAGGTTGTGTACCTACCGGCTAGCTACCGTATACGGCCGGGCATTGTCTTTTGTTACCCGGGCAATGTACGTTACTTGGAGCTAATGCCAAATGCAAGTTCATATTTCCTGTTGGGAAAAAAAAGAAAACACTCGAAAATGTTTTGCTCTGTACGAATGTTGAAGATGCTAGCTAGATCGAGAGTGGTGTTTGGTTGTGGTACTCATCATGCATGGCGCCACCTGGTTAAAAGGGAAGAGGACGTGAAACGGGGTTGCTTTCTGTGGAGTTTTGGAATCTGGATCGATGGCGACGGGCGGCATGGACATGGACGGGATCGGATGGGAGTGGAGATGGAGTTGAGCTTCAGTGAGCGGTGGTTGGCGCAAGCAAGCCGGAGACGAGAGTGCCAATTTGCATCGCTACCTGCCGCCATGATCCGCACGGCAACGTCGGACGGAGCGTGTCCCTTTCTGCCACCACACCATTCTTTTCTCCTGTCGTCCGTCGCTGGTCCTCCCTTGGCTATGCCAAAAACTCGTACTGTGCCCGACACTGGTCCAGCTCGTGCGTAGCCACACAGTGACACGCTAAGCTTCAAACTACATCGCTGCCAAAGTGAGTACCAACTTGTATTTCTTGTGCTCGCGAAATGACCTCCCCCAGTCCAATCGGCTGTGCCGGATGAAATCCAAATCAATCATGACGCCCCTGAGCGATCCTGCTGAAAGACGTGAAGTTTCTCGATCGGTCGCCCGCCGAGCTGAGGGCATCGTATCTGCTGGCTGGCACCCAGCGGCGGGCGGAATTGGATGCACAATGATAGATGCGCGGGTACACAACACACTGTGCACGCATCGTGTACACTCCGTACATACAATACGGTGTATGAATGCTGCGACAGCAAGGACTCCGGGACAACAGTGCAGAGCCACCAAACATGCAGGCATGGTGAGGCGCACCTAATTTTTCTTCCCGAGGCGGACACGGGCCTTTCCTTGTTTGTTGTTTCGCGTGGATGCATGCGACGAAAGGGTCTCCGGCGTCCTCCCTACGTCATGCCGCAGTCAGTCGAAGCCGATCGACGACGCGTGCGCCGGTCTCTTGACGATCTCCGAGAAATGCTTCCACGGCGAGGACAGCCACCGGACCCTGGTGGTGGGGGCGTCAGCGTCGCATCGGAATCTGGCCCGTGTTTAGTTCCTTCCCGAGATTTTTTCACTCATCACGTCAAAGAATCTTAGATGCATGAATGTCACATCCGGTTCCGCAAAACAAAACCGAGTGCGCATCGTATGTGTGCCAGGATCAAGTTTCACATATACGGCAAACAAAAATGAGTATTAGAGACAGTATCACGAATAAAACAGTAAAAACAACTAAAATACTATCAGGGTATTACACAGCTTAATCTTGAAAACGGAGGCTCCAACTCCACAAGCAGTCGACCGGGGGTTGCGTACGCCTAGCTTCATCTTCAATAAACACCTTCCTCTTCTGAGCAGCAATTTAGCAAGGGTGAGTACACTTATGGTTGGTACTCAGCAAGGCCACAAAGATTAACCAGAGATGATTTATTATAATCTTTAAGTAAATTACTCATGTGGAGGTCCAGACCACTTGTGACCGTGAGCACGGCTGCTATAACAGTTTTACACTCTGCAGAGGTTGTACACTTTCACCATGAGTCGCGTAAAAGCTCAGAGAACTTTAAACCCAACCATGCTGCACCACACAGGCACGTGTCACACTACCGAGGTGTGACTGCATAGGGACGCAATGAGGCCTTTACAAAGATTCCCTAACAAGTGATAGTCCGCTAAGGTTTTAAGACGAAGCAGGCATAACCCTCTCTAATGGGCACAACTTAGCAAAGGCTTCCTCCCAAAAAGGGCCGGGCTATACACCGTCAACGCTTCCCCTCTTGTCCAGTACAGGTAAGACTATCCTGTTGGGGGGTAGACTTCGGAAAGTAACCCCTCCCCACCTTTGGGGAGTCTTGACCGTGCTTTCAGCTGTCTTCATGTCTGATGAAGTTTCAGGGTCAGGCGCGGTCCAGGAGACGGTCGCTGGATTCCCGAAGGTAAACCCGAGGGCATCCTCGGGTTCGAGCCGGAGATGGCGTCCGGCGAGTCGCGTCGGGGGAAACAGGCGCAGACTGGAAGACGGGCGCTGGATTCCCGAAAGCAAATCCGAGAGCACCCTCGGATCCAAAGTCGGAGATGGTGTCCGGCAAGTCGCGAGGGGGGAACCCGAAAGTGCCCGCGGAAGAGCGGGCTGAGTTCCACCTCGACCCAAGACCGAAGATCGCGGCGGGAGGCGAGGCGAATTCAGGAAACCGAAAGCTCCCTCGTGTTCTAGAATGGGCCCAGCTGACGGTAGCATCCCGTAAAGGGTAAAGTCTGTAATGTCCAAGAATATTCCGGGAATCAAGCAGTTGCTAAGGGCAAGATTGTAATTGTACTTGGTGTCGGTTCGCCTTCCTATAAATAGAGAAGGTTTTTGTAATCAAGGGGGAGGATTTTTTTTGTTTTAGTTGGAATATATGGTTTATTATATTGCATTGGAATTCCGAGAGTTGGAGACGTGTCCATTTCCGAAAGGGGGCACGTCTCCCATTCGCCAGGCCTCATTCGGTTCGTTTTCTAGGCTGTTGGTGACGGAGTCCATTCCGGGGCCGTCCTACACCCAACATATCCCAAGCTAGAGTTTCTAATAATTAGCCAAGACCAGAGCCCATTAGTCTCACGGTTGTACTGTAAGTCCTGGGTGGTTTCCCATGTTCCGATTGAAGTATAATATTCTTATAAAAGCATAGGTAGAAGGGTGGTTAGGGTCACTTGCCTTTCTCTAGAGAAAAGTTACTCTTAATGTCTTCTCCTCTTGCTCACTTGGACTCTTACTCTTCAAACTTCCGAACAGCAACACTTCTACTCGAAGCAAACATCTATACAAGCATACTAGCAAATAAACAAGAGCAATTAAGAACAATACATCAATCAAAATAAAAACTTTTAAAGAGCATACTAAACGAAGGAGCTCGTTGCTACAAACGCAAAGACGCAAGGAACGCTGAAAACGGAACTGTGATTATAAATAAACTATCGAAAGATTTCAATTATCAAAACAAGAGCTAGGTGTTTCATTTATTTTAATTAAGAAAAGATAATGTAAACGATATTTCAGAGAAATACCCTAGGTTAAGATTAATCAAAATTACATTTATGTTTGAAAAAACGCTATAAGACCTAGTCATATTTTATTTATAAATATTCGAGTTTATATTAGTTCAATTAAACGGTTTACTTTAGAAAAGGAAGACATATTGTGGCAGAACCACCCCAATTATGTCAGCTCAAGTGCATTGTCCCTTAGCTAATGCAAGCAGTACAGCACACTCGCACTTCAACTGACATAACCGTGTAGTTGCTGTCGGGTAACTCCCGATTACACCACTGATCACATTGTCGAAACCAATACGAGGCATGTCTCACTCCACAATGAGCACAGATGATTAACGAGTCACAAATTTTACAACACAGTACACGTGGATTTAGTTTACAAAACAGGACATTATAAAAGTTATTACAACACAGAGTTTAAAAACACAGCGGAAGTTTTAAACAGTACGAGTCTACGTCGATAAAAACATGATAATGCACAAGTAGCCCAGCTGGCATTATCAATCCCTCGGCTCCCCACCCTGCGAAGCCGGAACAAACTGCAACTGGAAACCCTCAGGAACACCAAACGGGAAAGCTTCAGCTGCCTGCTCTGCTAGGCTAGACTCAGACTCTGAAAAAGGGTTAACACAAGCTGGTTGAGTAATTTAATACTCAGCAAGACTTAACCGACTGAAGAAAACTAAGACCCCTAGTATGCAAGACTTTTGGGTGGGTTTTTGTTTTGCCAAAAAGAGCAACTAAAAATAGATCCTTACTATCAGGTTTTAGCATTCAAATTTTAGTTGAGCTATTTGATCTAGATTAGCATTATAAAAACTTTTACAAATGAGAGCAAGAACTTGCTTAATTAACTCATCCAACATATGATCATCAACAAAAATTCAAGTTCTTAACTAGCGATGCTGCCCAGTGATCAAGAGCTCAATACCGTGAGTACGGCGAATCGATTCGGTTTTATCCCTTGCAAGGTTAACCTACCCACACGGCACAAACGAGCCCCGTCGAGCTGCTCATGCCAGCCGTTCCTTCAGCCAACACTAAATACTTGACCTACCCTGCTACCCTCAAGTACCAGTCCCCACCGATACCAACGACGGGTCAGCCATGAGTTACTCTAACCGGTACATGAATAAGCAGTCAGGCGTAGTTCAACATACCAGTGCGAGCTAAAGTACATAAGTTACCAGTTTCAACTACCTCTTACTCCCAGCATGTGAGGTAGTACAATTCAATCTTGATACCAGAGCTAACAACGAACGGACCTTAACTGGCACAGGCGGAGCTACAACATTCCATTCTTTTCCCTACCAACACTCTCCGCCCGGCCTAACTTTCTTTTCCAGTCTAGCTGACAGGTTAACAAAACTCTGAAAGAAACCACTTAGCATCTCGCGAGTAACAGGCAATTACTCGACTTCTACCGTTTAACTAGCCTAGCAATTCTATCGACCTACACATACTAGAAAACTCAGGGTTTTCCTATGGATCATGCAACTAGGTTTTCATTCAACTCCTATGAAAACTTAAATGCATAAGGTAAATACTTTGTAAAGTAAATAAATTAAAGTGTGGCTGCGTTAAAAAGGTTATGCACTCCGGTGCTTGCCTTCGCTGGCCTTGGGCCCTTCCGAGTCTTGGCTCGGGTCTTGTTCTGCCTCAACTACAGCGACCTCGGGCTCTGGCTGCTCAGCCTCTGACTCAGGCACCAAGTTGTACACCCCGTCAGCTAGCACGTTCTCTACATGAAAATGCACATGTGTGAGTTTGGAATAACAGTGAGAAAAGATACAAAATCTCACATGCAGCAATTCAATTATACAGCTTAAGTACAAAACAAGATATGCACATGAAATCACATGAAATGTTGCAAAAACCACTTTTAACATTTTATAGAGTAAGTGCATATCTCTTTAAACAAGATTAACTTATCATTAAGAAAGAAATATACCAACAGATTCAAACTTTACTGAATTCATCAAAACTGTTTAGAAAACATTTTATTAGCAAAACTATATATATAAAACCATTTAAACACACATATAAAAGGTTATTTAGCAACTAATTAAACAAACAAACCTACACAGGTTATCTAGTAGCACAAAAACTTCTCTGAGAAGCTTTTAACTCAAGATTACCACTGAAAATTTTTCAACACTTAATTCTAACAGAAACTATTTATTTTGAAAAAGACAAAAAGGCTATAAATCTACTAAAACAACAAACAGCAACACTATTAAGCACAAAAATGCAAAACTTCACAGAAACACTATCTACACACTAACACAGATTTACCATGATTTATTGAGCTCAAAAACATACTCACAACTATTTTTAACAGCACAAACAAGATAATCATGGAGAAAAAACTTAACTTAAACTACACAGACAGTAGGCAACCCAAAAATTTACTGTGCTCACAAAAACACATTTTAGAGCTACTGTGATTTTCTCAAAAATTTTGGACATGCAGAACTATTTATTTTGACAGAAAGCTAATAAACTAATTAAAACTTCTACACAGAAAAACTGCACATAAACACATGATTTTATATTTTTCTGCTGTAGCCAAAGATTCAACAAGTACAACAAAATTGGTTTCACATTTTTCTCACACTCCTATTATTTACTATGCATTAAACAAAAAATACATGCATGCTGAAAAGAAAAACAAAAGAAAAACCGAAAACACTTTTACACTTAGGCCCCTGGATCTAAAAGATCTATTACCAACCGGTCCTTTCTTCACAGATAAGCCCTTAGATTTTCTAGAAAACCCCCCAGAACTTTTCCACCTTCTCACATAAACCCAACATTCTTTCACATAACCCCCTGGAAAAACTTGATCTTCTAATCGAACACCCCTGGCCGAACTCAGCCGTGCACAGCGCGCCGCCGCGCGGTTGACCGACCGAGCTCGCCGGAGAAGAAGACCGGAGACCCGCCGGAGATGACCCACGGCCTCAGGACTCCAAGCCGCACCACCTAGGCATGAAAAACCCAAGGATTAGCAAAGGATTGGCATGTGTCCACGGCCGGCGGCGGTTCACCGAGAAGATGGCCGGCGCTAGAGCTCACCGACGCCTCGGAGTTCACGATGAGAGGGCGCACGACTTCAGGGAGTCATGGGGTAACCAATTGAGCGGTTGGGAGAGGCGGGGAAGGATGGGAAGATTAAGCTCCACGGCGAGGTGGGGTGGCGGCAATGGCGGCCGGAATTCGAGTCGGCACGGGCACTGGAGGCGGGGAAAGGTGGAGCTGAGTGGTTGAGGACGACGAGGGCAACGAGGAGAGTTTACTAGCGCGGTGAATTGGGTAAACGCGGCTTAACCGCGGTGAATCCGCGTGTCCAGCACTGGCGGCGTACCGAGCTCACCGCTCACCGCCAAAATTGGTGTCGCCGGCCGAGCTTGACACCGAGGCACAACGCATGACTTGGAGCGCGACTGGCAGTGCGAGGCGACGGCGCGTGGCAAAGGGCAGTAGAGCACGGCGCGTGGCACCGACGGCGCCAGCGCAGAGCTCGAGCGCGAGCTCGCTCTGTCTGAAGTCTGAATCGATCGATTCGATTCAGAAACAACAGTAACCGCCAAATGTACTCCAAAGATTTGATTCAAACTCGATATTTCATGCATAAACTTTCCAAAACTCCAATACAAAAGTTGTAGATGGTACCAAGGGGAACAACTTTTGTTAAAGTCACCAGGTTCAAAAAGATTTGGTTTGAGAGATAAACTTGATCAAACATCGGCCAAAAACTCGAACTCAGAAAATTTTCTAAGTCCCAGAACAGAATTGAGTTTAGCTGACTTTGAGCATGAAAAAGAATTAGCTAGAGTTTGATATCCTGGAGTTGTTCATGATTTTTGAAGAGTTCAAACTACCAGCTTTCAAACCATGAACTTGATTTGGTTTGGATAGATTGAAAAATAAAAGATATAGAGCTCTAAAGTTGGCTAAAACTGCTGTCAGAAATTGGACTTAGCCAAATTTCAGCAGTGCTGAATTCAGTGGTTTGACCACTATTTGACCAAGAGTTTGAGCAAGCAAAAGATGTTTTTGCCCCAAACCAAAACTTCTAGCTGAGAGTAGATAGTTCACTAATGAATTTTCAAATTGGCCAAAAGCCACTTGTTTAAACATTTTTAATTTTAAACAAGCCCCCAAAAGGGTTAAAAGGGAAAGGTTCTAACTTAACCAATTTGAATTCAAATGAGTTTAAAAACGAAATTTGACTTTTGGGAGTCCATTTAAACTTGATACTCAGTTCAAAAACATGATGAGCACCAAGAATTTTGTACAATGAGTAGATGTGCATGATAAATTTTTCAAAAGTGACACGGGGTGTCACACATATGAAGCATCTAATCGAATAAATTTATCAATCATGTTCCACTAATCATATTATTATCATAACTAAATTATAATAGCATTCACCATATTAACTTTCTTATAAAAGCCGAGGTATAAGCCTAATCATGTTTTATTTAGAAAAGGCATGTAAAGTAAACATTAACCACGTTAACATTTAATTTGTAAAGCCGAGATATTGCCTAATTAAATTTTATTCAGAAAAGATAATTCAATAAACACTAATCAAATTAAACTTTATTATAAAACACGCATTGTAGAGCTATATAGATTTTAATTGCAAAACTTGCCTATAAGCAATTAATCAAATTAATATTTAAAATTAATTTAGAAAAACATAACTATCATGAACAACATCACTAACACGTAATTTAAGTGATTACAAGTCTAACGAAACGGAAACAGATCGAAACGGATTTAAAACGTGGAAGTTATACCTAAAACAAGGCTGCAGGGACCTTGACGTAATTAACCGAAGATTCCAGGGGCTAGCGGAGAAGATTCCACAGACTCAGCGAACTGTGCCCGCGAATATGCAAAACTTCAGGGTTAGATCTGCAAAAGGTCAGGGCTCGGATTACATTGAAAGGATCCAATCTTTTCAGGGGGTTTTATGGAAGATTGCCAAGAGACAAAACTTTGATAAAAGATTACAGATTAATCTAGAGACCTAACCGCAAAAAGGTCATCTTCTACCTCTGGTTGCCAAGGCCGGCGGCACTGGCCGCTCGGCTCGCCGGCGATTGGCGCCACGGGGGTCCCGTCCGAGGTGGGGAATACGGAGAGGAGGATGAGGGGATCACTTAGAGATGCTCGTCGGCGGCGGGGGTGGACGGCGTCGGCTGGATTTTGGCCGGCGGCGGGACAGCGGCCGGCGGCTCGATCTTCAAGCGGCGGCGGCGCTCCGGCGACGGGAAGGCGACGAGGAGGGGCTCCACCGGTGCGGCTCGGCGAAAGCTTCGCGTTGGTGGGGTCGGCTTCCTCCGACGGCTTCTAGGGACGGCGAAACGACAATGACGGCCGGCGGCGGCGCAGAGCTCTGGTGGCGGCGCACAGCGCGGAGGGCGAAGGGCGGCGGCGGCAGCAGGCGCGCAAGGGCTCGGGCGGCAGCTATTATAGGCGCGCGCCAGCCGAGGTTGGCCTGGCGCGCACGCCAAGGCAGCGGCGGCGGCGGCGGCCGGCCGAGCTCTGGTGGCCGCGGGCCAGATGGGCCTTCGCGGGCCACCAGACCAGGCCTCGCGGGCTCGGCCCGAAAGGGATGGCGGGGCCCACCAGCCAGAGAGAAGGGAGGCCGGGCGGGTTGGTGAAGCGGGTCGGGTCGGGTTCAGTTGGATCCGACCCGATCCGTTAAGGAAATGGATTAGATTTTTATTTTTCCAGAAATACTTTTCAATGCGAAAACAATTTCAGAAAATCTAGAAAATATTTTTAATGCACGAAAAATACCCCCCAAAAAATCCCAAAAATTCTAGGAAAAATCCTAGAAATAGATTGGGACACGAGGAGTCCAAATAAAATATCAGGAGCTCGTGAAAAGGATTTTAGAGCCTTCTATTAAATAGATTTAGCTCTCAAAAGATGAGAATAAATTCCAGAAAAGTCTAGAAAATTCTGGGAAAAACCTAGACGTTTAAAGAACGCATTTTTGAAATCTTAGCACTCATGAAACACCAAGATGCAACTCGGCATGAATGCAACACACAGAGAACAATCAATTTATTTTTAGAAACACACAATTAATTTTCTTTCTAGCTAAATTCTCTGTAATATAAATAAATTTTGGAAAAATTTTAAAATTGAGAGAAAATCATTGTTTAATTTTTCTTAAAATTCACATCCTGAAATTGTAGAATTTCAGGGTGTGACAATGAAGTATTAAATGTAGACAAAAAGTGTGAAAAGCTATATAGATAGGCTGTAAATCGCGAGACGGATCTAATAAGCATACTTAATCCATGATTTGCAACAGTAATGCTACAGTAACCATCCGCTAATTATGGATCAATTACCTTTTAATTACCACGTTAGATTCGTCTCGAGATTTCCAATCTATCCATATAACTTTCCACTTTTTTCGTCTACGTTTACTACTCCTAAATCGGTAAAATCAAAACCCGAAATCTTTTCACGAAATGTTTTCAGGAACTAAACACGGTCCTGATTCCTTCACGAGGGCAGTTTGGAACCAGTAGTGACAGGATAATAGTACTCCCTCCGACTTCCGTGCATCACGTTTGACTATCTGTCTTATTCAAAAAATTTATAAATATTTTAATTATTTATTATGACTTGTTTTATCATTAGATATACTTCAAGTATGACTTGTTTGTTTTTATATTTTTATAAATTTTTTGAATAGGACGGATGGTTAAATGTGATGTCTGAAAGTCAACAAATGCTTATATTATGGGACGAGGGAGCACGTGCATAGCAGCATAACATACGGCCATAGGACGGTACGTGCGCATCTAGGCTTTGGGCGGAGGAGGTTCCTCTGCAGTTGAGTCCCTGCAGTTGAGTCAATGACACGTGGGTCCGAGCGGACCAGGGCCCATATGTCAGTGACTCAACTGCAGGTGCAGTAACGGCAGAGGATCTCATTCCCTTTGGGCGGGGGCAGTTCAGCAGTTGCAGCCGGGCTTTGGCCAGCGCCAAGTTGAATGAACTGGCTACTTAACCCCGGCAAGATGCCCGATGCAGGCCAAGATGTGCTCCAGAACGTGCCTTGTTTTTGCCTGTCGGCGGTGACGACAACTATACGCAACATTTTTGTCTTACTGATGCTTTCTAGCTTCGGCCCCGCTCCATCCCTGGCGTACATCACTCCATTACAGATCTTTGCGTACTTACACTAGCCAACTTATTATTAATTTAGAGCTTGGTAACAGCGGTGACGACAGCTAATACGCCGCATTTGTCTGACTGATGCCTCGTAGCCCTGTCACTACGTGCTCGCTCGGCTATAGATTAACCAATTCTCCAGTTTGTTAGTGTTCGAGCCCTACTAAACAATACACAGCAGGTAACACTAGCCTGTCCGTGGGTATCATCAAACACTCGTAGGATGAAAAATTAGGAAGTAAACACGGGAAGGTTTGACAGTGACTGCCCACACATGTGGCTGCTTCTTGGCTGCCTTTGGTACACTAGCAGTTCAGATCCGCCATTACCTTTCTAGGTGGTGCAAACTACAGGGTTTCAGGCTTGCACCTGACGATTGCTGCAGGGCAAGTCCCGGTTACACGGTACGCACGATCAGCTCAACCGTTGGTTGGTTTTGAGACCCCCCCCGGACAGCTCCATTCAGCGATACAGCACCACCATGTCTGCTGGCCATCACTCCTCGAGCAAACCGCATCAGTTGGGCCTCTGCCTCTCTATGATGAAGCAAGCAACATCATCAGTTTCGAGTTTGGAGACCCATTAGAAGAAGGACCGAGTTATCCCGCAACCCGTCACGACACATGGGAACGTGCGCCCCCTCCATCCTCCTCGCGCCGCGTCCTTCTTCGTCAACACCGCCAGCCACCGTTCCTGCCTCCTCGACCTCCACCCCGACCGGCGGCTCTCGCCGCCGTGCCACCCCCCACAATCCACTGCCGAGTCTTAATCCAACCATCCCTAATCCGTCCTGCTCAGCCCCCGCCGCCGGCGGCTCTCGCCCCCGTGCCACCCCCACAATCCACTGCCGAGTCTTAACCCCACAATCCCCGCGCGGCCGCGCCACCGGACGCGGCATAGACTTCTCCTTAGAAGTAGTGCGCTCTGTACAGTGGGCCTCTTTGCCCCATCTGTGTGGCCCGCTTC
Source organism: Urochloa ruziziensis (assembly GCA_015476505.1). NCBI lineage: Eukaryota > Viridiplantae > Streptophyta > Magnoliopsida > Poales > Poaceae > Urochloa > Urochloa ruziziensis. The sequence continues at coordinate 996,189 of CM027123.1, read as the reverse complement.
GCTGCGGGCTAGCTTTTTTCTAGCCACGGCCCAAATAGTTGGGGTTCTGTACGTTAAGCAGGCCCAGTCCCTAGTCCATCATCATCGATCTACGCAACGGCCCATACGGCCCCGCGCCAGGAATGATGAACCGTGCTGCGGACGAATCGTGTAGTGGAAGGAGCCGACGACGCCCAGAGCCAAGAAGCCGACGACGCCCAGAGCCAAGAAGCCGACGCGGAATGCTTCCCTGCGAAGCCGCGCGGTCTTTTCCTTCAGCCGGCTTTCCCCCAGCTCCGGCGTACTAGAGCGCGGCGGCCCGTATTTATACCTTGCTTCCTTCCCCAACTCCGAGCAGCGGAATCGAGCAAAGCATCCGTACCCCCCGCACCGCGTCACGCTCCCCCCCGCTCCATAACATTCGCCCCTCCCGCCCCCGATCCCTCCTCCGCCTCTCGGTTTCCCAACCAAACCCCGCCGCCCCGGACTCCGCCTCGCCCGGCTCCAATGGCGCTCCCGTACCTGGAGGCCGTGCTGTGTAAGTCACCTCCCCGCCGCTCCTCTCACGGTGTCGCAGTCGCTCGCTCGATCCTTGTGGTGCCCTGGGTTTGGGTGAGACGCGGGATCCGCGGTTAAACCCTAGGGTTTGTGGAGGTTTGGGTAAGGGGGATTCTGCGCGGCGGCTGGATTTGACCGTGCCTTGGAGGCGATTGGGCGACGCGGACGCCTGATGGGGTGCTTTTGGTTCCCCTGGTGAAATCTAATGAGCGTAATAATGTGGTGTGGACGGGATGAGTTCATGATGCTTGGGAGAGTGATGCACCGACCGAGGTGCTATTGAATGCCATTTGCTGTAATCTAGTGATTCGATGTTCGCAGTACAGCTTACCCTTTTTGGTGTCGGGTCAGTGTCCATAATCGTTTACCTACTTGATCTGGGAAGTAAACAAGGGCTTTATTAGTGCAAGTGAAGCGCACCCTTAATTTTGATTTAGTGGAGCGAGTGAAGGGAGTGCCCGTGAGCTTCTACCTTACTCTTGAGTATTGACTAAGACTGTTGTAGTCAACTGACTTTGCAAACTTGTGATTAGAAGCTCTGTTATTCTCTAAATCAGCAGTTAATTTAGTGATTTGAAACTTAATTTTGGCAATGTTTGTTACATGTACAATATCTTGCAGATTTGATAGAGTAAAATGGTTCCTACTTAAAGAATTTCGTGATCGGCCTTCTTCTAAATTTTGTCATTATCATCTTCTGTTACCTTTTGCATCAGTTCAAAGTTTGTCAGCAGTTAATATGAATGGAGCCAACAAGTTAGATCTTATTCTTTGGTTACGTGATATGTTTACTTGGTATGAGTATGGCTGATGTTTTTCTCAACTTGTCCCTGTGCAGGCTTTATGATTCTCATGTACATATTTGAGACATATCTTGACATCCGTCAGCACAGGGCCCTCAAGTTGCCAACATTGCCAAAACCCCTGGTGGGAGTAATTAGTGATGAAAAGTTCAAACGTTCTAGAGATTATAGCCTTGACAAAAGGTTCATACAATGCTCCTGTTCCGCCATTCATTTTAAAATAATTTTCATTAGCTGACTTATCTATCTAGATTGTCGATACTGAAGTTTCTGCTTCATCTTACAGCTGCTTCCATTTTGTTCATGAGGCTGTGACTATATTAATGGATACCGCAATACTGTACTACAAAGTCCTGCCCTGGTTTTGGAAGGTAAAACAAATCCCTTGCTTCCACCAATATCCTTGTGCAAGTATTTTGGCTGATCGTTTCTTTCTGCAGAAATCTGCAGAATTAGTTACAAATGTTGGTCTCAATGCTGAGAATGAGATAATACACACCCTTGCATTCTTAGCTGGTGCAATGGTTTGGTCACAGGTACTAATGAATCGCCTCCCTAAACCATAATCTATGTTAATTTAGTTATGTTTTTTTCCTATCTATATTGCATTGTGATTAACTTCAATAGTCTTTTGGCATTTAAAATGGAATATGTAGAAAGTGAAACATTTGCTTCCTTTTGTTGAACCGATGGCTCTATTGTGCTCTTAGCATCAGTGCTGCCATGCTGGATCATCTATGGGTATGCTGTTAGTAGTTGTTATGATTTACGAGTCAGGACTGGCCAGTGGAGCATTGTGAATTGTGTCATCTATAAACCCCTTATTGCACATGATGCCTTGCTGTGCTTTGGTTCCAAAAATGTTTGTGACTCCCTCTACTTGCTCGTTGTTGGGCTAATGCATTTTCATGATTTTTTGGATTCTCTGTTTATGGCAAAACTAAAAAAGAAGCCGTGATTTATCTATTACCAATTACATTACTTCCCCATGCCTATTTAACATTTCGCTAAATGCTTAGATTTTGTTTAAAAGGAAGGTGCAAGGTTCATTTATCAACTTCGAATTTGCATGGATCAAGATTTGAGTTCTTTTGGGTTCAGTAGTTGGCCTTTTCTGCTGATTGCTTCAGTGACTGACCATTAGTTTTGAACATGGACCTAATGCTCATAGCTGTGCCCAAATCAGCCCTACGAGAACTGTGCCATGTTGTTCTTTTATGGAGAAACGTCTGTTTAGAGCACAATGTGTCAATCCTTGATGTGAAACACTAACGTACTTCATGAAATGCAGATTACAGACTTGCCGTTCTCTCTTTATTCAACTTTTGTCATAGAGGCTCGACATGGTTTTAACAAGGTGTGTTCACATTTCTCTTTTTTCCTTTATTTTTTGTGTTACTAGCTAGGAATATCTATCTGAAATTTGCTAACCTGCAGTGATTGATTAGTACTAAAGTAAGCTACTGGGCTTATGAAATTATGCTGAGATTTCTCTTGCTTTGTACCTTGTAGCAAACTATATGGCTCTTCATTAGAGATATGATCAAAGGAATTTTACTATCCATGATACTGGGGCCACCAATCGTGGCTGCTATCATCTACATAGTACAGGTAACTTCTCTTGTTATATTGTGTAAACAATATAATTACTTAATTATGTGTACAACACATGTTTTTTCCTTTGTCCTGTTTTTGTTGGCAGTTTTTCTAAGGTCCACAGAATCAAAATCACATATGACTTTTAATAGTGTCATCTCAGTGCATCAACTTATCCATTCAATCTTCTCCGCGTTGTTTCAGATTGGAGGACCTTACCTGGCTATATATCTCTGGGGTTTTATGTTTGTATTAGCTCTCCTGATGATGACAATATACCCCATCGTGATAGCTCCTCTGTTCAACAAGTTCACACCTGTGAGTATCTTGTTTTACTCGCAATGATAGCTCCATTGTGCTTCGTCTGCTAGTTCTTGTTTCGTACTAAATTGGCACAATCTTATCTTATAGTCCAAAGGTTATTCTGAGTTAAGATTGATTGTTTTTGTTGCACTGGTGTCAACAGCTTCCTGATGGAGTACTCAGGGAGAAAATAGAGAAGTTGGCAGCTTCCCTCAAGTTTCCTCTGAAAAAGCTTTTCGTGGTAGATGGGTCTACCAGATCAAGCCACAGTAATGTATGTTAATTACTCTACATCCAGAGTCGGAGTTCATTGCTAGCTAGTAAACGATAATTTAATGCTTCTATTTAAACTGACAATTCTCTTTCAGGCTTACATGTATGGGTTTTTCAAGAACAAACGCATAGTACTCTATGACACATTAATTCAGCAGGTTGATGCTTCAGAAATTCTTCTTTTGCCACTTGTTGTTTCATAAAAATGTTAGCATGCATGCGCAAAGTTAACCTGTTTCTTTTTGTTGATTTCAGTGCAGTAATGAGGATGAGATAGTTTCTGTTATTGCACATGAACTTGGGCACTGGAAACTCAATCATACTGTCTATTCCTTTATAGCTGTCCAGGTATTCTCTCATTAAAATAACTAAATTATTACCTTTCTCATTTACACACCATTTACTTATCTAGTTGTGTTGCATACTTGCATTAGCATTTGACCATGTTGGCTAAAGGAATGTAGTTATTCCGTGATATTTTCTTTAAGATGTGAAACAGTGACCATTTGACCATTTACTTTAAGAAAGCAAATCCGTAGTATAGCATTATCAGAGGACTCAATATTCAGCAATGAGCACCAAGAAACAGTGAACACTGATGAATACGGGAGGGAGAGGGAGGGAGGGGGGGGGGGGGGGGGTGCTTGAGTGTTTTCGGTGGAATTTGTGCATAATTTACCATAAACTCATTTGGTCCGTACATTAGTTGCTGGAAAAAAGGAGGAAAATACTGTTATCTTTACAGCATTTTCTGGCTTTTGAATTTTTCCATTTAATTTCATTATTGTTTTTTGTGCAGCTGCTTATGTTTCTGCAATTTGGAGGATATACTCTAGTAAGGAACTCCAAAGATCTATTTGAAAGTTTTGGTTTCGAGGATCAGCCAATAATAATTGGATTGATCATTTTCCAGGTATGTTTATGAACCATTTTTTCTCAACAAGCGTTGTCTTCTATTTTATTCTTTCTCGAGATTATCGGTGCCAACCTACCAGGTATTGCTAACAAGGCAAATCTGTTTGAAATGATCTGATTGTAGGAACTTTTCATTTAAACTCATCTTGAAAATTGAGATGCATTGTTCTATGAATTTGCAGCATTGTTATCTTTGTTGCTTGATTGACGCATGTGTTTCTTTGATTGCAGCACACCATAATACCTCTCCAACACCTTCTGAGCTTTTGCCTGAACCTTGTCAGCAGAGCATTTGAATTCCAGGTTCATTCTTCTATCTGCCTTCAAGTTTCCTGCCTGCTATTGATAGATTTAAACCTTTTTGGTTGCACTCACTTTAATCCAATTTCTAGGCTGACGCCTTTGCCAAGAACCTTGGATATGCCCCTCAGCTCCGAGCGGCCCTTGTTAAACTACAGGTAACCATCTAGATGCCCTTTTTAATTGAATGTGTGTTTCTTACAGTTAGCAATGGCATTACTGTATTATTGTTCTAAAGACATCTGAACCGCAAGGTGATTATATGTATGGCATGCTTTCACTCCTGCTAGAATCGAGCAATTTCATTTTCATTACCATCCCTTGTTTTACTCGTTAGTGAGGCTGTTGGTTCCTGCAGCATACTGCTAAGCTGCCACAATGTTTGCATTCTGAAGCATGTTCAAATATTTCAGGAGGAGAACTTGTCTGCAATGAACACCGATCCATGGTATTCTGCATATCACTACTCCCACCCGCCTCTTGTGGAAAGGCTGCAGGCTCTGGAAGATTCAGACAGCAAAAAAGAAGACTAATCGTCAGAGCTGACGTTGTTCTTGAAGAGCAAACCCTGATCCCTGTGTGAGGTTTCCATATGGATTTCCCTGCCATGCAAAAGGCATCGGTTCAGTGTTTGAATGTTGAGAGGTTTGATACGGGAGAGTATTGTCGAAGTTGTGTAAGCATTCAGCACAAACGCGCATAAGGGTATCATAGAGGTGCTGCCGTTCATCAATCGATTTCGTAGATGATCAGATGTAATAGTAGTGTTTGGGATATTGAGAAATATAAGCAAATCAGCTATTCAAACACTGATGCTCTGAACCACCCTTCCGAAGTAGTTGTATCCGGACTAAATCTTGTGCGTCGCGTTCCTGGAAGAAAGACGAGACGCCAACGAGCAAACACGTCTTTTACCTCTAATCCAATGGATGTCTTGGCGACTCCCGGGCAGGCTCCTCTGAAACGAGCTCAGCTCACCCTGCTGCCGCTAGCCCATCAGGCTGCGATGCTCTCACTCTCGACCCCCGCGTCGCCACCGCTTACTCCCGCCTCTTCTCCCGTCGCCGTCCTCCGTTGGGCCGCGGCTCGTCGCGACGCGCCGCTCACCTCCGCCGTCCACGCGGCCCTCCTCAAGTCCGGCGCGCTCCATCCCGCCCAGCCCCTCGCCGTGCCCAACTCCCTCCTGCACGCCTACCTCCAATGCGGCCTCCTCTCCCCCGCGCTCCGCTTGCTCGACGAAACGCCCCGCCGCGACGCGGCCACCTACGCCTCACTCATCTCCGCGCACTGCCGCCGCGGCGCGCCCCTCGACGCCCTCCGCGCCTTCCTCGACATGCTGGCCTGGGGCCGCGCCGGCGACCAGGCCCACGGCGACGACACCGTCCGCCCCAACGAGTTCACGGCGGCCGCGGCCCTGCAGGCCTGCGGGCTCGCCAGGGACGGGAGGCTGGGGAGGATGGTGCACGGCTACCTCGTGGCAGGTGGGTTCTGCGCTGACCCGTTCGTGGTTGCCTCCTTGGTCAACATGTACGCCAAGGTTGGGGACGCGGCTAGCGCGCGGAGGCTGGTTCTTGGGTTACCCTGCAGGGATGTTGTTTCTTGGACGGCCATCATATCAGGGTGCGTGCTCAATGGTATGCTCGAAGAGGCTCTCGAGGTATTCCTCATGATGCTTGAAGATGGTGTACTCCCCAACAATGTCACCATGCTGAGCGTCATTCAGGCGTGCTCTTTGATGGGCGCCTCCGAAATGTTCGGTCCAGTGCACGCTCTTGTTGTTCTGTTGGAGCTCGAGGACGATGCCTCGGTGGTGAACTCTCTCATCATGATGTATGCAAAGAATGGATTTGTTGAAGAGGCTATGGGGCTTTTTAATGGCCTGTACCTGAAGAGCGGGGATGTGTGTTCTAACGAGGATGTTCTTGCGGCAATTCTCTATGGCTGCACCATTTCAGGATCCCAGAAGAACGGGGAGGGAATCCATGCGCACCTGATTAAAATGGGTGCTTTCCCAAGCATCAGCGTTGAGAACTCCCTCATGGGCATGTATTCTGGATTTGAGCAACCTGGTGCAGTCCATTTGCTGTTCAGTGGCATGGAAGCTAAGGACATCGTCTCATGGAACACCGTTATCTCGTGCCTTGCCAAGAGTGACCATGTGAATGAAGCCATGGACCTTTTCAGCGTCCTTCATGCGGATGGTGGTGGGCTTGCGCCTGACTTTGTCACAGTCTTGAGCATTGTGCAGGCTTGCTCCAATGCAGGATTACTGCATCAAGGGCAGATGCTCCACGGGTGCATCATGAAATCTGGTTTCGTGTACGATGTTTCAGTATGCAATGCCCTCATAAGTATGTATGCTAAGTTAGGTAGAATTGATTTTGCAGAGATGATCTTTGAGATGATGGATATTAAGGACCTTATCTCCTGGAATTCAATGATCGCTGCTTATGGGATGCATGGAGATGGTCATTCAGCTCTAAGGATTTTTAACCAGCTAAAATATGCTGGAACTCCTGCGCCAAATGCTATTACATTTGTGAGTGTGATATCGGCTTGCAGTCATGCTGGTTTGATTTCAGAAGGCTACAAGTGCTTTGAAAGCATGAGAACGGACCACGGCATTGAACCTAGCATGGACCATTATGCCTGTGTAGTTGATCTGCTTGGAAGATCTGGGAGGTTTGCTGAAGCAGAAGAATTCATCAGGGACATGCCTGTCCCTCCCAATTCATCTATCTGGGGGGCTCTTCTGGCTGCTTGCCAACTTCATGGGAATGTTGATCTCGCAGAAAAGGCTGCTAATGAATTGTCAGCCTTGGAGCCTGAGAGCGACATATGGAGAGTCTCCTTGTCAAATACATACGCCTTGGCTGGGAGATGGAAAGATGCTGCAATGATTAGGACTGAAATGAGGAGAGTCGGTTTGAGAAAGGAGACTGGATGGAGCTTTGTAGATGTTGGAGGGGTAGAGGGTTTTAAGTTTGTGTCAGCAGATACTAGGCATCACGATGCGGAAAGGATATATTCGGTATGGCACAGTATGAACAAGCACATGGCAGACCTAGCTGCTGATGTCCATAAACAAAGTCCAATTAGCGCAGCTTAGTTGATGTAGAGATGTTTAGTACGCGCACACATTTGTTTTGGTTAGGTCAGAGTGATGAAACCGACCTTTGTACTTTTAATTCATGAGCCTAGAATTAATATTATAATAGGACTGTGTTGTTTCAAGTGCTGAACATATGTAATGATAAGAAGTAAATAAATGGAACAAAAATGGAACTGGAGAAAGGCAGAAAGTGCAGCATATCGCATTGCTGTTTGCTTTGATCTTATATCCGCAGCTTCCCTTCATGTTGAAACTGTGCTGTGCTTAACAGCTCTATTCGAGTTATATTGCACATCTAGTGTATTTTATTGTCAGCTCGAGTAATAGTTATGAATTCATTTGAAAATCTATCAGGATTTCACCCGTGATTTATGTTATCTTATGAACATTTGCCAATTCTGGTAAGCAGGTTTAAATGAATTTGTTTGATTTATATGAACTTTACTGGATGCTCGTAGACCTATGTTTATCAAGAAAATTCAGCATTTATCATTGTTGGAGCAGGTGAAAAAAAAATCCATGGAGCAAATAAACGAAGCATAATCTAAATACAGAAAACTTCTCATTGCATTCAGCTTTATTGTTTCTCCAACATGAAGATCCCCATAGTGACTAGATCACATAAGGACTGGTATAGCGTTACAGCCTTTTTTTTCTTCTTTTCGAATCAACTTAACAGCCTTTTGTCCACTACAAATCAATCACTGTAATAAGATACAATTCACTACTTCCAGTTTTCTACTTCCGCATCAGGAGAACTACAGTATGCGCAGCTATGCTCCTGTTTTCCCCTAGACTGTCAACTTTCTCGTGCGTCTTGGCCTTGAGATTGACGACAGATGGATCTGCCCCAAGGAGTTCACACAAGTTGGATCGGATTGTTTCCTTGAATGGACTGATTTTTGGTTTTTGCAAGATCAGTGTAGCATCAAGGTTGCCTAGCTCATAGCCCGCTTCATGCATCAATTTCACCTGAAATTGCATGAGAATCCAAATATGTCAACGGGATAGTGGCATCAGTTTCACAGGTTCTTATGACGGACTACTTAAATTTAGTTCTAGTTCTTATTGAAATATAGAAAAGTTATAGTATGAGAAGAGGAAAGAATCATATGCTCTGATTGGATAACATCCACCTCAGCTTAAATTTACTAAAAGGGAAACTAAGGCCGTGTTTAGTTCGTTGGTGAAAAGATTTTGGAATGAAATCTTTTCATATTTGAAGTATTAAACATAGACTAATTAAAAAACTAATTGCAGATTACGTTTGGAATTCGCGAGACGAACCTAATGAATCTAATTAATATGTCATTAGCACATGTTTACTGTAGCATCACTGTAGCAATTTAGTGTCTAATCACGGCCTAATTAGACTCATTAGATTCGTCTCGCAAATTCCAGTCCATCTATATAATGCGATTTGTTTTTTACCTACATTTAGTACGCCATACATGTGTCCAAACATTCATTTTGGATTTTGGAACTGAACAAGGCCTAATACAATGTAATGCTAAACATTTTTCTTAACAAACTAATTTTCAATGGTCAAGTCTCAAGTGAGCCTATGTAGGAAAAAGATTTAAGGCATGTGAAAATTTCTGTCCAGCGGGGGTCTAAAGTGCCCAAGGGCCAAAGTCAATGTGGAGTCAGCGTTCTATTCACATGGCGCATGCTTTGTTGAAAATCTAAAACGTGGAAGACTTTCTGCCTTTGAAGGGTCCAAAGGTCAAACAACGTATTTCACAGTCAGCAACTCGTGTAAGAACTGCATGCCAAGACATCTAATGGTGTTGTTGGCATAATTAGGACTGTGTTGTGCATCTAATGGTTCTGGTATTTAAGATACAGGAAAAATAGACTAGTGAAGTATGCAGGAAATAAACCATGGTGTTTTCAAGGGGATGGTTTTTGGGTATGTTCTCTGCTTCAAACACCACAAGACACGTAGAGACTAACATTTTGTTCACAAAAAGCAACATGTCTATAATAAGAAACGAGTAGGAAAAAAATAGCAAGCAACACGATATGCTATGCAATGTGAAATTACGAATTATTCAGAAAATTTATGGTAATGAATCTAGAAGTATGTCCTGCTAATTGATAGCGCACATAAAACCATACAATTTTGCATATGGTATCATAATTATGGCATGGTTCATATCAATCGGTAGGGACTTCCGACTAATATGCTCATAGAACTCTACATTTTGTTACAGTGAAGCATTCAACTAGCACTCCGCACTAGAAAGAAGAGAAACTTACAGCTTCCCTCATGAACACCGAAGAATCGGCACCCTTCCACCGAGGGTCGGAGTCTGGGAAGATCTGCCCGATGTCTGGCAGCCCCAGCGCGCCTAGAATGGCGTCCACCACGCAGTGCAGCAGCACGTCCCCTGCGCGCAAAAGCGAAATTCCCCAACAAGCGCGGTCAGGAAAACTCGGGCGCCAAATGGATACCAATCACCAATAACGGCAAGGGGGTGAGGAGTACCATCGGAGTGGGCCTCGCAGCCGCGGTCGTGGGGGATGTTGATGCCGCCGATGATGAGCGGGAGGTCCGGCTCCAGGCGGTGGAGGTCGAACCCGTGCCCGACGCGGAACGGGAGCGCCGGCGGCTTCGTCGCCGCGGCTACGGCGGGCTGGTGCTCGGCCTGGACGGCGGCCGCGACGGCCGGGGACGACCTCTGCCGGAGGCGCAGGGACGGCCGGGCGGAGGGAGGGGAGGGCGCGGCGAGGCCGGTGCGGGTCCGTGGCGCGGTGGAGACGGGGGAGGAGCCCAGGAAGAGGGAGGAGGCGGTGGCCATGGCGCCGCAGGTGGTGATGGTGAGATAGCGCAGTGGCCGCGGCTGGTGAAGGGGAGGAACCGAGAAATGCTTGCGTATATTTTTATGTGCCGAGGCGAGGTGAGCATCTGGCGCTGGAGAAGTGGAGATGCGATGGCGGCATCGCAGCTTGGAGGCTTTAAGCAGGCAATGAGGCAGGTGACATTTTGACCGGGATCAGCACGAGCAATCCAGTCCAAAGGGTTTTCAAAAATTTAATGTATTCCATGTATCCATCATGAAAAAAAAATTATTTTAAAATGTTGATAAACAATTAGTTAAATTATGTGTATGTTTTGTGTAAAAGTTTACATGGATATATTCATATTCAGTTTAGTTTTAAAATTCTGTTGATTTTATACCAATTAACAGTATGCTATATTAGAAACCAAAGATACTTCTAAAGACCTCTCTGTTTCAAAATATGCATTACTCTGGTTAAAGGCTTCATTACAATTTTTTGGCATCTTGGATTTTTTTTTACAACTTTATGTGTAGCATTGCAAAAACGAAAGTAAAACCAAAGCATTTGAAAACATCAAATAACCAAATTTACCCTTGCAATTAACTCATTGCAAGAGTAGCCATGCTGCTGATACAATTACCAAAATTGCAATTAACTCTGAACTAACCAATGACCCTTGCAATCAACTCGTTTGTAACAGCTTTTACTCTGTGTAGCATTCAAATGGTAGTGCTAGTGCACAAGTCGCCTTTACATTGTGATTTTGTTTCCTTTACACAAGGGCAACACCTTGCACAATGGACAATACATAGGAACAAGAAACATCCGAATGGGGAAGGTAAACCGCTTTACAACGCTATGATCACCTCAAGTGAAAGTTACAGACGGGCTTGCTCAGATGGAGATGACCACATGGGGCAGAAGCTCCATACCAGATAGCAGCCAGAAAACCAAACTGATTTCAGCAACATAACTCAATGGAGGGAAAAGGGAGCAACCGGCATTACTCAAAATTTCCATTGCTCTCTTTCCATTACTAAGGGCAGCCTTTAACTGAAGAAGCATTCGGGAACCTATATGGCCGACCTTTTGGGGTAGCAATAGGATAGGAAGGGTACACGATTCAGGGCAAAAATTATATACACACGTCAGGCCACAGACCAATCTCACCTTTTGGAAGCCTACTGTACATGGGTCATGGCTGCACCCTTACAGAATCTTCAGCCGAAGGCTTGAAGCGCAGGAAGCACAAAGGTGCAAGCGCCTTCATTGCTCATCGGTGCTATGGCAGAGCACCATCTGAGGGTCTGTCGAACTGAAATTATACGCCGAGAGACCTGGCCGCACTATTCGCCTTTAATCCTGTAATAGCTGCGAAGTTGTCAAAAAACTGTAGGAGAAAAGAGGAGCGGAGCAACAAAAAAGTCACACCTTACATGAAAGGTGCACTCGTCGCTAGAGCTGAACTCCTGGAACTCCCTAGCTCAAGTCCACCTGATGTGCTGTATGAAGACAGCAACTTCCTCTGCATCAAAATGCATAGGATACAGCTCAGTTCCTTTTTTTTCCAATTGAGAACAACAGAAATTGCATTCTAGTTAGATGATGGAATTGTACTATTTTTCCATAGTTTAATAGCAATGCAAATCATTTTCCAGTGCTATGGTGCTTGGGTAACCCGGCATGCTTAGCACATATTAGATCTTTTCCCAAAGACTAACTTTCTGAAGATTAATCTGTGCTAACCTTGTATGCTTAGCATAGATCAATCTTGTGTCTTCTCAACTGTGCAATGTGGGTGCCAGGGCATCAAAAAGATTGTGCTAAGATAGTGGGTCCAAACTTAAGGCCTGCTCTACTGAGTACTGGCATCACAATAGGCAAGCCCTAGTAGATGTGCCGAACAAGATAATGACCATCAAAGCTCAAGAAGCCAAACTACACAAATCATGTGTTGTTGTTGTTGTTGTTGTTACAAACATGATGGATACGATAGTTCTTAACACAAATATCGTAGGGAAATTATGCAAACAACCAAACACCTAAAGAAAACATAATAATTACTAGCAAATCGAAATACAAAAATCATCAACTAGTGGCAAACAATTTAGCAGAGGCATCACCTAAAGACATGTTGTTGAACTACTTACTTGATCTTCAAAATCAGGACTGGTCAAATTGATGGAGAGATTCTTCATCAACAATAATGCCTAATGGGAAATATACATATATCAGTCAATACAGGTAGAGAATTCCAAACCATAATTTTAAGGAAATGACGAATTTCAACATGCCACATAATGTTTTCAACGGAGATAACAAAAGGATGACTTCTACGTTTATCCAATGCTGGAATGAGGAGCATAACTCAAAAGTACATAATAAAGACAAGCAGAAAATTGTTTATATTGTGTTGTTGTAACTATGTATTTGACAGAAGCCATTACTTTGAAGGAGAAATGGTGCAATACTACTGCAGACTATATTGGATTTAGGGCATGTTCATGATTATGAAGAAGAAGAAAAATGAAAATAAAGAACATTCATGACTGACATACCGTTTCAACATCAATTGGATTCATCTCCTTAAGTTTCTGCAGATGACCACTTGTGCTTGGATCAAAAACACTACCTAAGAAGCTGTACACTTGTGCAAAATCCGGCATAACTGTAGCACAATTTCAAAGAAAAAATTGAATTGTCAATAATGCCGGTATGAATAATATAAAGCTAATAATTTATTGAAGACAAAACTTCAATATTGGAAATAGCAAAAATTTGGAAAAGAACAGAAGAAAAGGTGCACAGGGAGGATGATCACAAGTAAAGGTGCACAGGGAGGATGATCAAAAGATACGTCTTAGAACTAGTAGAGGTGAACAGAATCTGATTAATTATTTTGCATTGTAAGACAATTAGCAGAAATATCATGAGGTACTGACGGCGAAGTGACGGAACTTGATTTATTTGATCATTTGCTTCACCAGGTTGCCATGTCCTTGGAGGGCCTTCGGTGCTGCTTGAGCAAAAATTATTTGGACCCAGTGTTGCAGGACCTAAATCTTCTGGGTGAAGGATAATAATCAGCTGAGGAATATTCCAACAAAACCTATAGATATAAGAAGCACATTGGAATACAAACCCTTCACCATCGATGAGGCAACAGCTGGTGGGATGGAACTAACAGCCCATGAAGAAACAGTCGCATTCATGCCAGAGTTCCTATGAATGGAAGATGAATCTGTCTTCAACCCATAGTTTGGTTCTGCAAGTCAGTGAGAGGATGTTAAAGTAACTATTTGATATACAAGGGGTGCTGGCAATTTTGATGCCCCCAGAGTGCATGAGAGAGATAGACATGCTTGTTTTTTTTAAGCCTTTTGAGAATACGAAGTATCACCATTCTTGGAGGCCTTCTGAGGATATGGATGAGCAGCTTTTCGCTTTGGTCGCGGAGGTGGGACATGTTCACTGGTTCCATTTTTCTGAACCTTCAAAAAGTACTTCTGTGCATGGCTCCTTATCTACAACACCAAACCAAAGTACCAAATGAAAATGGTCCCATGATGATAGGGGAAACGGTTGATAATGAACAAATAGGAGCTTATGCAACAATGAAGAAAAGGAGCATCAGGAAATGAGGACACCCAAACCGACTGCATTTTTTTTTAATATTGTTACACAGAGAAAAAGAACACAACCATGGCAAAACCTTCAACTATTTGTTAATCAGTATCCTTCTGAAGTAATGATATGAATATTCAATGCATTAGTTCACTTGGTTTATGACAGCATAAGCTAAATAGTATGATTAGCAGGGTCCTTAAACAGCTGAGTAACTTTATAGTTCCATTTACAACCGAAATACCTGTATGACAGTCTTGGAGCCAACAAAAGCCTCTATCTTCTTCCAATCACGGTCAAAGCTGAAAAAGAAAAGAAACAAGGTTTACACATGAATATTAAATGCAAGATGCGGCCTTACTGACAATTCTTTGGGCCAGGTATATGCATTCAAGCATAGTAAATGTCGAGATGTTGGGGCAACAAGGCACATTATTGTCACAACCATATTCAAAAGGTTGCAGTCATACGCACTGAAAAGAACATCATGCGGAAATAGTGGTAGTGTGAACACATGAGGCTATGGGAGCTAGGGACCGAGGGACTGGCATCATACACTACAAGTCATGATGCTCAAATATGTCCATAGATTCAGGTGTGTCCAATCTGGTCCAAGCTAATACTTGCAATCAAAATACTATGAAGCAGAGAATGAGAGTCGGAATACTGCTAACGACCCATGTGTGTGAGTGCATTTCAGAACAACTATCTGCAAAGCATGTGCTGATAAAGGTGCATGAGGCCTTTTCAATTGGATGGAGAGGATGCATAATTTTTGGATCCTGATTAACTGTGTCGGTAGGGTAATTGCAAGAACACATGCTTTGCCGGCTTAAGGAATCTAGTGTGTGTGCCCTACCCAGCCAAATGACACCACCAGTAGAGAGAGGCTTCATCAGTTGTAAGCTCCAAGATCCGCAAATTGGATGCTTCCAACTTGTACTACATATTTTTGTGAACCATGGTAGCTCAATGCATCTTATTTTCGTATGTTCCACATTAAAAAAAATGAAAATTCTTTTTTCAGACAGTAAAGTCCTAGGTTGAATTCAAAACAAAGAAATGACGATGTAAAAACGAAAAAAAAAGGCAAATGGTATGACACCAGTTGAGTAAAGAGCGCAAGTGCCTTCGTCGTTTCAAGTCCCAACATCTGAAAAATGGATTTACATATTCTGCTTTATTATGCACCACATTAGTTGAATATACATCATTTCTCACTATGTTCCACCTAAACTAAAAGGAGCCGAAAATATTTAACTAATAAAGTTCTAGATTGAAATCCTAAATAAAGAAACTGAGATACAAAAATGAAAGGGAAAAAAAAACCCAAATAAGTAAACAAACATTTAGTACGACTGTTCCATACCAAGTTTATCAGAAAAAAAATGCGCAAACTTTAAAATTCGCCACGACATAATTAACGCATAAAAAGGACAGGAAACGTCCAAATCTTTATTAGGGAAAAATTCAAAAATTAGAATAAATAAAAAGAGCCCGTTGCTTCACACTTGCGAACAGCAGCGTCGCGCGCTTCCAAATCAATAGCCAGACCAGGACGAGGGGTTTGTGGTGTGCTTACAGCTGCAGGGCCTCGAGGAACTTGTCGTGCTCCTGCTCCGTCCAGCTCTCCCGCGACTTGGTGATGGTGTACGGCTTGCGCACCTTCTTGCTGGCGTCCTCCCCCGACCCGGCCGCGTCGGACTGCGGCTGCGGCGTGCTGGCGGAGACCATCGAAGAGAGGGGGGAGCGGAGGCGGAGGCGAGGCGGGGGATCTCAACGTGCGGTGATGGTCGCGTCGTGCTCTCGCTGGAGGCCTACGCGCGGCTATGCTAGGCCCCTGGTGGCTGGCTGTGAGCAGCTGCGGGCCGCGTGGTGTGGCGTTGGCGTGGGGGCGTGGCGCTGCTGCTGGTGCTGGGTGGGTGGGGTTGGAGGGCTCCGCTTGGGGCCTCGGGCAGCGCAGTGATGATGTGGGTGGTGGCGCCGCGCGTTCGTTTCAGCGCCCGGACTCGTCTCGCGTGGTGCGCGGCGGCGACTGCGAGCGAGGCGAGAGCGTTTGTGGCTGCCACTGCCGTCCACTTGCCCGGCGTCCCTCTCGCGCTGTCGCGCTCAGGGCGAGACGCCTCGCTCGCCAGCAATTACTAGTTTATACAGCCACGGGTTTGTGTGGCTGTTGTGCGCTCACAGCCGCGCCTGCTTACGCCGGACTAGAGGACAGGATTGACTCTGTTGGAGCAGTAAGACAGGGGGCATCAAATCCCTAATACACTGCGAACTTATGTTAGGTTTCCTAATACATCCACGCCGCTTTTGTTAGGCTGGCAAAAAAAAGTATGGGAGAAAAATAATTTATTAAACTGGTTTAATATTATCTTATAAGGAGAATAATTTGCTAGGCTGAAATGATAAGCTAAACGAACAGGGTGCGTAACAAAAATTAATCATCGGATGCACTGCACGCTTATGCTTGCACAGTACATCGATTTCAAAACGGGAAAAATCGTTTGACGAAATAACTTGTGCTATTTGTCTCTCGGGGAAGCATATAGTAGCATACTATACTAATGACACTCCACGCGTTGCTGCCAGAATTTTTAAACAAAATTTTAAATTAAAAGTAGAAATACAAAGGTGATTACATAGCAACATTGTTTTGCAAAATTACATTATATATGAAAAAATGTTCATTTGTCAAGCGATAACGGTTTTGCAAATTACATTATACATGAAAGCATATTCTACGTACTCAGTTCTATTTCACAGACAGATCAATAACGTGGAGACTCAGCACCAAAAGTCAAGTAGCGTGTCGTTATTTTCTCATGCACAAGGTGTCCTTTTCCTCTGTCACCGTGTCAATTAATTTCGATTGATACATCAACGTTCCGTCATATGGAGATGGGTATATATTGGTGTAAAAACATTTTCAATTGACTATTACCCCCTAGCTAGTACCGTAAACGAGCAACAAGCACGTATCAACAATCACTGTCAGCATTTTCTCTCTCTCTCTCTCTCTCTTAAAAAAAACACTGTCAGCATTTTCTCTCTTTTTTTAAAAAAAAATCACTGTCAACATTCAACCATAAAAAGGTTACCTCTATTAGGTACACACAGATGATGCAGCGAATGATAAAACCCCATCAATCACTGTCAACCTTTTAATTTTGCTAAGAACGGGTCTCGCCCTCCCATGACAGCCTCACTCGCATTTTTATTACAGAAATCGAGTGATCCTAAAGGAATGTATTTTCCGATCGTGAGATGTTCCTGGAATTTTCTACTGGTAGTTAGTTTCACTATCATTGTTTCGTTTTTCTATTGTGTGTAGTGTGTGGCTGCGAGAGACGACTCGTGCAGAGCATAGCTCATGGGCGGCGCTAGTTGTCGTGAATCAAATGGGGTGTTTAAATCCTCAAACTTTGCAAAGAGTTTTCACGTAAAGAATTATATCAATTCATTTTTTTTCTACGCACAACTCAATATAAAAAGTTTTTACATTTTCATTTTTTTTAACCCGTCGCCTTGATGACTGCCGGACGCCGAGAGCAATTGAGCAACATCGCCATGGGCCCAAAATCTAAGTCCAAGCCTTACTGAAATCGGCCCAACCAGCATAACTATGGGCCGAGGTAGCCATTGGGCTTGCACGTGTAACGAATGTTGGGCCAGCCCGTCCGTAATATTCTCACTGAACGAAGTAGTTGAGGCCTTCAGGGCAGGCTGCCAGGCAAAGCATCGTTCATGTATCGTTCATTGAAGAACATGAGCCGTCTCGCAGCTAGATCAACATTCAACAATCACATGAATACGAGGAGACGAATCGGACCAGGAAACTGTTCGCTGAAGAAGAAACATTAGCTGTCACCACATGGGTTTTCCCCAGCCGACAAGGTTCAGGCACTGGTCGCATTCCTTTCCTGCTACTCTACTCGCCTGGCAGCCTGCTTGATTCGCATGAAGCAGCTAACCAAATTAAAGTTAGCATCAGGGTGCGGTGCGATTGATAGTCAATTTGGCAGGTGCAGCGTTATGCCAAGGGATAGATTAGATGAGCACGTACTGCATCCGATCATCATGCTGGGTTAAACTCACGCGCTTCCTTGATGCAGAAGAGCACCCCGCCTAGTTCGATGGGTCAATGATGCCGACGATTTCCACAAGTGCAAGGACAGATCGAGTCCACCATGATCATCTATCGCCTGATTTCAATTATCTTCCCAAGGACAAGTAACGGAGAGGCATGGAACGAGAGAGCTCACATAAATCCCCCGACCGCGTCCTCGTCTTGCACCGGTTCGGTTTGCCACGGCCACGTGGCGGGCCTGAGCTGTCCGGTGTTGCGGTTGCGGGGGATAGTGAAGAGATCGTTGCAGGGAGCCGATCAAGTTGTTCCTGGACTCACATGGGCCTCAAATACCTCGCCCCCCTCGGTCAATGTGGGCCGCCGTGTCTTCCTTCGATGGCCCACAAACAAGGATCGGCCGGCCGAGAGAGAGCTTGCATGGCTTCCTGGGCTCAGGCTTCTCATTTTCCTTCGCGGCCCAAGTGCTCCTCTTACAACAAACATACGAGCCCGTCGCAATCACGACCACAGGCCAGCGCAGCGTATGACGTCTTCCTTTCCCACCCCACACCCCACAGCCGGGGTAGGCAGGCGAAGCGCTCCACGCTCCACCTCCACGCTTCTAGCTGCCGCGCGGGTCAGCCGAACCTTCTCGCGCGTGCCTCGACCGCTCCCACCATTGCTCTCGGCGCACGCAATTTCTGGCCCCCGGGCTCCCGCTGTCAGCCTGCCATTGAACGCTGCCTCCAGCGCAGCGCAGAGGGGGGATTTTCTTTACTCGCTCCACTCCTACGTATTTGCCTATTTCAGTTTTGATGTTGGATTGGAACTCAGATGGTGATACGAAGGAAGCCCACGCTCGGTTGCTTGCTTGCTTTAGCACGGGACGCTACAGCGCTGCGGTTATCTCCGTCCAAGGGTGATCCGGTGAGCCATTTCGTCAAACACCTTGAGCTCAACTGAATTGTTCTCTGTTTGTGTGTAAAATGCCTGCGTCCAAGTCTTAGTTTTTAGCGAAGTAATTTAAGGGGATTTTTGTTGGGGATACTGTGGGGTCACATAGAACTAGTTCAACAACTTGCACCGTTAGGATTGTTGGGGACACAAGAAAATGCCAACATCTCAATCTCAAGTCGTTGTCCAATTTGTTAAGGGATGTTGCTTGCAAGCGTATTTAGTTTTTATCAGTCAGGGGCTCAGGGCTTCATCTTTCCTCTTCTTTTTCTAGTTTCCATTGTGAATTTTCACTTCATCTGTGACTATGGTTAATTTGACAACATGCATGATGGATACCATGTCAGTGCATGGACTTTTCTGGTATCTGCCATGTCAAGTTAGATTTCGAAGGGTACAATGTCTAGGCGTGCTGCAATCTTGCGACGGTTATGCCAAGCAGCCACTACACAGAGTCGCAGAGAGGCATCTCCAGAGCAATGTTCACGTTTTGGTGTTCCTTGGAGACGGTCCAGCCGTGCTGAGCACACTAAAAGGCCAGGCACTGCTACACTAAACCAGATCAAGTCTGGAGATCAGTACTCTTCTGTTATCATTGTTGCAAAAAGCAGCACACTGCATCGTACAGCTCATGTAGAGAATTGTTGGTTGTTTACATCAAAGCACCATTACAACCGATCACTGGGATTCTCAGGCGTTCCAAGCCTTCGTCGCATGTGTTCCTCATATACTAGAACTACTAAACCAGAAGGTGCCGAAAATTATGTCTCAAAAGTATCTTCTACAGGAACTTCTGAAGTTGACACCGCAGTTGACGGTGGGAACACCTGGATTGACATGTCAGAAAATGCTTATTGTTCTGCTATCGATCCTGGCACCCCTGCAGCCAAGAAACTGAAGGATCTGAATGACGCAATTGCACTTCATGTCCACGAGTTATTTAGTAATCATGCAGATCTAGAGAAGGTAGTTGTTCCAGTTGGTGGGACACTGATTGGTGCAGCGATGGCATGGTTTGTGATGCCTATTGTTCTAAGGAAGCTCCACAAGTATGCATCACAAGGCCCTCTCATGACAATCTGGGGAGACTCTAGTAAGAAAGACATGTCTTATCAAACAAGCTTGTGGAATGCAATGGAGGATCCTGCAAAATATATCATCACATTTATGGCATTTTCTCAGATGTGAGTACCTATTTCACCTTCTGAGATAAGATTATTTTTTATTACTTTCTTATTGTAAAACAAGATTGTGGAATGCAATGGAGGATCCTGCAAAATATATCATCACATTTATTACTTTTTTTACTCTATGTAAATGCTTTTCAGGTTCACACCATATTTCAGATTTTCATGCTCTTTTCATATATTTCGTATAGTTTCTCAAAGGAGACTTCCTATGATGTTCCCCTTTAATATATATATACATGCTAATTATGCCTATTTTTTGGTATTTGCGTTTGTGCATACTGATGTTGGTAGCATGATATTATTTTCCTGTTACAAACCGTACTAGTATGATGCAGATCGTTTTCTGATCAGATGTTAAAGTTTGTTCTGAATCTGTCTGAGGTCTCTGATGTTTCCTTCCTTCCTCAGTGCTGCAGTTATTGCACCAAGCATTTCAGATTTTCTTCCACAGGCATGGAAGGGGGCATTTGTCGTATCTTTTGTGTGGTTCCTTCATAGATGGAAAACTAACTTCATTGCCAATGCTATGGCCAAACAAGCTGCTATAGCAACTGACCGTGAAAGATTGTCAGCATTTGATAAGGTGTCATCGTTAGGACTGATTGCACTTGGAGTTGTAGCTCTTGCTGAAGCTTGTGGTGTACCTGTGCAGTCAATATTAACAGTTGGTGGTGTTGGAGGTAATGTTTTACCATACATTGTTTGTCTTCGCATGAGCATTTATTGTACTTCATAAACTCAAGGCTTTTTTTTGTTGTGTGGACAAGTAGGAAAAAAGCAAGCCTACCTGGATCAGACCTTTATCACATCAACATAACTAATATATGCAATGCAGAAAAATGATAGATAATGTTGCCTAACTTTTGATTCGGTAGTCTTTTTATGTATGTATTTGTACTGATCATTCTTTCAACAGTCATGTTCTTGTTTATCTTCCCCGTTGCCACAAGAAAGGATATATAAACTGCACTAAAATTTCTGCTAGTTTGAACTTTGGTTGGTTACACAAGTATAGTTTCTGGCTTTCTTCTCAACTTGTATTAGGTTTGACACATAGGTAATAGCTTGTTTGCTTTCAACATATTCAGAAATATACATATGTTCAATGATGTACCTATACGTTCTCATTAGTAAGAGATGATATTTTTATTCTTAACTAGTAATTACATGCACTGACTAAAATTCTCTTTTATATGCTGTTACAGGTGTTGCTACTGCTTTTGCTGCTAGAGATATCCTTGGTAACATCCTGAGTGGATTCTCTTTACAATTTTCAAGGCCATTCTCAGTCGGAGACTACATCAAGGTCCCTGGTTATTTATGTAACGACCCCTTTTGTCGTATCCATTTATTTTCTGAAACAATAAGTACAACTGATGGGTCATTGACTTGCTATTTCGTTTTGGTAGATAATAACCATGCTGAAAAAGCTAAATACATTCCCTGAGTGAGAAGTCAAATTTGATGATGATTAATTTACCTCATTAAATTAATAAGGCAGCTAAACAATGAAAAATTACCAGACATCAGTGAGGTTCTCAAATGCGGGATACGATATGAAAAGAATCATGCTGCCTCTGCTCCCTTTTTTTGTAAAATGTAAAGAAATGATACAAAGTGGGAAATTTGCCTCTAGAAGATGCTAAGGAATCACTTATTCAAATTGCATTTAATGAACTTATTCAATATTCCAAGTTAGGCTTAAGAAACAAAATATTAAAAAACGTGGTTGCATGAGACAGAATTTTTAGATGTTCTAAGTAGAGTGAAAGGCACAAATTATTATTGAGGATGAATATAGGTTAGAAAACAAAGCAACAAAGTTCTCTTCTTTTGCTAATTTATACTTCCAATCATGCCTCTTTATATTTGATTCCCAGCTCAAAAATTCAAGACGAGAATGCTGATGCTGATACTTGAAAACTTTGAGTCAGGGCTCATCTTTCTTCCAACAAAAGCATTTCATAGTTCAGATAGCTGAAAGTTTTGTGCCAGGGCTCAAGTTTCTTCCAACAAAAGCATTTCATGAAGCTATGCAAACTTCGAGTGGCTAAAACTGTTTCCATGATGCAGGCTGGGTCAATAGAAGGGCAAGTGGTTGAAATTGGACTGACTTCTACTTCACTGATAAATACAGAAAAGCTCCCCGTTATAGTTCCTAATTCCCTTTTCTCCAGCCAAGTAATGTCTGAAATGCTATTCTTTCTGTTTTTAATTATATTTTGCATATGAATTTTGGCATATTAGATGTATTACTATTCCATAGACTATTGCTTTGAATTTTTAGGACGTCTATTGATTAAAACCGATGAAGCAGTAGTTCGAATATTCATTAAGTACTTAAATTTGTTACTTGATAGAGAACAGACTCAGCTGAGTCACAATACCAATGATATCATTTAGTCCATAGCATGATCACTGAACAACGTCGGCTACATCTTTTGAAACCCTACAATTTACCACTGTACAAAACTAGTTATTATGGATCACACGGACCTTGTACCATCACAGTTTGCTCTGATAACCATGCTTCCGAAGGAAGCCAATATGGTAGCTGCCTGGCTAGTATGTACCAGCATGGTCACTGATAGGAAATATGTAGCTTACCTTATCAACTGCAAAAACCTTTGAAAAGCTATAAACCTGTCAGTCATACGGTTCTTGCATGGTTGCCAAAAATAAATTTCAGTTATTGACCATATTGTCCATCCAAGTGCGATCACATTATCAGTATTGCATATCATATAACTTTTTTGCATTAGTCAAAGACAGGTTCACCTTGATCATCTCAGAGCATTTACAGATTGATCCTTATTTCTGTTCCATCTAGCTTGGGTACATAAATGTATGAAGCAACAGGCTCGCATTTCTAGGTCGTATATTTAAGTACACAGTTGAGATAGATTTGGCTTTTAGTTTTTTTTTTTCATGATAGTGTTCAGAATTACTTCATTGCATTTCTTTATCTCTTTGTGCTGTCAATTAGTATAATTCCAAGTGATTTCCCTCCTTAATACGATTCTTGTTCCCCCAAAAATTCTGCAGATGATAGTGAACAAATCGAGGGCCCAGAGGCATGTTAGCGTGTCCAAACTTCCTTTAAGAACTGAAGACATTGAAAAGATTCCTAGTATAACAGAGGAGATAAAGGCAATGTTGCTGTCCAACCCAAAAATTGATGCTCCTTACTGTTATCTCTCGCGATTAGAAGGTTCACGTGGAGAGCTTACAATCGGGTGCAGCATCAAGAGCACGGTATGTTAGCTGGGTCCTGTCTTAAGAAAAACACTGCTTTTCTTATGATTTTGACATGTTCAAGGCTCCATTACGTAGGAACCACAATTTTAGATGACTGGGCATTTCTCTGTGTGCTATGTTAAAAGAGTGAGCGTGTGTTATCTTTTTCTGTTTGTGCAATTGCATATTAGCACTTTGCTGAAACAGCCAACATACTGCTCTGTAGGGATCACTTCATCACTGTGGTAGGGAAACAGGAATATATGACTTCCAAACAACATTATGCTGCCAAATATCATGCAGGAGTTGTCACACTTGGCATCTTCTGCATTGATAGGCTAGTCTGCAGAGTGCACTTGCATAACTTTGTTGGAGTTCAGGGGATATTGGGAATCTGTGTGTTTGGTTTTATGTTTATTTATTCTCTGCATGCATGTTGGTTTCATTTAGGAAGCAGCTTGACATCAAAGCTGAGCAGAGCTTTCAGACTGTTTGATAAGAGCAACCTAGCATGATTGTCATTTCCCAGCGTAAAGCACTGATGGTTTAAATCCTGACTGGCCATCGTTTTTCCGTGACTACAGAAAACAGAGGAGTGGTCATCTACAGAACAAGATATTCTCCTGAAGGCTGCCGGTATCATGAAGCGTCATCAACTTTGGACCGCCGTGTGAATGAGCAGCTAGCATGTGTGATGCAGCAGAAGGCCATGCATCCATAGAGTATGGGTGGCAGGGCATGTATGTGTAAATAAATGTTGCTTCATCTGTCCTAGTGTTGCTACGTGAATAAAAGACAAAAGTAAGGGGTGTATTACCTATACAATTTGTCTAGCGCGCTACTATGTGTGTGATAATTACAGCCGGTCGATCTCCCAGTCCTCACATACACCCACGTCTATGGTGATGGTCTTGTTGCCGTCGTGTCCTGCGGCGTTTGGAGACGAGAGCACCCTGCAGCAATTCCGCCTGGGAGACTGCAGCGAGACAACATCAGGTAAGGAGATGTTTAAGCAAGCTAGGCAAGTGTTGAATGAGCTCGAGATGAAGACATGTCTTACCCTGTCCCAGAGTGCCGGGTCGGGCTTCTTGAGGACGAGCACGGTGTCGATGAGCGCGTCCGGGTCTGGTATCTTCCATGGGCAGGTCGGGCGCGCCTCGCCGCGTCGGCGCCATCGCTGGTACCTGGTGACGGTGGTCTCCCCTTGCCCTTGGCGCGCCGCCGCCAGGTCCAGGTAGTAGAGCGCCGGGTGCTGGCAGGGGTTGCGCGCGAGCGGCCTCGTGTTGAACGCGTGCGCCTTGTAGTCCGCGCGGCGGTACCAGTTCTGGAAGGTGCGCGCGGGCGTCTCCATCTCCCGCGGCGGGATGATCCCGCGCGCCACCGTGACCACGAAGCCCCAGGCCACCGACACCGTCCACCGCCGGGACTCGTCGTAGCATATCGACTGCTGCATCACCCCCGCCGAGTCCAGCATCACGGGGCCCTCGAACAGCCTCCTGACGGCGGCGGGTCGTGAGCGCGCGTCCGGGAAGAGCGGGCGCACGACGTCGAGGTGGTGCAGCGAGACGAGCGGCGCGACGGGGTGCGCGGCGAGGAGGCCCAGGAGGTCGCCGTAGACGTCGTACTGGTGGAAGCCGGGGTGCCTGGTGAGCGGCACGCCCAGCTCCGCCATGCACGCCTGGATGCGGTCGTCGCTGCCGTAGAGCGACGGGTAGCGCCGGATGCACGCGTCCTGCGTCCGCTCCAGCCGCGCCGCCAGCGGACGGCTGATGGCGAACCCGCCGCCGCCGAACGCCATGCCGTAGGAGAAGTAGATGTTCTGCAGGTGGCTCTCCGAGGGGGACCCCACGTAGTAGGGCTGCCGGTGGTCCAGCCGGCGCAGCACCGAGAGGAGGTTGTCGGGGAGGAAGACGGTGTCGTCGTCGCCCATGACGAACCACCGGGCGCCGGGGAGGCCCAGGCGGAACGTCTCGGAGACGATGCGGGAGATGCGGATGGCGGAGCGGTGCCCGCGACGGTGCGTGTAGGGGAAGCCCGACGTGTCCGACGACACCATGATGGGCGGCAGCAGCCCGGCCTCCGAATCCGAAGGCGGCCTTGCGGGGCGGCGGTCCATCCACACGAAGCCGCGCATGCCGCCGCCGGGCCGCCACCAGATCTTGATGTACTCCTTGCGCTTCTCCCACAGCCGCGCAGACGCAGCGACGCCGAACACCACGTCATGCAGCGTCGTCGGCGCCGCAGAGGATGTATTGTCGCGGTGGGCGACATGGGCCGTAATGCCATTGGCTTCATGTTCCAGCGTGCAGGCGGGGGTGGAGGAGAGGATGGCGTGGAGGGTGTACAGGATGTAGAGGACGGTGAGCGGGAGCATCAGCAGGAGCACCAAGCGGAGGACGGAGGCCGCCGGGCTCTCCTTCATTGCCCGCCGCTATGCTCCGGTCGTGCAGGAAAAGGAAACGAGAGATTTTTACGGATCGAGCTCGCGGAGGCGGAATGGTGGCAAAGGAGATCGCCAGGCCGCGCGCGCATCCTCCTCTCCTCGCGCGTTGCAGGGAGCGGTTCAGATTCGCCTCCGTTTGTTGCTCGCGCTTTCGGTTTCACTTCTTGTTCCGTTGTTCGTCTTGGCGCTTCTTTAATCTCGCGTAACAGCAACGACCAACGATCCCAAAAAAAAATGCAACGACCAACGATAAGATACTCTCTCTGTAGAAAGTCGTCCACGTGTCGCGTCCAAGTTGAATGATTGTGGGCCCGAAACAACAACATTTCTAAAACAAGTCCATTGGAGAAGAAGGCCCACAAGCGGGTTAATGGGCTTAAAACATCCATACTGTTTTGCACCGGACGTCCATGAAAGGGGCCGCTAACGCAAAAGCGGATTCGCCCCTTCCAGCCTTCCTTCTCCAAATCCAATCTCTCCCCCCGTTGCAAATGGATAAATCCAACTGTGAAACATACCGACGTTGACAGGTACACAGTGCTTCTGGATGTTTCCGTTGCAGCTAGGCAATTCTCATTGCCGTGAGGGTGCGGCAATCTCTCCGAACATGGATGGGCTGGGCATACACTGGCGGTCAGCATTTAACCATGCTGATCTCCCTCTCTCTTTTTGCTGCTGAAGCAAAGACCAATTATAGGCGGATATACTGTGCTGAAACTGGAGGATTGATGCTACAAAGAGTTGGCATCATCTGTCCTGTATAATAAACAAAAAAAAAAAACTGAGAGGATGGATATTCGTCCCTTTTCCTGTGGAGCGAGACACGACAGGAATTGCAAAACTAGTACATGTAGGCCACCCGTTTTCGTGCACGTCGAAAGCGTGCCGGGGCCAAAACCAAAAGCCGTCCCATGCATCGCCAATTATGTATGGCTCGTGAATCCGTCCAGTTTTTCATCTCTCACAGTCCAAGTCCATCATTGGTCTCATTCAGTGTCCGTTACTGCAGGCTCACCTTCCTTCACCAGAGATCTAATCGCAGTTGAAGGTTCCTTGTTATAACGAGCTGGAGCTGAGTAGCGTTGAGGAAGGAAGGTTGGAGGTAGCTTCTAGAGCTTGATAGCTTCTCGCTTTGTTTAGTGGCCTGCAAATTACAAGGGAATAATGTCGCGTCGCTCC
Source organism: Urochloa ruziziensis (assembly GCA_015476505.1). Classification (NCBI taxonomy): domain Eukaryota; kingdom Viridiplantae; phylum Streptophyta; class Magnoliopsida; order Poales; family Poaceae; genus Urochloa; species Urochloa ruziziensis. The sequence continues at coordinate 968,870 of CM027123.1, read as the reverse complement.
TGTGTTTTGTTGTCTTAACCAAGAGGAATGTTCGTCGCAGCTACCCACGCCTGGGGATCAGAATCAGAATGGAATTACTGCCCGGCCGCGGCTGCCCCGCCTGCCACTAGTCGGTCGCTGTCGAGCGCTACGCATTGACCAGATTCGGCCGCGTATTTTACGGGTGCGCCTTGCCTCTCAGGGCTCAGGCAGGCCAGATTATGTATGAGGTTACGCCACGCCAAAGGGGGTCGAACGAATGTGATCAGATCGTCGGTCATATAAAGAAATGTTCAAGACGAACAAGTGGGCTTGTTTTCCTCGTCAGGTTAAAATATTCTGAGTCAGATTTGTCCTCGGCATGGACACGACAAACGGCATTCGACTGCTCATTCATTTGAGGCTCAACGGCTAAAATAATGGAGCAAAAACTAACTGCACAGGATCATATGGGAGTTCTTGTAAGTAAAGCAAATTTGATTTCATCCGGAAAAAAATGGATTCACAACTCCACTGGCTTGGAAGATGGAATCGGCCTACACGTACAGCGACCTAGTACATACTTCTAGACTAGTACTAACTTGGTCAATTTCCTATTCTGTTTTGATTTTTGTTTTCCCTCTCCCTCGTTGGAGCCGCTGTAAAAACCGGGGCGGTCTCCTCTGCCGTTGGTTTGGTTTCGCCTTGAGAGACTGCTGGTGGTTGAGCAGCTTTGGCGGCGGTCACCACACACCGGGCGGCTTCTTGTGACCTGACCACTGACCTGAGCAGCTGAGCTGACCCGACCGGCCGGTGTGGGGCGCACATGAGGAGGACGCGGTTTGCCGAGCCAGCACAGCAGCAGCGGGTCACTGGAAGCCGCCCAGGCCGCTGAGCAGCAGCTCGTGCGGCCGCAGCAGCGTCGGCGTGGCCACCGTCAGCAGCGGCGTCGACGGCATGTCGTAGTCGGCGGCGGCCCAGGGGTCCCAAGCGCCCCCCGCGCAGGGATCGCCGGGGATGAGGGGCGCGCGGCAGAGCGGGCAGGTGCGCTGGTCGTGCGCCATCCAGCTGTCGAGGCATCCCCGGTGGAAGGCGTGGCGGCAGTTGCTGAGGCGGCGCACCTCGTCGCCGGCTGCGATGCCGCAGAGGCACACGGCGCAGTCGCCGTCCCCGCAGGCCGTGGCCGCCAGGTCCTGGAAGCGCACCACGGGGAGCGCCTCCTCGACGAGCACCGCCGGGACGGGGCTGAAGTCCGGCCGCCGCTGCTGCAGCGGCGGCGTGGGTTCGCGGCCCCCTGGCAGCTGCTCCGAGTCCGAGTACCCCACGGGTGGCCGGTCGAGGTCGATGAGGTCGCCGAGCCCGACGGCGTGGAAGGCCCAGAGGAGGAAGCGGTGGAGGTGGCCCAGCAGGAGCAGGACCTGGAGCAGCGCGCGGGGGAGCAGCATCTCCGAGTACCCCACGGGGAAACCCATCGTCCTAGTCGGCTCAATCTTGGAGCTCAGCTCAGTGGTCTGGTGGTGCTGACTGCTGACTGCTAATGCGTGCGCGCGGGCAACCGGGGGGCAGAGGCAGGTCGTTTATAAGCGGCGAGCGAGCTGAGCAGAGCAGAGCAGGAGTAACGCGGAAACATCCATGAGTGACGGCAGACGGCCGCGGGAAGTGGTTGCTTTGCGCGTTTGTGGCCTCTTGGGGGATTGGATTGGCCGAGCGTTGGTCTGGTGGTGGACTCCGACTCGTGTGCTCGGCGACCCGGGCGACTTTTCTTTTACTCACTCCCACACCCGTCTCGGCGTGCTATGTCATTTGCTGTGTGCTAAGCATGCCAACATTGCCCGGCTACTTCCACTCCGTTCCGTTCGTCTTGCAATTATTTGACCGCCAGGCAACTGGCTCCAGAATTCCTTCCCTAGTTCCACACATGGCGACACTTGTACGAGAAACAGAGAGTTCAGTTTTGACTCGACTTCTTCTCGTTCATGCACATCACACTTTGAATTTCGGTTAGATACCTCGTCTGATTTGGTGTCACACTCATTATGTAAAATCCATCCTCCCCAACCTGTAATTTTCCGAGTACTGATATAAGTATGGACGAAGAATTCCATTCGTTGCCAGCAGCAAATTAGTAGGAGTATACCACTGACCAAGAGGTCATTAACAAAGCGATGCCTAGATCAAAGCCCCACCAAACCACCATCTTTAGAGTGGAGTCTAGTCTAGAGACGTTGTTACTTGTTAGGTGCCGGCACGAGACAACAACAACGCCATCTTCTGGGCGATCTGCTTGCAGCCCACCTCTTGGACCGGCTAACCGATTGTTTGCTACTCTTCTTTTAATTTGTTGGGCATTTGCAGAGTCCCAGTTTTAAAATGTAACGGTGTTTATCCTGAAAGCCAGCCAATCAACATCCGTCCATACTGTAAGTAACAAGCACTAGTAATATATATTTGAATTATATGATGAGCTCAGTTATTATAACAAGCACGCAGCTCTCGTGCGCGTCATTTAATTTAATTCAAAAGGCGGATCGAAAAAAAAAACTCAACTCAGTAGTAACAAGCTTCACGCTAATGCAATCCTAATCTGGTCTGGTGAAAAACCACCTTTATTTTGCCGTTCCCTCATGATTGAACACTTTCTTTTTCTGGGGCGTGTAAGTGGTTTGCTGATCACATCAACCTGCTGAGCATGCATCCCCAACACATGGAAGCAGAAGCAGGACAGTCAAGTAGGCAAAGGGACAGAAAGAGACGCCCACGAACAGCCAGCAGCGCTAGTCAATCGACCGGTCGCTTGTGACTTTCAGAGTCTCCTCCAGCTTTGGGCAAGACACGCCACCGCACTGACGGCCGCCGGCATCACAGTACTCGGCTCGGCTACTCCCTTGCGGTGTCGCGCTGCAAATTAAGCGAGAGGATAATGTAATCGCACGACAGGGCCGATCCAGCATATGTACGAGATTAATTATTTTGTCATCTGTAGGCGCGTTCTTTAATCAGCTAATAACTCGCGCACCAGGCCAAAGCGTGCGTACGAGATTAACCAGACGACCGACGATCCATGCTGTTAACGTGATCTTTAACTTAAAAAAAACAATTTAGTTTAATGTTTTCATTCAAGGTCTTTAGCTCGCATGGCACACACCTATATCTATAGGACACAATTCTTTAGTTCCTTTCCTTACCCATTATTGGTCATGCAGCATGCCAAAGTTGTGGTTCTTCTTCTTCTTCTTCTTTTGATAAATAAAAACGGATAAGACACAAAATGCAATCTTAATTGTACTAGTATAAACATGCATGTGCCAACTAACAAAATTGTTTTTCATATAAAAACCATCTATATACATGCTATACTAGTTAGAGTCTTTCTTTTCATGATGAGGTCTGTACTTGACTGGCAAAGGGTTTGGCAGTACAGTTAATGGCGATCCAACAACTGATGAGCCATGTCCTTTGCCTTCTTCAGCACTGACGGACGATAATCTAGCGTATCCTAAAATACTAATCAAGTGCCATGTGATCTTGTTCATTTATCTGGTGATACATACGATTCCATGACCTCACGCAAGCCGATCGCTACGAAAATGACATAAAGTGTACGTAACGAGCGATCGATAGATGGAGTTGGATTTCCCCATTCATGGATCACTATTAGTTTTTTTCTGAAAATTATGATCACGAGTAGCTCGTAGTCCCTGCAGCTGCATGCTTTGGACACCTGCTGGCGCTCTTTGACAGTCTGATGCACCCAATCATCGTGTGACACTGTACGGCTGCGTGCATGAATGGTTGGATTTCGAAACTAAACACGGCCTTGGGTCATGGATGGTGGTGCTCGCTGGCTGGCTGGATTGGAGCTGGAGGGGATATGGGCCGTGCACAGTGACCGGCCCGGGGCAGCGGCTTTGCGGCGGCATCATCCTGCCTCTACTGCGGTGGTGAGGAAGGGAGGTTTTGGCTTGGTTTGGAGCACTGGGTGGATTGGATGGCTCTTCTTCGAATGCACTTGCTTGCTGCGGCAACCGTTGGCAATTTGGCAACTTGTCATAAAGCATGGGGTGTCGCTGTGACCCAACCCAACGGAAGTGGCCGGATCTAAAAAGACAGGATTGATTGGCCGCTCATAGATCAGATCAGATCAGATGTGCTTGCTTGCTACCCCATCTGTAGAATCCGCTTCTCAGTCGAGTAGATGTGCCTTGAGGTACCCACTATGATGATATATTGGTGGCGCGCGCGCGGGGGTGCACCGAACCTGAACGCGTGTGCTTTGCGGCTGCTTGCTCTCAGATCGACCTCAATATTTCTACCGAGGGTCGAACCGTGTTCCGGCTCTCAGTTGCAGCTACTGTTGGTGCCCTGCACCGGTCTCGCGCGGAATTTGCATGCGTGCAAATGAACCAACGCCAATCCTTCTGCCGCTGCTTCAATAATTGTGAGTTCAGAGGTTTTTTTTTATATATACTTGTGAGTTCAGAGGTTATCTACCACTACTAGGCCGGGTCCAGGACAAGTGAAAGTGACTAGCTCGTAACCTCAAATTTATTCCGTTGCCACCATCTTATGGCCTAACTGAGTATGACTGCATGTGTGATAGCATCTTCTATACGAGGAATATCAATGAACCCCATTCTTGCAATTGCTCATGATACCCTCTTTTAGCTGCTAGGTCTATTTCTTAGTTCAAGATCCCTCTTACTAACTGGAATAAAAGAATTAGTAGATCTGTTAAGTATTAGTATCTTTTAAGTACCATCGTACAATTTCTTTGGATGGACAACTCTCATTTTTAATTATTTTTAAAATTGTCTCTTTTTTAAATGCGCTAGGCAGTAGATGGCAAATTATGTTAAAAAGAAGGTAAAAACTCAAATTGGATAATAGCATAGCAAATGGAAAAAAAAACAGCAGCCCAACATCAAGTAACTCAACACACCACAAACACAAGCCAACATTCCAAACGTTACGCACCACTCACAAACTCCACACGAAAAATTTGCTGGACCACTTTTAAAGCGTAAAGGTGCATGGAGCTTTTTCTTTGCTCCCATGAACGTATTGCTCCTAGAACAAAAATCTGATATGGCTCTCCACCATAAAGAAAAAGAGAAAAACTAGGCGCGTGCACGCGCGCGTAGGCACACAAAACCGAACCACCATGCTTGCTGACGTTTTCACTCAAAAGCAGGTGGGCGATCGTCATCACCCATATATTCACTTTTCAGACAAAGCAATCTACTAGCTAGCTTTAGTAGTATATCCGATCCTGTTAGTAAGTAAAGTTATCCTCTTTCATCATCTAAATCTAATCGGCATTAGTGCAACAACCAAGTGCAAATCCGTCTCAGCCTACCAGGTGTGATATCGTACGTACGTGCAGGAGCATTATATTTAGGACGACGACCAGCAGCGGATATATATCTATCTAATGTTAATTAAAAATGAAGCACGAGGTTCACATACGGCGAGTCCATGGCGTGGCTATTGACGTATCCTTGTTATATGCGGCGACAGGGATATACTAGGAGGAAAGGCGCGCTCCGCTGCGCCGGGCAGGCTAACAGTGCCGGTGTCGCTTATATTGTGCATGAATGTGTTTGGCTAGCTATGGAAAACACATCGCCCCGTGTCGTCTCGAAAGGCGATACGGTCGGCACTGCGATGCCACCGTAGCCCTCTCTGCCTCTACCACCTCTGGCATCTCGCCGAAGGCTGGAGGGAGTGAGGGTCCATCTCTCTAGTATTCCCTCCGTCCCAAAATAATGATGTTCTAGAATTTAAAATTCGTCCTCAAAAAGAATGATGTTTTAGGATTTAAACCTCATGTAAATATCGTGCATGCTTAATTAAATGAAAACAATTTTTTCTCTAACTTATACATGTAACTCAACTAACTGAGAGTACACTACGATGTTGGCAACTTTCTTGGCATGATGATATGGATAATTAGGTTCCTGGATGGTGATATCTAGGCACGCATGATGCTGCCCTTATGAGATAATTTTCTCCAACCCCTTCTCCATTTTGTCATGGTTAGATTCAACCACGATAAAAGGCTTGTGAGAATTATTTTGCCCCTCGAGCTGATGTTGATCAGTCTTTGATTGGGCAGATTGGAATAATTCTCTCTTCTTCATTGACGACAGAAGGAAGACAGAAAAACACAAGAAGAAAGAATAAAATTTTGCTCGGTCTGGCCTACAGGGATGTTGGTCGTTGTTTTTTTTTTGGCATTTGTTCTCAACCTGCTTGCTAAACGTATGTCTGTGCGGTCTTTTATACGTTATCTTCATACATGTTTCAAATTGAGATTTGGAGCTATATGGGCCTTGTTTAGTTTCAAAATTTAGATCCAAAATGAATGTTTGGACACACATATATGACGTACTAAATTTAGTTGAAAACAAATCGCATTATATAGATGGTCCAGAAATCACGAAACGAATCTAATGAGTCTAATTTAGGCCGTGATTAGACACTAAATTGATACAATAATGCTACAGTAACATGTGCTATTGACAGATTAATGAGGTTCATTAGGTTCGTCTCACGAATTCCGGTCGTAGTCTGCAATTAGTTTTTTAATTAGTCTATGTTTAATACTTTAAATGGGACACTAGCTATCTAAACACGGCCATGACGCGTGAGTACAATAAAGACGAAGAGCAGTACTTGATTGTTCTTAAATGTAATTTTATTTTTTTTCAAGAGTGTTGTGTGTGACATGATGATGTACTCAGTTTTGATTTAATGCAATTCTTCCTTTCGTCTAAAGAAAAGAACGTGTTTGGCTATTGTATTTTGTATGCATCTTTGGATGGAATGCGAAAGAATATGGGAACACGGAAAGACTTGAAAAATCCATTTGTATGTGAAGTACAGTGAGGTAAAAATATGAGTGGACGGTTAAACATCTCTGTTCTATATACCTCTGCCTCTGGATGGCTGCGATTTCTTCGCCGGACACGAAGGTTTCAAAAATGAACACGCAAAGACACGCGGAGGTGCATCCAGATACACGTGTAGGAGTGTCCCAGTGTACTGTCAAAAAAATTATATAAGGCGGATGATGCAATAACCGGTGACACGTGCTGTTATTTTACTTGAGCACAGTAACTCAGTGCCTCCATACGCCGGCAAATTCTTCAGCCATATGAAGATGAAGGTACATATATGCCTCCAAAGTTGCAAATAAATAAATAAATAATATTGATTGACAGATTGCGCCCGTATCATCCAAGATATCTGGAGTTGGGTCGTCCTCTCCTTTTCACCAGGTGTGCTTGCAGTGCTCTATCGTCATGGAACTAGGGCCGGCTTGTGTGGAGTGTGGACGGCAAAGCGAGCCGCAGAATAGTTTTTTTTAGGCCATGTTCCTGACTTCCTTCGAGAAACACCATACATGGATAGTTGTACTATATTTGAATTTTGACCGATGCCCATGCAGTCGTGCATCTCGTGAGCAAAAGTCGATCCAGGAGTCCCACGCCCTTTTCGGCCTGAACAGTAGTGGTCCGGGCTTGATTCCCCCCAAAAAAAGTAGTGGTCCGGGCTTCCCAGGTCTCTATTCGGCTCGGACAATAGCCCATTTTAGCCCTTACAATGCTAGTTTTCAAGCCCACACTCGGCACGCTGATTTTTTCTGTGCTTTCCGGGCCGGTTTTGGGAAACGCAGTGGGCCTGAAAACATCTGTTTTCCGCCCCAAGGGACACCCATTAACTTCTGCCCCTTTGTTCCTCTCCAAAAAAAAAAAAAAAACCCCTTTGTTTCACTCACACAGCCCTCTCGATGTTTAGGGAGAGTGTCGCAGAATTGAAATCCAGTTACTTTGATCAAACAAAATCTAGAATACCTTTTGAGTGGTACCGTCCCATTCCAGCAGTTGAGACTTGAAAATTGATGGGGCGAAAGACGATCGGTCTTAATTTACTTGGCCAAACGAAGCCTTCCGATGATTGTGGTGTCTCCTCCTGCGGTGCGTGCGTCTCCTGTACGTCGCGGACTTGACCCTCAACATTTGTCACGGTGGCAGCTCCGTCTTTCACGTTTAGCGTGATACTGACACGGTCACACTGCCATCACCCTCAACACCACCAAACCAATCACCGCATCTGAGAGTTTTGACCAGGGGGCAAAGAGGTACTAACACGCATCAAATTAACCTTTACCAACTGACTGAAGCGGTAACGCACGGGCATTTCTTGGGTTCTCACTAACAAACCGAGGACAAGGAGATGGAACTTCTCCAAGCCACGAGACGAGATGCGGAAAAATTCACGGGGCCGGACCAATCTGTTGCTAGAATGCAATCCCTTTGGAAAAGCAACAGGGCACCAAGGGGACTAGTCGTCCACGACAGCGACCGGAGTGGAAGAGGAGGAGGAATTCCCGGCGCCCCGCCGCCTAAAAACCAAAGAAAAATATGGCATCTCCCCCGGCCCGAGTCAAGAGTCAAGCCCCCCGCCGGGCCGCCGGGGCCGGGCAAAGCAAAACCATCCCGACGAACGCTGGCGCCGCCCACGCTTGACAATTCCGCCGCTGGCGACAAAACCCAGCTGACTACTGCTCTCGACTCGACCAGGGCGCCCAATCTCCCCAACAAAACCACCATCAGCTCGCAACTTGCTCTGCCTGTCTCCACCACCAACCCGGCCTATCCACAACAGTGGTACCCATGGCGAGGCTGCTGCTTCCTGTCCTGCTGTGCCTGTGCGCGCTCCCCGGTCCCGGCGCTGTCCCAGAACGGGACCACGCCGTCGCCGGCGTCCGTGGAGGGGTTCAACTGCTCCAGGAACAGCAGCTACCCGTGCCAGGCGTACGCGCTGTACCGCGCCGGCTTCGCGGGGGTGGCGCTGGACCTCGCCGCCATCGGCGACCTCTTCGGCATCAGCCGCTTCATGGTCGCGCACGCCAACAACCTCTCCGTCTCCTCGGCGCCGGCCAACGGGCAGCCGCTGCTGGTGCCGCTCCAGTGCGGGTGCCCCTCCGGGTCCCCCAACGCGTACGCGCCGACGCAGTACCAGATCACGCCGGGGGACACCTACTGGATCGTCTCCACCACCAAGCTCCAGAACCTCACCCAGTACCAGGCCGTCGAGCGCGTCAACCCCACGCTCGTCCCCACCAACCTCGACGTCGGCGTCATGGTCACCTTCCCAATCTTCTGCCAGTGCCGGTCCCGCGCCGACAGGGCCACCGTCGCGCTCGTCACCTACGTCATGCAGCCGGGGGACACCTACGCCTCCGTCGCCGCCGCCTTCGCCGTCGACACCCAGTCGCTCGTCTCCCTCAACGGGCCCGAGCAGAGGACGCAACAGTTCGCCGAGATACTCGTGCCGCTACGCCGGAAGGTCCCTGACTTCCTGCCCCCAATCGTCAGCCGGAACAACGCCACGGCGACGCCGGCGTCCCCGCCGCCGTCCGCTTCCCCCAACAACGCGACCGTCGTGACCAAGGACAGGGACGGGGTGGTCACCGGGCTGGCCATCGGGCTGGGCGTCGTCGGCGCGCTCTGGCTGCTGCAGATGCTGCTGCTGGCCTGCCTCTGCAGGCGCCTCAGGGCCAAGGGCCGACGAGGGGACGCGGTGGTCAACGGCGACGGCGTCGAGGGCGGCAGGTTAGCCAAGACCTCCTCCTCCGGTGCCGACGGCGGCGCGGAGAGGTTCCTGGTCAGCGACATATCGGAGTGGCTCGACAAGTACAGGGTGTTCAAGGTCGAGGAGCTGGAGCGCGGCACGGGGGGATTCGACGACGCGCACCTCATCAACGGCAGCGTTTACAAGGCCAACATCGACGGCGAGGTCTTCGCCGTCAAGAAGATGAAGTGGGACGCCTGCGAGGAGCTCAAGATCCTGCAAAAGGTGCGCTGCCTGCCTCTTTCTTCCCCCAATTATGGATTGAATTGCTCGCTCCAGTGCTGTCACAACTCGGGACTAGAAATTGATTTCGAATTACTATAATTTGCTTCTCACTATCAACGAAAACGATAATCGCTAAGGCTTGCTGGTCTAGTATTGACATTGATTTGAGTATTAGAAATCTCATTTCTGATTGGGACGGTACGATTATAAACAAAGAACGTTATAGTGCTCGTACTACATCTGTTTGTTTTATAATTCTATCCGTTCCAAATGAAATGAAATGATCGCAGTGGTTAATTAAGTGGACTAGCAACAGCCAACAGAACTAGTGGAAGTAGAAGTAGTGATGCGGCAGTATTTTATTTTATACTCATGTTTGTGCCTGAGTTCCCCTTTTGCCATTGGTTTGGAATCTTGCTACTGATATTGACATCAACCAGTGCGGGGGCATCTCTATTGGATGATTCATCTCTCTTTCGCTCGATTGAGGACATAAGCCAAATTATTGACGCTTGTTTTATTTTTCGAAGCAAGATGCTAGTGGGTTTGGGAACTTCTGTTTTAGATCTGTCGCTGTGCGAGACTGCCATCAGATGCCTTGAGACCGTTCGGCAGGGCAGCACTTGGCAGTTGCCCCAATGGATGGCTCGACCCTTAGAAAAGTACAAGGATATCCAACCATTGATCGGCCAACCACTTGATAGAGTGCTTGTTTTAATCCCTTTTCTTGGAATTGTGGGATCCATTTCTTATGGTTATTAACTGGCCATGAATCCTGATGAACGTGCGAACCACTTGATAGTGGGTTTTAGGCGATAAGATGAATGCCTTCAGACGGCTCTGCAGGGCAGAACTTGCAGCGGCATCCCACCACTTGAATACTTGATAGAGTACTTGTCTTAATCCTCTTGTCCTAAATCATACAGTAATTATTAACCTGCGAACCATAGACGACGTATCGTGTAGGGTATGGCGTGGGAACTGGGATGGAGTTTGCACATCTCGATCACTCCGTGTCAGGACGGCGACACGGTCAAGGGTTTGCTCGTCACTTCAGCAGACATGAGTCACCAGCCGGCCACTAGCTAGGAATCATCCAGCTGATGAACGGTGTTGAACTGCTCGCCGTTTTTCAACGAATTGAAGCCTGCCGTCCTGATGGCTGACACGTAGGGAGAAGCACTGACTAGGCCCGTGTTTAGTTCCGCGGTGAAAAGATTTTGGAAGGGAATCTTTTCACATTTGAAGTATTAAACATAGACTAATTAAAAAACTAATTGCAGATTACGTTTGGAATTCGCGAGACGAACCTAATGAACCTAATTAATCTGTCATTAGCACATGTTATTGTAGCATTACTGTAGCAATTTAGTGTCTAATCACGTCCTAATTAGACTTATTGGATTCGTCTCGCAAATTCCAGTCCATCTATATAATGCGATTTGTTTTTTACCTACATTTAGTACGCCATACATGTGTCTAAACATTCATTTTGGATTTTGGATTTTGGAACTAAACAAGGCTAGGTCGTTGAATTTCCTGGCATCAGCATCACCAACTCGATCGTCAACCCACGAATTTCTTCTTCGAAAACAATGTCTGCTTATGAAAGTGCAGGGTTTTGTTTCTTTGCAGCCAGCATGTGTAACTGAATACTTGATTGGCACGGCAGGTGAACCACAGCAACCTGGTGAAGCTGGAGGGCTTCTGCATCAACTCGTCGACGGGCGACTGCTTCCTGGTGTACGAGTACGTGGAGAACGGGTCGCTGGACGTGTGGCTCCTGGACCGCGACCGCGCCCGGAGCCTGGACTGGCGCGCGCGGCTCCACATCGCGCTGGACCTGGCGCACGGGCTGCAGTACATCCACGAGCACACGTGGCCGCGCGTGGTGCACAAGGACATCAAGAGCAGCAACGTCCTGCTGGACGCCCGGATGCGCGCCAAGATCGCCAACTTCGGGCTCGCCAAGACGGGCCTCAACGCGGTGACGACCCACATCGTGGGCACCCAGGGGTACATCGCGCCGGAGTACCTCGCCGACGGCCTGGTGACCACCAAGATGGACGTGTTCGCCTACGGCGTCGTGCTGCTGGAGCTGGTGTCCGGCCGCGAGGCCGCCGACGAGACCGGCGAGCCGCTCTGGGCCGACGCGGAGGACAGGGTGTTCCGGGGCAGGGACGAGAGGCTGGAGGCCCGCGTGGCGGCGTGGATGGACCCGGCGCTGGCCCACCAGACCTGCCCGCCGGGGAGCGTCGCCACCGTCGTCTCCGTCGCCAGGGCGTGCCTGCACAAGGACCCCGCCAAGCGGCCCAGCATGGTCGACGTCGCGTACACGCTCTCCAAGGCGGACGAGCACTTTGCAGACTACTCCGGCGAGAGCGTCTCCGTCGACGGCAGCGGCGAGATCGCCGCACGTTGATGAAGGTTGCATCCTTGCTCCGGTTAGTACTACTCCGTACTAGTTCTTAATACTAGCCATCCACCAGTTCGCGTTGTAAATGTTATTAAGGGTCTAGCGAGCGGACAGTAGGTTACTAGGTGAGACTGTGAGAGTAAATAACGCCAGCGTTATGTATGACGGCTGAGAGCCATCGGCTTGAGATGTTCTCTTGTTAAAGGATCGATCGGCATGAGAGTATAGCAAATGGATATAGTACAACTGCAATTTTTTGGTGTCTGTTTGCCAGCAGCAGATCGATCCGACAGCCCAACGAGTCCAGCAACCCGTAACACACTGGGGCTGTGGAGGCAGGGAACATTGTTCGTACTAGGCCCAAGCTATCAGCCCAATTACGCGGCCCGTTAACCCAATGGCCCAACGGGCAGTCATCATTATCCCGTAATGTTTTTATGTTTTCGTGTTCTCCAAAAGAAAAAGAAAATAATCCTGCGATTACATTCAGCATTTCTTCAAACTTAAGCCAATATTTAAAAGACGCCTTGTGGTTGTGGATGGTGATCGATCCATCGAGATAAACCAATCAACCCGGCGGTCTGGGCACACCGGACCGGACCGGACCGGATCGGATGGTTCAAAGAGAAATTGGCAGTATGCGACAAAAGGACCGGAGGCGACTTGTCACCAAAAGCACCCGCATCCTGCGCCAACGTGGCTCGGTAGGCGGTAGCATTTGATCGTGGCAACACAAAGGCTGCCGGGCCCCTTGCAACGCATATTTGCCACCGTTTAACCACCTGACCGACAGCAGTGTGTACTAGAGTACAGAGCCTGAAAGCGTGAGTAGAGCACGCGTTCACTCGGCAGCGGAGTAGATCAGCCGATCAGGATGCAGTACACGTTTACATGGAGCATGTTGCCTAAAATATTCAAAGCAACAAGGAATCGAATGATGCAGACAAATAATAGCACAACGGCATCATCTTTGGATGCATCATCTTTGAATGCAGACAAACAAGGAATCGAGAATGTTACAACTAGTAGGCATCATCTTTGGATGCACAACGGCAGATGGATGGATTTGGTGACGGTAACGATGCTGCGGTCGGGGTCGGTCATGGCACCAGGCAGAGGCTAACGCCAGGCGGAGGCGACGGTGACCACACGCCCCATCCATCCGACCCCGAGCCGCCCGCTGTCCAGCTTCACGTCGAACCCCGCCGGGGAGCGCGCGTGGGCGTGGCCGAGCCTTGCCCTGACGGCGTCGGCGACGCCCTGGCCGATGGGCACGGGCCGCAGCCCGGCCATGCCGAACCTTGCGCGCCACTTGCCGAACACCTCGCACCTCTCCAGGCGGTCGGGCCCCTCCCTTGCCACCGCGTTGGCCGCCTTGCGCGCCAGCGCCGCCTCCGCGCGTGCCCTCTGGTCGCTGGCGCGCGGCATCGTGGCGTCCAGGGACTCGAGCACGGCGCCGTAGTGCGCGCACGCGTCGGCGAGCCGCGCCGGCAGCGGCGCCGTGTTGGTGCTGAGGTCCTGCTCCACCAGCGCCACCACGCGCGGGCCCAGCGCGCGCACCCGCCGGAGGAGCTCGTCCCGCGGGTTCGCCGGGGACACGCTCTCGTCGGGCACCCGCGACAGCGCGAACGCCAGGTTCACGGCCAGCGCCTCCTCCTCCCCTGCCACGCACCCGAGCCTCGCCGCGTCGATCTCGCAGGGCCGGCAGCTCACCGCGGCGAACCGGTAATCCAGCCCGGCCTGCTGGGCGTGCCTCTTGAGCCGCTGCCCGGTGGCCGCGAGCGCCTGCGTCTGCGCCCGCGAGAAGGGCGAATCGGGGTCGCAGACGGCGGTGACCCTGAGGCAGCCGCGGCGGGTGGCGAGGGCTTGGATCAGGGCGGCGTGCTGCGCCACGCTGACGTCGAAGTCGACCACGTGGACCGCGCGGCTGCCGGACACGGCGTCGAGGATGGCGAGGTTGGCGGCGTGGAGGGCGAGACCGAAGCAGGGGGACACCTCCTGCAGGACCTGCCACGCCGCGCGCTGCTCGCCGCCGCACAGCTCGGCCGCCAGGTGCTGCTGCGGCGGCGGGACGATGCGGGAGGACAGCGCGGCCGCCATCATGGCCACCAGCCTCTGCTCCGCGTCGCCGCGCGGGTTCGCGGAGGCCTTGAGGGCTGCGAGGTGGGCCGCGGCCGCGGCGTGCTTGCCGTCGGCCACGGCGGCGGCGGCCTCGGACAGAAGATGCCGCGGCGAGGCCGTCGAGGTCGGCGGCGAGCTGGAAGCCGTCGATGAGGCCGTGGACGAAGAGCACGAGTTCGTCGGCGACCTTGATACGGGCACCGAGTTGTTGTTGTGCGTGATGGAGTTGAGCTCGTGCATCTGCATCGTGTTGGTGTCCCCCCACGCGGAGCTGGTGACCGTGGACCCGCACGCGCTCCCCGCCTCGCCATCGTCGTCGTCGTCGCCTAGCAGCTGCTTCTCCAGCTCCTGTAGCAGCACCATCTCCCTCGCCGACGCGGGCCTCGCAGCCACCACTGCCTGCGGAGGCGCGGGTACCATCTGGCGCCGCAGTAGCTGCTGCACAGGCGGCGTCGCCATGCGTGAGGCGGTGGTGAGCGACGAGAGCGTGGACGACGGCTGCGGCGAGAGCCCCGCGAAGGCAGGCGACGACGGCGGCCCGGAGAATCCGGAGCCCCGGGAGGCGGCTCTCCTCAGCACGGCCCCGATGTCGATCGGCGCCTGGGCGGCGACGCGCTGCCTGACGGCGCGCAGGTACAGCTCCTGCTGCCACCGCTCGACGTCGGCCAGGCTCCTCTTGAGCACCCCGCCGCTCGCAGCGTCCTCCTGTCGCGGCGGCGGCTGCCGGGTCACCTGTGGCGCCTGCGCGGCCGATCCGACGGGGTAGCCGTAGCCGTACCCCCGGCGAGGGTCGCACCACGGCTCCATGCCGCCGCACGGGAGCAGCAGGAAAGCAGGCCGAGCGCACGCGACGCGAGAGGGAGAATGACAGAGGGACGGGATGGGACGAATGAATCTACTGACCTGACGTGCTAAAATACTTGGGCGGCGGGTGCGAGCCAGCCAGCGCGTGGCCTTTGGGATCCGACGGCAGCGCCAATGGCAGTGCGGCAGCAGTGACGGTTGGGTTGGGGGAATGGAATTGACCCATCCATCGCTTGCTGGATCCATGGGTGGAATGGAATCCTCGTCGAGGGGTCCGTGTCCGTAGCAGGGTTTTGGTGCGAAAACACGCGATGCGAGACGGTGTCGTGTGCTGACTGCTGAGGCCGCCCCCGGGATGCAACGGCAAGAAAGAAATGACGAGGTGAAGTGGACTCGTGCCTCGTCATTCATGTCGATTCACAAATCATATAGTACCGACTTTGAGTTAGCTAGAAAGACAACTTTCCATCCAACTAACCACATCATATAGTACCGACTTTGAGTGTGAATTTACAACTGCCTCGCTAATTCCTCTCCCGTCTCAATTCACACCGTATCTGGTTTCAGTATGGATTCACAAATCATCCCTCCACTTCTTTCCTTTCCTGGTTGCTTCGTGTTTTATCACTGCCTCTACTCTCGCAGCCTACTGGGGATACCGGTCCATACTACTTTCTTAAAATTCCACACATATTTTTTAAAAGATCTTAAAATACGTCATGGTATGAACTTGTATTTCTTCATTCATGTCGATTTTTTTTTAAAAAAATAACACGTACGTTGGTTTAATTTTAGGCATTCTGGATTCAGCTAAGATTATCAATCTCTCTTGGATGTAGTGTATTCAAAATATTGCATTATCTTCAATAAAAAAACATGTTGCATTATCTATCGGCAAGTCGTATCCAAAGGGCTCTAAAATATCGATTGGTATATGTTGTGAATGTCATTGTCCACGTGTTCTCTAAAACGACGGCAGCTAGTGCACGGACGTTTGGATGGTAAGGTTCTCATCCGATGCTTTTGGCACGCCACTAGTACTGTAGTATAATATATGCGAAATTTAAAAAATGGCAGGATTCGTGGGTGCTGTAACCAACTGCCTAGTGCTTACTACAAACCGCACAGCCAAAATAAAGCTAGTATTCCCGTTTTGCTTGAGGAGGCATCTGGCCTTTTTCTTTCTCAATTGTTACCCCCAGTAGTGTGTTTCTTCGGTAACCAGTATTTTTGAAGGAAAAAACACACTATGTTTCTTCTTCCTATCGTTTTCCGTTTCTTTCTATGACAACACTGTGCGATTCTCACAACAAAGATCCAATGACACGTGGTAGAAACATAGTGTTGTCCTAGAAACTCCGACGGTGGTACACCATGGTCAACGCCACTCGGTCCCACCGGGAGCACGTGTAAGACCCTTGTGGGCCCCATCAACCACGCACACTCGATAGAGCTGCCAGCTGCCACATATGCGCTGCATACCCGCGCAAACAGTCAGGTTGCCACGACTCATCATCCGTGTGATGGTTCCAACTGCACGCCAGCTCTACTAGGGGGTTTTTTTTTTTCGAACGCTCCTGCAGAAACTCACAGCTGCTAGTTTTGGTTTTTGCAAGGCGGCACTGCTGCCTGGTTCAGCTGTGGTTCGTCAAAATTCACAAGCCTAACGCTACACCAGAATCAATTTGGGCTGGCAGCAGTCTTTTTGACCCTGGCGGGCCAAGTAGCACCCGCCAGCACAAAAGGAACCAGACCTACAGTGTAAGCACCCGCCAGCACAGATGTCATCTGTGCTGGCGGGGAGTAAAGTCACCCGTCAGCACAATAATTCAAGGAGCGGAACCCAAAAAAATTGATGGAGCGCGGCAAAGGAAATAAAGCGCGCGGCCGATCTTCTCGTCTCTCTCACCCTCCATACATCTCCGCCTTACTTATCCTTTTCTTCTCTCCCTTCCTCACATCTATGCCTCCCTTATCCTCTCCTCCAGGCACCGGGGGCAGGCTGGCGCGCGCCGGCGCAGGAGGCTGGCGGGAGGGGCGTCCGGTAGGAGCGGGCGCCGACAATGCCGGCCAGCGGGGAGCAGCAGCGCGTGCGGTGGGAAGCCGGCGGGAGTGGCGGGCGCGATGGGCGCGGCGTCCGGCGGGAGCGGGCGCCGACGATGCCGGCCAGCGGGGAGCAGCAGCGCGTGCGGTGGGAAGCCGGCGGGAGTGGCGGGCGCGATGGGCGCGGCGTCCGACGGGAGCGGGCGCCGATGCGGCCGTCCAGCGGGGAGCAGCAGGTGCGGCGGGAGGCCAGCGGGCGCGGCGCGCGTGGCGTCCGACGGGAGTGGGTGTCGACGCGGTCGGCTAGCGGGGAGCAGTAGCGCGTGCGGCGGGCGAGCGCAGGGCTGGCCAGCGGGCGCGACTACGGGAGCGGCAGGCCGGCGCGCGCGGCTGCGGGTGACGGTCGACGACACAAGGGCCTCAGGTGCTTTCTCTCCCCTCTATTTTCATCTGCTCATGTGTGCTCTCTCCCTCTCACACTTATCCCTTTCCTGTAGGCCGGACGAGTCGTGCACAACCGACGAGTCGCTATCGGCATGGGTGGATCGTGGAGCCTGTCGCGAGCGAGCGGAAGGGCTATGGCCGGTGCAAGTGACGACAAAGCTGTGGCCGCCGTGATGGTCAAGAGAAAATTCTTATCGGTTTCCACCAAGGCAAGAGATTTTCTTCCTTTGTTGATTTGCTCGATTCGATCGACCCAAACTTTGATTTGCTTCATTTACACCCAATCAGCTAGAGATTCAGAGCTTTTGTTTTGTGATTTTTAGTGATTTCTACGAGTTGCGACTATGCATCAAGAGCTAGGCGGGGTTGTGGTTGCGGCAAGCAACACGAGGATCTCTGCTAGGAGGCGACGGGCATGGAGTTGGGAGCGGCACGAGCCCCTGCGGCGCGGTCAAGCAAGCGTGAACTTGTACATCGTCAGACCAAGGACCAGTAGCGAGGACGAAAGCACGGTGGCGCCGACACTTTTTTTTATTTCGTACATGTATCTGTGCTAGCGGGTGGCCTAATCCACCGCCAGCGTAAACTCTATGTGCGCTGGCGAGGGTCTTAATTGCCCGCCAGCACAGTTCCATCTGATGCCATTTGTGCTGGCACCAGACTGCTAGCGGGCGTCATACCCGCCAGCACAGATATGATGTAGCCGCCAGCACAAATAGTCTCTGGCGTAGTGTGAAGACGGTGTGCGGGCAGAGTGGCCGGCTGCAATGCAACGTTTTGTACTGCTACCACCGTAACGTGCATGTTCTCCGCAGCCCTGATGATGGCCTGCACAGCATCACAGTCGAGGAGTGGGAGCACGTAGACGTTGTAAAAATGACGATGGTGCCTTTTTTCTTTAGACGTTGTAAAAAAAAAGTCTTTCGGCGAGTAACACAGGAGAGCAGTCTTTTTCGCGTAGGCCTGCTACTTTGAGAGACAACATCGCATTCGCATCCATCGCAAGTTGTTGGAGTCGCCCGCATGGACCCGGTTCAGCGGGCCGTGCTCTGCTGCCCCCAAGTGTCGGGTGCGACGGTGCGACCGAGAGTGCTCGCTGAGGCAACGCACACTGCATGCATGCATGCAGGGGCACTAGCCAAGCAAAGCAAGAGAATCCGATCTCTGAGCCACAGCCACTTGGTGGTAATCCGTCCATGGAGCAGGAGCTCCTCGGCCTCGATGTCGTGCGTGAGCTCCCGCCGTCCATGGAGCGGACGGCGTGGTCCGTCGGCGGAGGGAGGGAGGGGAGGACGGCGGGTGCGGTTCGACCTTCTTTCTTCTTCCCCGGCGGGCGCGCTTGTCGGCGGGCCGGCGGCGAGGCGGGATGGCGACGGCGGCGGCGGCGGAGGAGCCGAGGACGGACCGAGCGGCCGGAACAGAGGAGGAAGATGATAAAAAGGTGGTGGGGCCTATGGGTGGTGGAAATAGATGGCCTCCATTCCTAGAGGCCCTGGATCAAATTTGGAGGCCTTAACAACATGGTAGCCCGTTTAGGGGTCTAGATTGGAGTTGCTCTAAAGTCCAAGCGCGAACCCGTGAACGATGACGTATCACGGCGGCAATGACATGAACCGCACAGTGTGCGGGCGATGGAGATGGGAGGTGCCAAAGCGTGCTGCGATCTGTGCATGATCTGGGCGGCTGGGCCTAGCTTACGATCGACAGCCGCGATGCCCTATCTGCAGGACAGGATTTGGGAATTCAATGGATCTTGCCGCCGGTCGAGAACTGACTGGCCATGCTTCCACGGGGGCACAACACAAGGAAATACAAATCCTCTTTCCGTTAGCCCGCGGGCACCGCAGAAACCAAGGAAAAGCACGGGGGCGGCCGTAACTTGGACCGATCGGTTGTTTCAACTCCCAACTTGTTCCCTCCGCCGTCATCAGTTACGCAGACGAAAGGAGGACGGACACGCACCACTTGCACTTGCAAATTTTTCCATTCCACAATCCAGAGGCGCGGCAGATCGAGAGAGCACATGAACTTAATTTTTTACACGACGCAGCATGCCCAAAATTTTTACATTTCTCCCGTCTCTTTATACTTTTTTGGCTTTGTTGGGCCTAGAGCAAGGCCCATTTTGGCTTTGTTGGGCCTCGAAGAGCTGTACCCTGTCCTCCTGCCCAGCTGCTCTATTATAATCTTCGATGGTGGATATTTTAGCCCCCAAGACCCAGGCCAAAACTCGCAACAAAAGCCCTGGCCCCCTGGCCCGCTGGCCCTGATGATGAACAGCTAGCTGCATCAGCAAACAGGAGCCATGCCAACTCCGGCGAGGCATCACTTTTACACGGAACAGTGCGGGCGACGCGACGCATTTCCTTCCGCCCACTGTGCTCCTGCTAAAAGGCAACCGGCTGCGATGCGTGACCCAACACAAGCCCAAGCACACGCATCGATCACACTCAACTACCAACAGTGCCGTCGTATATAATTGGGCAAGCTCAAGTATCACCAAAGTGCTAAGATCGAGCCGCCTGCTGCAATCCTCTCGTAACGTGCTACTTGTACGTACTACGTGGTGTCCCTTGGCAGGCCCATGGAACGAAGGTCATCCGAAAACAATGGAGGCCAGCAGGCCCCGGCCAAAGGGAATGGTCCCGCCCGGAGAAACGAATGATCGTTTGTGTGCTACTGACATCTCAACATATATGGTGAACACTGATGAGGTATGCAGTGGAGGAAAAAAAAGGTTGCCGTGTGCCGTATGTATGCTACGAAAATGTCTAAGTTTTGTCTGTCAAGAATTGGCCACCTCTCTGGCTCTCTCACTTCATCAACCCATCACGAGGAACAGATCAGCTACACGCACCGTATCAATCAAATTGCTTAAAATTTGCTATACATTTGGACAGTCTGATCACCTTCTTTTCGCAGCTCTCCTGCCGATTCGTTTCAAAACAAATTTGGACAGTCTGATCGTCTGCGCGCGCCTTTTGTGTGTTTTTCTTAAAGAGAGAGAGATTCTGTGCGCCTGCAGTAATGAGCTAGTGTTCCCTGTTTCCTGGGTTAGTCTGATCGTCTGCATACATTGGAGGGTCTCTTCGACAAAAGGAAAAACGTACGGAGTCGCCTGTTTGACCGAAGACCGTATATTTATACAACCTACACAATGCAAATCGACACTGCTACCTCATCTTGCTGGACCTGACGTACGTAGATGATCGTATCTATGCGTATCGATCGCTTTCCGATCTCCACGCTTCATCTCAAATCAACAAGTCAGATCACGAGTACAGTGCTGCAGCTCTGCTAACAGCGGAGGAGTGCAAGGCTAGCTGATCGATATCTCGTGCTGCCTATAACGAGACGTCACAGCGGCCTGCTCTGCTGTCTGCAGAAGCTAAGCTCGCCTGCCATGCCGCGCAAATTCTGCCCAGGAAATGAGGGATTTGGCCCCTGTCAGGCCAGCTCCTGACCTCCTGTTGATCGGTATAGAATTGGCACCGAGCTGAGGCAGGCTATACCGGTAGAGCAAGGGCAGCCAGTCTTTAACCAATTGCCAGCCAGGCATGGACGATAGATTCCCGGCCGGGATCCCGATTCTCGCTCACTCTGCAAGATTGCAACGCCTCTCTCTACCCTGGAAATGGCATACGTGTATACAGTAGCACATATGCAATTTTTACAAAGTCTAATGTACCAGTTGTAGTCCAGTACCAGCTTAACCTTCTAGCTTTTTTTTCTTAGTCTTAGAGCTTTCTTTCTTGTATTATTTGCATCTCTGTTTTGAGATTTTGAGTCAAAAACTCTTGTAGCTTTTGAGATTTAGAGTCTCAGATCAAAAGCAAGAACTCTTGTAACTTTTGGTTGTATACATCCATCATGTGGATGTAGTAGGCCGGTTTTCCTTAATCTAAAAGGTCCAGTACTGCTACACGTATAGTAGTAGTGCTTAATCATTGTCACATCCTGGACTTTGTAAGTTCGAAACCGGTTCTATGCTGTACCAAAAGTAAATGGAGCATACTAAGGGGCCTATCCATTTTGAAACATAAACGACTAGCACAAGCAAAATTAAATTCCACATGTCATCCGCACATTAGATCATATTATATATCTAGTTTCATTGGCACTGAGCTAAATTTCTCA
Organism: Urochloa ruziziensis; assembly: GCA_015476505.1. Lineage (NCBI taxonomy): Eukaryota > Viridiplantae > Streptophyta > Magnoliopsida > Poales > Poaceae > Urochloa > Urochloa ruziziensis. The sequence continues at coordinate 947,083 of CM027123.1, read as the reverse complement.
AAACTACGCATTTGTTCTTGTTAGTCCTCTATTTGATCATAAAGATACAATAAATATCCTGCAAGTAATTTTGAATCATAAAAAAAAGAAATGTGCTTTTAATGCATTATACGTACCAACTTTAATTTTTAAATTTATGATCTTTACTAACTGCAAGAAAATTGAATTTATTTATCTAAAATTACAATTAAGGCTTAATAATTTATATATTGTACTAATAATATCATGAAAAAAAATCATCACTTCTTGCGCTTGCGTGTGCCTATCAATAAAAATAGTTAGTCTTGTTTTCTTGTCAAATATGGGTGGTATTGTCTGCTAATTAAAGGGTGTTTTGCTGTATGAGCTAAGCGTAGCTCAATTAATTTATTTAGGTTCCTTATAATAAACATATGTATAATCTTTTAATTGTATATATGTGATATGTCCGTTGACATTGACACTCTTTTGGTGACTTTGCCGATCTCAAAGATATGCCTATTCAGTCTGGGGGTGGGGGGTTGTGCTCCTCTAACCACATCAAAATTTTACACCATCAAACTTAAATCCAACAGTCGTTCGATCCCCTTGCTCATCTGATTTTTCTCCGTGTGATAGCGATTCACTGTATACCTTCGAAGGGATAGAGGTCCAGGTAACTCCCGCGGGTTGTGGTGCTACCGTGTTCCCAACCCACGGATGCACCTGTAAATGTGCATTAAAATTCATCTAAAATATGAATGTATACATCATGTCATCTTCTACCCTTATGCGAATATTGAAGATTAACAAAAATTTGTGCACGAAGAAAAACCCGCTAAAATTCATCTAATTTTTTTGTTCATCTTCAATTTTTGCATGACGGTAAAAGAGGACAAGCAATATCCATTTATATTTTTAGATGAATTTTTGTCGTCTATCCTTGTGCCGTACACTAACCCGCCGTCGTATTGAGTTGCTCCTGTGGTGACCCTTCCCACCTTGGTCGGTGGCACTACCACTTCCTTGTTGGCGACACATTCCCATTCATCCATCTAAATCCCTAACAGAAAGCCCTAACCTTAATCTCTAAGTCCATGACCCTAACCAAACCTACCTGCTAGCTAGTCGTCTCACCAGAGATGCCGAGACGGGCCGAGTGAAACATGACGTATTTTGATGGTCATTGGGGACGGATGGAGGAGGAGAAAAAAATCCTGGTGCTACAGTTTCCCTTTTCCTTGCTATAAGGCACCAATTTCCTGCTGGCAAGAAATTGATAAATATGTGGACATGCCCTAGACACATACATACGGCCGGAGTATATACATAAAATCTTGGAGGACTCTACAGGGTGCAAGCAATTGTGCTGACAGAAAAGTAGATGTAGATACATCTATGCGCAGCAACGCCGTACCCAGTCATCATCAAGTGGCTTTACTTTCATGTAGACCCGCCCGACTGTACCGTCGAAATGTACAGTAGCAGTACGCATGCATACTACACGCTTGGGCATTTGCTGGAGTAGGGCCCGCGCGCGCTAATCGTACGTACGTGCACGAAAGGAACTGGAGTTAATTCCGGCGACGCCGTACCCGCACAAGCAGGAGAGGTTGTGGTTGGGGAGAAGGCACGCACGTCATGGCCAATCCAAACCCAATCGCCTACTGTATGGGCCTAGCTATAGCCGTAGCTTTAGCTAGCTCTTCCCATGAAGAGAATTGAGAGCCATTGGATTTGGACTTGGCCACACCACCGCTTGCCTTTTTGAGACGCCAGGCCACCCACCCAGAAATATCAACCCCCGGCGCCGGCGGCAATTCGCGAATTTGCTTGGCTACCGCTCGTTTGCAACAAAAATCTGTAAATCTAGCCTTTCCCCATTTGATCGATCTAGCCAATCTTTTGCTTGGATTTGGTCCGCTGCACGACGATTCAAAGCGGGGCGTGGTGCAGAGGGCAGACCGGCAGAGGCAGGCAAAGCGTGGGGAGCGTGTGGTGGCCGGGCAACGCAAATTAAGATGGTCTGCCAGAGGCGGACACGAGACGACGATGCCACAACGTACTGGTTGCTCTCGCGTTTCCCGTTCTGGCCGGGGCCGGGAAACCGGCTGCCGCGTGCTTGCCTGTCCCGGCGCGCGCGCCGCTAGTACGTTCCGTGTGCTTTGGTGCCCGCGCGGGTAGTTCCAGATTATTTATTCATGTTCGTGTGACAATACCAAAACCATTGTTTTTTTTTTTGAACGAACCAGCACGAGATTATGCCAATTTCATTGATAGAGAAGAGTATGCTTTACAGGGGCCGTTGAAACCCGATATCTAATAGTAAAGATTAATCTCGCGCTAATATAATCGCTAATCCTTTTGCCCCTGCAGTGGCCCATGTTGACGCCTCTGCCTTGATTTTCGCTAAGATGCTTATAGCTGAGCTTTCTTTTCGGCTGAACACTCTTGCATTTCGTTCTAGCCATATCTCCCAAATTAGGAGCAGTGATAGGCTCTCCAATGCTCTCCTGGGTACTGAACGGACCGTTGATATCATCGTGCACCATTCTGCTACTGTGTTTGTCTGGGGCCATGTTATTGGTCGAAGATCCGGCTGACGTAACCATGTCGCGATTTCGTTCCAGATTCTCCGGGTGAACCGGCATCCCGCTAGAAGATGGTGAGCTGTTTCCGGCGCCCTCCTGCAAAGTTGGCATAATGGCGTATGGGGCCATCCTCGCTTGGCCAGGCGATCCGCCGTCCAGACTCTGTTTTGCACTATCAGCCATGCGAAGAACTTGCATTTCGGCGGCGCCCAAGAGCGCCATAGCTTGACATTTTGTGGTTTGCGTTCTGTGCCGATGAATTGTGCCTTATATGCTGATGTGGCCGAGTAGCTTCCGTCATGGGAGAGCCTCCACGAGATGGTGTCTGGCATCTCTTGGTGCAGTTGTATTTGATTTAGTTGTCTATGTAGCTCAACAAATTCGCTAATCTGGACCACGTTAACTCCGCCTGTTAAATTGAGGTCCCGTATCCAGGAGCCATCCGGGAGCGCTTCTGCAACCGTTTTCTTCTTGCGTCTGGAGATGCTGTAGATGGTCGATGCTATGTCCTTCGGCCTGCGGCCGTGAAGCCAAGCCGAGTCCCAAAATGAAGCCGTCCTTCCATCGCCAAGTGTGATTTTTGTACACGCCGCGAAGAGGAGTCGGTCGCTCTCGTTGCAGGGAGTTCCGGTGCCCACCCAAGGCTTGTCCGGCGTTATCCACTCGTGCCAAAGCCATCGTATTCGCAAGGCTGTGGCGAACTTGTGAAGGTTAAGCACCCCCAATCCACCGTTTTCCTTAGGCAAGCAGCACTTTGTCCAATTAACTTTACATTTGCCACCCGTCAAGGGTTGGTCGCCCGCCCAAAGAAATTTTCGCCGCAGTTTGTCAAGGTCTTCCAGTGCATCCTTGTTTCCTCTGATTACGGTTAACATGTAGATCGCTTGTGAGGTCAATACCGTTTTGGTGAGGCAGGTGCGTCCAGCCGTGTTTAGGTTCCTTCCATGCCAGTCTGAGAGCTTTCCAGCTGCCTTGTCGATGAATGGCTGAAAATCAATCCGACGCAGTCTTCGCACAGTGAGCGGCAGGCCTAAGTAGCGCAGTGGGAAACCCACTCGCGTTGCTGGTAGGGCCGACAGGATTGCGTCGAGGTCGATTCCGTTGCAGCTGATTGGTGTTACACTGGATTTTTGCATGTTGGTTACGAGGCCTGTAGATTCGCCAAAGCGTTGTAGGAGTCGCTGAGTGTTTTGTGCATCCGTGAGGGTGGGCTTGATGAAAAGGGCAGCATCATCGGCATAAAGTGACGCACGATATCGCACTGGCGCGACCCCCTAATTTGCTTAGCAGACCCGCATCCGTTGCCTGGTGTAGCAAGTGATGCAAGGGGTCGATTGCAAGGACGAAGAGCAGGGGCGATAGAGGGTCTCCTTGCCGTAGTCCGCGGCCGTGTAATATTGGGTCCGATGGAATTCCATTGAGAAGAATTTTAGACGTGGATGTTCTGAAGCAAGCTGAAATCCAATCGCACCATCGATCAGGGAAGCCTCTGTGCTGCATGAGGGAGAGGAGGTAGTCCCAACGCACGGAGTCGAATGCTTTAGAAATGTCCAGTTTGAGGAGCAGAGCTGGGGTCTTGTTACGATGGAATCGGCGGGCGATGTTTCTTACGTACAGGAAGTTGTCATGTATGCTGCGGCCTTTGATAAACGCGCTTTGGCAGGGTGCAATCAGTGATGACATGTGCGGCGCCAACCGCAGTGCAAGCAATTTGCTAATTAGCTTGGCGATAGCGTGAATAAGGCTGATCGGCCTGTAGTCTTGGACAGATTCCGCGCCCTCTTTTTTGGGGAGAAGCACAATATTTGCCGAGTTGAGGAGGTTAAGGTCCGCGCATCGTAGGTTGTGGAAGGAGTTAATCGCAGTCATTATGTCCCCTTTGATCGTTGGCCAACACTTTTTGAAGAATAATCCGGTGAAGCCGTCTGGCCCCGGAGCTTTGTCGTGCGGCAATTGTAGAATGGCTTGGTGCACCTCATCCTCGGTGAAAGGTTCAGCTAGCTGTGACAATTGTGCAGTTGGGAAATTGAAGTTATCCCAATTGAAGTCTGTGGTCCTCGGCGGTGGTTCGCCCATTGTAGCTTGGAAGTGGTCAGTGATGACGGCCTGTTTGTCTTGGTGCGAAACCGCCCAGCCGGCACCAACTTTCAGCCTCTGGATGAACTTTTTACGACGCCTGGAGTTTGCCCTTAGGTGGAAATATTTGGTGTTCGCGTCACCCTCTCGTATATTAGTTATCCTGGAGCATTGCTTTTTCCTTGCTTTTTCAACTACCGCCCAACCGAGAAGCCTTCTCTTTAGCCTGGCGCGGAGCTGAAATTCTGCATCTGAAAGTGCTCTTGTGTCCTGAGCTGTGTCTAGTATGAGTATAACCTCGCGGGCGATGTGCATTTTAGCTTTGATGTCCGAGGTGAAGGACCTGCTCCACGCCCGTAGCGATTTTGCGAGGGCGTGCATTTTGTGGCCTAAGCGATGGAATGGTTCATAATGAGTTGTCGGTGCGGACCACACCTCAGCGACCACTTCCTGGAAACCTGGCAGCCGTGTCCAGAAGTTTTCGAACTTGAACGGTGTTGGCGTACGGGGGCCTGATAGCTGTGCTAGTAGAAGTGGGCAGTGGTCAGAATGCGAAGATGAGAGGGCATGTAACGCGTGGTTGTGGAACTCTGAGTCCCACTCTGCATTGGCGAACATTCTGTCGAGCCGCACAAGCGTCGGGTGCCGCTGCTCGTTACTCCAGGTGAATTTCCGGTTTTGGAGGTGTAGTTCCTTGAGTCCGCAATAATTTAGAGTCGTTCGAAAGGCATGCATAGACCTCCGGTTGAGGTTTCGGTTGTTCTTGTCTCTGGCCCGATAGATCAGGTTAAAGTCTCCTGTGATCAACCATTTTCCGTCGTTGTGCGGCTTGAGACTCCTTAGGTGCTGTAGGAAGGCCGGATGGCCGTTGCGCCTAGATGGACCGTACACTGTGGTGAGACGGAAGGTGGAAGAGCAAAGATTTATCGTGACGTCTGCAGTTATGGAATAGCTGCCAATAGTGATGTTTTGCAGATCTATCATGTTGTCATTCCACAAAATTAGTATGCCCCCTTTGGTTCCCAAGGCCGGTTTATAGGTGAAGCTGTTGAGCCTGTATGCCCCAAGGAACTTTGCTAGCGCGGCATCAATGTTTTGAAGTTTTGTTTCCTGCAAGCAGGCTATGTGACACGTTGTGTCCTTGATTATGTCGTGTACGGCGATGCATCGTGCTGCGGCATTGAGCCCTCGTACGTTCCAGTTTAGTATGTTATAGTTGCCTTTTATCATGATAACTGAAGTCGGCGCTCGATCGTTGATCAGTTGAATCTGTCTGGAGAAACCTACTGGTAGATAAGCAACGTTGCCCGAAGGTCTGAGCCAGCAGGGCGGTTGAGGAGTTTAGGTCGCGTACAAATGCCCGAAGGTCGATGCCAGCAGGGCCAGTTACAGGACGTCGTGCCCGAAGGTCGCAGCCAGCAGGGCTAAGACGAAGTAGCTCGTTCATAGTTGTTATGGTTCGTGGATTCATGTTGGTACTGAAATCACGCATGATAGTGAGGTAAAGCTCTCTAAGCCTCAGGCCTCAGCAGGGCGTCCTGCTCCTCCTGTAGTTGGGCGATGCCCTCACCTGCATGCTGAAGGAGTGCTTCGGCCAGCTGATTGTTGCCGTCATCGTCGAGGTCGAGCAGCGTTGATAGCGCGGCGATGATGTAGTCCGGCATTGGCCCCTTGACGGACTTGATGTACTCCTTGAGGACTTCCTCGATCGGCGCGAACTCTTTGACCTGGATGCCAAGTTTACGCAGTAAGTTATTTTGTGCTCGCTGTAAGGAAGGAACGCGCGGCTGGTTCGCAAGTCTTGCACTACGCCTAACGGCGCTCATGTCGAAGGTACGCCGCTGTCGGGGGGCACGTACCGGTCGTTGCTGTACGAGCGGAGGCGCTGGCGTGGTGAACATGTCGTCCACCTGTGGAGGCCGCTGTGCCAGTGCTTGTCCTGTAGCGGCGTCCGTCACGCCATCGTCGTCGGAGTTGGCGACCAGTACGTCGCAGTAGGCCGGTGGCTGAACGCCGGTGCCGTGGGTGGCCAGGCACTCGTCGGCTGCGGTCGGCCCGGCCGCAAGCTGTGGCCTCGGGTCTGCAGAGACACCGTGGCCCGGTTCACCTTCCGGTCCAACTGGCCCATCCGTCGTTCGAGCCGTTGAGGTGGGCGGCCTGGTCAGGCCAGGCAGGCAATCCGTGGCAGGCCTGCCCGGCATAGTTGTGGCGCCGCCGCTGTCGTTGCCGAGCCGCGTCGGAGCTGCCGCCGACCCTGCTGCTGGTTCAGTGGCAGGTGTCGACCCGTCCGCCGGATCGGTGCTCCAGCGTTGATCAGGAGCCGGGTCGAACACGAGCGCGTCGAGCGCGGCCTCAACTTCCTGCATGGTGGGCGAAAGCGGTGGAGATTGCTGGAGCGGCGGTTGAAGTGAGGACTTCAGGCGATTGAAGGCTCGTTGAGCTGGTACCTCTTCTTCGTTGCCGCCGGTTGCCAATACGGACCAGGCGTCATTCCCCCCAAGTCCAAGGCGCCTCCCAAAGCGGAGAGCCTTGTCCATGTACTCCTGTGCCCCATCCATGTGCGCGCGTATCTGTAGATCATGATTAGTCTTATCTTTGTCACTCACCTCCTTGCGCATCAGGGAGGCAAAGGTGGCCCTAAGAGCAGCCGCATGCGCCGCGAGCAGTTCTTGTAGTTCCTGCGTCGTCTTGCTGTGGAGCTGATCATCAGCAGGCATCCTGACGGTCGGACGCGCCAGGAGCTCTGGAGTGATGTCCCGGTCGTCGTCGTCCTCACTTGGCTTGTTGTTGTCGTGGTGGCCGGAGTGGTCGTCCTGCACAGGTCGACGGCGCCAGAAGGCTCCGTCCCGCCGCCTTGGCGAGCGGGTACGCTCCCGGCGTACTGGTTCCTCATCAGCGAGGGAGAAGAAGCTGAAGCCCGAAGCGGTGTCCCGCCCTCTGCCGGGGTGATCGTAATCCTCGTCGTCGTCGTCCCGGTTCGTCGGCCAGGTGAACCCCTGCTCCTTGCAGGGGGTCCTGCTGGTGCGGCTTCGTGTGTCGGCATGCTTTGCGTCGGCATGCCTCGCGCGTTCATCGCGGGCCGGGTGCCGTTCCTGCACGGCCTTCCCCCTGCGGGCGTCACTCGCGTTCTGGGCAGCAGGAGCGTCGCGCCGTCGGTCCTCCGGCACCCTCGGCGGTAGAGGTAGGCGAGCGGGGAATGACGACCGCGCGTCGGGAGGGGCGCCGTCCACCACACCATAGCGCCATGTGTAGGTGCGCGTGACCGGCCTGATGCTGCCCGGGTTGGAGGCCGCCGCGTGCAGGTCGTTGGCCACGGCGGAGTAATCTTCCACGGTCGACATGTGAATGAACACCTGGAAGCGAGCCCCCTGGTGCCAGCCCTCTGGCCGCACTTCAGAGACAAACACAGCTGAGGATCTGTCAGACGGCCGGTGTGTGAAGATGAGCCATACCCGCTTGGGGATGTCGCTTGGATCGGCCGTCCAAGCCCACAGATCGATGTGCCTAGAATCTCTTGGTTGCACAAGGTCTGTGTTGATGCACTGAAGGGCACACCTGTTGCCGATGATTCTTTCGACGATCTCCGGCGTCCAAGCGTGGGACGGGATGCCGTCGAGGCAGAGGCGCACCCGGAAGAAGATTCGCATGCCGAGGGCGTGAGTGAGGCTGCGCCATGGCCGAAGACAAATGTCGATGCCGTGCCCGGTGAAGCGCCCTTGATCTCTGGCCACGTCGCAGTGTTCACTCCGCTCGAACCGAACCAGGTATGGTTCCGGTTGATGGACCATCACGGTGATGTCGCCCCGTCGCAGATGCAGCTGCTCCCTGAGGAGCTCCTCAATGGCTCTAGCGCCGTCGCCCCGTGGTAGATGCATGGCCCACGGGACAAGAGCGCAGCTCTCCCAGTCGCGCGCGTCCCGCTCTATGTCAAAGGAGCTTGGCACGAACACCGTCTCGACGTCAGGCCTAGTGTGCGGGTCTCCCTTGGCCATGGTCGCCGGCGGTTGTGGAGGTGGAGGCGGCGGGGGGGGAGGTGGCGGCGGCGGCGGAGGGGGTGGAGGTGGTGGCGGCGGCGGAGGGGGTGGAGGTGGCGGCGGCGGCGGAGGGGGAGGAGGCGGTGGCGGTGGAGGTGGCGATGGGGGAGGTGGATGTGGGTTCGGCGCTCTCCTGCTCGGGCAGCCACGCACCCGGTGCCCCGAGCGGCGACAGGAGAAGCAACGAACAGGGTCTCTGCAGGATGCTGCGCGGTGGTCCTTGGCCAAGCAGATGAAGCAACGCCCCTCAGTGGCGCGGGTGAATGCTTGGAGCGCCGCGGTGGTTGGGCGGCTTGAAGTCGAGGGCGCTCCGCTGCGGCGCCATGAAGGCAGGTCGTGTCGCCCATCTCGTCCGCGCGGCCTGACCGGCGCCGCGCGACCTGAAATACGGGATCTCCTCTTGACCGTGGTCCAGCCCCCGTCCTTCTCCATCGTGGTGTCGACAGCGTGGCGGCCCTGCCGCGGTGGGTCGCCGTAGTAAATGCTCCGCCGAGCTGGAGGGCGGAAGCTGCAGGCGTTGACCCGCGGCGCCGGACGCAGTGGCGTCATCAATGCGCCGCGCCGGACGACCTGGGCGTAGGTGGGGGCCGGATCCGCCCCAAAAGGTGGCCGCTGCTCATGAGGACGAAGCTGGGCGGCAGATCTGGCCGGACGGTGCTCCGGCACCTTGAAGAACGTCTCCCAGTCGCAGACGAGGTTGTGGGAGGCCGCGCGTGGGTCGAGGCTGACGCGACTCGGAGCGGCATCTTGGGCCAGGGAGGGACGGCGGAGGATCTGCGGCAGGTGCTGTGGATCTGGGCGCGTCGCCGGTGGGCGACGCGGCGGCGTCGGGGGGTGGTAGCGGTCGGGTGGCTCCATCTCATGCTGCATGTTTTTACTCTTCTCCAAAAAAAAACCATTGTTTGGATGTAGATAGAATTGTCATATGGAATCAAAGAAGCGAGCGAATTCCGATTCATGTTTGCGCATCTGATTTTGGCCATATTCTTCGCCTCCCCATGCTACAGTTTCCCTTTTCCTTGCTATAAGGCAGGCGAGGGGTGGCGCGGCTCGTCCGTCGAGGGAGACAGGTGAGGAGTCGCGCGGCTCGCCGAGGGAGGTAGGGGAGGGGCATCACGGGGCTCATCGCGGAGGGAGGCACTGAGGCAAGGAGGGGCTCACCGCGGAGGGAGGCAGGGAGGCATGCGGCCTTCACCTCCTTCTCGCTCCAGCGCATCGAAGAGCCGCCGCGGAGGAAGATGGAGGAAGCCCGTGGTTGCCTCGCGTCCGTGGAGAGAAGGAGAAAGGGGAATGACGACGCGGGCCATGGACGAGCCGCCAGATATGGGGAAGAGGGCGCCGAGCCGCCTGGAGATGGAGAAGACGACACGGAGCCGTCGGATCAGAGACAGCGTTGCCCGCCTCATCTTTAATTCCGCCCAATACCGAGGATCATGGCTCTGTATTGAGGACGAGGGGACGTAATGGAGCGAATACATACCGCTTCGGTATTGCAATTGATTTCCAATTCCAAAGTCTAAGCCATCCAAACAGCAGCATTCGATGCTATCCAATGCTAATGCCAATTCTGAAGCCTCAATGCCCGCATCCAAACGTAGTGTTAGTTGAATTGTTCTTTTCTAAGATAACTCACCTGCAAAGAGGTACCATAAGAAACTTTCAATTTTTAAAAGTACATGACCTCGCGAGCCTAGGGTGCGACAAAGCTGGGGCGCTCGATCGTACTAACCCGGTAAATGCGCGTGTCAGCAGCGAGCAAGGGCTAGCAATGGCGGAGTGGTAGGCAAGCAGTGGTAGAGCCAGCCAGCGGGAGTCGCTCGCTCGCTTTGGCAGGTGGTCGACCGGCCGGCCGGCGAGGAAAATCCGCGTACGGCCGCCGCGTATCCCGATGCATGCGCGCGCGGCCACGTTCATATCAGGCGGAAGCGGAACCCACACCTGCGGCTAGCTGAAGAGACGGTGGTTATGGTGGTCTGGACGTCTGGTGTATCATGATTTAATGGGCTGGAAATGGGCTGGTTTCATGACTCCCGTGACAGGAATGCGCGCCAGTCCACAGCCGACACGTAGCGCAGCCTATGGTGTCACTCTGCCTAGGACTCCTGTACTGTTTCTGTTTGTTTGATATGGCTCCATCTCTCTCCTCCTCTCATTGAGTGAGCGAGTCCTTGCCTCCTCTTGGTGGTGGTGTAGTGACTACTGGAACCTTCAAGTATCAGAAAAGGCTGCTCTTACCATCAGATTATTAGAAGGTGCTTCGTTCTGTTTAGGGCCCTACTTGTGCAATATATTTCTCAAAGGTCATATAAAATTAAAGTACAACAAAATGCAATTGGCTATCATATATACTACTACAACCGATCTTTTTACTGCCTCCTGATTGCCGTTGCTCATACCAATGCTGTTCATTGAATAACTTTGTTTGAGCTTGCATTAGCAACACGAAATAAAACCTAAGAGATGCATGGGTCGTTGCGGTATAGGATGGCCAGCCGATACAGCGTAAAAGCAAACCATGCATCTAGTTTTCCCTTGATAACTAAATGATAAGTATTTACATCCACTGATATATATGGCCCAAACAGTTAGATTTTCTTGCAATGAAACATACACATTCTTTTCATCTCCAGGAAATTGTGTTCTCCTTCTTTGTTGACCATCCTAGATATTTGACCTACAAGTTACTTTATCCTTTCAAATGCTGTTGCAGGCATCATCAAATGTGGGAAGCCAGTACATTGTACGTGTTGCCCCCATTTGTAAGCTTGCCTTTTTAATACTTAAACTGCCTAGTACTTCCAGGAGTATTAGTACAGTTGCATGATGTGTCAATATAATACAAGGGTTTAAAGCAATAATCGTGCTATGTCTTTTTCAAGGCGGAGCGGTTGATTAAGAATGATGTGATTGAACTCGTCAAAGATCAAACCAAAAACCCAAGTAACGCTGTTTATATATTAACAAAATCGAGTACGTCGATCAGCAGTCACTAAACGAGCCGTTAACCCCTGCCTAAGTTAGCAATCTTTCCTCAAATCAAACTGCCAGAAGAGCATGGATTAAAGCGACGTTGAGTCGCTAAACAAATAACGAGACCCTACTCATTTGGATATGTATCCAAGTTTCCCATTTCATGTAACAAACAGCAGCTAGCTATAGCAGGGATATCTCAATCGTGTTCATGGTGGAAGTCATCCCAGAGACGCCAAATCATAGAATTTTCCACAAATTATAAGCCACCCAGTCCCGGAATACAGAGGCATGCAGAGAGAGGCTGTACAAAGTACTAGCAGCATGCACCCAAGGGCAAAGTGGCAACATGGGGTTTATGGGATCAAACAGGTCTTCCCACCCAGCTTAAGCCACTCCTCCCTGCCTCTATATTTTTGGGCTGCCTCTACCGGACGGAAGAGTAGGTTGTTGGGTGTGGTCCAAAAGCCGGGCCGGGTCCCAGAAGCGGTGGCGACAGGCATGGTTGGGGTTAAGCCTAGGAGGTTCTCTCTCCATGTCCATGGGTAGCACGCCCCTTTGGCCGCCCTTGTCGTGTAAGCGCATGCGCTATGCGTCGCACTCCAAAGTTAGGGTAAACGACCCGGGCAGCCGGGGTAACACTCCAAAGTTACCCTCCTTTAAAGCTGGGACTGGGAGGAGGGAGAGATGGAGATGGATGGCGACTCGTGAAAAAGATGCGAGAGATCGAAGAGACCGGCAGCGTGCTACAGGGCAGCGGCACAGTGACCCTGGCCTTTTTTCCCGGTCTCCACTAATATTCCGCTTCCTGCCGTCCTCTCCTCCCCCGCCGGCCGGCTCTCATTATATCAGCGCGCACAATGCAAGCTTAGCCCTGCTTGTCTGTGGCCTCGTGTGGTGTGGTGTGTGGCCTAGCTGAGCTGCTGGGAGCGAGAGCGTGCTGATCGACCGATCACCAGCATCGGAGGAAGGGAGATCACCATGGGGAGGGGACGGGTTGAGCTGAAGCGGATCGAGAACAAGATCAACCGCCAGGTGACCTTCTCCAAGCGCCGCAACGGCCTGCTCAAGAAAGCCTACGAGCTCTCCGTGCTCTGCGACGCCGAGGTCGCGCTCATCATCTTCTCCAGCCGCGGCAAGCTCTACGAGTTCGGCAGCGCAGGGTAGGCGATCGATCCCTCGATCAAGCACACGCACCGCCCACTAATTTTCGACTCCTGCAAGCAGATCTGCTGCTCTTACCCTTTTTCCTTCTTTTATTCGCCGAAAAAGATCTGGTGCTCGATCGCTCGCTTTCGTTTTCCCTTTTATTTGCTGCTGCTGCTGGCTGGCTTTAATTTGCTTTGGCTTTCTTCTCTGTGATTTTTTGGCTTCTAGGAGCGAGAGGAGCCGGGCTCTACTCCTGTAGTTCCTGGCCTTGCTCAGGCATGTTATTTTATTCCCTGCTATCTGCGTGTGTATCCGTGCGGTAGGGGCATGGCGGTGTTCATATAACCCGGGATGCTGGATCCCTAACTGGCATGAGACATCCTTTCAGCAGATCTACGAGACCTACCCTTTGCCTCTTTCTTCCACCTTCTCCGGGCACTTGAAGTAGTCACCCACGCGCCCACGCACGCACGCACCTCTCTTTCCTCCATCTTCTCCGGGTACTTGCAGTGGCCATCTTTCTTGTGTTGGGGGCGTGCGTGTGTCAGAGACGGTTAGATTTCTGAGCTAATAACAGAGAGGATCGTTGGGAGGAAGGGGGGGTAGAGAGAAGAGAGTTAACTCGATAAGGTCTGCAAGAGGGAAAGGGTGGTTTGTTCTTTCCGTTTCGATCCAGCGCCTGCTTGTATGAAAATCCTGCTGCCCACGCACTTGTTTTGCTCGGGCCACCTCCAAACGGTCTCTTCATCTTGCCTGATCTATCACATGCTGACCTGCTCCTTGTTTCTGTTTCCTTGGGTCTTTTACAATTCCATGCCTGCAGTTTGCTCGGCATCGAAAATTTGAGGCACATCTTAGCATCTTACTATGTTTAAAGATTCAGATCTATTTTGATTTTCCTGATCTCAGGGCATGATCAGAATCTTTCTGTTTGCCCCTTATCTTTTTCACTCTCCCTCTCTTGTTTCTCATTGTGTTACTTTCATATTTACTACATGGTCTTCGATGTCTAGATATAGATATTTTTGGTTTCCTCTTAAGGTATTTTGATTGGAAGATATGTGGAAGAATATTTCTTTTTGTTCCTTTTCTTGCTCTCATTTTATGGCTATATATGCATCAGCAAGTGTACTACTAAGTTGTGAATCACGCTTTCAACTTTATTGATCTTGTATATTGCTTGCACTTCTCGTTTATTTATTTCCCACTTCTTTGTTTGTCAGTCAAAACCAATTTCTTGGTTTCATGTAATTCGCACTAATTGATCCTGCTGCCTGAATATGTTTTACTACCTATTTGTGCATGTGACAAAGATCTAAACTAATGCTTCACAGTTATAACGAAGTCTAGCGGAGGAGAAGCTCTCTCCCCCTCCTGTAGTCCGAGCCATATCTTCACATGCTTATCAAGATTTTTCAGCACACTAATAATTTTCAATTCGCTTGCAACTTGAATTATGAAATTGTTGTTCTTTTGCTGAGAAGGATACTTTGGTGTATCAATAGCTAGCTAGCTAAAGTTCCAATTATAAGCGCTGCAGCAGGTTGCATACGCTGTTCACATTTGTAACATCATGCATTTTACACATATTTGGTATATCTCATGCATGGGAGATATCTCATATATATTATGTGTCTTTGTGTGATGCATGTTTGATCTATTTTAGGAACCAACGTGCGAGCACTATTTGCCTTGTAGTAGGAAAATAAGGTTGGTTGGAAAAATGTTTAATTTGGAGAAGGAAAAGTGCTAAACCTGTTAGCCACCAAATTGCTAAAAAATATTGCACCATGGAACTGTCCACCTAACTCCCACAATATAGTGCCAAGTAGGATGTTGTTGTTTAAAAAAATGAGCTCCATCCGTGGTCTGAAAATTCATTTCTTGTGCCTCTATTTTCCACGATTTGGGTGCTTTGTCAATTCATGATAAATCGCTATGTAGTATATAACACAATGACTCTTACATGATCGTGTACCATGAGACATCATAGGAAATAGAGAGCTGACTATGGCAAGCATAAAGGATTGTTGTAGCCACATATATATGTAGGAAGACAGCAAGAGGTATTGTTTAGATTAGCATTAATTTTGCACAAGGAATGTTAAAGACTGGTTGTTTTGAACATGGAAGCTACCAAATAGTGTTTTACAAAGAGTTTATTTGCACAATTCATGTGCCAAAAGTACCCTCCTATTCATGTGATTCACTTACAATCCAAGTCCACATGCAATCATTTTTTTCAATAAGAAAAACATACCGCGATATTATGTACACCAAAACATCTCTCATAACCATCATTTTCAGCATTTTCTATTGGCGTGTATTTTTTTTGTTTTACACATAACTTTCTGTGCAGAATAACGAAGACATTAGAAAGGTACCAACATTGCTGTTACAATGCTCAAGATTCTAACGGTGCACTCTCTGAAACTCAGGTATAACATCAATTGTTGTTGCTCATGATTAACTATATTTTGAAGTTCCTTTCATCCAAAAATTAAATATGATTTTTCTTTGCTTATCTACATATTTTTTAAATAATTATATTTAAATACTCCCGTATATTGAATGCAACCATGAACTGGACATACAAATGTTTCTTCATCCGATCCAACATCCAGTTTTAATATGTACCAAGGCTAACTGTCCGGCAAATAAAAGACAAGCTAGACTTATAAAACTTGATCATAAAAGTTAAGGTGAATTGTACATATAACTAGACATTGTTTTTTTGTGTATCGACAATGTTTAACTATCTTTCATTTTCACAAATTTATAAAATATAAACAAAGGAAGAATGGCAAAATGAAATTAATATAATGCTCTCTTGTTACAACCACAAGTAAAGCTAAGAGAACTAACACTACTTTGAGAACTGAATTCATTTTTCAGGTTTAGTTATTATACCCCAGTAGCTGCAGCCTTCTAATATAAGAATATTTATTCCATGCTCTGTTCTTAGATTAGGTATCATCATTAAGCTGCAAAGTAATCGAGACCATTCATCAATTTTTATCTGCTATACTAGTACATATAAACAGTGTGATGCATATGGTTTGTGCTTTGATATGTGCACTAAAGTTGTTGTTCATTGTAAAGAAGCTCCTAATGCGAGCCTAGATCCATTATTCCTGGAATTTAGTAAATTTATACGGCGTGCACTTTGTTTTCTGGCTGTCTTTCAATAGTACTTGTGTGGTAATAAGTTATAAGCTCTTATAAAAGCCCAGAAATTAATTATAGAATTTATTGAAGTTTCTACACGAGTTGTTTAATTATTATATATATGACATTGTTAAAAGGTCATCCTTGCTGTTTCCAATGCACTAAAACTTGTAGATAAGGTCGATCTGGCAAATTAAAATGTCATGCAATTGAACTAATAATGAGCTTGACTATGCCTTTTCTGTTTAGAGCTGGTACCAGGAAATGTCAAAACTGAGGGCAAAATTTGAGGCTTTGCAACGCACGCAAAGGTTAATTAGTTTTACATTTTTGTTTACATGTGATAATACAATGCCTCACAATGGATTATCATATTTGTATTCCATAATTTGAACAGGCACTTGCTTGGGGAGGACCTTGGCCCACTGAGCGTGAAGGAACTGCAACAGTTAGAGAAACAACTAGAATGTGCTTTGTCCCAGGCGAGACAGAGAAAGGTTAATTCACATTAAAATTATTGCCCTTATGTTAGTATGTTACAGAAAATAGAAATGCTTCATTTTTGGAGCTAATTGATATACATGGTTATTGTAATAATAGAACTCATATCAAGCTAGGGAGGTGTCTGGAATATGGAATATGAAGTATGCAAGCTTACAATAAGAGTAGCATTAGTAACGACTTAATCTTGTGTATTTGAAAATTTTATAGAGGTGAAATAGATAACTCATGGAACAGCAATGTTTCTTCCACATATTTGAAAGAAACTGGACACAAGGATGATTAAACATTTTAGTCATGGGTGACCAACAATGAGGCATAAAATTGATTTTATTTTATTAGCTTTAATGTTATTAGCACGACAATGAATTACCTGTTCTTCTTTATCAGTTATTAGCTTCATGGGTGACCAACAATGAGCCATATTTGAAAGTAGCATTCTGGTCTATCTGTTCTAATTACTGACACTATCTTTGATATGAAAAGTATAGTAACCTATATTCATCCTATACATGATAAAGCATTCAATTTGTTTTCTTGGTAAACAAATAACAACATATGAGACACCACTCTGCAGCACATAGCAGTTTAGCTGCATACGGAGTACATGCCTGTGGAAAATTACTTTGTAATAATATGCTCTCACATTTATTCTTCTACATCCTTTTTCTGTAAAAATTAGTGAAAAACTTGAAAATTATTGCACCGTTCACATCCAATGCATGGAAAGAGAAAGCTGAAAAGGACTCATAGGATGAAATTGTCAGTGGAACTCGGTATCCAATTGATGGAACTTATGTGTAAAAAATTAAGTTGACATATTTTTGATCTTATATATGCCTTTCGAATGTCAAAGCAAATAGTCCGTTTTGCAACCTATTCCATCCTGAATCATGGGGCTAATTGCCAAAACCATCCAAACAAACGCTTCAAAATTAAATATGAAAACCAGCTTTGTTGATTTTTAATGAGTTCATTTATAAATGGGAATGTACAAATACATACTTCTCTGTTTGTGCAGTTTGGCTAATTACTCCTCCAATTTTTTTTTTTTTTTTTTTTTTTGCCAGACACAACTTATGATGGAGCAAGTGGAGGAGCTTCGCAGGAAGGTATTTTTATCAAACTTGTTTATTCACAAAGAAAAAACAGACTTGTTTACAGGTAGTAATTGAAGTAGTACAGTTGCATGGGCGTGTGGCTCCGGAAGTGCTAATATTCTACTATACTGCCTATATATATGACTTGCCATAGGTTGATACACTGTAGCCAGCTTGGGTATATCGTATGCAACACTAGGGTAGATCCTATATATATGTCCTAGCTCCCACTGAAGTCTGAACAACCCGTAGAGCATGGGTGCTATATATAGGTTGATTTGCATAGGTGGCTTCCATGTATTTTCTTGTCGTGTTATTCAGCTGTTCTCCATAGCTAGTGTGTCTAATTCACAATGTTTCCGATGGACTGCGCAGGAGCGTCACCTGGGAGAAATGAACAGGCAACTGAAGCACAAGGTCCTTATCTGTTTCCTAGTGGAATTGTGGAACGCCTATACATTAGATCGAGTTATACTTTACCAGACATTATTTAATTATTTCTTGTTTATGATGACACATATATGTTCCAATTTTACAGCTCGAAGCTGAAGGTTGCAGCAACTACAGAACCTTGCAGCATGCCGGCTGGCCAGCTCCCGGCGGCACCAGCATCGTGGAGCATGACGGCGCCACATATCATGTGCATCCGCCTGCTCACTCTGCTGCTATGGACTGTGATCCCACTCTGCAAATCGGGTACAATTTCTGTCTGATTGGAATTCAAGAAACAGACCTGTGCAGCTGCTAGCAAGTGATCACACTGATCGCTCATAAGAACTGATCATTGCCGCAGTGTACTAACAAAACAAAGCTAACTCTGTTGCTAGGTATCCTCATCATCAGTTTCTGCCTTCTGAGGCAGCCAACAATATTCCACGCAGCGCCCCCGGAGGAGGCGAGAACAACTTCATGCTGGGATGGGTTCTTTGAGTCCCCGGCCCCGTGCTGCATCCATCAGATGAAAGTGGCAACAAATAAAAAAGGCATGTTCCGCGCTATATATATGCATATCCATGCTCAAGCGCTGGATTTGACGCTAGCTATCTTTTAAATTTGTCGTTCTGGTGTGTAAGAACTAATTAAGAACCGCACCTTTATTATTCTATGCGATTGTGGTGTGGCACTTTATATTTTCATTTGGACCAGCATGAATATCTTGTAAAAATACTCCGGCCTGTACGTGCTGCCGGCCGGTGCTTGCAATCCAAAATTATCTTTAATTACTACCAGTACATGTTATATGCTCATGCAAGATTCAGCAGCGACACTGATTATTAGTAGTATTTCTTATATTTGCTTTGTCTCTTTCCTCTAGCCCTGGTACCTGTCAAAGCAGACAGATATAATCAAAGCTAGTATGTGTAATTTATTTCAATGTGCCGGTGATCGATTTTAATTTTTATGGTATCTGCAACGTAACCTTCATTGTCATGTACTCCTACAGAACGGCAAATGATATCGCCACAAGTACTTCGTTTCAAGTATAGACAGTGTAGTTGTTGAATGACGAGTTGACGACAACGACATGTCAGAGTGTTAGCAACTGGTTCATTCGTGCAACAATGTACTATTAGCCTGGGTGCGAATAATTGTGCTGTTTTGAATGATGGAATCTAATCTTGCCAGAATTAATTGATTGCCAGTTAGAATGTCGTATGCACTCATATTGATGGGGTTGCAGATATATTTTTTTTTATTGTAGATCGGGCTAGCATTGGCCTAATGATCTTGTACTAGGTAAAGGCCCGTGCGATGCTACGGGCATATATTTTTTAAACAAAATAAAATTATTTTAAAAGTTATGGTAAGAACACAACATATACGTTGTGTAAACCATAAATTTCAGTAGCAAAATACATGTTAAAGATGATGGAAAGAAAGTGTATCCAACATGCCAAATGTCTTAAACTTTGATACAAATCTCTAAGAATCACCTAGATAGTGAAATGTTATAATAATTCATGCTTTTCCATTTGCAAGGCTAATGTAGCGTCCAAGATAATCTCGTAGAACTTCAGGTATGTTGCAGACATACAGGTTCTCCTTGTATGTCAATAGGTGTATTAAGAAGCGCTTTCTCAGTTCACGGTCATCCTGCACATACATTATATATATAGTTGTATAAAAAACAATTAGCGCTCATGTACTACTATAAGTACGTATCCATGTGCCATGCAGAATACTCACCATGCAAGTTAGTGTTTGTAGCCTTTCACCATCCCATGCACGCATGAAAAGTAGAACATAGTATCCAGATAATTCACTGTGGAAAAAGCAATTGTTATCTTTATTCTATATAAAAAATATCCTCATGAGTATAAGAAAGTTACCTATCTGTTTTTATTTTAACACCATTTGGGATCGTGTGATCCCATAGATAAACATTCTTATTCCACTGGCATGCAATTTTCATGATAGTCCCAAGTATATTGGAAACACGTTGAATTTTGGATGAATATTTTCGGAGTGGCTGCTTACTGAACGAAGGATTTATAGAAACTGGGTCTAGTATAGAGACAACTTCGGCCTTTAGGTCTAGCACAAACAGCATGAATGTGCCAGTAATGGAATTTGAGCATGGAATAAAAATCTGTGACCACATACGTATGCATTAGGATAGGGGAAAACCATAGTCTAAAAATCTGAAAAGGTAAAGGAACATTACCAATCTGCACTTTGAGACATCGTAGTTTCTCCAAGGCCAACTAAGAACCAATTTCGCTAACTGTTGAGCATTGAGCTTTGCACGAAATTGATCGCCCCTTGAGAATTCACAAGCATCCTAGAACGAAAGGTTATTAAAGGCCTAGAAACATGATGACAAGTGACTACATTATATTAAAAATACTCACGCAAAACTTCAAGTCCATGTAGTGCTTCGACACATTTCTGTTAGTTCCTTTCAACATCTGGAGTTCTTCACAAGCAAGTTTCCGTACGGCTAGATTGAAACAATCTACATCCATTTTATGGCCGGTCCTTAATGTTTCTTGGATTTTCTTGAGAGTCAAGGCAATCGGGTAAGGCTTGTTGCTTAGCACCCATTCTTTCCTGTAGAAAGTTTGCTTTCATATATTAGCGTGGCAACCTAAAACAAATGATATTTTAATGACAAAAATGTATGCATAGAGCAACTGTATGGCTTACTCTAATGCCTCATGATGATCGATTGACATGACATAGTTGAAAATCTCGTCTTTTAACTCATGTTGGCTTGTTGGCATGCTGCGAATGAAAAAAGCCTGTGCTTTCATATTTAGCAAAATGGCAGCTAATTTATCCGTGAAAGTCCTGTAGTATGATAGCATCAAAGTTATGGATAATGTCAAAATAATATGAAAACTAAAATACATATGTATGTAGAACAGAGGGGGCTTACTCCAAAGCATTAGCATCAGTGAGTGACTTAATATAATTGCGAAGCATGGGTATTAACTCCTCTTCTCCCATCGGTGTGTTGCTAGTGGAAGATACATTTGGGTTGTCCCTTTTGATAATTTTGGCAGGCCTATCTATAATTTCAATTTCACTTGTACTTCCTCCGTCATTGTTATCATGTTCAGGATCTAGGCATGCTCTCTTCGTATTTAGTTCTGAGTCCCACAATATGGTAATTAATTTTGATCTAAATCTTTCCATATCCTCCTTCATGGTGGTAATTAGGATTAATATTAGATTAGCTTATATATAAATAAGAATTAAACAAATATTGTCATTTCTATAGAAAATACCTGAGTGAAACTGTTAGATAGTTGTGTTCCTGTCCAGTATTCCATGTACTTTATCATGAACAAGCCGCAAGACGAACTAAAGGACAAAAAAGAACTTCATCACAAGATAATAATTAAAAAGAAGAAGGTTATTATTTGTGATAAGAATGATGCAGTGTACCTATCTGTCTGCATTGCCCTTGTGATTTTGTCTATGACAGGCCACTCTGCAATGTTAAGGTCCGGCCAGTCGTGTTTTTTAAGCTCTTTCAGTTTTGCAGCAATGTTTATTTGTCTATGTAGTCCAATTAGCTAATAACCATAGAGTTAGTTAAAAAATTATTAGAAAAAACGAAAAGTACAAAAGTAGTAGTCACTAACAGTTTCTTTAAGATCTGTTCGGCTCATTCCATCGCCTAGTGAATCAAGTACATGTATCTCACACGCTTGAGCATCAACTACTGCTAGGTACCAATGGCACTGTTCAATATTGATAGGGATGAATACCTGAATAAGATGTTGAAGTATTAACAACTGATATTTATTTATATACATATAAGAGGGAGGGGTTGTAAAAGGTTAATTTTTTACCATGTCATGTTCTAGATAATTATCCACTCTTTTCTTGATGGCAGCTGCCTTAGGATTTACTTCATGCACGTCGATCTTGCCATCACGTTTTAAAATGCTAGAAACAAATGTATCCTCTAGGAATACCTTTCCACCTTTCCTGTTACAGAGATGCTCTTCAGCCCTCATAAGATGGATGTATGCACTTAGGACCTATATTTATTACAAGCAGAACAAAGGTTATAATTATATTATAGAGTAATTTCCAGACACAATGTGTTTTTTACAAAGATGTACTTACGCTGCCATTCACGTGACTGGTATCATGAAAAAGGCATTCCAATTGCTCTCTTCTTAAAACACACCGTCAATGTCCACCAACACTTTGTTTTGTGGTTGCGCTCTGATGTTCTCAATAATATTTTCATCTTCTTTGGTGCAAATATAATCTGCAACAAAACAGTTGTTTAATGAAAGATTCGGAGGACCTTAATAGCAAAAGGAAAGTGACAATTCAGGATCAGTGGAAATAAGTACCATATTTGGACACCTCAACTGTGTAAACCTCATTATGTTGTTTACAGCTCAGTGTCTTCTCAACCCCTTCCAATATCTGAACGTCAAGGATTATGTCAAAGAGCTTGAAATAAAGAGCACAATAAAATAGAAGGTAACCGAATTCAAATAATAAAAAAAACAGCAAATGGAAAGCTGAAGTATTTGCAACAATCCTAGCCAGTCCTGAACCTTGCTACACTGTCTAATAATTTCCTAGTCTTGGTACAGTAACAGTGCTTTTAACAACAGAACTCATAGATTTTAAGCAAGATGCCATGAAATTCTAAAACCTTTGGTCATTACAGCATATCAGAAGTGGATGACAAAATTAATTAAAAGGAATAAGCTGCTATGCCTGATTGCCACATGTGCATCATATCCCAAATGTACATAGTCAGGGACATGGAAAAACATGATACACAACCAAACTGCAAAATTATGGAACATCTATATATAGCATATATACAATGGAGTTTATTCATTCAGTCGATTGCTTTCAGTAACATGGGTTTCGAATCTATCTAATAACAGTTCGTTCTGCATCAAAAGTGAAGGCATATGTGAACAACTTGATGAGGGCGGATTTGAAGGCTTACATTATTGCATCGAGTGAGATAAGTGCCCGCCGAGCCGTAGCAAGCTGCCACTGGCGGATTCGTGTCCACCGGCACAGCGAGTGTATCCGTGGCGAGCTGTTTTCCTTCTTCGATCTGCTTCACTACCGTGTTGTTGTCATCGTCGGCCGCAGCAGCAACCGGCTTCGGCCGCTGAGTATCTTCATCCGCATCAGTCCCCTGGGGATCGCGCGCGTTGGTTGCCATCTTGTCCGAGGCGCAATGGACGACGTGTACCCCACTGCCAGTGGTGAGTGGCGTCGCTCTAGGCTCCTCAGGCGGTGTGGAGGCCGTGTCGTTACTTGGGCTGTCGGAGCAAGGCAGCAAGCCGTGTAGGCGACGGTAAGCTCCTAAGCTGGTGGAGGGCGAACAGGTACAGGAAGGGGAGCAGCTACCGGTGGTGGGCAAGCCGCAAGCACTGGGAAGACAAGCAGGTCATCCTGCCTGGGGGAGTGGAGGCGTCGTGCAAGGCTCGGGAGTCAAAAGGCATCCCGTGTTCTGTTGCCGAATGAATAGCTGCCGACGGAACGGCCCAATGGAGGTTTGCGCGTGCTACGGTACTGCCATCGGGGCGCTAACATGGCTTGATTGCTCCCGTTAGACAGAGTCAGCACAGAATTTGAGCCGTTACACACGCACCCCTGTGCGACTGCGAACGACGGATGAATCCGGCCGGGAGTCAAGAGAGAGAGCAAGACAAGAGCTTTCAGCCCGCCCAAGGCCTCTCATCCCAAGCGCTCGCTTCGATCCGCGGTCGGCCCAGGGTGAGTTCACCAGCAGCTAGCAGGCCATTTTGCTAGCTCAGCAAATTAGTCACGCATAATGTGTAGTTCTACCAAATTCAGAATCTTTTGCAGGTTGGTGTGATGGTGTTCTTAACTGAATGGCCAGTAGTTGCATTTGGTCCGCACGTCACATTTGGTCATAGATGTAAAATAAACGCAATTATTGCTATACTCCGTATATAGGAAATGAAGCAAATAAAACATCACGTGTTCATCCACACAAAAGCCACTCTCATGTCTCATCACACACCCAAACACATACGGATACAGAACATATAGAATACCAAACACCCAGGCGCATGAGAGGCTTGATTATGCTGCTCCGCCATGAAGATATCAGATATGTAGCACTGCATCCATCCAGTGACGATCCATCAGACATCGCTGCAAGCAAGCAGCATCAGGTTCAGCGCCCCCAAACACCTTTCTCCGGTTTCCCGAAGATGTAGAGCACGTTGACGCTGGTGAACGCCGCGAACACCAGGAAGCCCGCCGCCCCATGCGCCAGTCGGCGTCGATGCCGAGGAAGAGGGATGTCACCATGGATACGGTCGTGGCAACGAGCATCACCCTCACGGCAGCCAGCGTGCGCCCCGCGTGAGCTCCCGTCCACAGGTACCGGTGGACATCCAGGAATGATGCGGCCGGTACCATCAGCGGCACGCACATGGCGTCCATGGACTTCTTCTTGGCCGCTTCGTCGTCGTCTTCTTCGGCTGCGCGTAGCAGCTTTTGCGTCGAGCACAAAGAGAAATGTTTGGTTACTCCTTTGATTCTTGCAGAAATGGTCACGATCGGTGTAAATTTGTATGGTTTTTTCAAAAAAAATTTGAACAGAACGGCAAGAAATTTTCCGTAATTGTTATTAGTAGGAGAAAAGAAACAAACACAAGAAATGAAAAGAAAAAACACAGAGGGTGTGGAGCAAACTACTGAACGCTCCAAACCCAGGTCAACTCGGCTCCAAAAGTACAGGAATAAACTACTAAAAAACAGGAAACTACTGAACAGGGGCAGTGGGCGCGGCACTAATAGGAGCTCTTGCCATTAAATTTCTTGCGTTGCAATTCTTGATGCTCTAGTACGTGCCATGTAAATTATACTCCTCATGTCACCTTATAATTTTAGTCAATTAGAAATTATTGTTAGTTCCTACTAAGCAGATATTGAATTACTTGCAGGTGGTACTATCATCTAGCCTGTCGTTGTCCCCTGATTAGTGACTGTGGCTGACTGAAGTACTGCTAGCTACCCAGGCAGTAGTCACCAGATCATAAAGGTTTAAGATATTCAACAGTAACAACCTCTGAATCACTTGAGAAATGAGGACTACATGCACGATAAATAAAGAACTCTTACAAATGCTCCAAGCTGCCTAAAACATTACTACTGACAGTCCTCACTGAAGTTTCAAAAGAGACACCATAGCAAAAGACAGTCACTCCAAGCTCTCCCCAAAACACCCACAGAGAATAGACTCTCCATTCTAAACACCTAAAGCATCACAAAAGACAGTCTTCTTGTGCCAAGAGTACACATTTCTTCATCTACTTTCGAATCATGCAGAGGGCTGCCCATCAGCTCATCTACAAAGCATCACAAAAGACAATCCTCTTGTGCCAAGTACTCTACTGCCAAGAGTACATCAACTCATGCAGAGGGCAGCACACTCAGCTCATTATTGATCCTACAGAAAATTATTTGCATAAAATTAATATATGTAATAAAACAAATCTCAATATACTTAAAACAAAATTTACAATTACCTCTGCCTTAACCCACGCACCACTGCACTATCCGGATTAAAATAGATCCTACTAAAGTCAGTAGTGTGTAGGCTGCGATCTAATTAAACGAGGACAAAAAATACAATATGTTAAGCACAGATTTATTTACTGGATCATTAAAGAATAATAGCATTTGTGAACTTACCATCGCTCTTTGGACGTAATATTGTGGCGACAACAATAGCACTCTCCTCAGCGCTTTTCATCACGGCACATAGATTAGCAGTGAGTAGTCTATCCCATACAACCAATGTGATGATATTGTAGCTACAAAAGCAATTAGGATTTTAGAAGAACGTCCAGAAACTAAAATTCCTTATGCCAATATTAAACTTTGTAATCACCATATATATATACGGACCTGCCATCCATAAGAACAATGTTTATTGTTGGGATGCTTCGATTGTAGAAGTTGTCTTCTTTGAACCCAATACCACTTACGAACAGAGCCATGCCAATAACATCTTCCATTTGAAAAGAGAAACAATTTTTAAACTTTTGTTGCCAATAACATCTACCATATATTAAATTTAGGTGTGCACTCACCAACACATGTATCACTACCAAAGGCGTGCTCCCAGAACTTGTCAATAGGCATAAACAGTGGAAAAAAAGGGATGCATTGCTCATTCACATTTGTCATGTCACTAAGTACAGTAACCGAAGTGAAACGGCACACGAATGGACAATCAGCTAGCATAAACTCTGCATTTCGCTGAGCTGGTTCTGCTGACATGTGCCACACATAATATGCCTTCCCCTCAACAAGTAAGGGCTCTAAACGATCCACCTGGTTGTCCTCTATAATAGCAGCCATTTTCTTACCCTATACCGGACAAAATGAGATATTGTAACAATATGATATCTTAGATTAAATTTTATGTGCAGCAGCAAGAATTGAATATGCACTTAAGATGTACCTTTTGATCCAGCAAAACAATGTACAGCCTCTTTCTACCAGGAGCGAACACCTCCACATGGAATTTGTGGAACAATCGGACACACATACTCCACATGGTGGAAGGATGCACGTCCTCTAAAGCTGCGATGCGTGGTGCTTCAACTCTCTTGCGCTTAGGGACGCGTGGTTGACTCATCTTGTCCAGATCACTTGCTTCACCAAGCCTTCTACTCAAACAAAAAAAAACAAAATATTGATAGACTGCTGAAAGAACAAACTAACAACATTTAACAGGGCATTTGAAGCAAATATTGTATTATACTCTATAATCAGCCGAAAGAACACATACACACCAACCACATAGAAATTCTTGTATGCAGAAATTCATACACAAACCAACCACATAGAAATTCTTTTATGCAGAAATTAGTTAGGCCTTCAGTTCATTTGTCGATCACTACCCATCACGATCAGGACAAGGGCATTACCTTGATGTTTCAAACAGGAGCTCCTCACACCTTGTAGCTCTGAAAGATCAAATCTATTTTCAGTATAAGTCCTATGGAGAATAATATAACCAAAACATGGAACTGGGAAGAACCTTTGCTGATATGCAGGTTCCTGGCTTGAGACTTCTGTAACCAACACACATATATATAGCAAGGGGAAGCGGACAGGAGGGAAATTTCAAATTCTTGCGGGAAAAGGGCGCGCGCGCCGAGTGTGTGTGTGTATGAGTTCAGAGAGAGAGAGGATGCGGATGGGGAGAATCTGCAGCGATTTCGTCCGGTCGAGTTCAGCCCGGGATTCCCATCAAGGCCCAAGAGGGAGTGAGTTTGGTTGCTTGGGAAGAGGCGATCTGCAGTAGGCATCATGGATGCTACTGCCTACTCGCTTTGGGAAGCTGCGACCTGAGGACGTGATCTGACCTGAGGAGGGGGATGCGCAGGGAGGGGTCTTGTGGAAAGGAGAATAGACAGAGAGGATCCATCTCCATCACATGCCTGCTGCTGCAATTTCCTCTCTCAGAGTCCAGTAGCTACTGGTGTGCGATTTGCCTTCATGGAGCCCATTGATTACTGCTCGGGAAGGGGAGAGCGGCAGAGAGGTCAGGGAAGACACAGAGGCAGGAAGGGGAAAGATATCTTTCCTTTGAGATTTGCCTCCAATAAGCTGCCACATACATCACGGAGGAGAGACCGAGAGAGATTGCACGCTTGCAGAAGGCACGGTAAAAAAAGATTGCAGGCTTGCAGCAAGCCCAAAGCGGAGGCAGACAGAGGAGGGAGCTGAACAGGACAAATAGATAGGGATAGGAAGGGGAAGATACGCTGTGGGTGATTTGCCTTTGGTGGTCTTTGCCTAACAAGTGGTCCCGCAGGTTCTTATTTAGGGGAGAGATTAATCTGGTTACCACAGTAACTCAGTAAACTTTCCCTTCTATTTTTTGACAATCCAATCGCTAAGCAACAACAATATTGTACTTTCACTAAATTTATGCTTTGCTTCTCCACTATTTTTCATTGTGTTTCCAGGGATATAATATGTATATTCCTTTGTTCATCATGCATTTTAGTTGATGTTCGTAGAACTCCTGGACGACTAAAGTTTTGCCATATGCATGCTTCAGAGAAGCAGGTTCCAGAACCGAATTTTCTGAGCTTGTTGTCATTTTAGATATTCCGATCAACTAATTTTCTTATGACAGTGCAAATCAGCCAATGTATGTGTTGTTCCTCCAAACAAGATGCACTAAGTGACACATACTTATTTTATCAGCTATATCACACTGCTTGGAATATATATCACTTGCTTTCATATCCCTTTCATTGACAGTTCCTAACTGTTGTTTCCAGTATCTAAGCAGAAAAGCTAAGGCACGGTCGCGAAAAAAAAGTATCTAAGCAGAAAATCATACATGGAATCTGCCTGTTCAGTTCAGCAATAGGGTAAGCTGCATTTAGATTACATGGATTTTCGCTTGTTTATTGCATGGGCCTATACTCTGTCCGATATTTGCAAGTGTTCTTTTGGAGTCCTGAAGTGTACGTATATATGTCTGGTTGCAGCTAGTTCAGTTCAAAGTATATATGTTTCTGAAAATGGAAGAACTGGTCAATAAGCACACTCGGTCAGCTTTAAAATGGGTTCAGCTTATAGGGAATGATGCGGTTCCTATACTATGTGTGATCTTGTAATTCCATTCTCATATCATTGGCCGCCACACTTAATTATAAAGTGGTTGACAATGTTCAGCTAGATATGCATTCTCAAATACCTTTCTACACTTTTAGACAAGTGAGATGCGCCATACTCAAATCATTAGTAACTGGAAGATATTATGATCTAGGTAGTACCTATTTTCGATTGTGATATCATAAGAGGAACATATTCGTTTAGTGAAAACAACATATTTATGAGTATTTGTTTACAAGTTCATGAAATGTTCTTTACTCCTTTTGCACTTGTCATTCACTTTCAAGTTCGATGCAAGTCACCAGTAGTCAATCTTTTTGTGAAAGATGTTTTCTACCATGTCTCAGTCAGGGGCAACCAAGATGAAGAATCTAGATGTCAAAATTGATGCCTTGAAGGTGAAGCTGACAGGAGGACAAGAAAGAAAACAATAGCCTGAATTTATTTTAAGTTACAAGCTCAAATATTATCAGTGCATTTTAGTCCAAATTTCCAAGTGTCCGATGCATCTCGATTGTCTGTAAACAGAATGCTGATAAGATCGATATCATATTTGTCAGGCGGATCATGTGTCATCGCATCGGGTCTATCAGGGGTTAAAGCGGAGTCATCATGAGTATCTTCGAGTTCGACATCCTCGTTGTTTTCTTCATTTGAAGTATGGTAGTTAAATATTTGTTAGGCAATGTTAACCAATATATGAAAGCATGGTGAGAGCCTTTTAGAGTACCTTGACCTGCGAAAAGGTATCCCTCATCCTCTTCGTCCTCCTCCTCAAATATCACATCCTCATCGGCATCTATTGCGTCACAAAAACTTATGTCAATACAAGACCAATGCTACTGAGGTCTTGACAAATATCAAACCGATTGAAAAAGTAAAGAAAATTACCATCCTTAATAGTAGATGGTTGTGTCTCAATTGCTGTGTCAGCTGGTATGTCCACCCGAGGGCTTGGATCAATACTTCCTGCCAAGCAATACAAGAGTGTTGTTGAGGCATGTGTTAACAGTGTATTAGACTTGTCGAAATTAAAAAATACCATTATCAATAACAACATCTTCATCCATGCTATGAATTTCATCAGGTGAACCATTAGCTCTTCTTGCAATTGTTGACTCAAATTTTTTATTTTGACGAGCTAATAGTGAATATCTTTCTCCATGTGTGACATGGTGTCTCTGAGTTTTGTGTACAAGCATATCAGAGGTCTCGATATTCTGTATCTGATCGCTGGTTGGCTCGATGTAAACAGGTGTTCCATTCGCCTCGGGAATAGTCCAATTAAAGGATGAGTCAGGAAGGTAATTTGGGTTTTCCATGGCGAGAGATTCTTGGCTGAGAGCATTCTTTTTCAACTCTTTATTTCTTTTCTTACGTTCCCTATCTGCCACCTTCCGCCCTGGCGTCTTACGATCCAATCTCTGTTGTTCATTTTTGGCTTTCTTCGCCATTGGTGTCATTTTATTGTACCGCCCCCTCCTAGCTTTCTTCCTTGATGCTCTTTCCATTTTTGGGTTATCACCAGGGATAGGAGATATGCCATCATTTTGGTCTAGGGTATTGACAGGATGATACACACTTAGTAGCTAATTCCTCTTCAACTATCATCACCTATTTGTTGCAAACAGAATTTAGTTTTCCTAAAGGATGATACCTGGGCTGAGATCCATGGAGATATTAGATGGCTCTTCAATGTCTTTGTTGTCTGCATAGCATCATGTGTTAATTAAGATTAGAAGGTGGCTTCATACTATATAAAAATTGACTTATTAATGACAATACCTGGTAATTGCACGGGATTGTTTTCATTGTCAACATTACGTGTTTGTGGCTGGTACGATTTGTTCCTATGCAACCAATCATTATTTTCATCGAGATCCACAATCTCATTATTCAATGCCGCATTTCCATCTACAAATCATTTTACCCCGTATAAGAAACAAAGGGCAATGCAATAAAAGGCTAACCTCAAAAACTTTAATAATCACCTTTCTTTCTTTTACGGGCTTCACGGCGTTTCTTATTTGTTTCCATTTTTTTCTCGTTTGACATCGCTGCATATCGGGCTCTATCTTTTTCCCGCTTACATTGATTAGCATCTTGGATTTGTGGCTGAAACTTATCACGTGATTCCTCAATGCCCTCACTGTCTACACAACATTGTGTTTGCATATCTGCATTATATAAACAATGTTAATTAACATATGAGGAAGGCTTCAATCAGCAACATATCAATGTCTAAATCAACACTGTAAGTACCAAACACAATACTTGGGGATTGGAAGATGTTATCATTGTCAACATCCTGGTGCTGATATGAATCTGTATTTTCTGTAGGACATTCGACCTCATTGTGTAAGATGGCATCAACATCCTCGCCCGGTAACTGATAGGGCTGGTATGAACTGTTATTTTCGTCAAGACCGCTTACATTATCAGATCGGGATGAACCACCATCTACAAATTAATTGCAGAGCATGTAAGAAACTAATTGCAGCCCATCTAGAAATGATAGGATGAATCACCTCAGCCCATCTAAAAATGATAGGATGAATCACCTTTCTTTTTTTTACGGGCTTCACGACGCTTCTTATTTATTTCCATCCTTTTCTCATCTGTCATCGCTGCATATCGGGCTCTGTCTCTTTCCCGCTTACGCTCTTTAGGGTCAATGAGTTGCAACCTTTTATTGGATGCATTCTGGCAACCATTTGTGGTATTTGTAAGATCTCCTAATGGAGTGCGATCACCACTCGTGTCAAATGCATCCATTTGAGATAGTCAACCTGATCAGTTGAAAAGGAATGAATTAAGTTGCACGAGAGATTTAACAGCAAGTCATTCAACAGTGAGCAATTACTTGCTTTTTAGGTATACGAGGCACAGAAGAAATAATGGTGCTTTAGTTGGTTGTTAACATGTATTCATGGTTGAGTTCTTTATTCACAATATCAGTATTAAATTGAAATGCACATGTCTTATTAGTGTATGCCAATCAAAGGCAAAGCCAAAGAAACATTTTCAATATGAGCTCACTCATCTCTAAAAGTCTTAACTATTCCGGGACTCACCATTCAAAATCAGCTACGTACGGTAGCTTTTTATTCGAGGTCCATGAATTAGTTAGAGAATGCAATTTGCTTTACTATGTCATATGTTGTGGAGACTCGGTCTGGCTTCCACGCAAAAGAAAAGGTGTGTGTATGTCATTTGCCAATACACCCGGTTTAACATCGTGGCCCATAAACTATTTCGGCCCGGTCCCGACCTCCCTCCCTAGGCGACATCCAGCCCAGCCCGTGGAAATGCGACCCTTCAGCCCACCAGAGCTCTGGAGACGTCGTGCGTCCGTTGACGATCCAGCGGTCAGGAATGCACGGTTTCCCCACAAATCGTCGCTGGCGTCCCACCCTAACCCTAGCGCCATTCCCTCTCTCTCCCCCCTCCGCCTTTCTCGCTCCACCCGCGACGCGCCGGCGGCGGCGACCCCTCGCATCCCCCCTGCCGCCGCGAGATTCCCACGCGCCAGAACCGCCGCCGCGCGAGCAGTCCCCCCCTCCCTCCCTCCAGGCCTCGTCGCTCCTCTTACACCCCGCAGGAGAAGCTTCTCGCCGGAGAAATAAGCCGCCGCTGTAGAGCTTCTCGCCGGAGCGCGCGCGCGCGGCTCGCACGCGGCTCTGTCGAGGAACTCAGCAACGGTGCATGGAGAGGTGCTGCGGCTCTCACCTGGCTGCGACGGTAGAGTTGATTGGGGGAATTGGGGATCGATTTTGGGATTTCGTTGGTAGAGTTGATTTCGTTGCTACTGTGTTGATTCCCCTCCTTCTCTCCCTCATTTTTATTCGAAATCGTTGCTACGGTGTTGATTCCCCTTCTTTTCATGGATTGAGAATGCGATTAATCGAGCAGGCTTACTGGCGGCGGTGGTTGTTGCCGTTGTCGTGGGTGGAGGATGTCCTCCCCGTGCAGTGATGCCGTCTGCAGACGATTCCGTGCGCTGGAGGTGTGGGCGATGTCGACGGATTCAGGAGGCGGCGAGGAGGAACGCAAGGGCGTGGGGACAGTGAAGATGTTGTGTGCCGCTTCAAACGAGTTGGGAGTGTTTTATAGCGCTGGGAATCATTTGAATTTTGAA
Organism: Urochloa ruziziensis; assembly: GCA_015476505.1. Classification (NCBI taxonomy): domain Eukaryota; kingdom Viridiplantae; phylum Streptophyta; class Magnoliopsida; order Poales; family Poaceae; genus Urochloa; species Urochloa ruziziensis. Next base: position 914,277 of record CM027123.1, on the reverse strand, counting down.
TCTCGCTGTTTGATTGGCCAGAGACAGGTCGGTTGACGGGCGCGGGGGGCTTTGCCCTCGCCTGACGGAGCGACCACGGAGTGGTCACGAGCGACGGATTTGAATTTTGAATCTTGCTGTTTGATTGGCCAGAGAAGTGCCCTCGCCTGGCGGGGTAGGGGGCTTTGCCCCCGCCCGTGCCCTCGCCTGGCGGAGCCACCACGGGGTGGTCACTCGGAACTACGTTTTTAGGAGGAGTAGAGACTACTCCAGGAGAGTGTGGTGGCCGTGCACAGCCGGCCCATATCCATCCATGTGCCTGTCCCATCCGACCATATCACCTATATTAGTTGATGGCTGATGATGCACTGAGAGAACTTTAATTTGTTTGCTTCTCTGCGCGACGTTAGTCTTTTTTTTGGAACGAATCAGCAGGGGAGCCCCTACCTATATATTTTTATATATATGAAAGGATACTGCACGACGTTAGTTGTGCTTAAATGATGGACAATATATAACCTATTATGGTATGGGAGGAATTGTATCTAGATTTGGAGATATTTTTAAAAGGTATAAAAGTTGTAACGAAAACTCAGTAGCAATTTAGCACGCTTGATAGCACATATCAAGTTGGAATTGTTTGTGTTGATGGGATCAACTCAAGAAAGTCTCCCAGACGCACAAATTAAATGAAGAAGAGATTTTGGACAGTGTACGTTGGGGTTACGTCATGCATTTGATCTTTTATTTTGAAAGGGTCAACGACGTAAGGGAGAGAGATCGAATAATCCTCCACCTTTCTAGCTTAGCCGTCCAGATTGATTTAATGCGGAACTATCACAACCAAGTTGATGAGAAGCTTCCTCAAGCTTTATCGGGACCAGCAATTTGGCAAAGAAGGACAAAAGTCTGACGATAAGATTCCCTCCAGGACGGCGTACTGTACGTTCAAGTGGCTTGCTAACATTAAATTATTCGATTTTATTGCCGGCAGCTAATGAACTAATTCAATATAACTGGTGTACTAATATAAAAAAAAGGTCGGGAGAAGTTCGTGTACATGTACAATGAATGAATATTGGTGACGACGATATATACATCCTATTTCGGATTAGTTGCCGAATTAATAATGCTTCAATAGATGCATTGTCAGGTGGATGGAGGCAATCAATCCACTGGTAATGACGCCGGGCGGGGATGCCATGTCGCCGTCGCTAACCTGTCCGCGCCATTCCGTCCGAGTCCGACCCACCTAGCGATAGCCAGCGAGATGGGCTGCGACTGCGATGAGGAGAAACAAGGCGCGTGAGGAGTCGGCCCAGCCCGAGCAGCCCGGCCCGGCCCGTGGGTCGCGGCAGCAGGTCGGCGCGGCAGAGCGGGCAGGTCCCCCGGCCGAGGTCGATCCATCGGTCGATGCAGCCGCGGTGGAAGGCGTGCGCGCAGTTGCCCAGCCGCCGCACCTCGTCCGACGCACCCACCGTCTCCAGGCACACGATGCAGCAAGTCGTCGCCGGCGACGAGGCCTCGTCGCCGCTGTCGTGGTGGCACGCGTACGCCGCCGCCGGCGACGAGGCCACGAGCTGGGCGTACTGGACGGCTGGGAGCTGGGCCTTCACCTCCTCGGGCCGCGGCGCGTCCGGCGCCGCCGACGAGCCGCCGCCGTCGTGGAAGGGGAAGCGGGCGAGGCCGAAGACGGCGAGCATGAGCATGACGGCGTCTCTGACGACGCTGAGCATCCTGCAGAAGGCCACCAGCGGCTTGGGCACGGCCAGGCAGTAGCTCACCAGCGGGAACCCCATGATGAGAGGAGAGCTCTTGCTCTGCTTCTTGTGTGGATAGAGAGATAGAGCTGTGTCGGGGCCGGGACACGAACGAGTCGGTCAGAGAGCGAGCTGGTTATATAGAGCGAGCTGGTCGGAGAGCACGCACGAAACCCGGGTTGCTTTCGAGTGGTTTCTGGTGCGGCCGGTGCTCAGTGAGGAAAGGTGCGTGCACCCGCCACCTGTGCAGCGTGACGACCTAGCGAGCCTGCTGCTACCGACTAGCGCTTGACTGCGGCGCCGTCCACGGACGCGGTGCAACTGGAAACATGTGATACACAAACACCAACCCCCCGTGTCAAGTCGTCGGAATGTTCGCCGTGGACTCGGCATCCGCGTCGGTCGTCAGCAGGGGCGTGGCGTCGCTCGTTCCTTCCTTGCAGGTCACCGTCGCTGCCATTCTTTACTCTTTACTCCACATTTCCTGCGTGAAAAACGCCTGCCGAAAGTAACGCGTACTGGAGCGTCATGATGTCAGATAGCACTACAGGAAAAGGCCTGCCTAGCGCTTTGTGTCACACTCGCAAACGTGACAACGGTGTCTGTTGCTCTGTGTATTGTGAAGTACGTGGATTTGGCTGTATATGTAGATCAACTTGCGGATGCAGAGGCCGCCTGGATACAACTTGTGGAATGTCTCCATTCTCCACCACGTACTGCTATCTTGCCAAAAAGAAAAAGAACAACAATGCCCCCACTGGACTCTGCTGGTAGCTGGTGATGACTGATGATTCCCGCCGGCGGCGGCGGGCCATCATGCACGTGTAGCCAGCCCCTGATCGCTTGGCGTGTACCGAAGCAAAGCCAATTAACCGGCAAGCCATCACGTCCCCTTTGGCGTTAGTTGAGAGGTCCATGTCGCGGAGAGGGTTCCTCTGCCGTTCACCGTCAGCGAGATAATCCCTTGGCTTCAATTAAAGCTCCGGCATGTGCAGCGCGTCGTCCCTTCAATCATGCCATTGCCCAACTGCGTGCACGCACGCTTCCAGTCGGCGCCTGTCTGCCGTTCGTGTCGCCCCTCCATCTGCATCCGTTCCGGGGGCCATGTGGTATTCCCCAGAGAGTTTGGCAGCCGCCGCCCATGCCCATGGATAGACAGGCTTCATCAGAACGTCAAAGAGTAGAGCGATATGCAATCAATGACCCAAGAACGGTGCCGAATGTCCCATATCGATGGACGGCCGAAACGGCACAAGCACAAGAGGGGAATGACGACACGGAAGGGTACCAATTCGGTTTGGAATTGGAGATGTGCGCCAGTTCAGCAAGACGTACTGTGCGTGCCCCGGGCCTCCGGCTACTGTATCCACCAAAACAAGAAGGATTCAGGACTTCGGGCTAATCTTCCGTCTAATTTTTGTCTGCAGTGCTAAACAGTTCGAGATTTGTCTTTATTTAGGAATGACGACACGGAAGGGTACCAATTCGGTTTGGAATTGGAGATGTGCGCCAGTTCAGCAAGACGTACTGTGCGTGCCCCGGGCCTCCGGCTACTGTATCCACCAAAACAAGAAGGATTCAGGACTTCGGGCTAATCTTCCGTCTAATTTTTGTCTGCAGTGCTAAACAGTTCGAGATTTTGTCTTTTATTTAGGACTAGAGTGCTGTCAGTTTGGCAGAGCCAAAATTTACAACAATGTAATGACGTACAGAGTGTTTGGTATTCTATATCAAGGAAACACAATTCGGCTTGTTATACGAACGAAAGTTCGTCAGCACAAGGAAACAAGCCACGTTTAAAATGTAGGAGTTTTTCCTACGTAGAAGAATTCCACTGTCCTCTGGAATTCTTATAAAATTCCACGACATTTCCTACATTCTCTAGATACACTTCTGCGATTTGACGACGTCTTTGTTTCCTCTCAGGATCGGATCACAGTGACAACCTGATAAGCGTAATCATATCACACAAGGGATTTTTTTTCAAGGGCTATATACTGAGCAAGTAATAGAGCAAGCTGAAAAATAGGACCAAGCAAACACGATGAGAATGGGCGAATAATTTTCCAATCCAGTTTAGGAACCAGTGTGGCAGTGCATCAAAGCCAAGAGCTCTATATTTCTACATTCACCGGAAGTTCAGAGATAAATACACTAACATATACTGTTACTTGGTTGCCGTAGCTTTTGCTGAGGTTTAAGACAGAGTTCATTCCTTGCTGGCCAAATAGGTGGCATCCTATAACAGATACAGTTACTTGGTTGCCAAAGCTTAGCAGAATGGCTACTTCTGGTGTTAATGACAAATCAAATATGTCAAGAGGTATGCTGACACAAGATGCGTATAAGCTGATGGTGTTGAAACTTGAAAGTCCCATGGCTCCACAGAATCAAGCTTTCCTCAGAACAGCTCTGCAATATAAGCGGGTTTTCATGTCAAATAAATATGGGATATTTATTAATAGAAACGTCATTGCTCTAGTGGATTGACAGGAATTAAAGTAAAGGATAGCTCAAGATAAGTTCTTTAGAAAAATAGTTAAAACTTAAGACACATGATCAACTTCCACAGCAACATTCTTTAGAACAATGTTCAATTCCTATGAAAGTTGATCAAATTATACATGCAGTCATTAGTGATAACTGTTTATGGCGAAATAAAGTCTGATATCACTAGCAACACTTGCTACTAGCAAAGACTGAAAACAGTACAAAAACTGTAGTTTGGTAGTAAACAGCATGCAAATGCAATATAACAAGTAAAAGTGAAACATAATTTGCATCAGGAAATAGCAAGCAAGTCTAGGAACTAGTAAAATTCTTAAGAGAAAAGGGCAAGATGATTGAATTCTGTAAGAGAACAGGGGATTAGGGTCAGATCTTTGTAGTTATAGTTTTCTGTATGACAAACAGTCTTTCAGAACAGAAGAATGAGAAGGGAAATGGCTCCTTAACTCTCATCAGCCTCTTTATCATATACTATACAGTATTTTAATGTCTGAATTGTAATCATAAAATATAAGTTCATATACTCATTTACCTAATATGGTTATCAACAGTCGGAAATTCCAAGTCAAGACTAAAAATACAAATTTTCACCTGATCCTATACAGTGTCAGGAATTATGCAGAGTATAGTGGCCCAGCTACATTGTGGTTCAGTGTTGTTTGAACCATCTACCTTTTTCCAGCTGGTAATAAAAGTCTAGTTGGACTTTTCTTGGTGGTAAGAAAAGCTGGACCAATGGTATTGTAAAGTGACAATATGAATTGCCAATTTGCTACTATCCATTTGGCTATTCTTTTTTCTCGAATACGCAGGAGAGCTGCGCCATTTGGCTCTAAGTCCAGGTAACCGTCACATGACGATGAACTTTACTCCAAACTTGACATTTTATCAAACAAAAAGTGAAATGTGATTTTATTTTTATGAAAGCGCAGGAGAGCTGGGTTTCATTGTATTAGAGAGAGAGAAAATAGTCCCCATACAACTTCCAGATCATCCAAGCGCCCAAAAAGTGAAATGTGGTTTGAATCAGAAAATAGCAGGCAAGCCTAGGAACTGGTAAAAATCTTCAGAGGAAAGGGCAAGATGATTGAATTATGTAAGAGAACATGAGACTGTGGTCATAGCTTTTTTTGTAATTGTAGTTTTCTTTATGAGAAGGATAACCATAGCCTCATGGGACAGTCTTTCAGAACAGAAAAATGAGTTCCTCAACTCTCATCAGTATATTCTTTTATCATATATAGTGTGTTTCATGTCTGAACTATAATCATGGAATACAAGTTCATATAGGGTCATTTACCTAATACGGGTATGAGCAGAGTCTGAACTTACAAGTTAAGACTAAAAATACAAGTTTTCACCTGATCCTATACAGTGTTAGGAATTAGCAGAGCACAAGTGGCCCAGCTGCAGGATGCAATGCGGAACAAGACAGACATCTCTTTGAAGCGTTTGCATGCTAATTGACATTATGGTTCAGGGTTGTTTGAACCATCTATCTTTGCCCAGCTAGTAAAGGACTAGTTGGGCTTTTCTAGGTGTAAAGCTGGACCAATTGTATTGTAAAGTGACAATGTGAATTGCCAATGTGCTAATAATATCCATTAGGCTACTCTAAGTCTAGGTAACCGTCACATGAAGATGAACTTACTCCAAACTTTGACAATCTATCAACATCCATATTGCAGTCAGTAGCCCCTAGCCAATTGACCACATAAGAGAAAGAAGCACATGCGAATAGTTTCATCAGAAATGGCATGGATGCACATAGAGTGGTTTTGGCAGGTTAGGCAACTTTTAATTAATTATAATGGTAACAGCAGCCATTAGAATTAGCTCTATATGGTTCGTCCTATCTATCAGACTATTACAATTCCAAGACCTCATCCCAATGTGCACATGAATCGACAGAAAAATAATTACTAAGATGAGATAGAAGTGCCAAACACATATCAGCATGGTACATACCATACCAACCTTCTTGTCAGACCCTGAGAAGCTGGACCTTGTTCTCGAACGCGATGGCCATCCAGTCTGGGTGGGCGGCGGACCACTGAAGCTGGTTTATCTCGGCCCCTGCATCGTACACTAGCACCGGATCGATCCCCTCGGCAGGCACGGCGGCTGCCGGTGCGGGTGGTGGTGCGGTCTCGGGCAGCTCCCAGATGAGCGCCTGGCCGTCGTCCCCGACCGAGCAGAGATGCCTGCTGGCCTGCGGCGCCCAGGCGACGGCGTTGGCACAGGCCCGGTGGCGGTGCAGCTCGGCCACGGGCACCCCCGGCGCGCGTATGTCGAGCACGACGACTGCGCTGCTGTCCATGAGCAGCGCGGCCATGTAGCGTAGGTCGAAGCGGTTCCAGGCGAGCCTGAGGAGCGGCGTGTCGGGGCGCGGGCTCTCGTATACTATGGTGGAGTGCTCCTTGTCCCGCAGGTCGAAGACGCGGACGGAGCCGTCGGCGGAGACGGATGCGAAGACCCCCGCCTCTCCCCAGGCGATGTCGTGGACGGCCTTGTCGTGCGCGATGAGCTGCGTCTCGACGACGCCGCGGTCGATGTCCCAGACGGTGCAGGTGGTGTCGATGGATGCGGTGCCGATGCGGCGCGGCTCGGCCTCGTTCCAGTCGAAGGAGGTGAGGGGCGCGGAGAACTCGGAGGAGGCCTTGCGGTTGTCGAGGACGGAGCGGAGCTCGGGCGCGGGCGCGGAGGCGGAGAGGTCGTCGAGCGGGGCGTGCCAGATGCGGAGCGTGTCGGCGGAGGATGCGAGGAGGGAGGGCGCGGCGGGGCGCGGGTTGAACTGGAGCTTCGTGGGCGGGTAGGGGTGGTCGAAGGAGAGGGCCGGGATGGCGCGGAAGGAGGCGGCGGAGGGGCGGGCGGGGTCGAAGGAGAGGAGGGAGACGCGGTTGTGGAGGTCCTCGAGGAAGCTGCCGGAGGCGAGGACGGGGGCGGATTGGGGAGAAGGCGAGCGCGTAGACCGAGTGGGGGAGCTCGCAGGTGAAGGCGTGCGGGTTGGGGGCCTCCGGCGACGACGAGGCGGCCGAGGACGGCGGCGGCTTGGGGAGGTCCATGGTGGATTGGATTGGACTGATCTGGTGGCGGCGGCGGAACTTGGATCTCTCCTCCTTGGGGAAAGAATAGATAGATGATGATGATACAAGGGGAAGGAAGAGGGTTCGTTCAATTCAACGCGCGCGCGCGTGCGAGCGGCGGGTCAACAAGTTTGTTGTAGCACCAGCAGTCCACCCCACCACCTCGGGCCGGGGGGATCGTGCGATGCGGTCGTCTCGCGTGCACCTCTCGCGGAGGAAGGACCGCGTCCGAGCACCCCCGATGCTCTCCTCCACCGGCACCTCAAGTCTCACAAGTCCAAGCAGCTGACGTGCACACAATAATCGTTCACCTCAATGTTAATGCAGAATAGTTAACTTTCTAACTTTAGGATATAGTCTTTGCCATGTGGCAGAGACTAAACTTTAAAAAATGAACTTTTACCTACTACTAATTAACAATTCATAAGTCTGAAGTATGTTTAGTTGGATGAAAATGGTGAACAATTTATGTATTGGCTGTGTGCATAGACAAAAGAAATGAACTGACACGATTTCCTATGTGAAAACTTTCTGCAATTTTTGTGAAACTAAACACGGCCTAAGTCTGCCATGGTAGAGTAGGCCATCCGAACTTCCGAAGAACTTGACTTTGGTCGGAAGTATTGTGTTCCAAAACTGGGTGGCGTCCGGGTCCGGGTCCGGAGTATCAGAGGCATGAATGGCGAGATAGGCTGCGCGTTCACTGAACGGAGTGTCTTTCCTGTTATCCATAAGGCGATGGTCGTGGTTGGAAGAAAGTGAGACTTGTTGTAAGCAATTCTGCAGCTGGCTTTGCTCTTCTGATGCTGCGCCACTCAGTCTTGGCTAGAGCTGCGTGGCAAGTTGTGCGGCCATTGCATCGTGCACATAGGGGTCGCTCTTAGTGGTTTGGTGCTGTGGGAGAAAAGGGCAGGGAAGGTTTCGGCCAGGATGGAGGCAACTGGCAAGTATCCAGCTGTCATGCCAGAAGGAGGAGAAGGGAGGTGCGGCGACCATGGAAATAAATTGGGTGCGCACCGCGGCCACCGTGCGCACCCTCTCCCCTGTGTCCCTACGACGTGGGCCTGAGCGAAAGAAAAATTAAATGTATTTGTTTTTTTGATAGTGATTTCTCCTTCCATACTAGTGGGAACTACTTAGGTCCACATCGCAGAGACACAGGGGTGGGGGTGCGCACAGTGGCCGCGGTGCGCACCGTGCGCACCCAATTTATTTCCGGCGACCATGGGTGTTTAGATGGAAAAAAGGGGTGAAAAGTACATAAAAGTAGTGTTTATGTGAAAACGTACATAGAGATAGAGCCCGTGTTTAGTTCCCACCCAAAATTTTTTCACCCATCACATCAAAGGAGAATCTTAGATGCATGAAGTATTAAATATAGACGAAAAAAGTGAAAAGTTATATGGATAGGCTGTAAATCGCGAGACGAATCTAATGAGCCGACTTAATCCATGATTTGCAACAGTAATGCTACCGTAACCATCCGCTAATTATGGATTAATTACCCTATCGTTAGATTCGTCTCGAGATTTCCACCCTATCCATATAACTTTTCACCTTTTTGTTTACATTTACTACTTCTACATCGGTAAAATCAAGACCTGAAATCTTTTCGTGAACTAAACAAGGCCAGAAATGAGCTGACACGGTTTTTTAAGCAGATAACTTTTGGTGAAAAGAGGACGATTGCCCTAGGAAAAAGTCGTTGCAATAGTTGTTGGAATATCGGAGGAACCATGACTTTCATGGTAGTGTTGCTGGTTCATGGAGCTTGTGTAAGAATTTCAAAATGGTTTTGATCTTTTATTAAATTCCTAATGCTCAAACCTCCACATGTTTTACTGACGCAGAGCCTCTCCCATTTGATTAGGCATTGAGCTCCCATTTGATTAGGGTTTCTTGTCAGAACTTGCGCGTCATTTAAGGATTTTGTATCATCTTAGCACGTGTCTGGTTTGATAAATCATGGGTTAGAAAAATCATGTGGAGCTGCTTTTTTCTTCCATGCGACGTCACACTTGAGGACCATTCACAGTTGAGCGACACCTTGCCAATGCCCTGATCCGTCGGCTTCTTCTCTGTTCCAATCTCCCGGCAGCGCCTGGCGTGCGGCCGCCGGCAGTCCTTCCGACTTGTTGGACGTTCTCGCAAGCAGACCAGGGCCTCCACCTCTCTCACCGGCGGCCAACAAGCGTAACCAACAAGTCTTCTAGTTGCCTTTGTGCCGCGCGGGGACGACAAGGTCGTCGCGTGTTCTGTTCTGATCGGCCTTCCTCTCCAGCAGTAACAAATTCAGGTTCTGCTACCTAGCCGATCGAGGAAGCTGACCAGGCCCTGCAGTTCTTGAATTTCTCTTTCTCGCACCTGGTCATCTTGAAGATCCAGCATACATACATGGAGATAATCGTCTCTGCCATTACGGGTGAACTTGTTGCTAGATCCGTCTCTTTCCTCATGGACAGATACCTGAACTGGACGGCGCCCACCGACGACTCAGACCGCCTGCTGCAGCGGCTGCTGCTGCGGGCTCAAGTCATCGTCGAGGAGGCGGAGGGGCGGCGCATCACGACCCACGCCATGCTGCGGCAGCTGGCCAAGCTGAGAGAGGACGTGTACAGAGGCTGCTACGCGCTGGACATGTCCTCCAGGCGCCGCGACCGCGAGCTGAGCCGCCGCCGTTCCTCTGCCCTGTCTCGTTCCAATCCTTGCAAGCGCGTCTGCCTGATGGCCAGAAGCGACGGCGACGGCCGGCTGCAGGACGCTGTTGGAAGCCTGGAAACCACCATCGCTGACATGAGTGAGTTCGTCGTCTTCTTGACTGGATCTGGATGCCCTCGCTTGGGCCGGCAGCCGTACAGCGCGTACATGTTCATGGATAAGTGCATGTTCGGTCGCCAAATGGAAATGGAACGTGTCGTCGCCTTTCTACTAGAAGAAGAAACCAGCCATGGCGGCAGCAGCCGGCGAGAGCCAGGAATGCTGGCAATTTTGGGCCCTAAAAGAGCTGGAAAGAGCACTCTTGTCGAGCATGCCTGTAACGATGAAAGGGTACGGGATCACTTCTCGCAAATCCTATCTTTCACCTTTGGTGATCTTAAAGATGACGGCTCATCCGTGTCTCTTAGAAGAAGCGGCGGCGCGATCAAGCATCGGCGTCATGTCATAGATGAAGAGAGGGTATTGGTCATTGTTGAATTAGATGGAGAGAGGAACACCAAAGGTCTGGATGAGACTATCATGGAGAGTTCATTGAGAGGATTCTACTCCACCTACAAAACTCGGATTCCATGTGCTACCAAAATCATAGTCACAAGTCGGTCCGAAAAGATTGCAAGCTTCGCGACAACAGAACCCCTTCGGTTACGCCCCCTGAGCCGAGAAGCTTTTTGGTACTTCTTCAAGGTTCGTGTTTTTGGGAGCACGGACGCGGCAGATCACCCGAAACTGGCATCGATTGCCATGGACATGGCAGATGAGGTGGATGGGAGTTTCGCCGCCGCCAGCATCTTTGGTGAGCTAGTGAGATCAAATTTCAACCCTCAGTTTTGGAGCTTGGCTTTGGCAGTCCTGAGAGAATTCAAGAAGAGGAATCTTATCAAGTATGATGCACACCAAAGAACCGAAACTGATGCTTTGGAAATTATCAAGCCGTCGTCATACACCAAAGAAGCAGCCGAGGAGTTTGTGCATCTCGATGACTATCAGATAAACTCTTCTACGCGGGGTGAAGTTCCAAAGATATCGTTGCAAGATATTCTGTTTGGAGGTGCTAGGCCTCAAGGGAAATTTGATGTTCTGGGTTGGAAATCCACCATACCACCTTATTACAGCTATGCGTATAGATGTGAGATACAGAGACCACAGCGTATGGTCGCCAGAAAGAACAGAGGACGCAAGATTGGAAACAGCTAGCTGATCATCATTTCCTCTTCAACACGATTTAGTTCAGTCACCTCTCACATAGCACATGTATATATAAGTGTATATCTCTCATTTCTGTCAACTCTCTCTCTCTCTCTCTCTCTCTATGACATGAACAGTTGAAAGGCCACAATCTTACAAGTCTGTGCTTGGCTGTAGTATTCTGTGAAGAAAAAGAAGATAGAATAAGCGAACTCGCTGATATGTCTGAATTAGCCGGTGCGTGCTAGCACAAAATCCACGGGACTGGTTGTGTTCCCTCCTCTCTCTACCCTTCTCCTGTTCTCCACCGGCAAGTGGAGATCCGGGGATCGGCCGGCGGTGGGAAAGTCTACATGCCGCGACAGATTCCAATCACAATCATTCACTGTTTTTTACCTCGAATCGGCATACGAGTGGAAGATAATGCATAGCACGACAGATTCCAGATGCTTCTCAGCTTAAGCGTACTGCAATGCAGGCTGATGATGCTGCGTGGCAGTTTGTCTCACTGAACAGAGCAACTTAGGCCATGGCTCTGAGAGCAAACAAGCATAAGAAACATGAAGGCCAGAGAAACAAACCACAGGATGATAATAACTAACATCTGCGCCCACTTAATAAAGCCTGTTACTTCCACTAAAGCATAAAGGCTTACAAGAAGTCCCTCAAAGTCAGGACTAACACTGCTTGAAGAACCAAGCATCAAATGTTATTGTATTCCGAGTTCTGACAAGTCAAAAATCTCAAGGGTACATCACTCTCGCGAGCGATCTTTGCAATCTTCAGGTGCTCTCAGCGCTGCGAGCTGAACAAGGCCCGGCTGACAATCCCGGTGGCCTCAATGTAGCGGTCAACACAACGTGATATGCAGCTGCTCTCGCTTCCACTCAAGCTTGATCCTGGCTTGGTCACGCACTTCTCAAAGCACTTGCTCCCAACAGTCTGCAAAGACAACCAACATAAATCTGAGTTTGAGACAAGAAATTTAGCACCATGTGAAATAGGCAGGCAATTTCCTAGATACATCGTTTAGTCTTTTCATGAGTGTAACTGTTCTTTCATACAATGTGCAGAGACAATCAACATCGTTCTATGAACGTAAGAAAAGAGATGCAGCGCCATGTGAAATAGATAGGACAATTTCCTAGATTCAATGTTTTGAACTTTTCCACCCAATCTTTGTTTCCTATACAACGAAATCAAAGTCAGTGGGCACCATGTATATGGGATTGTGAATGCTTCAAGGCAAAGAAATAGCATTCAAATTCCTCTAGTCAGTCGATTGAGCGTCATAACAAATGCATTACACAATACAAAAATCTATAAGAATGACACAGCAACAAGAAGGTTGAATCGGGCTTTCAGACCGAAAGTACATGCACCTGATTTAAAAAACACAACTCAAAGGATGACAACCAATGGTAAAAGGGGGAAACTAGTTGAGTCTAAATGGACAGAGGCATACAGACTCAGAGCTTGTGCAGCTTGGGATCTGAGACAAAGGCTACCAAAAAAATTTGGGATCTCATAACGCTTGGGTTTCCTTTTATTTATGGGGGTTTTGCTTTTGCATGGGCAGTTTGGAAGATGCAGAACAAAATGTCAATTGAAATGAAATTCCGTAACAAACCATGTTATGTTCTATATGGGAAGTCACAACAACAAAAGGTCTAAAAGAACATCATGACACTGCTACACTGCATATTCATGTTATGCCAACTGTGGGTATGTGCACTGATATATCGACTTTGAGACAGGAGATTGGTCCTCTGCAGGTTTACTGGAAGATTTTTTGTCTTTCAATGAGCCAAGAAAAGTCTCTTTTCTTTTTTTTTAAAAAAAAGGAGGCGCAGAGACAAAGAAAGCAGCAGTGCATTTATGCAGAGCATGTATAAAATACAATCAATACAGAACTTGGCAAGGACAAGCACATCACTTACATGTACGAAGTAATGTGGTAAGCATATGCACTTAGTCAAGCAAATCATACCAAATTACTGGATATATCAACTGGGTGCCGTACTGTGCACTTCAACTCGTGCATATCGACATGGATCATAAAGTATTATTATCGATCCTACATTACAGATCATGCAGCAACATCCCTCATGCATGATTTGAAATTGGTGCAGATAATCAAATAAATAGCTTCTACCTTGGGCCTCATTTTACTCAAACTCAACTATTGACTTGTTGAAATATGTCTAATGTTTGTGAGGAAACTGAAAAAATAACAGGGATCGAACCAGGAACAGGCTGTTACATGTCTGATTACCAGCTCCCAATCTAGTCCTAGCTGCCATCGACGGTCACTATAGCATAAGACAGCCTCACCATCTGCAGACTAACCTATTAATCTACATATTCCTAAGACAAGGATAGACCAACTTATATGGAAAGCTGGGTTAGCATGTCAATTAGGTTTTCAATTCAATAAAACAATCACCGATCGATTTCTTAACTACTAAACTTGAATGAGCTGCTACTGCCCAAAACTTAAGCTTCCATATCTTTTTTTTTTCCTGAAAAATCTTCAGTTTTCTTCTTTCATTCATGATAGGGCATGGATTCTGTATCTTCTCTCCAGTGCAACCATAATAGCTAATAAAGCGCTCTCAGGCTCAATCAATCTATCCAATCTAACAACCAATCGCTAGTTCAGTACTTTTTCAATCAATTGCAACAAAAAGGGCCCTAAACAATTGCTCCCCTCAAGTAAAGGTTGCCATATGCGAATTCATGAATCAATAAAACCAGCAATCAGCAAGCAGAACCTAACCATCCATACATATCAGCATCACCGAGCATCAGCAGAGGGCCTAACAAGAGAAGATAAGATTGGAAGGGATCTGACCTCGAGGAACTCCTGCGCGTAAGCCTGGGCGAGCTGCGCCTTGATCTGCTCCATCATGGCCTCCGGGCTAGGGCTGGAACCTGACGACGACAGCGAGGGCGACGAGAAGGAGTCCATGGCCGCGCCTTGCTTGCTCTCCAAGTCCTGCGCGGGCGAGATTGGGTTACTGCGCGTTCTCCGTCGAGGAAGGATTTTTGCCGGCACGGCTGGTTGGTTGGTTATACAACGCTGGGGGCGGCGGGGGAGGTAGGCAAAGCAAAACCCTAGCAAGACGATCGGTTTCCGTGTGAAAAAAGAAAGGAAGGTCCGGCCCAAAAGACGCTTGGCCCAATACGTATGTATAAGGCCCAAAAGGCCTAGAGCTTTTTTGGGACAAAAGGGCCTATGGGCTTGGTGGTGGGAAGGCCGCCGGCGGCTTGGTCAGCACTGTCGCGATGTCTCGCCTTCGCGCGCCTCTGTCGTCTACTCCTAGCACTGCACTAGTTCAGAAACTGATCAGATTCACGCATGAATTCTAAATGATCAGATTAACGTAAAAACATAGAAAATCAACTACTAAACCATAATCATCGCATGCCCGCGGACGAGCTATCATCAGTTGGTTTTTAACGTTCTAATCCGCACCCTCAAAAATTAAAAAAAAATGTTCTAGTCTCCGTGGCCTCCCATACAACAATGCAGGTTGTTAAATTACAGGTGCGCGCGCATGAGTAAGGCACTGGTGGGCTTCTCCTGTCCTCGCAGGGTCCACTGCTGCCACCTCGAGCCATCCAAATGCATCGCTCAACCGTCCTGTGCAGCTGATGCCTATGCAGAGAGCAGAGAGAGAGAGAGAGCGCGCGCATGGGGACGGAACGGACGGCGCGTCGTCTCCAGCAGTCCAGTCTCCTCATGGCACGGTGCCTGCTGCTTCCGGTGGGCTCCGCAGCAGCAGCACGGGGCCGACCTGCCTGACGATGGGCCCTGCGGATGACCGTGCCATGCTCGCTCACTGTCTGGATATGGGACGGGTCCACTTCGTTCGTTCGTTCGCTCCACCGGCCGGCTGAGCCGTCGTTTTCGAACGCGCAGCGGAAGAAGGCGGCAAACGGATGGAGGGCGCCCAAGTCCCATGCGGATGTGTTAGATCCGTCGGGAAATCTGCCCCCAATTACGTCAGCACGACATCATCTTTCCCATGCCGCCGCCGCTGTCGCCCGCCGAGCCGCCACTGCTGCCTCCGCCCGCGGCCAACTGAGGGAAAGAAAGTATGGCGGTGGACAAATTTCTTGAAAACAAATAGAATTGCTTGACTTTTTCAATTAAGTTCAACTTCGAACTTACAGAAATTTTGTAAAAAAAAAAAGAGTAAAGTGCACCCAAGGTCTCTAAACTTGTCGCGTTGTGTCAATTAGGTCCCCAAACTCTCAAACTACCTACCCCTAAACTTACTAATTGGTTCACGTGAGGTCCAAATCACTGTTTCTTATGCCAAACTGCCCACATGCATGGCTGTTGATCGTGCACCTAATGGCCCCATGTAGCAGCTCAGCACTCCCTCTCTCTCACCAGCATCACGCGACATAGCTCCAGACGAGATCCCAGAGCTGATGCCGCCATGGATGCCAGCCCTCCACGCCACCTGGAGCTACACGCTGCCAGATTATGGCTCAAGGGCAGAAGAGAAGGGGGTCAAGGTAGCTGGGTGACTTGTTAGCCCGCGCCAGCCATCGCAGTTAAGCGTCGCCACTAAAGCTGCTCTGTACCGTCCAGCCAAGCATCACCGATGTAGGTCGTGAGTCGCACGCGTGCGGCCGCAGAGAGCCGTCACCGCCGCAGGCCACGGAGCGCCACCGCTGCCTGTCGTGAGTCACGAGCACGGCCGTGTAGAGTCGTTTCCGCCGGTCGCACTGCCGCTTGTTGTGAGTCTGCCCGCTCGAAGGCATGGAGAACCGCTGTCGTCCGCCGTAGATCCACCCACCACTGCCCCTGCTCGTCGCCCGCCGGCCTTTCCCCGGCTGCATGCGCACGAGCGCCGACCACAATGAGGAGGAGCTCCTGGATTTGGCAGGGACGACACGGAGGAGCACTGCCTCCACCAGATTGAGCACACCATCAACAAAATCGGGCACGGAGGAGCTCCCATATCCTCAAATCTGTGACACGCAAGAGGATAGGGCCCAGAGAGAAGGGGTCGTGGATGACGGCATCGAGGAGGCAGCCAGACTGCCAGACGAGGACTTATGGGATGGCGCCTCCAGGTCCACCTTCGCTGCCACATCCAGGGCCGTCCGCCTGCCCCACTCGCCGGGCTTGGAGCAGAGGATGGCTGGAGTAGAGGAGGGATATAGCAGTTCGTTGAGATGCCCCTTGCCGCCGCCTGCCAATGGGGGAGGAGAGGGGCGGCGCTCTGCAGGGAGGAAAACATGGAGGGTGAGAGATAAGTGGGCCCACACATCAATTGCAGAGTCAGCAGCCACCTAGGCAGTTTAACACAAGCATTCGTGATTTGGACCTCGCGTGAACCGATTAACAAGTTTAGAGACTGCGGGTAGGGAGTTTGAGAGTTTGGGGACCTAACTGACACAACGCGATAAGTTTAGGGACTTGGGGTGCACTTTACTCAGAAAAACATCTATACCCGTCCGGCCACCACCCGGCCCCTGGCACCCTCCTCCATCACCCCCGTTGTCTCCGACCCCGCCTGCCGGCGCGCCTCCGGCCACAGCGTCGGCACCTCTCGGCGCCCTTCACCCCCGCCGCCGGCACCGCCCGTCAGAGATCCTCCACCACCCGGTCGGCGGCGCCATCGTCGCCTGGCCTCGCCGCCCTCAACCCTCCACCACCGCCAGGCCGGCCGCTGCCGCCGGCCTCCCTCTAATCCCAATGGCGGCGCCCCCCGGCAACCCAAAACATAAAGGCCGCCACCTTCCGCGCCACCCGCGGCCGGCGGCGACCTTGTCGCCGGCCGCCCCGCCCACCAACCACCGTGGCCACCCCCGACCACGTCAGCGGTGACGCCATGCTGACGTCATCGGCCACGACAGCCCTGATTCTTCCCCACCTTTACGAGCACGAATCTCAAAGCGCATCGGACGGTCAGAAACAGGGACGGATTTCCCATAGTGTCTACCGCTATCATTTTCGCATCTCTCTGACTCACCCCGCCGCGCGCTCACAGCTCCCTCAATTTCTTCGTCTCCCCCAGCAATGCAAGGCAAGCTGCAGGCCTTTTCCGCCCAATAAACGACCGGATCGGAGCCCTTTACAGCCTTTCTCACTCGTCTAGTAGCTTTTTCGATTTCGACCAGCGCGTGGCGGGGCGGCGCCATCATACCCATATGCCGCCCGCCGTTCGTGCGCTCATAGTCATAGTAGGGCTCATCGATCTGCACTTGTCTGCAGCTCATATGCATCAATGTCCGCGTCGTCGGCCTCATGATGGCTCAGTTGATGATCTCTCTGCGTGCGAGCTGCGACGACACAGACAGAACACACGATTGCACTGCTCGATCCATCTCTGAACGAAGAATCAAATCAATCCCCAGACAAAGATTGATCTGATTATTCCCACGCTGTGACAGCAAATAAATTGAATGGAATGCGATTGAGATGGGATGTCTCCTGTTCCAGATGCCGCGGATGCGCGTGAGGCTACAACCACATGTCCACATGTCCAATCAGAAAGGAACCCAAACCCAAAGCCGCGCGACCAACGAAGCACGCGTACAGCGTCAACGTCTCCTCCTACCTTCGGCAGCGACACTTGCCTGCCTGCTGGCCGGCCGGCTGGCCGGAGCCCGCACCGCACGCCTTCATGTCTGTTACTTTGTTCTTCGATGGATCGGATCTCCTCCTCCTTAATCCCCATGCATGCATCAAGCCAGCATCCGCATCACCACCTAACCGACATCGCCGGACTGGACGGCGCCTCGTACGACGCATCGATGGCGTGGATAATTAAAGTTTGAGGATGGAGGGCGTGGAAACAAAAGCACGAGCAGATTTTTGCATGCATGCGATGCTCTGCAAAACCTGCCGCTGCTGCGCCGGCGCGCAGACACACAGGCGGCTGCCTGTAAGGCTGCGCTGCGTGCGAGAGCTAGACTGCGCTCGAGACTACCTGTCGTCGTTGACATGCACTGACACTTGCTCAGCTCCTTTTGTTTCTTTCTGCAGCGCGCATACAGTATATAGGTTTCTCGTTTCTCATTTCTCTGCAGCGCGCATACGCTGGCAGTGGCAGCTTCCAGCCGGCCGGCCGCTTGTTACTCGATCAGATACTGTATGATCGAGAGTAGTATATATACGGAGTATGTTGTATACTTGTATTGGGAGGACCAGTTGGTTATTGTGCACACTTGCAGAGAGATTTATATTCTTTGCTTTGTAGTCTGCTGAAGCTTGAGAGATCACACACGCTCTTGCAGACAGATTTGTTCTGTCTAGACAATAATGATTGGTTGATGTTTGTTCGATCTCGGCAACAGGTATAATTTGCTGGCGAGGAATTTTGCGAGAAATTAAAAGGGGCAAACACGTACTGAATGCGGCAAACTAAAAAAGGGGATTGCACGTACTAGTGCCGCTTTGCATCTGAAGTAGTTATGTATGTACAGTGCTTTTCTTGCTTTACTTCATTATTAGAATAAATTAGATCAGCTAGTACTCTAATGAGATGTTCCCCATCAAAATAAGTGTCGTGGGAACCATATTATGCCCTATGGGCTTATTTGGATGGAGACCTGGCAGGCAGCTTGCCGGCCAGGCAGCGATCCCAGCCCCAGGCGATCAAAATCGGACGCCTGGGGACGCTGCCTGCGCCAGGCAGCTCCGCCCAGGCTCCAAGCAAACAGGCCCTATTTGTGTTTGTGGCTTAAGAAATCGATCGAACCCAGACCTACCCAGGCACCCAAAAAAAAAGAGAATATCTTTAGTCACGTTATTCCATTGATCCAATCCATAAAGTTGGACATGTTTGATTGAAGATAAAATAAATGTTATATATATGTAAAAAATGAAGGTAGTATGTGTGTAAATCATATGCCGTCACGATTTCACACTCGTGGATGCAGAGTGGTTCCCCATGCATGACATGCATATATAGCATCCTAGCTAGCTGTGACCATTTGGTCTTATGATTCCTATTATGTATGTGCCTTTGTAACTCCAAGACTGATGATGCTATATATGCATGTCATCAGTCTCTACTTTAATGTCATCAGTATCTAATTTCGCAGTAATGTTGTCTTATCGTACGATCCGTGTGTTTTTTACAAATATTTTGCTGTCCCATAACAATGCACGGGCACGACACTAGTAACAATAAGAAAAAAATATAGAAATAACCGAAATGTCGTGTTTGAAACCTATTTTTCTAGGGAATGTGTTTGAAACCTATTAAAGTCAGTATCGCAAACCATCCATGTACCACTCATATCATGAGGATGGCAACTTATCGTCAATTAAGCCATAAAGTTAGGAGATTGCTAACTACGAATAAAATATTGTCCCATGCTTGATTTATCTAGTGAAGTATCATTACAAACTTCTTTATAAGTATGTGTTTCCTTCTCTCCATGGATCGGAAGTTGAGTTTTAAGTCAAACTTTTGTTTAGGCAACCATCATAACCTATATCCGAAAATTAATTTATAGTTATTTTGAGTTGTTTTCATACATTTGCTATCTTAGGTTTAAACCGTACTAGACGATATGATGCTCTCATCCTATAAATAAGGAATAACTGAAAATCTAGTTATTTTTTTAACATTGTGTTTTGATGTCAATTACTACGAATTTGAATCGAAAACTTGTACAGGGAAAAATGAAAATCTATTTAATTAGGTACAAATTGTGTCAATTTTGGTAGTTCAGGGAACCGAACAGTTGAAAGCAGTAAGTAAGAATTTTGCTACTTCTTTTATATAAAGGATGGAAAGCCATGATCGTTTAATCATATAATCTAGCTATACGATCTGATTGACAATCAAGTACATTTTGAGTATCAATCATTATTAGCTGAAATGATACCTTGCTTCATTCCATCATACTCCCTCCGTCCGGGAAAGAGAGGAGTTTTAGACTCCAAAACTTGTCCCAAAAAAGAGTAGTTTTTCGCTTTTCAATACAACTCTATCTCTATATCTCTCATCCTTTAATTCTCCTTGTTTTCTGTGCACTCTCTACTTTTTTTATCTCTCCTTAATCTCCGTGCCCAACTCTTAAAACACCCTCTTTTCCGGACAGAGGGAGTAAGCTACAAAGCTCACAGAACAATCACACAAATATAATGCCCGGCGTCGTTTGAAGAAACTCCACAGCACCGTTCGACCCGGCTGGCGGCTCGATCGTCTGCACGTCTACTCGGTGACGGTGAGCGCCTTGTCACAGTTCAAAGCAGCCATGACAGGAATTGAACATGGATTAGGCCTGGGCATTCGTGTACCTAGTCGGCCGTTGTGTACACGTACGCGCGCGCGCGTGCAGTGTGCCAAATTAGCGATGATTCCCGTACCAGGCAGAGGCAGCACAGCAGCAGTAGCGGCGTAGCGCAGGGATAGCAGCATTATTAATTATTGCACCACGCGGCGCAGGCACAACACAGTAAAATCGGAGGACGCCCACTGCTGCCGCTGGGAAGCATCTGCAGGGGCGCCATGCATGCATGAGCCCATCATTCTTGCGCTCGCTCGATCTCAGTATTTCACATGCATGCAAGCTTTGTACAATTGTATGATATGAACTGCCAGTCACTCAGGAGGAACTGGCTCCAACTTTAATAGCGCTAAAAATAGTGTATTTTGATAGATTTTTTTCTATGCTCGTCATGCATGTATCAATGCATGTTGGCGCGTACTCGTTCACTGCCCTGCTCCCTCTCGGACAGCACATAGGTCAACGAGAATTTATTGTCAGCGCCAAAAAGCATAGATGACTTTTTGTTATTCTGGCTTATTCTCACTCACATAACACTATTACTATTGAATCAGGCAAAATCAACCAACTTTTCTACTAGCATAACAGAGCGGAGGTCTATAAATCAAACAAAGTAATATTGTTTCACTCGTACATTATCCACCATCAGTTTGCCCTTTGTTATTTTCAGTAAAAAGCGTGATGAGGTACAGTGTAGAACAACACACCTGAATTAATATGGGTAGGAAATTATGTGTTCACCTATTTATAGACAATCTCATTGTATTATTTGCATGCCCATCCACATTAATATCAAATTATTACAGGTGTTTGCAACCAATTCGATCATCAAGAGTATAATAATAGTCCAATGATTTTTTTTTATATATACTGCTCGGAGACTTTAAAGTTATCATTTACTCCTATATTAGTATAATAGGAATACATGAGAGTCAAATATATGTATAAGGTCTAGTTATCTTACTTTGGGAACAATTTTTCCAACTGACTGATTGCAAATATATACTGCAACCTTTAGGAGCTAGCTTTATTTATTTGCTATCCAATAATAACAGAAGAAATAAATCCATTATTAATTCGTTAGACTTATATAATATTGTTTATCATCAAGTCTTAAATTTTTAATTAAATGGCCTCATATATGTATAGTTAATGATAGAAATATAAAATTGATCTGCATTTTTTATAACGGTTAATGATAAAATATGAATGGTGGCATCATAGTGTCTTATTTAATTAGAATAAGAGAGTTAATTCAATTCTATCCACGCATATCCAATGCGTTTCAAATCAATTTTGTTTACAAACACACATAGTTTCTTATACATTACTTGATCGCCAGATGTACGGAGAACATGTAATAAAATTCAGTACATATTGCATCAGCTTGTAAAAGTAGAAGACCAAATTATGAGCATGATTGGTTGGCTCTTAAAATTTGGGCATGCCAAAGTTTGAGCTGCCAATTGGTTTGGTACCAAGTGGTGCCATTGTCTGGCATCTTTTCTACCAAAATATTGGCAAGTTTTGTGCCTAGATTTTGGCATGCCAAAACTATGGCATGCGAAAGTTTTGGCAATGAACCAATCATGCTCTATATTGTCTCTTTTAGTGCTTCAAATACGTTCAAAACCATGAAGTTTTGTAAATTCCAACAACCATACATATTCTTTAGCAATATATGAAACAAGACTAAACAAACAAGACCAACTCAAAATGCATGCAGTTTTCTATATATGATGAATAATAGCACATACACAGCTGGATCCTAACAATGCAAAGGTTTGAAGTTTGCGATGTGCAAATTGCATGCTGATATAACACCTGCATTTGATACATATGCATCAAGTGCAGTAGATATATATATACACGTGCATGATCCTTTCAAATAAAATCAAGTGATGATATGTCCGCAGATGCTATTTGTTAAACAAGATTAGCAATCTACTTGCAATAATGGATGTCATTTGCTAAATACAGTGGTGCACGCATCTGGATCTATTTTAATGTGGTCATCGACGCCCGACATACCTTACCTATTAGTGACTGTTACTTCGCTCGATCAAATTATCAGTACTAGAGGTAGCTGGGCTTTAGAGGAACCTTAATTAACACTCATATTGCAATCATTTGAGCTGCTATAAATCACTTCTAAAATCAAGTAGCTGGGATTTTTTAATTTAGTTTTGACTGATAGCATGAATAGAAGTATGGTAAGGTGTAAATATAAAAATGAGTAGACATATATTTGAATTAGTAACATATATATTAAGGAATACTGGTGTGCATATTACATAGAAGAATATTATATAAATTGTCTAATATGGCATAAATATTGATGATAGAGAATTAACACCTTCCTTATGTATTCATTTAAACTTTACATCATAATTATACTTTATACATAGCTTATTAATATTGTTCAAATCCATGTCATTGCCAAGAGAAATATCACAGGCAAGAGT
The DNA here is from genome assembly GCA_015476505.1 of Urochloa ruziziensis. Taxonomy (NCBI): domain Eukaryota; kingdom Viridiplantae; phylum Streptophyta; class Magnoliopsida; order Poales; family Poaceae; genus Urochloa; species Urochloa ruziziensis. Next base: position 891,306 of record CM027123.1, on the reverse strand, counting down.
GCCTTTTCCCCAGCATTAAAGGTCGTGCATCTACAGGAATTCTACTGTGCAAGCTTGGCAATGCAAGGGAGCAAGCAGATATGGACAAAATAAACCCACACACCGTCCTTTCATTTTCACTAATCAAGAAGATCATGCCACTTGGTCCACACATTATATCAGAGCGTCTGATTAGGCAGATCAACACCCCACAGGTTCATTTTTAAAATATTTTCATAAATGCTCCTACAAGCTTGTAATATTGAAAGGTGCTACCCAAATCAACCTTTCAGGGTATTCCAACCTAGAGGAAAAATCAAATGCACCAATCTAGCTAGATTCAGTATAATAAGTGTATGGAGTTGAACTAGCCTAATCAGAGTGTTAATTAGAACTTCTTGGTTTGATCAATTAATACTAAACCTCAGCTACAAACAAGTTGATAATGCTTTTATATATAGTAAAAAGCCAACTGCTTTTCCCTCACAGTAAATTAAAAATAACAAGTCAGTTCTGAAGCATGGAAATTTGGATTGGAGTGAAATGTATGAAGAAGCTACAGAAAGGTTTTGGGCCGGAATACACTGGAGATTAAAAGGGTAATATGGTCCTAAAAACTAAAGTAACCAATTAAGCGATTACAGTTTATATTCATTAACCATATATACTATATACAAAACAAATACGAAACCCCTTTTCCCTTTCAAAAGTAAGGAAATCAATATATATGATGATGTAGACTAAAGAAATTAAACTTCTCTGCAACATAGGACATGGAATTATATTTTTTTTCTTGAATGTTCTATAGAACGATCTAGCCTTAGGCATGAGTTACTGAATTTCCACTTTTATTAAATAAGGCAGATGAAGGCCGAGGCCAAAATGCAGACCTGGACCTTTGAGTATCCTGTTTTGATTGTAGGATTCGGTCTGCAGCAGTCTCGGCCTAGACCTATACATGGGGATTCTGATGATAAGTAGCCTGATAGAAGAATGCAAAAGAGGACAGCTCGCCTTCGAGCAGGAAGGCATCTATCTAATCAAGCTATATCCCTATCCCTACTACTGGGGAACAACGAACTGTCAAGAGGCGTACGCATATGCATGCATAGCATGGACTTGAAAAGAAACTACCTCTGTATATGCTGGACACAGCAAGGCAGGAGATAGAAGAGTGAGCAGGCACTTACTCCATATGAGAGCCTTCCATTCCATGTTTTGTGAAGAAGCTAGGCTATATAGCTACAAACACCACCAATGTCTTTCCCTATTCACCTTCCCAATCCCACATCCCTCTTGCCCTTTCCCATCTTTCAGTAGACCAAAGGCACCTTTCTTGTGAGGTTCAACGCCCATCCCTTCCAAGTTTCCGACCCATCCCATTGCAAAAATAATTGCACCCATGCCCTACAGATTGCTAGGTCGTTACGGACATCTAGCAAAGCCGGCTGAGGTGACGAGAGGCCAGTACGTGGCCTCTCTTGCTCCCACACCACGGCCCTGCGGTGTACTCGCACTGGTGCAGTAAAAAGGGACAAGGGGATCGAATGAGCTGCGAGTCCCCTCGATCGAAGCAAACACTACACATCGCACAAGAAGGGGGCAGGAGCTAGCAACACATGCAGAGGCTGCAGCGGCAGCCATCAGGTCTGTACACCTACTCACTGTTCCTACTCCTACAGCAACAGTGCGCAGCTAGGTTCGTACGCCGATCGTCCTCCTCTCGCCCCATAAATTCCTGGCAGGCAGGCGTACCATGGCGTCATGGCCAGTGGCGCCATTGTTGGCAATGCCCACTAGCTCTTTACAGATCACTGCCACGACCATAAAGATCTTTCCTCTCCATCTCTCTCTCGAGCTTGGAGAGCAGCCCCGGCCTGCTGCCTGAGCTCCAACTGTATTGTGCATATATGCATGTTTACTAGTATGCAGTCGAGGCCCAGACAATCCACGTAATTTGGACCACGGATAGATGGAGTTATTTCTGTGTTCCACTTTCCTTAGCAAGAAAAGGATCGGAGGGGGAGTTTTGCTGCTGTGCGGTAGCTAGGCTCTTCTATCCTCTATACATGTATATGATACGCACAGAAGAAAAAGAACAGGACAGTGGTAGAACAATAAGTAATGTCCAGATCGATCGACCTCTCCATAGATATGAGATGAAAAGATAGAACGAAGTACCGGATGCGAGGGATTTTAAGATATCGCACCTGCAATTTATTTGTTGCTTCATCAGGCTGTTGTCTCTGTTTGCGAATGCACGGTCAATATCGTCCTCTCGACCATCATCGGTGCTTCTGCATGTTGCTAGTCAATTTTCTCATCAAGAAGATTTCATAAGATGATCATGATAAAGATTGATATGATGTTGCTTCTTCAATTGCACTTCACGATTCCGCTGATTGATCGGTGAAATCTTCAAATCTTGGCACATGTTAGGAGATGATAGACAGATTTGTAGACACATGTTATCATATGTAGTAGGGAATTCCCTATCAAATCGGGGCAAGTATATAGTCAAAGTACACACGAACGGAATGCAACACACAGCGCGATCGAGAAATTTCAGATCGTGAGTGCTCAACGAATGAAGAACATTATGACACAGATTTGGGAAAAGCACTGATCGATATGATTTTTCCTAGTGTTTATCTGTATCTTGTCTCAAACCCAACTCGTCAAAAAAGTTAAGAGCCAAAAATTAAACAAGCTAAGGAAGAAACCGTCAAATCCTAGCTCCTATCATCATCATCAAAAGCTATAATGGATGGATATTAATCAAAAGAGATGGAGGTGAGGAAAACGAAAACAAGCATCAGAAGAAAGAAAGAATTGTTGTTGAACTTTCCTTTGATTTCTCCCGGCCGGCCTTTAATTAGGTCGTCATAGATCGAGATCCAAAGCCGATGAGCGTGCCTCCCTCTTGGAGGAAGACGACGACGCCGGGGACGACGCGGCCGAGGACTCCGCGCCGCCATGGCTCGGCAATTCGAGCAGCCTCAGCGTCGGCCTTTGCTGCCACCCAGCAGACATCTGCAACGACAATGCATTATTGCCTTGATGGCTGCTGGCCTCGCCTGTCGTCGAGGATTGCGTTGGGTTGTTGTCGAGGTTGACGCCGAAGAGGCGCACGCGCTTGGCGGCGGTGGTCGGGCTCTCGATGACCGGCACCGAGTCAAGGACGAGCGGCGGCGGCCGTGTCGCGGCGGCGATGGGTTGCACCGCGTAGTGCAGCGGCAGCGCCGCCGGGGCGCGCGGCGGCGCGTGCGGAGGCATCATCGCCGTCCTGGCGGAGCCGAAGAAGAGGAGCTGCTGCTGCCTTGTCCCGGCGGCGGGCGGCGGGTAGGTCATGCTGCTCATGGCGCGGAAGTCGACGCCCTGGCGGAGGCGGTGGTGCTCGTAGAGCGTGGCCGGCGGCGAGGGCGGCATGAAGAACCCTCCTCCGCCGGCGCCGGCGCCGCCCAAGGCGGCCCACGGCGGGGCGTAGTGGGCGCCGTAATGATATTGATACTGATGCGAGGCGGCGAGCGGCATGAGGGTGGGGAATCGGAGGAGCGGGCCGCCGCGGGTGTCGACCCGGCGCTTCCAGTCGATGAAGAGGCGGCGCTGGTCGGCGGCGGCGCGGGAGAAGGAGACGGTGTCGCCGGCGAGGAGGCGCTTCTCCTTGACGAAGCGGCTCCAGCCTTTGGTCATGACGTAGCTCTGGCTGCTGTTCCAGTAGGAGTAGCGGAAGCGCCAGTGCTTGCCGGCGGCGTCCTCGAAGGCGAGGAGGAGGCCCTTCTCGCTCCCCGCCGCGTTGCCCAGCGGGAAGTACTTCTCCGCGTACTGCTTCGGGATCACCAGCCGGTTGAGCTTGCCGACGTCGCTCGGAGTCACAACCTTGTCGAACATGTGCTCCTTCTCCACCGCCGCCGCATCCGACGCCCCGGCGGCGGCGCTGCTGCTGCTCCCCGCAGAGGCGCTGGTGGAGGCGGCGGCCGCGGAAGACGACGACGACGCGGCCGCCGGCATGAAGGAGATCTCGCGCCTGCTGGATGGTGAAGAATTGGACGCGTCCTCCTGCTCCTCTTCTGCTTCCGCCTCCTGCTCCCCCTCTCGTCGCCCGCTCGGAGCAGCAGCGAACCGATCCATATATATATAGCTAGCTAGCGCGCGCGCGCTATCGATCGATCAGTAACCAGCAGCAGGACGCCTTGTTCCTCGGGTATTTCTTGTCGCCTCCGCCGATCCGGCACCTGCTACTTCCTTCCAATTGCAGCTAGCTAGGTGATGAGCAGAGACGAAGCACACTAGTGTTGCGCAGAGACGACGACGACGCCACTATAGGGCGGCAGCAGCAGCAGCTAGCGTGTAGAGCCGGATCGGATCTACCTGTGTATGCGTGTACGCATGCCGCTGCTGTTGCTGTTGCTCTGGAGGGAGGAAGCTAGCAACGAACGGGGACGAAGGAGATCGAGAAGGGAATTAGCTAGGCGGCTGCAGGCGTCCGCATTGACGGCTGCACAGCACAGCGCGGCGGACGCCCGCCCGCGCCTTTGGGATGTGGCCAGATGGGATGGGGATGGGGATGGCGATGGCGACGGAGATAGCTTAGCTTTGCCTTCTTGCAAACTAGATGGTGGATTTGGAATTTCGGATTGCTGCTGCTGGTGGTGAGGTTAATTTTGTGGCTGTGGCTAACCTGATCGATAATGAGCCTGCCTGCCTGCTGCCTGCCTGCCTGCGCAGGAGCACCACTGCGCTGGGTAGAGTAGGAAGGAGAGGAGTGCGACTGCTCCAGAAGATTCGTCGAAGGCGACTAGTGGTGGTAGACTCACTCCTGCTCCAGTGCCGCCTTTGCCGTATCATCATCTCTCTCTCTCCCCCCGCCAAGGCGCCGAGCTTCCCATTCCTTTCCATCACTGTGCTGCAGTGCTGCTACAGTTTCGCCTACTGCTAAGCTCCTGAATTTTCTTTTCGGGCCCAACTGATTTTATTTTTAATTAATTAATTTCGAGAGAAAAATCTGTTTTTTTTTTTGCTCGTGGAAATAAAACAAGAAGAAGCGTAGAGAGGGAGATCGAGATGGAAAGTGGGGTGTACTGTACAGTGCAGTGTGTAGCTAGCTTTATAAAGAGGGGACGGGGTGTGGGCCCCACGGATTTTTCCCGCTGGTGTTGGGCTCATGTGAGCGATCGTCCTTGTCACCATGCATGCATACGGGTATCAAATGGATCGCACGCCACGCCTGCCTACTACGGGTGGGTCTCGGTCACTGCCCGAGGGGGGGATATATACCCGCTGCCCTCCCTACAGCTACTAGCCTGGGCCCAACAAATACCATTTCCATCAAGGAGATTTCCAGCGGCCACTTGCACCGTCTCTACTATATGATGATGTGCATGCATTGAAAAGGATTGCTCCAACAGTTTCTTTCAGTAGAAAACTTTACATTTCCGTGTGCTCCTGTGAAATCCTCCTCTAAGCAACAATTATTATAGACTCCCAGCTTTAATCACTCGAAATTTTGTCCTACATGCATCGGTTTATGAATGTTCCACTTATAAGAAACAAAATATGTTACATGCATGTGAGGGAACAGATGTTTTATCTTCACAACATAAATATTTTAAATTCAATAAAAACGTTGGCAGTTGATCGGTCGGGATTCAACATAAATCTTATGGTAGTAAAAAAGTGTAGTTTATGGAAGAGAAGCAAAAGATCAAGTTAACATTACAAGATAAACCAAACACAAAGTATTTTTATGACTGAAGCTAGCTAGGGAGTATATTGGAAATTAATGATGGATGAGTGTCACTGTCTCATACTATTGTTGGAAATGACGGGTCAGATCGAGCTCCATTCTGCTAGATGTCAACTCCTAGTTTATATAGCTAGTAAGATAAATTAAGATTAATAAAGTACAAATATAAGACCGTGTGTGGTATGTCTTATATTAGTCCAAACAAACAGAAGAAAGATTTTTGTTATGCAATTTTATTTTCTCTTCTTTTGCTGAGATGCTCTAGTTTCAGATGTCTTTGTCCAACGCAAGTACTTATCCCCCTTTTCATAACTGCATTAATATAATGCTCAAGATCCAACCGAACAACACAAGTGGGCCGGGTGTTCTCAACATAAAAATTAACGAAGGGACGGATCGTCATCGTGATGTAGTAGATGAGATGCACAATCACCGTCTCACGATGCACATAACGTACCACATACTTTTTACTCACATCTTGATAAGACAGTGAAGGTGCGCGGAGGCCTCTGTTTGACAGAGGTAGTCATGGAGACCTGTTAACTAGGAAAAGAAACGCATTTGGTGTCCACATGTCGCCTTCTTTCTTTTTTCCCCCTTAAATTTTGTTTTACACATCTCACAATCCAACAACTATATCAGGGGCATGCGTGTCTTGGTGGCTTGGTGGAACCATCATCTTTCGGTGTTAGGTATAAACCCATCGTGCCAGCGTAGAGCTATGAACAGTGTTTCTTCAAATCTAGCTTGTTGAGTAGGTATCTCGATCCCCATCAGACAAACCCTAATTGTACACTGCAAAGGCTGGTGGTTCATCCTTTCCCTCCTCAACAATGGGGTCCATTTTAGTGCGCATGCCGTGGCATGCTGAGAGAGAAAAAAGATGTTGGAGAAATGTGAAGAGAGCATACATAGAGAGATAGCGCGGTCTTCTCCTGTCCTGGACCCCAAGCTCACCTAGAAGGCTAGAACTTGCATTGTGCAGAGAGAAAAGGATGCCTCTCACTCTCTCTCAGCTCTCAAGATCACTTAGCAGAGGTTGATAAGGTAACATGCATGCTTCTCATATGTTGATTCCAAATGGCAAGGAAATAAAGCAGCATGTGACTTGAGGTGCCCACTTTACCAACATGGGATCTAATACTCTAGCTAGGCTAAGTTAAACTATCCTATGAAGCAGTTATCTTCACATGCTTTCAGTATACACTAGTGTATTTTGGTGTTAACCAATGGGGTTGCATTGAGCCTCTTTTTTATTTAATTTTAACATCTCAGACATGCGCGTGCTGTCCCAATTGAAGCGGCATAGCAGGAATATAGGATCTCAGACTTGCGTCTTGCATCTTGGACTTGGAGAGTTCAAGAATTTCACAGCATGATAGGACATGACTCTAGCGTAAGTATAACCTAAATAATATGGATATATCTAAATACTATATATGGATATTATGATATATGTAATAATATGTGTCGGTACTGCTTGTACTGATATATTAAGTCGTCATGCATGTGTCCATGCTATATGCACATGTATAGCATACAATACAAAGCATGCAGCATAGGCCTAGTACTAGTGTGTACTACATATATAGTATATACGTTGCTGGCTAGTCCTCCAAAATTTGGAAATCTCAGCATGTATATAGGACTATTGTGAACTCTCTGGCTCTGGATCAGTAACTACTGTACCGTCTGTCCCCTGTACAGCTCCAAATATATATAGCCCATGTTTCATACGGTATTCCTGTACTTTTCAGCCCGGCCCACCTGCCAGGTTTAGTACTGCAGCGCAGGATGCTGGACCTTTGTGCAGACCTTAGCTTATTCTGTCACCATGCACATATGGTGGTTCTAAAGAAAAAGTAAAAACAAAATGTCCTAGCTTGGAGCACGGAGCAAAGAACACATGAAGCTTTTCCATGGCAGTCATGTACGGTCTCAGCATGCAGTGATGATTTGCAGCATAAGCCTAGCTATCCAAAAATGCACATGCATGCTTCTTGTTATCAGAATCCGGGAGCGCACATGCATGGAAGTCGAGAATTGTTTAAATACCGGATCGATATATATTAACAAAACAGAGAAAAGTCCTTCTCAGGACCCAGATGGAGGGTACTGACTCCGTTCCAAATTATAGATTGTTTTGGCTTTTGTAGGTTCATTATATTTGTTATGCACCTAGATAAACTCTATGTCTAGATTCATAACAAAATCTATGAACCTATAAAAGCCAAAACAGCATATAATTTAGAACGGAGGTAGTAGTTCAGAATCGCGAGTTGATTGCCCTGTGCCTTGATAAACGGTACTAATGCTCGTTTTCCAGCAGTGGTTTGTTGTCCGTAAATTGTCAAGATACTGCTACTACATTGGCTACCAGCTGCCATTGTAAATTGCATGTATAGTACTGGGGTGGCATTGCCCATCTCATATCCTGTTTAAGCTGACTCAAGGCCAGCGAACTGGAAGCATGTTGGCCGGCCGGCCTTATGGTCCCTGCAAGCGGAGATCAACGACACTCCATAATTCTTATCAACTCTGATTGAATGTGTGTGGCCGGCCGATCTTGCTAGGTGACGTGATAGATTTAAAGATTAACGTTGGGCATGTATTTTACTAATTAGCGGCAGGTGAGGATACATACAGTATATAACAAGGTTCGAATCCCATGAACAGCAGGGGGTAGTTCAACAAGTGTAGTTTAGCCCTGCATAACGTTCCTAATATACATAAAATATTTTTGAGTGGGCAAGTGGGTAGCAACTTCAATTCATAGTACATTATTGCCTAGAGACCCTAATGATCCAGGAAACAATAAACACCAGCCACTAGCTACTTGGTCATTGTATAATAATATGCAGATATAGAAAACTGTAATAATTCTATTATGAGAAATTTTAGAATATTTGGGAATAATGAGAGCCGTCCATTTCAAGAAATCGGACGGTACCGGCGGACCGCGGATGCTATTTTGATACACCAAAAAATATGGAATTTTGTGGTGTAGATAAATTGAAGATGAATGCGCAATCGTACTTGATTCTCCAGTGATTAATCCTTTAAATTTTTTTTGAGAATTGATTAATCCTTTAATTTGGGATTGGCCTGTTTCACGTGAAATTCCAGTAATAATATAGTTACATACTTTTCTAAACATGTGAGATTCCAATAAGGGTTCTGACCAATTTTTTTTTTGCGGGTAGTAAGGGTTCTGCTTATACTAAACATTTTCGAAGTTCTTCACATGTAGTAGGACCCTCTCTATGAAATTATTGTAACATTTTTTCTATTATTTTGAAGGAAAAGTGTGTAGCTAAAGTTAATTAATGCATATTTTTAAGGGAATCATGTTCCGAAAGCTCTGCCTGACCAGGCTAAGGTTGTTATGCTGAGCGTGGAGAGATAATTATATTGATTAATTGAGGAGCACCCCTTAAGTGGGGACAGAGCTAACTGGTAGTTAGTATCTATATATAAGCCGTTTGTCGCGCACTAGACCAAAGTTAGAGATTCTTCTCTATATACTAGCTAGATCATCTGTCCCGGATATATACACGCTAGGATACTTAGGCCGTACGAACCTGGTATAGTAAAAACCGCCCAAACATGCATGTCTTAGCAACGCTCATAATTAAATTGTCATATGTAGTGATCGATAGATGATAGAACGTGAAGCACAGGACCACTAAGTCCTGACGCACGGTTTTATTTGCTAGTAAAAGCTGAAACGATTACACAGAACAATGCTAGCTCCATCAGATGCGATCAGACGTGCTGTGTGGCAGAGAAGAAGATTCAAACGAGCAGGAAAATCCAAGAAATTCATAGTCGTATCAGATGTGTAGGGGTCAGGCGGGGTATGCATGCACGATGCATCTGAGTACAGTTCAGAGAATTTAAGGTTTAACTAATTAAATTTTGAAGATTCTACAACTTTTGGGTTTCACCATCTACCAGAGCAACAGATCAATGTTATGATGACGGCAAGAACAGGCTACAGAAGAAATACTTGTCCAAGATATACGGGTATATATACAAGTACGTATATATGATTGTGGTCGTCAGATAGAGTTTCAGATGGCTTTTGCCGCACAAATACCACCGCGACCTCGACGTATACAGTACTCATAACCTGCAGAAGCATGCAAATCCCACGAACCGACGTATACATGACTCAGGGCAACTTTTGCAGGTGAAGAAAGCTTATCCATGGCACTGCTCTGCTGCTGATCGTCAAGAAAGCAATCGAGAAGGCCGGCGTGCAAGCACGCACTCTTAGACGGGACAAACCGGACGCCTTTGCGCAGACGACGCGCACATACATGCACGCTGCGTGTGCATGCATGCTTACTCTTCTCTACGTACTCCAGTATCATTTGAACTTTTTGCATGGCCGGGAAGATCTCAAGTTTTTCACGTCTTTTTCAGCAGGGAACACATGACTTTAAAGGCCGGAATCATGGCCGGCCGGGCTCCCCTTGCAAGTACGTACAGGCCCATTGCTACAGCTCGACGCCCGTTTGCTGCTCCACGCCCACAGCAGGGAGGAGAGGAGAGGAGAGGCCGGGCGTGGGCGTGGTCCAAGGAAGAAAGAGGCCGGTGTCAGCTAGCTGCAGCGACAGCGAGCAGGGTGCATGGCATGGCACTGCTCACATTCATGCCGTCACACAGACCCATGCCATGCATGCAGCGACAGTTAGGCAGCTCTCTGGTGGCTAGCTTTTGGCTACCTGGCCACACCGTACCATCAATTGCTTGTCCGAAGGCCACCACACAATAAGACAGCGTATAAGACTGCAAGTGCTATGAATACGGCTATACGAGGACGACGTACGAGCCATGCATTTAGTATACACATTGGGCCACGCCGCGCCGGAGACGAGGTTTATCTGGCGCCGTACGCATGTACGTGATCAGTAGATGCATGCTGTTGGCATTTATTGGCACCCATGGACAGTAGTTGTGGTAATGGCAGTGCGTGATGAGCAGGTGCAGTGCAGGATCGATGCCGCTTGGCATCTTTCGCTGCAGGGAGCTGAGGCTTCTAATTCCACACCTGACACATGCATCATATATGATGCTTAATAATCTGTTCCTCAAGAAGAGAGATCGATCGGTCAATGGCGATTGGCGGAAAAGGAAAGGGAGAAGCAAAATCTGATGGCGGCCAACGCAAAGAGAAGGCCACATGCACCCAGCAGAGCCTTTTGCTAGCATCGAACATGCAAACAAAAGGTGCCTTCTTTTCCTCAGAGAGACAGGCAGGCGATTTCCCCGGCCGATCGACCGATCCCCTCTCATCCGGCCTCTCCGATCGATGATCCCTTCGTTCTCTCGCATGTAGACCATGCCATGCATATATGCATGGTCGGATGATCCTCATACTCTTTATCCAATCTGTGCAGTGTCGTCGGTCCACCCAGTCTTTTTTTGCCGCTTAATGATTGGAACAGATCTGTGCCTCTAAGCATCACATCACAACACTCATGCGAGTAATAATAGCCACGTCAAGGCCAAAGCAATCACTGCCGGGCGGGTAATGCTTCTGCACCAAATAATTAAATCGCAGTACGACAAGAGATTTATTCGTTGACGGAGTACTGCAGGTAGCTGGCAGCTGCTCACAGATCCCTTGGCATCTCCATATGCATGTGGGATATGGGAACGTAGTACTAGCACACAAAAGATCAATGCAGCAAACCCCTTGTCCGATCCAACAGCCTGATCAATACAACTACATTTATTCTTTCAGAGCGAGAGAAATTAATCAAAATGCAGAGGACCTGCACAATGCAAGATCGACGCGTGAATACCATAACGTGATTGTTGGCTCGCCGGCGACACGCACACAGTCCTGCAGGTTAATGCATTCATGCAGCATGCCGCTGCGGCATCGTGCGTGCATGCTAGCATCTGCAACTTAAGATCGAGGGCGTAAATAATAAATGTACCTAGCTACCGGCAGAAAGCAAAACGTAGTGTTGGTTAATGATCGGACGACGACGTACACACTGGCCGGCCAGCAGCATGCAGTACGTGTGCTCGCTGCTCGGCGATCGAGCTGAGCGAGCATCGTCCAATAAGATCGACCTCTCGATCTCTACTACGTACTACATGCGCACAAATCAATCCCCTGTCGTACGCACGTTGGCACCGTGAGTGAGTGGCCTGCCGGAATTGAATTATCGGCCGGCTTGCGCCGCGCCGGCCGTGCCCACACTGGCATGCATTGCATGCGATGCCGCCGGACCTGAAGCAGCAGGTACGGTGGCGGCATGCATGCGAGCACCGTCCTCAGCCTGAGCCGCCGCACCGGACGGATCGGAGTCGGAGCTCTTGATCGGGATCGCGCTCCAGAGCCTCCAGCAGCTCGGAGTAGTACATGCGATGCATGCATGGCCTCTGGCAGGCAGCCATGCAGCAGCTAGCTAGGCCACTCTGATCGATCTGCATGCGAGGCGCGGGAGCCCCACACGTACACGTCTCGGTGCTCGCCACACACACCGAATAAGACACGCACATGACATGCTGCCTGCCTGTCTCTGCTGCATTCTCTTCTGGGCTGTGTGGCTCCTGCGCCCATCATCACCAGGTCAGGCCGCCGGCCGGCAAGCCTGCTGATTGGGTACAGTGGCTTGCTCCCGCGACGAGCCATATGCATCCTGTTGATTCGAGGGGCTTGGGACCTTTGTCAGCCCATAATTGGATCCCGTACGTGGTCCAACCTCTCGTCACCATCAACATATCCTTCGTTCTAAAAAAAAATATGGCTTCCGATAATGCAACCAAAATTATCAATGATCGGCTTGCTTGTACTTTTTTCTATCACACAACAAAACAGTGGCCGGTGATTGTTTATTAGCTAAAGACTCAGGGCTAATTATTGGCTGATGGTAGCTGTAGATTTTCTCTATTCTTTTCCAACTTCTTTTTAGCAAAAAGACAATTGTATGTGAGGGATGGAGAGTGAAACTCAAATGTGCTTTTATTTGGGTTCTTAGCCAATGCAGGAATTGGTAGAGAAATATTTAGCAACATGCTATATATGTTCTGCTTGGTAGTTTTTTTTTTCTTTTTCCAACGTCTTAGAGATATCTCAGCATGAAATCATTGGCTTTGTTCGTAGTTTACCTCCTCTGATCTTAAATATAAGTATATAGTTTTGGAGACGTGGACTGAGGAGATGGATAAATTAATTATGTTACTCGTATATTGATTACGTTATATATTCTTTGGAGGAGAAAGCTCTATCTCGCCTACTATCCATAGAACTTTCTAACATTTATGATCCATTGAAATCTTTTTAAAATATATATATTTATCAATATGCTTTTGAGAAAAATCTCGAACATCCAAACAACAAAAGTATTTCATGCGGGGTATATTTAGAGGCATGGAATTGGTGCAAAAGTTTTTATATAAACTATGCCTAAATGCATTTTGGGGTTTAATATACATCATGCATTAATAGGAGAACCTTAATCATATCCAGGTAAGATGAATGACATGCTTCCAAATGTATATATTTATTATAAGGCAAAAGGAAACACTTGAACTTCTTAGCACGTGAAATAATCAGAATCATTTGTTCCTTCAAAAAGTGGTGGATTATTATTTGTTCCAAATAAACTGGACAATCATTTAAAGATGATGAAATAACAGCAAAATGTGGCTGGATAAATTGGTCTGAATACTTATTGAGCAAGAGGGATCATAAATGGAACCTTTGTTGGTCTCAGTCCGAGGAACACTCACTATTCCACCCCATCAGAACCCCCATTAATGCTCTATTTAGATCATCCAATTAATGCATGCATTAGCTAGCTAAACTGCTATAGCTAAAAATTAGCTAGTTAACAATTAGGCCAGTCCAAGTGCAAGTTTAATAGAGTTTTCATGCACATTAAATAGGGTGCCACATAAGCGGTTTTGATGATGTGACAAGAATTTAATGAGGAAAGAGATGAAAGGTGTTTCATGTGGATGAAACCATGCATGTATGCGCGTACAGTTTCCAACTATTTTGTGTCTTGCATACATTGCCTATGAATCATCAAAATGAAACAATGCATTGTGAGGGCTATTTCATCTATCAATTAAATATGTGGTTGCTTATGTGGCATTCTTAGAAACATAAAAATAAAACCTCCCATTGGGACTAGCCTTAGTTAAGGATGTTTGGATCCACTAGCTAATTGCACTGCCTGGACTATCATATCTTTTAACGATATACAGAGGTGGCAGAGACCATAATTCCTCCGAAAATTTAGGGCAACTTGGTTTTCTTACTCAATTAGCTGGGGTTAGCTGGTTAGAAGCAGAGCTAGCTAGGTGGATAACTAGATTCCTAGTTCGAAGGGGATTAGCGCTATTCTATTAGCTGTCCTGTTTGGATCCTTGATAGATAAAATTAGCTAGCTAACAATTAGCTTGTGGCCGGATTCAAACATGGTCTAAATTATGTAGGTCTTCGCCTCTTCCATATATTTTGGTGTCCTCTTCAGAATCGTGGTACTCTCAGATCTCAGACCTCTGATGGGCCTACTAGGCATATTTCGAATCCCATGCATGCTGGTCACGATGTTACCGCAGCAGAGCGTGCATCTAATTAACGACGTCGAGTCAGCGGCTCAGCGCCAATGGATCAGATGAGATATATGTAGCGGCCGGCTCTTCCCCAGACCATGCATTATTTTACCAGCAGCTAGCTGTGCTGTGTTATATTAATTGGCGCATGCATGAGAGAGGTATGCATGGAAACGTCCAAGCAGAAGGCAACAAGTGCATTAAGGCACGCTCAGTCAGATAGCGCGAGATGGACACTCCTGCGACGACGGGAAGGCAGAGGGGGGACCCGGCCGGGGTCTTTGTCTTTGATGATAGACAAAGGGAGATTCATATGGTCCGGGCTTTGTGTAGCATTACAACAGGAGAGAGAGAAGAGAGCAATCAGAGCATAAAGCAAGACGCTTGCATTGCATTGCGCGGGATGGATGGAAGGAATCGATCGATTCTGGCGCCGGCCGGCCGTATTATTGCATGAGACGCACGACGCGCGCGTGGGATAGGACCCCTTCTCCGATCCGCCGCTAGCTGCACGCGGCACTGCTCCGTCGCCTTCGATGCATGCCAATCGATCTGAACAAACCGTTGATGCATCTGGTCATGTCGCTTTCCATCCAGGCCAAGCCCGCGACGACACATCGGCCTTATCTCGCGGCGCGCGGCCACCTCGACGTACAAAGCATGCATGGGGCATGGGCTCCCGTGGGTGCGCAGGCGCGCTCGCGGAGGATATCCCCGTCCGTGACAACGACGCCCGGCCCCAACCGGCCTCTTGTCAATCGCCAGATGCATGGCCCTGCTGACCTCTCTCGTCAACCCGGCCGGCCGGGAGGAGAGAAAGTGGAATCGCACATGTATATATATGGGCCGGGGGAGAGTACGTACGTAGCTGGAGCCTGGAGCGTATCTTCGCGCGCGACGTATAGATTGGCATTGGAGATCATAAGCTTGCAGGCTTTGGTCTGCCTCATTTTTGGCAACAATAGTGCCGAGAGTGTACATGCAGATTGCTTGCCTTGCATGATGATACGGTTGTACGTCTTGTATGATGGTTTATCGGTATGGATCCAGCTAAAAAAAATGTCCGACCATCTTTTAGTCTGTCTATGGCCTTCTTCTTCTGTGTCGCCCCCGCCTCCGCCGCCACCCCTCTACTCGTCTCCGGTGGCCGCCCGCTGTCGGATCTGCCACCATCGTCTCTACCGCTCCCGCGCTAACCTGTCGCTGGTGCTGGCCTGCGCCGGCTCCACCACCCAGCCGGGTGATCTTCGCTGCCCGGCTCATGCAGCGCTTGCGCCGCCTCCACTCACCTGCCATCTCAACCGCCACCCCGAAGCGACGGGTAACCCCAACCCCCAATCCATAACCCAAACCCTAAACCTCATCGGTGCCATTGCCAGAGCTGAGGAAGAAGCGTTCGTCCCATTGATCGAATAATGCAAGATAGTTTGTCTTGCATGATATGGCTGTATGTCTCATATCATGGTGTTATTATGAGTTAACATGCATACTGGTAAGAAAAAAGTTACCGGAGATCATCGATAAACGGGTTTACTGGAAATCTATCCATATATCGAAGTGGTTTTTGGCATTAAAATTTGTCTCAATGTTTTTTTTCTAAAAGTAGCAGAATTGTTCCTAAACCATTGAATACTAGTAAGGTGACCCACGCAATTTGCGCGGCTAGATTTAGAACTCTTTATATTGAAAACATTTTAATTTAAAGTTGGCCAATACATAATGCATAATTTCTAAACCAATTGTTATTAGTTTTTTCAATTTGTTCCAATAATTGAATCAAAATTAAATCACAAAGTGTAGAGGTTATGTTTTACTTTTTCTTGTTGTTATATTATTTTTATATGAACTTTTAGTTATTTTCTTTGTTATGCTCTTGCAATACATATGAATACTACATATTAATCGGCTTATTTTTTACTAATAAAATAAAATTTAGTATTGTTTATATATATATGGTGCAAACTATTGTTTAGTCACTTAATTATATTATCTTCTTCTTTTTACGTTGGATATTAAACACTACTCAATTTCATAACATTTTAATTCACTTAATGTTCATGTACTTTTATGGAAAATCTTTTAATTCTAAAGTTGTTTGGAAAACAATAGGTAGTATCATCGATCATGTCCTTCCCTTTGGAAAAAAGAATCAAATTAACTTATTTATATGTTTCTTTTTACTTTTAGTCAGTTGCTTCACATGACACTACTGGAAAAAACAACATCGACCCGACACATAAGCCTCGGCGCCATCAAGGCCCGATGCTAATGCAACATGAGCCCCCGAGACCCATTAGCATCGGTTCGGTGCTAATGCTTCTCGAACTTTTAGCATCGGGTTGTAACACCAACAAGTGCTAAAAGGTTTAGCACCGGTTGGTGTTAAATAACCAGTGCTAAATAGGAGTATATGTGCTACTTCAAAAGGAAAGCATCATTTACCCAGTCATATGTGCTGCGTGGGTGAGATGGTAAGAAGGGTACGCGCGAGTTAAGAGACCCTCGGTTTGAATCCCAGCAGCACGCATATTTTTTAGCGCATACACACCTTTAGCACTGGTTATTTGCCTAAAGGATCATTTGCACCAGCGGTGCTAAAAGGGGTTCCCAACCGGTGCAAATGTGGCTCCGTCCAATAGTGTGGGCCTTCTCATTTCTCACCCTACTCGAGACAGCGAACATCAGTCTGGACAGCGCGATGCTAAGTGTCACTGCGTTCGACTCGTTCCCATTCAACATGGACTTAGGCTTCATCAATCTTGATGCCAACTGGCTCATTCTCTAGGAGGTACTCATGAGAGTAAGGTTGTGCGTGTATTAATAGGGTTGAGTGTGCTTTATGTATATGTGAGCGTCTGCGTCTTTCCATTATACTCCCTGTCTCCTAAAATATAAGCCTTTTTTATTTGTGTGTTCCTAAATTGAACTATTTTAAGTTTGACCAAATAATTTGGAATAGTTGATTTGAGATAAACCAAAATAACTTATATGGAGTATTTTAGAAGCTAGATAGTAAGCTTTAAATTCAATGTGTGTGCTTTCTCCATTAGAAAGGTGACAGTCAAGGAGATTCCTTCATATATAATGATTGGAGATAGATTTAATTAAAATATTATATTACACATTGATGACATGGAAACTTGGGTCAAGTAAGACACGTACTCCTTCGCATTGAGTTAATAAAGTTAGATTTCCTAAAATTAGAGTGTACATATATTCGGCCATATATTTTGAGCTATCGTCGGTACACGGAAACGGCCAAGCATGATACTACTCCGTGTTGAGTTAGGAAAAGAAAATAGATTTCTAAAATTATGAGTGTACATATGTTTATTAGTTGTATTTGATACGAACTCTTTAGGTTCGTATAGACCGTTAGATCTTCATAAAATCCGACAGCCTAAATCCTTCTCTTTTTTAGATTAACGTGGGATTTTTTTGGCCCTCTCGACGAATCTGGTGGCTCCTTTTGCTTCTGCTTTATTAAGATAATAGATAGCAAAATTACATGTGATAATATTGAAATAAGAAGATAATACATATATTTTTATGTGGATCGACGAGTTAATTGCGGGTGAGTTTTTAGGTGATTTCCTTTTACCGAGTGTCGCCGATAAACAGGATTATTGGGTTTTATCAATAATTTATGAGCGATAAATTATTCGTTTATTTCTTTCTAATCTTTGGCATACTTACTATTTTTTTTTGTTTGAGGAACTTACTAGTGGTTATGAGCGTGCCTGTGTGTTATCGATTTATGGTTGGTGGTCTCTAACTCTCTACAGTGGTAACTAGGGATGGATGGCCCAGGCCCAGCTGATGACAAAGCATGCATGGAATGTAGGAATAAATAGCACCAAGCTGTAGCAAATCCGGGTCCACGAACCACGGGCTCTGGCGCTCTGCTACTGCCAATTGGCACTTGCGAGACGGTTTTACTTGCACTAGTTACTTACCACGGCGGGGGTTCTGTTTCGGCCAGGTAGTTTCATTTCGTCACGTTGCTGGCTTGCAGCAGCCTGAGGTTAGTTTGGCATATGCGCGGGGCAATTATAGATATAGCTGGTTGCATGTGACCTGGGACCTGCGAAGCTAGTCGATCTAGGACTGTCGATCCAAACTAAACTGACACGATCGTCCCCATGAAATCAAGTTTTGGTCGGAAAGACGCCCATGGAATAATCAAGCTTGGTCCAAAATGATTAAGGGCTGGTTCCTGACTGTGTGCGGTCGCAGAGACCAAAATTTTATTCTTTTTCTAAAAAAAATATATAGGATAGTGTGGCAGCTGTGTGCGAATTCGCTGTGTGCTTGCTTCGAGTTCCTACATATAATGGGCTATTGCGACAGAAAGAATGTGGGTAAAAAATAGTTGCGAACAAACAACAGCCCACGCTATAATGGGCTGGTGGTGTTGAGCAGGCACGGCCCAGAGATAAAGCTACACGGCTTTCTTGGGCTGTTTCAATTATCTGTTCAAAGTTTCGGCCCAGACAGCCCTTTCTCGCCGTCCGTCAAAAGCGACATCATCGGATAAGGAAAGGAGGGGGTGCCAGTGCGGCGAACCTAGCCGGCATCGGCATGGCATCCTAGCGTGGCGTGCCCAGGAATTATTGGGGCCCCGTCCCGTTTCTAGGAAGAGAATCCATGTTCTTAAAGGCCCCGAGAGCGCCCAATCGCTCACTCCCACCGCACCACCACACTAGACTACTGTTCCTCAATCTGCTGTCTTCTCCTTCCTTGTTCCTCTCCTCGTCTTTAAGAGTCAGGCGGCGGTGGTCAGACGACAGAGAGTGAGATCGATCATGATCTTGGTGGCGATCGTAGCGGAGCTGATGGAGGAGTACACGGTGCTGGTGGCGCGGGTGCTGGAGCACCTGCTCCACGGCGCGCCCTTCCCGCGACGCATGCGATTCCTCATGCTCCGGAGCCTCCCCTTCGCCGAGCAGCCGCCGCCGCTCCCGCCGACGCCGCCAGCGCTCGGGTAGCTAGCTCTAGCTTGCTGCTCATTTCAACCTTCAAAAGCTCGCCTTTGCTGTTAGATTTGCAGTGGCTCCGCGGCTGCTCCTCGTTCGTTCAGTAGCTGAAGCAAGAGCCGAGAGCATCACTTCCGTTCGGAAAGAAATTTTACCTTGTTTGTCGTTGATGAAAGAATAGTTTCAAGATTGTTCTGTTTTTTCCAGCTTGGTTGGATTTTGGATAGCTTTTGGCATCGGGATAGTAGTGTAGTGCTAGCTGGTTGGGGATGTGACTAGAGTTCACCCATTTCTCATGGCTGTCACGGTCAGCAAGGGGGAGGCGTCTGGATATTTCGGACAGAGCCACGTAGCGGCGGATGCTACCTGCCCGGCGTTGGATCGCGATCTGACGCCTGGCTACCGAATCGCCATCTTTGGCTGACGTGCGAGGTGGTCCGCACGCCGCAAGCGTTACCTTTGGGCCAAGCCAATCGAAGCGGTGACACGTGTGCGGTCGTGTGCAGCTGTCACGGATCAGCTCCGTAGCAACTGATCATGATTTTTTTTTATTATTAAGGAGTGATGATTCCATTTACAAATCCATAATGAACGCAAAGCCGTTTCATCATTACCGTTCGTTCCTGTATCTCCACTGTCGTATAGGAACCAATGGAAGGCAAATATTTAAGAAAATGGGATCATGGCCAAAAAAAAAAGAGTCGCCCAGTGAGTCGGGACGTGCACATCCCCTTGTAAAGGAAAGGACCTTTTGTTCCCAGCTGCTGCCAATTAGGACCGGAAGTTTTGGAGCTTTTCTTCGATACCACACCGCGCAGAGATAATGGGCGCAGTTGCTCATGCATGCTTATAGCTTGACACCTCTTAATGTAAGTTTGTATAGAGTGCTAGTCGGAGATAAGTTTAAAAAAAAAGTAAACGAGTCAATTACAAGAGTTGCAGTGGTACAGCTTGATGATCATCAGGATTTTTCCTAAACAAGAAGCGTTTGTTGTGGAATCAATGTATAAACAGTTAGTACACCAAATCGCAATGCCTCGGAACAAATAAATCTGTATGAAAGTCGAAGTTATCCTTAAAAATATAAAGATCATCAGGATTGAAGAGCGTCATTTTGACAAAAGACAATTTCTTGAAGCCAAACCGGAACAGTTGCTAACTTTTTTTTTGAGAAACGGGAACATTTCATTCGTTGAACATTGAACCTGGTGATTACATCCCAACTTACAAGAATACCCTTTAAAGAAACAAAAATTACAACCAGATCCTTGCAACTTTCTCCCAGTGTTCCTCGCCGCCGCCGGCCGGAGCGCAGCACTGAAGCCGACCTCCTCCCTGGCGAAGCCACATCATTTTTCATTGCCGTCTTGAGTAGCACATCAGAGACGTGCAGCTTGAACGATGAACGACCCGATAGAAGACAAAGATGGTCAAAGACCATCGATCGCCAAGCATCGAGGGATTCGACGCATCCAGAATCGCCAGACACCCCAAACCGCCAGACGAAGATAAACCCAGAAGGGGAAGTAATCCACCAGGATCAGTGGCATCTTTAAACCAACCCGATTTCTCTTTGTGTTGGTAGATTAAACTTCACAAGTCAACGGCAGCAACGCCGGCAAGACCAACATCACCGACGCGAACATGGGAGTAGCAAAAGATCTTTCTCCAGACTCCAACAGCCATGTCGTGGATCATGAGATCAGCACTGATGTTGCTATCATGGGCCCCGACAGCACAGAGGAGCTCACGGAGGATTGAAACATAGATGCACAAATATAACTCAAAGCCATGCTCAATCCCACGCATATGACACCATCGTCAAGCACCACGAGCACAACAACCAGTACCAAAATCATATCACCAACGACCGAAACAGCAACTGCAGAGCTCCAGAGGAAGCAAAAGAACCTGATGTCACTAGAAGAGAATGAGCCATCCACAGAATATAAACAGGGGTCATTTTTGAACCCGGTGCTAATGGGGCATTAGCACCGGGTTCAACAGCTAGCAGCAGCGCGCAGGCGCGTTGTGCGCGCGGGGGCGTGAGGGAAAGGATTTAGCACCGGTTGATGGCAACATCCGGTGCTAAACATTTAGCACCGGCTGGTGGCTGCGCTCCGGTTGGTGGCTGCACCCGATGCTAATGGGTGGGTTTTAGTATCGGGTGCAGCCACCACCCGATGCAAATGCTGGGAGGCGGGAGCATTTCGAGGAGGCATAGGCGTAGCTTGTTCTCCCTTCTATTTCTCATCCTCTCTTCTTCTCTCCCCTCCTCAACCTTATCTTTTCTCCTTTCTGTTCTCTCCTCTCTATCGCTCGCAGGAAGGCCGGCTCCGGCGGCGCGGCGCAGAAGGTGGAGCTCAGGCGCGGGCGCCGGAGCGCGGGATGGGGAGCTCGGGCGCCGGCTCCGGCGGCGCGCGCGCGCGCGCGCCGGGGGGGGGAGGGGGGAGAGCTCGGGCGCCGGCTCCGGCGGCGCGCGGCGGGGCGGAGCTCGGGCGCGCGGCTCCGGCGGCGCGCGGCGGGGCGGAGCTCGGGCGCACGGCTCCGGCGGCGCGCGGCGGGGCGGAGCTCGGGCGCACGGGCGCCGGCTCCGACGGCGCGCGAGGGGCGGAGCTCGGGTGCGCGGGAGGTGGAGCTTGGGCGCCGGCTCTGGCTCCGGCGACGCGCGGGAGATGGAGCTCGGGCGCGCTGGCGGCTGGAGGCGCTGGCGCTGGATTGCGCGCGGCGGCGCCGGAGGACCTGCCGGCTGCGTGCGTGGGTGTGTGATTTTTTTTTTCTGAAATGCAGTAGATGTTTTGTTGAATCTCAGTGTATAAGTTGAAATCTTGTCGAATCTCAGTGTATAAGGTGAAATATTGTAATCTAGTTCTTCTTTTCATCCTTCTTTTTCTCTTGATCTCATCTTTCTTTCTACTCATTTCTTTCCTCTCTGTTCTTGAAGAAAGACAAGAGCGAGAAAAAGAAACGGTGGTCAGAAGGAGAGAGAGGAGAGAGAAAAATGAGAGTGGAGTAATTTATTTTTTTTTTGATAAATTTTCTTTGGCACCGGGCGTAGCTACGAACCGGTGCTAAAAGGAATCTTTTAGCACCGGGTATTTGACTCGGTTGGGAAACCGGTGCTGAAGGGGTTTCCCAACCGGTGCAGATGCGTGATTCTCCACTAGTGTGTGGCCACCTCCCGCGAAGACTGGGAAGCCGTCGATGACATCGAAGAAGCCATCCTCGTCGTCACGCCGTCGTCCACCGGAGGCGCAGCACCAGGGAACAGATCCACGCCGCACCAACGACGAGGATAAACCTAACCCTAATCTACTCAAACCAAGCCTAGTAGTATAGGGTATATACACCGGACGGCCAAATCGAAGGTTCCCCCATCCTCCAGCGCCAGCGAGGTCACCGAAGGTGGCGAGAACCCGTCAATTTGGTCGCCGGAACTCGAATCGCCTCCGGTTCGTCTGGCTGAACTGTAGCAAGGGGAAAAGCGACGGGAAAGAACTGGAAGCTCTTGTGTTTTCAAACAATTGCTAACTATAATCGTGATCGTTGCACCGGGCCAACATGAAGCCCATAAGTTGGCCCATTTCATTAATTCAAACAAGCCCAACATACTGGGCCTAATAACTTAACCGCACAATCCCACTCACTTGTTGCTTGGGATTTATTCGACTTTTGCGCTGATGCTTATGCCTTACTACTCTGTCCGGGTGAACTCTGCCTGCAATTTGGATAAATAATCACACAACTCCTGGTTCATCATCGTCGTCTATAAAACGACATGAAAAAGGTGGCAACATGAAACCAGGCTAGCTGGCGGCCGAAAACGAACCACCAGACGGCAGACGCTCATCCTCATCCATTGTAAAGCTCTGCCGGTGGGGATACGACGTTGCTCACTTCCCCTCAATATGTCGAGGCCAACAGATGGATATAATTCCCAGGAATCACATTTGTTCGCCCATCCCCTCGTGTTGGGAGGGCATCGATCCCAGTGTCATCATCGGGGCGCAGTATATTTATACGCCTCGTCCCTGCACCATTCCTTCCTCAGGCGGCGCCCATCGACGCCGGCGATCCACTCGGTGCCTGAGAAATGCCGCGGTTCTGGAGGACGACTCACAAGAAGAGCACCACCACCTTGTCAGACGCCTTATCTGTGAGTAATTAATTTTATAAAAAAAGAATCGTGTGATGAATCAGCGGTATGATCGTCACTTCTGATAGATTCAGCTTGCTAATTGCCTATGCTTCTTTTTCTTTTTTCGTGACGACCAATACAATCAATGCAATGCAAGACCGTGGAGATGAACGTGCACATGGACTGCGACGGCTGCGAGAAGCGTGTGAGGAAGGCCATGTCCAGGCTGCAAGGCACGCACGTCCTGCTGTGTACTCCTGTTGCATTTTTCTTTTCGAGAAACAACAACGAAATTATAATGCTCGTACTGGTGACCATTGTGACCACCAATAACTATGTCTATATGGCAGGTGTGAGCTCCGTGGAGATCGACATGGAGCGGCAGAAGGTGACGGTGACCGGGTACGTGGACCGGCGGGAGGTGCTGCGGGCGGCGCGGCGGACGGGGAGGGCGGCGGAGTTCTGGCCGTGGCCGTACGAGGGCGAGTACTACCCGTTCGCCATCCAGTACCTGGTGGACGACACGTACCTGCCCACCGACAGGTACTACCGCCACGGCTACAACGACCCCATGATCGGGTCCTACCCCTGCCACGCCTTCACCCACATCCTCGACGACGCCGCGCTCGCCGTCTTCCACGACGACAACGTCCACGCCTGCGCCGTAATGTGATGACGATATCATAATAACCACAGTAGAGAGTATTCACAAGCCAGAGCTGTCCATTGGCCCTGCAGCCAAAAAGTGATAACAAACTCGTTGTTGGCATGAATATAATTCCTAGTAAGTATTTGGTTCCTGGAAGAGATCTAATGTCATACACCTGCAGCTGCAGGGCATGAACAATAATGTCCGAATATGCATGCGTGATCTGATGGATTAGCAGACTGAGGTACGATAGGTTGATTTTGCATACAGCAAGCCCGCCGGGGGTTTAATATTCGTAAACATGATGATATATGGTATGATAGATTATCAGTTCCGTTCACGTATCGATCCGATGCAAAAGTGCAATCGGTATTTGCCTGTCCTTAGCAAATGCGATATGTCCGTGAACAGCAAAACCGTGAGAAATATGCGTCATAGTCTCAAGATAGATATGAGCCCTAAAGACGACAAAGAAAAGAACTTTGTTCACTTGGTCTTCTATACTCCTATTTGCACTGGTCTGTTCGTTTTGTCAGGGAACTTGTGCTGAAGACACGGAATCAGAACCGGATCGGTGGTAGGAGCAGAGGTTGCATTAACAATTGATCTGCTTTATTTGCTCCAAATCCGCAAACCTGTCTACCAATTGCTCCCTCTGAACTTCCAGAAATCTCCTCTCGAACCTCTGTAACCCCATGACCAAACAACTTGGAAAATTACACGAGTTACCAAACACACATGATCTCATCCCATCCATCTCCTACCACCGGGACTGGTGCCACCAACAGCAGGACAGACGCCGTAGCATATCAGCTGATTTCTGATGCATGCAAATTTTCATTTCGTCAGGCTTGACCATGCCACACATGGTAACATCATACCAATACATGCTCTAAACTAACGATGCCCGAAACGGACATACCGTAGCGGAATAAGTATGGTGCAGAAAAATTTTGAAAGAAAAAAAACGAAACACTGTAGCGTTGCATGCCTAGGGCGCGCGGGAGGCAGGAAACCTCCCCGCGTTATAGAGTAGTATTATACCAATACATGCTCTAGACTTGTGGTAGATTCAGTGGTTTTCGGACATAATTTATACGCAAACCAAAACGCAAAAACCATCCAACAATCACGGTGTCCAAATCATGAACGAGCTCGCAAACATGCGTCACATCCGCGGATGTCAACTCTCCAGCCCGGCGGCTGTCCAATTTGCTCGTGAGAAACATGCCTCGCCTCGCATGACAAGTCCAAACCGAGCAATGATCTCAGCCGTGTCGACCAGGCCCCAAACCTGGCCTACTGTTGTGAGTAAAAGTGAAAGTGAAAAGTAACAATGGGATGAATGGAAATGGATAATCTCATTGATGTGGGGACTGTTCTTTTATACATGGGGAAAAGGCATGGTTGCCTTTTGGAGGCACCCCTTCGGGAAGGGTTGGCCCCTTGGAGGCACCCTTCCGTGAGGCGGTTCCTCCCTTTTCTCTAATTAACACCTAATTATAATTAACTACTTAAGTACAATAATTGATCACTAATTAATCCTTCAATTAATTTCTTAACACTCCCCCTTGATCAATTGCTTCTTGAGATCTTGTGAACAGTCCATGAGTGAATCCTTTATTCTTCAGGAATTGTATAGGAAAAACTCCTCCAAAAACCCTGTGGGAAAAACTTGAGGAGAACCTAACTTTATGTGTATATGCCATCAAAACTTCCTTTAAAACCCAGTGGGAAAAATAAAAATGATATGGCATATGTGATTATGTCTCTTTGTAAACTTATATGAGAAAAACCTTGAAAGGAAAAACTCATAATAAAGTTTGAAATCAATAGTATGATCCGTGGATCATATTTTAGATAATCTCCCCCAAAACCCGATGGGAAAATATGAGGAGAAACTATATGTCTTGAATATCATCCCTTTAAAAACCCTGATGGGAAAAAATTAGATGATATCACATATATGATTGCTTTGAGAAGCATATTGCCTCATTAAAAACCTATATATAAGAAAAACCTTGATAGGAAAACTTATTAGGAAAAGAGTACAATATATGTGTATATAATCGGAAGATTATATTTGGGAATTGATTACTCCCCCTGATGCTTGCAAGTCCTTAAGTCGTCTCATACCAATTCCAAAAACATATTTCTGGAATAATGAAGTTGGTAGAGATTTAGTAAATAAATCTGCAAGATTGTCACATGACTTAGTTTGCAATATATCAATTTCCCCATTTTTCTGTAATTCATGAGGATAAAATAATTTAGGAGCAATGTGCTTTGTGATATTGCTCTTTATATAACCTGCATCCATTTGTGCAATGCAAGCAGAATTATCTTCATAGATAATTGTTGGATCCGTGATCGGTCCAATATCACATGACTGTTGTATGTGATTAATCATTCTACGAAGCCACACACATTCACGTGATGCTTCAAATAATGCAATTATTTTAGAATGATTTGTAGATGTGGCTACTAAAGTCTGTTTTGATGACTTCCAAGATATAGCTGTCCCACCATGTAAGAATACAAAACCAGTTTGAGACCTGGCATTATGTGGATCAGATAAATAGCCGGCATCTGTATATCCAATCATAGTCTTGTCTTGGTCAAATTTGTAAAATAGGCCAAGATCAATTGTACCTTGTAAATATCGGAAAATATTCTTAACTCCTGTCCAGTGACGTTTGGTTGGTGCTGCGCTATATCTAGCCAACAAATTAACCGCAAATGCAATATCAGGTCTTGTGCAATTTGCGATATACATAAGTGCTCCAATAGCACTTAGATACGGGACTTCTTGTCCTAGTATCTCTTCATCATCATCCTTTGGTCTGAATTGATCTTTGTTGATATCAAGAGATCGAACGACCATAGGTGTTTTAGCTGGATGAGATTTATCCATATTAAATTTCTGCAATATTTTCTGAATATATGCAAATTGATGAATTAATATCCCTGTAGGGAGATGCTCAAGCTGAAGGCCTAAGCAAAATTTGGTTTGACCCAAATCTTTCATTTCAAATTCCGTCGTAAGATGTTTGCGTGCTTCATCTATATCTTGTGTATTTCCAATGATGTTGAGATCATCAACATACACAGATATAATACAAAATCCTTTTGATGATTTCTTGATGAATACACATGGGCAATCATCATTGTTGGAAAAACCCTTCTGTAGAAGGAATTCCTTAAGTCGGTTGTACCACATTCTTCCCGACTGTTTTAAGCCATAAAGTGACTTTTGAAGTTTTACACAATACATGTTGCGTGAATGATTCTTATTCGGAATATCAAGTCCTTCAGGAACTTTCATATAAATATTCGAATCTAGTGACCCATAAAGATATGCTGTCACTACGTCCATGAGATGCATGGATAGACCTTTCTGTGCTGCCAATGATATTAAATATCGGAAAGTTATTCCACTCATAACTGGAGAGTATGTTTCATCATAATCGATGCCGGGTTTCTGCGTAAACCCTTGTGCTACAAGCCTCGCTTTGTATCTCACCACCTCATTGTTTTCATTTCTTTTACGGATGAAAACCCATTTTGATCCTACGGGAAAAATGTTACGAGGAGTAGGTATTACTGCGGAAAATACCTCTCGTTTCTTGAGCGAGCGCAATTCTGCGTCAATTGCTTCCTTCCATTTGATCCAGTCTGAGCGCTTGATGCACTCTGCCATGGTCTTAGGATCTGGATCTGGTTGGAGGTCACTTGCAATCTTAGACGAGAAATAAATGTCGACAACTGTAGTCTTTCTATAGAATGATTCTCCAGAATCAATATAGTTGATGGAAATTTCTTTAACCCTTTGTGACTCTTCAATATTTCCCGTTGTATAAGAGTCAAGGTCTTCCGATGTCCTAGCACATATATTATTTGTGTACACATTTGTGCTAGGAATTTGATGTATCTGTTGAACATCTGAATTTGGATTTTCATTATCCAATTGGTGTCTATCAACTTGATGTTGACTTGCATTTACTGTTTTGGAAGTAGACTTCCTTTGATTCCGCGGTGGCTTCTTTTGAGCCTTATCCTTTGTAACCATACTTCTCCCCCTCTTATTTTGATTTGGGAGATTTTGAGTAGGAATTACTACTCTTTCTGGTACATTAACAGCAGGATTATGAGATTTTGTGACACCTTTATAATCAGTAAATGCGTCTGGCAGGTTATTTGCAATGTTTTGCAAATGTATGATTTTCTGAACTTCACGTTCAGATTCTATAGTACGTGGATCATAGGATTGGATACCTCTGGCATCCCAATTTATTTCCTGGCATTCTGAATGGTACATTGTGTCTCCCCCTAATGCCGGGAAATTGTCCTCATCAAAGATGCAATCAGCGTGACGGGCAGTAAATAAGTCCCCTGTAAGGGGCTCGAGGTATTTTATGATTGACGGTGATTTATACCCCACATATATCCCCATTTTTCTATGGGGGCCCATTGATGTACGCTGCGGTGGTGAAATCGGTACGTATACAGCGCAACCGAATTTTCGCAGATGGGAAATATTTGGTTGATTTCCACGTATTAATTGCAACGGGGAAGCCGTATGATATGCAGTAGGTCTTAGTAGAATCAAGTCAGCGGCGTGTAAGACCGCATGACCCCAACATGATGTTGGTAATTTGCAATTCTGTAGTAATGATCTTGCAATTATTTTGATTCTCTTGATAAGAGATTCGGCTAATCCATTTTGTGTATGTACGTAAGGTACAGAATGTTCCACATTTATGCCTAAAACCATACAATAGTCATTGAAGGCTTTTGATGAAAACTTAGCAGCATTATCCATCCTGATTGATTTTATTGGATTGTCCGGATGGTGTGCTCTTAATTTGATAATTTGAGCAATGATCCTTGCGAAAGCATGGTTTCTAGTGGATAATAAACACACATGGGACCATCTTGTTGATGCATCAATAAGTACCATGAAGTACCTAAATGGCCCAGTTAATGGATGAATAGGACCACAAATATCTCCTTGAATGCGTTCAAGAAATTGTAGTGGTTCAGCCCTAATCTTAAGATAAGAGGGTCTTAAGATTAATTTTCCCGTGGCACATGCGGTGCACACAAACTCTGAAGGTTTGAGAATTTTGGAAGTTTGCATGTGGTGACCAATTGAATTGCCGATAATTTTTCTTATCATCCCGATTCCAGGATGACCTAGGCGATCATGCCAAGTCTTGAAGATATCAAGATTTTGAAAAATGATCTTGTATGCAACATGTTCTACGGGTTTAATGTATGTGAAATACAATCCAGTTGATAGTGAAGGAATTTTCTCAAGCGTTCGCTTGGCATATCCGTCATGTTTAGTAATGAATAGATATTCATTTTTGTTGTCATCATGGGTTTCAATATGAAAACCATTACGACGGATATCTTTGTAACTCAATAGGGTACGAGTTGAATCTGGATACAGGAGTGCATCCTCAATTGCTAATTGAGTTCCCATAGGGAGAATTAATATGGCTCTACCTGAACCAATAATCACAGCATCGCGGCCTGCGATGGTTGTGACATTTCCCTTACTCTTAGTGAGAGTTTGGAAATATTTAATATCCCTGAGTATGGTGTTAGTGGTACCACTATCCACTAAACAAAATTCTTCCTCCATTTGGATTGATCCCGTAATATAATTCGGTGGATGTGAGGCCTATTGGCCTCTGTTTTTTCTTTCCTCTGTTCTGAGCCTTCTTGCGCAGTGGAGAGACAAAATGCTGATAACGTGTTGTGAGTAAAAGTGAAAGTGAAAAGTAACAATGGGATGAATGGAAATGGATAATCTCATTGATGTGGGGACTGTTCTTTTATACATGGGGAAAAGGCATGGTTGCCTTTTGGAGGCACCCCTTCGGGAAGGGTTGGCCCCTTGGAGGCACCCTTCCGTGAGGCGGTTCCTCCCTTTTCTCTAATTAACACCTAATTATAATTAACTACTTAAGTACAATAATTGATCACTAATTAATCCTTCAATTAATTTCTTAACACCTACCACGGTCAGCCGCAACCACAACGCAAAAACGACGTTTTCCAGAGTCGAATCGGCTCCAGAGATCCAGTTTGAGGCCAACTAATTATTAATCAATTGATTAATTAACGGATAAATTCATAAATTTAATCCAGGCACGGGTGCACAACGCGCGAGCACAGACGGACACCAACCTGTATTGGAGCGACGAAAGCGACGCGACATCGCGACCCACCCGTATAAAATCCTCGCCGTCCGTCACCGCCGGATCCCACCAAGACCACACGATTTCTGTCGCTGTCGGAGAGAGAGAGAGAGAGAGAGAGGAGGCCTTTTGGTGTCGCCCTGTCCTTTTCTCTCTTCGCGCCGGGCGGCGATGGCGGCGGCGCCGGCGCCCCTGCCGGCGGCCGTCGCGGGTTGGTGGGAGCGCGTGAACGGCTCGCCGGCGTGGCAAGACGGGATCTTCGGTGGCCTCGCCGTCCTCTACGGCATCATCGCCGCCGCCTCATTCGTAAGCATCTCGTCTCCTTCCTCTGTTAATGTAGCTAATTAGCTATACACGCGGCTAGGGGCTAGGACTCTAACGTCATACCGTCCAAGGAACAAGCCTGTACCGTTGATGCCCTGATGTCATGGCAGGAGAATAAATACTTGATTTTCTGCCTATTTGACATGAGTACCATAAATTTGCTGTATCACAATCAGCAAATTTTAGATGGGAATAAAGAGAGGTTTCTATGGTTTGTGTACCTTGAGCATACCAGTGTTTTGCATCCGGACCTCATGAAAGATGGGAATATATGCATAAATTTGGTTCAATCAAGATGACAAGTACGATTTGGAATAGAGATTGATAGTTGGACAGGGACTAGTGGTTACTTGTCAGTACTCATCTTTCTGAAACATTGATATCTCCTTGATAGATAGTGCAGGTGTGCATAGCATCTGAATATTTGTATGAAGTAACATTGTACATATCTTTCTTTATGCCTGCTGTTACCTCACTGATTTTTGATATCTCACTGGTTTTTTAATAAATTAAGTACTTGAGAAACACATAGCAATATGATTATAATATAACCCGCAAAAAAGTATGATTATAATATGCCATGCAGATTCAAGTTGCCAGAATACAGCGCAGAGTTCCTGAATATGGATGGACAACCCAGAAGGTCTTCCAGCTCCTGAATTTCGTGGTCAATGGGGGTACATGGTTCAATCTTTTCTGCAGAAAACATACATGCTCTGCTGTCTACTGCTTGATGCTAACCTTACTGCATTGCAAATCTGCAGCCAGGTGTTCTATCTTTGCTTGCCGTCGCCTAGTGCAGCAAGTGAACCCTCCGGTTTGCATGCCTTAACTTTCTCCTGTAACATAAATGATAATTTTCTTTTGATTGGCCGGAGTTAAGTTCCTCATGTTCATTTCTATTTCAGATCTTTCAGCATGTTATCCTTGATCTTCCGGGGCTTGCATTCTTCACTACCTATGCAGTGTTAGCACTTTTTTGGGCTGAGATACTCTATCAAGCACGAGGACTAATGACCGATCGACTTCGATCAGGTTTCTACACCATTAATGGCATTGTATATGCATTGCAGGTAAAGCAGGGTCTTTCTAAATCTGCACTGCTAGTTTAAGTAATGTATAATATGTTCATTGGGGTGATTCCACCATTATTTAGAAGCTAATCAGAACTGTGATTTTTATGAAATTTGGTAGGCAAAAAAGAACTCTATTATCTGGAAAACGTTAATGTCAAAATATATATGCTTACTAACACAAATA
This sequence comes from Urochloa ruziziensis, assembly GCA_015476505.1. Classification (NCBI taxonomy): domain Eukaryota; kingdom Viridiplantae; phylum Streptophyta; class Magnoliopsida; order Poales; family Poaceae; genus Urochloa; species Urochloa ruziziensis. The sequence continues at coordinate 859,439 of CM027123.1, read as the reverse complement.
GACAGTTTTTAGCAGCAGATGGATAGAATGGACAGAGGTGAAAGGAAGTATCTCTGATTGTCAAATAATCATCTCTTGGCACTTCCTGATTGTCTTTTATGAATGAGTACTTGGTTTTGTATTACATACGGTTGCTCGTGTTTATCTTCAGTGTGAATCTTTCTGCTTCAGTTGCTTGCATGTTTATATTCAGCCGCCTATTATGCCATCGCGGCATACTGACGAGAGTGTATCATTCAGGGTTTTCTGTGGCTATGTTTGTGGTGGAATCCAAATCATTCTATGCTAGTCATTTCGAAGTTATTCATCGCTGGCCTTTCCTTTTTCACGGCCTTGGGTTTTCTGGTATATGGAGGGAGGTAAGAACAGGAATACTGGTCGATGTTTCTTTTGAAGTTCTGATGAACTGCGATGCATTAGAATTTTGTATCGTCTTGTTGGCCAAATGGACCATCTAGGCTATATGCAAAACATGTATCCATTAGTTCAGGTTGTAATGTAGCCAATTAAGCAGCTATCTCACTGCATTGAAATATGTACTTAATGGACTCCTGGCTTGGTTGGGCAGGCTTTTCCTCATGCTGAAGTATTTCCCCCTTGACTCAAAAGGGAGGCAACAAAAGCTGAGAGAGGTCGGCAAAGTTGCCAGTATATGCTTCTGTTGTTTCTTGGCACGGTGCATAATGGTAAAGATTTTCTGTTCCCTGGCAGTTGTGCCAACGATTTTCACTGTTCATTTATGACAATTGTGCTGCATTTGCTTTGCAGATGTGTTTCAATGCCTTTAACAAAGAAGCTGACCTCGACGTTCTTTACCATCCTGTCCTTAATTTCTTCTATTACCTGGTAAGCTGCATTCTGCAAAGAATGACGAGCTCTTTTTTATTACTGTTTATATTGAAATGATCTGCTCTGCTCCAGCCTGGTAACTCCATATCGGTGTCTACTGCTATAACTCGCTGTTCTACTGTTGTTATCTTCTTCACCTGCAGCTTGTCGAAATCCTTCCTTCATCACTTGTCCTGTACATACTGAGGAGGATCCCTGCAAAGCTACAAATATCGCAGTATCAGCCCCTCAGCAGCGGCTAGAGATGAGGCGTAGGCGTTGTCATCTTGTGAGGTGAAAATGTGGTGGCCGCTGTGGAGTCTACCATTGCAAGGCCAACAACGCCCTTTGTATAGCATCTGTATAAGCAGCGATCTGAAATGTTGCTCTAGGCCACCTGTAGCTGACCCTGCTAGAATGTAATTTTTTACCTGTTGCATAATGGTATTGAATCCCGAGCATATCGAGGGAAAGCACCATTTGTAAAACTGGAAATATGTGAAAAGTTGTGCAGCAAGTTGAGTTGGACTCTAGCGGCATTGAGAGTCATTTAAGCTGATTTTTAGATTGCTTCTGAAAAAGAAGTTGTAACTTGCAATTTAGTGCGTAATGTATTAGCCTTCACTATCTTAAAGGAAAATGATGGCACCGCTGCCCAGCCGGGTGCCGACGAAGGAGACGATGCAGCGGACTGGGGGGGGGGGGCCGTCAAAGGCCACCTCACCTACCCATCGGCGCGGGCCCGTGCTCCCAACGGTCGAGCCTCACCTCACCCACCTCCGTCCGATTCCAATTTCCACCCACCTAGATTTGGACCTTGTATGCGCGAGTGTTTGATGGTGACTGCTGGGCACTTCAATCGAATGATAATACTTAATCACATTCGTTCAAACAGCCATATAATAATTTCCAGCGAAATACTCCTCCGTTCATTCTAACTTTCGTAGAGAGTCAAACTATTTTATCTTTGACCAAAATGATAGAGATGAGTTTAAAGATCTATGATACCGAATAGCTATACTATGAAAATATATTTAATGAAGAATCTAATTGTATTTATTTGATATCATAAATGTTAATACTTTATTATATAAATTTGGTTAAAGTTGAGAAAGTTTGACTCTCTAGCAAAGTTAAAATGACTTATATTTTGAAACGGACAGAGTATTTGAACTAAACCTCATGTTGAGACTGCCGCGCCGCCGGGCCCTTGAGTCAGAGTCAGAGGCCACCAGACCAACCAGCTACCGCCCAACCAACCAACCCAAGTTTCATTCCGTTCTTCTCCAATTGCCACACCAAACCTCCTCACTAAAAACTCCGCCGCCGCTCTGCTCGTTCCAATCCCAAAGCCTTGGCAATCTCCGCGCCGCAAACCCTAGCCAGTCCGCCATGGCCTTCCTCGCTCCCGCCGCCGCCGGGGCGACCACCTCCGTCCGCGCCCGCATCTACGTCGCCGCCTCATCCGGCCGCCGCTCCGTGCTCCCCGCGGCCGTCAAAGCCACGGCGAGCTCCGGCTCCGCCACCTCTCCACACCCCATCCTCTCCTCCCTCCGCATGGCCGCCTCCGCCGCCGTCCTCCTCGCCGCCACCTCCCCGGCCCTCGCGTGCACCCCCTCCGCGCCTCCACCCACTCCCCTAACAGACACGATCCAGACCGACGACCCCATCCACCAGGTCGAGAAGGTCGTCGCGGCCCACCCCGACGGCGACGACCCCATCCAGGACGCCTCGCATCAGTCCCACGAGTTCGAGAAGCTCATCGTCGAGACCGCCGCGCTCGCGCGCGCCGGCGGCGCGGAGGCCGCGCGCGCCCGCCTATCTCTATCTGCCGCCGAGGGATGCGAGAGCTATGCCGCGCGCCTCCTCGCGGCGCAGGCGCTGTTCGTGGATGGCAAGGTGGACGAGGCGATCGCGGCCTTCGAGGAGCTCGCGCGGGAGGACCCCGCCGACTACCGCCCTCTGTTCTGCCAGAGCGTGCTGTACCTCGCCCTGGGGAGGGTGGCGGAGTCCGAGTCCATGCTCCAGCGCTGCCGCGAGGTCGGCGGCGACGCGCTATTCGCGGATCCGGCGATGGTGGCCTCGGCGGCTGGTGCGGAAGCAGTTGACGCGGAGACGGGTGCAGAGGAGGAGGTAGAGCCAGAGCCGGCAGAGGTGTGAGTTGTGACCTGATCTGGACTCTGGAGCGGACGGTTTCAAAATAAGAAAGCATTTTTTGTCTTTTTTTTCCGTGAGAAAGAAGGGTAACTATTGATTAGAAAGAAATATCCAACGACATGGCTGATTTTTAGGATCAAAGTAAAGATGTCTGTGTTACAGTGCTACAACAATTTTATTCTGCCCAGTCCGAAACCTGCGAAACGTACGTTGGTGCGCGGCAACGAAGCCAAACCCGAAACAGAACACGACGCGATCAGATTCCGTTGCGTGTGACTGTGAGGAGGGAGAGCCCCGATCCTCGCAGCTTGTCCTCCACGATGGCGTCGAGCCTCTGCGCCATCTCCGGCGTGAGGTGCGCCTTCCAGTCCCCGACCTCCCCCTTCCGGAAGAAGGCCGAGTTCTTGAACGACCAGCTCTCTGTCCCGTGCAACCCGTCCCGGTTGGCCTGCACGCTCCTCATCCTGTCCATGCTGCACAGCGCAACGACAGCCTCAGGGACGCCTCCGGCCACCTCCTCGCCGGTGAACGGGCACCCCAAAAACTCGGCCAGCCTCCTCACGCTCCCCACGGCGTCCTCCTTGAGGTCCTCGTACCGGAGGAACATCACCTCCTCAGGCCGCGCCACGCTCTCCTTCCAGTACCCGGCCATGTGGTCCCACACCGGCCCGAACGGCGACACGCCGTCGCAGAACAGGTCGAACGCCTCGGCGAGTGGCGTCATGGCCGACCCCTTGGGCTTGATGTCGTCGAGGTAGTGGCGGAGCGAGACGAACGCGTCCTTGGGGTCCCGGCACAGGTACACCACGCGGCACCCGGACTCCGGCACCGACGCCGGCAGCGCCGTGAACGCCGCGTGCACGGCCAGGACCCGCGGCGAGGGCGTCCCCTCCTCGTCCTCCAGCCGGAGGAGCGGGCCGCCGTTGTAGAGGTCGTGCAGGAACGGGACCAGCTCGTGCGGGCTGGAGGCGAGGAGCGGGTGGTCGCCGTGAACGCCGCGTGCACGGCCGGGACCCGCGGCCGGGACCAGCTCGTGCGGGTGGTCGCCGTGAACGCCGCGTGCACGGCCAGGACCCGCGGCCGGGACCAGGTGGCGGCCGCGGCGCACGACGGCGTAGACGAGCGCCTTGAGCCACGTCGAGCCGGACTTGGGCATGGTGGCGAGGATGACGTCTCTGGGGCGGGCGGCGAACGTGTCACGCATGGCCAGCGTCGCCGCCATCAGGTGCTCCGGGTACCAGAACCCGCCGTACTTGCGGTACGGGAAGCACCCTTGGCCCCGCCGGGAGGCCGGGAGGGATAAGGCCTGCGACTCGTACTTTGACAAGCCATCGTCTGCGCGCCCGGCGACCATCGTCTCGCCGTGCCTGCCTCTGCGGTGCTCATGTGGATGCATGCTCAGCTGTGACTTTATATCAACATACACTAGCGCCGACAGCGGAGCTTCCCGTACCGGAAGATAGACAGCGATTTGTTCGTGTCATCTCGATTACAAAACGTTGCACGCAGGAATCGTGTTTGTTTCTATACTCAGGAGTAAGTAGGGCTTGAAACTTGTACAAATTGTGGAAAACTTAACTTTTTTATGCTTGGATACCAAAGTTTCAACGGTTGAAATGCATGATTATTCAGACGTATCTTTTCATGACGTTTACCCTGTCCAGCCAATTTTAACCAGCATACGTACTATATATATGTGTTGCATATAGTATAAAAACCAGCCAATCTTGTGTAGTCCCTGAACTGAAGTGCGAAGCGATGCCGATTACCATCGTGCCCCCGATGACCGCGACCCGCCGCCGGTGATACGGAGGCCATCGAACCTGAGCAGATTCTCCACTTGGTCCAGCTCGATGACGGCCTTGACTATCGCGTTGGAGAGGTCATTGTCGTCCTTGGCGTCGAAGAAGCGCCCCCGTTCCTTGGCGTCGGCCACGATCTCCCGCCAGATGGTCTTGCCGCTCGCCAGCGTCTTGGCGTTGCCCAGGATCCAGAGGCAATGCCTGCGACGACACGGGAACAAAGGCATTAATTAATTGGTGAATGAAACACAAAACTTTTCATCACACACACGAAAAGAAAGAAAGAAAGAAAAAACGTTAGGGATATGCGCTCACTTAGCACGCGTGAGTGCGACGTTGGTGCGGTTGACGTCGGCGAGGAAGCCGATCTTGCCGGCGGTGTTGCTCCGCACGGCGGAGAAGATGATCACGTCCTCCTCCGCGCCCTGGAACCCGTCCACGGACCGCACCTTCACCGAGAACCCCTCGTGCATCGCGTACGCCCCGCCGGCGAGCTTCTCCTGGATGGCGCGGACCTGGCCCTTGTACGGCGACACCACGCCCACGCGGATGGACTTCCTCGTCTCAACAGATTCTGCATGCGCACACCCACGTTCTGTGTAGTACGTTCATTCATGGAAGCAAATAAAAACACTTGAAACACACGGCAGGTACCTTTGAACAGCCTCTGCACGATCCGGGCGACGGCCGCTGCCTCGACGGGGTTCATCAGGCTACGGTCGTGCTTGCCGGTGCTCTCCTTGCCGCCGTCGATGTCGATGAAGGAGTAGGAGCCGTACATGGGGCCGGTCAGGTACTTCCTCTCGTACTCTCTGCTCAGGACGTTCGCGCCGTCGGATATCCGGCCGCCATAGAAGCTCTCGACGGGGAACTTGCTGATCCACGGGTGCATTCTGTACTGCTTGTTGAGGAGGTGCTTGGGCTGTCCTAGGGACACCAGCCTCTGGAATAGGCTTCTTCCAAACTCTGCATCCTCACAGATCTGTACGATTTTCATACCGTAATTTCAGTTTAGATTGACATCGAAAATTAAACATGGTGGCATGTAAAATACAATAGAAAAAAAACTGTAACCTTGCTTTTGACCAGCGCTGGTAGCTGGTACTCGTCACCGATGAGCACGGCATGACGGACCCCAGGGAGCTGCAGGGGTATCAGTGACTCGCACTCCTTCAGCTGCGCTGCCTCGTCCACAACAAGGACCTCGAACGGCTGGGCATTTGGCAAGTAGTGCAGACGGTACGAGCTAGAAGCTGTGCAGAGCACGCTCTTCGCCCTCTGGAGGAGGAAGTCTTCGATTGTTCGGTTGTCATACATGTCAGGAAGCACACAGCGAACAGACAGGAGCCGTAACTTTTGAATACACGAGGATCTTCCTTCCTTCAGCTTGAAACTCACATCGGCCTGCACCTGAGTGACCAGACTCCGGAACAATGAACAGAGTCCCCCATCTACATCATTCTTGAACAGTGCTTGTAGCTGTTCATCTGGTTCAGGCTGCACAAGTTCCCCAAACGCTTTGAGCAATGACGGCACCTCTGCCATGCAGCGAAAATTTTCTTCGGATGTTGCAGATCTAGGAAGATCATTACCAAAAGTTTCCACACAAGTGCAGAGAACATTCACGAGCGGTGTGTATTTGCTCTGGAAGTAGGTCTTGAACGACATCGTGTCTCTCTTTATTTCCCGTACCTTTTTCTCTATAACCAGTAATTGTCTCTGCATATCCTGAACTTTCTCGGCCGTCTTTTTATTAGAAAGTTGCTCTCTCTTTCTTAGATAAGGGGCAAGTTCGTCTCTAATCTCTTTCTCGTCTTTAACCAAATCACTCATCTCGTTTTCAATGCCCTCGATATACCTCTCATACTGAACCAAAGGGTGCTCAAGAAGTAGAAGCATGGAGCTCAAGGACTGTGCCCACCCTGTACCTGGCATGAAGCACTCGCGCAGACGTCGAATGCGGGAGTCCATGAAGATCTTTCCTAGGTTCCCATCCACGGCCATTCTGTCCTCGTTGCCAAACAGCACGACATCACTCAGAAAGCACTTGTTTCCGCCACTGCTGCCATCACCGGAGGATGACTCGATGAGATTAAGGACCCTAGATGCGACCTCCACCACTGCGGTGTTCGTCGGAGCGCAGGTCACTGTCCTGTGGTTCTTGAGAAGCATTGATAGCAGTAGGGCACTGATAGTCTTCGTCTTGCCCGTCCCAGGAGGACCCCAGATCAGGCGCACCGAGCAGGTCGGTTGCTGCACAGCTGAAACGCAGTCGGCTATCGCCTCAAGTTGCGAGCCGTTGAGCTCAAAAGCTTCAAGGCCACGGAGAGATGCGTCTAACAAATGCAGAGGTGTTCCCGATGACAGGTTGTATGCTTGGCCGAACTGTTATCAGAAAAACGACAGCATGTTACTGACAGTAGAGAAACAACATATGTTCACTACGTAGCTAGAGAAGTGGATTCGGATATATCTAATGATGATAAAATGTCCTGCTACAAGAAAAAGAAAATGGAATGATTGTCCCACATAAATATCAGAGCTTGAGAAAAGTACAGAAACAACATGTTCAGAACATGGCTTCGGAGGAGGATTCAGATACATATACCTTTGGATTAAGCATTTTCTCGATGATTCCAGTGTTCTTGCATGCTGCAGCGTGCACATCCAGGGCGTTCTGTATGCGGTTGTACGTGATCATGTTGATCAGGAACACCGCGAAAAGAGGCCGTCCCTCGGCAGGGCTGCGCGACAGCCTGACAACCGTGCCGTCGCCGCCCTCGGCTTTCAGCACGGAGCCGATCAGGTAGGACTTGCCACTCGGCCCCACCAGGTCCGAGCTGTGACGGGGCTTCTGATCCGTCAGCACCAGTACGTCCGCGTCTCTGGGTGCGTAGACCTGATCACGCTGCTGGGTCGATTTGGGATCGGCCTTCTTCACCACGATGCTGAAGATGGCCTGGTCAGTGGCGACTTGCTCCATCCTGACCACCTCAGCCGCCGGCGCGTGCTTGATGCCTTCCAGCGCGGAGCAGAGGTCGGCTCGGGTCTCTTCGGCCAATGGCGCCGTGAAGGATTGAAAGTAGTCCTTTAGTGAGGTGAAAGTCTTGGGAATTTTATTGACCTGCATGTCATTAGGGTAGTTTGTCCACTGACAAATTCAGGTTTATTCCTCAACGAAACAAATGCAGGTTTACCATTGACCAGATACTCCTAATGATTAAAAAATGACATAAGCATTTCTGTCGTGCTTGAAAAGCAGGCAAACGATTTTAGAAGGGAAAGCTGAAAAGGCAGATGCTCACCTTTTTCTTAAGGAGATTCTTGTTAAGGACATCCTGAATCGACCAGGAGAATATCTGCTTCTCCAGCTCGCTCTGCTCCCACGTCCCGTACCTGCTCGTCTCCTTCCCCTTGGACGACCTCGCTCGAAAGACGTGGCCATCAGGCGATTCCTGTCGCACCAGCACGACGTCGTCGTCGCTCTCGAAGTAGTCGCTCATCGCCGGGCCTCCGGCCGAACTCCGGCGAGCGAGAGAAATGCCCTGTTGTTTTCCAGAGGTGACTGCCAACGTGCAGCGGTTTGCACGAACGCAAGGCGTCGCTTCGGTGATTTATATTTTTTTTTGAAGGGAAACTGTGGGGGAGATCCCCACAGTGCTTCTTTTTAATTAATGGGTCAGGCGAAATACTTACAGGGGTATGTTCGGTGATTTATATTCTCCAGCGGGATCCTGAGTGCCGAGTAAATCTTGAGTTGGAATGGTAGGGGCCAAGCGACTGATCAATGCTAATCCGTCGTTCCACTTCTCAGTGGTTGTTGGGTTGTGTACTCCTACTTTGATGACCATGAATTCATCGTGGTGGAGTGGAGGAAGAGAGGAGAGAGCAGTCGATCCATCGGAAACCGTTGCCACTGCATTTTTTTTTTATGGCAACAGGAGCGGTTTCCTCTACTGATTATATATCAATTTAAATAAATCTAGAGTACAGGTTGCCACTGCATTGCGCGCGAAATTGACCGCCGTCAACAAATCTGGCCGCGTTTAGATTGTTTCGCGAAAAAATTTACAGTATGTCGGACACACATTTGAAGTATTAAATATAGACTAATTACAAAACTAATTACAGAGTATGTCAGTTCATCGCAAGACGAACCTAATGAGTCTAATTAATCCGTCATTAGCACATGTTACTGTAGCAATTTATTGTCTAATCACGATCTAACTAGGCTCATTAGATTCGTCTCGCGAAGTACACTCCATCCATATAATGAGTTGTTTTTTTCGACTACATTTAATATGCCATGCATGTGAGGGAACACACTCGAAAATAATTTCGCGAAACATCTAAACAGGCCACCCCCAAAGGTCATTCAGAGAAACGCCGCTAGCCTGGAAAAAAGAACCGCCGCTCCGCTACGGGCGGCGCCGATCCTGCTGTGCCGCCGGCCCTTCGCGTCCACCACCGTTCGTCTCCCTCCTTTCCCACCTTAGGCATCGTCCGGAAAGGTTGGAGGGAGTGCTGATCCATGTCTACCAATAAATTTCAGTAGATCAAAGTCTAGGTTAGGGTTAGAGTTTTTCATGTCGTGTTCCGTGGTATGGAAGATTTGTTTTCTTCTGTTGACACCGGATTTTGTCAACAATCCAATGTAATCTCAGATACTCAACCCTCTTCCTCAAGAATGGTGATGATTCCTTTGCAGCGGCGGGGATTTGCTTCCTATGGTGATGGGATTTGAAGGAAGGTTGAGTGAAGGTTCCGTTTTGAACGCGAGTGGGTGCTAGTGCGATGCTACAGCCACTAGGGCATGCTCCATGTGTCAACAATGGCGGCCAGGAAGAGGAACGAGAAGCAGCCTCCGAAGGGCTCGTTCGGTTTCATTGGAACGGTTCCACCCGGATTGAGATCAATATAGTACAAACTTCATGATACTTACAATAAGAGACCGGGATTTATTCCATGTGAAGAATCAATTTACTCATAATAGGGACAACAAAATACCCGGATTGGTTCCCCACCTCTTGACTAGTGGATTGATTCCCGGTCTCTTGTTGTCCCTATCATGGGTAAATTGGTTCTTCACCTGGAATAAATCCCGGTCTCTTATTGTAAGTATCATGAAGTTTGTACTATATTGATCTCAATCCGGGTGGAACCGTTCTAATGAAACCGAACGAGCCCGAAGGAAGACGATGAACAGGTATGTCTCCGTTATGGGCTGATTGGGCTTTTCTATCTGGACTGAGCCGTTGGATGTATGTGGTGGTCTGGCTGTTGGTTTTTTTTAGCAGGTCTGGCTGTTGGTTTGTGCGTTCATCATAAAGAAAAGAAAACTTGATCGGCCTGCAAGAAAAATGGTTGTCTCGCTTAAGAAGTAATAGTTCTGATCACGATGAGTTTTTGTTTTGGAACAATTTTGTCATCTCGTTTTATTTTTTGGATTTAGATGTCATGTGGAACTATTTTGTCATCTCATTTGTATTCGTACATGAACTAATTGTCAACTATATTGCTGGTGTATGCAACAAAATGGCTACAAGGATCAAGTATACACCAGATCATCACGATTTCTGTGTTAAAGTATGAATTAAACACCTTGCAAACAGCTAAACAGACAACTCATTGTACAAGTTGTCTCTTTAAGCTATCTGTGTACCAAAAAAGACAGCTGTATGCACTATTGTACTTGCCCTAAGTGCTCTGCTATCTTAAAAAAATCGTGCATGCTATTTTTATCGTGATGCCTTTTATTCCTTTCTGGCCTAGCACAGCGTCTCCTTCTCCTGCACTATCCTCGCCCGGAAACTCGAGAGATTCGAAACCTCCCAAAACCCTCGCCCCCAAAACCTCCCAAAACCCTCCCAATACACTCGAGAGTCGAGAGATTCAAAACTTCCAACTTCGAAGGATTCTCCATTGGACCATACTATCGATTCTTGTAGTTTCCTTTTTGTTTTTTTAAATATATATTCTTTTTTTGCGAAAATTTTACATATATATTCTTGTAGTTTCTTTTCAACACTATATACTTTTTGCACAAGGAATATGGTTTTTTTGGTATCAACTCCCACAAACATTTGCAGAAGTCTTGCGCTCCGTATTTTGGCTCCGGCTGCTAAATTTGTTTTTGCCTGAGAAAAAAAAATAGAGCCATCGACATTTAGCTTAACGATTAAGCTACTGTACGAAGGAAACGCTCGCAAGCAAAGTTCAGCAACACGCTCGAAACAGACAAGACACAACCACCCTCGCCGACGACCACACGCGCACCCTGTTCAAACGCGCAGGCAGGAGGCAGGACTGCCCCCTCACAGACCGCAGCGCGTGAGAGGGGGGAAAAAAACTCGCGAGAGATTCAAAACCTCCCAAAACCCTCGGCCCCCGCCGCCGCCGCCATGGACCGGGCCCCGCCGCGCGGCTCGCCCCGCGACGCCGTGGGCCAGCGGTGGCTCGCCGTCTTCGCCTTCCAGGCCGTCCTCTCGGCCGCCGCCTCCGCGCTCCACCTCGTCGCGTCCCCGCGGGGGCGCCGCTACCCGCTTCTCGGCGTCCCCGCCGGCCTCCTCCTCGCGCTCCACCCGCTCCTCGCCTGCGCCGCCACGGGGCTCCTCGCGCTGGCGCTCCTCCTCACCGCGTCCCCGCACCCGCGCCCTCCCCCGCTGCGGCGCCGCGCGCTCGCCACCGCACTCCTCGCTGCGGCCGGCGCGCTCTCCGTGGCCGCCTCCGCCGCGATTCTCCCCGAGGGAGCCGGGTGGGCGGCGGTCGCGGGGCTCGGCTTCCGCGGGGTCGTGCTGGGTGCCGTCTTCGCCGCGCACTACTTTGGCCGTCGGAGGTGGTTGCTCCAGTTCCCCGTCGTGCAGGTGAGTGGATTTGGGGAAAGTTAGGGTTTCTTCCGTAGATCGAATTATTTTGATTCTTCTCAAACAGGAGGCGGTCTGTAGGTTTCCACGAGACTATTGCAACAATAGAGGTTGAACTTTCAGGCTTAGGCATCACAATGGTATGCGATCAGTTACCGGCTTCAGTAGTGACATACTGACTTCAGTTATTAAACCAATGCAAGCCTTCGGTCTGTTTCTGATTTACTCTAGCGTCTGCGTGTCATACTACAGCTTCAGCATAGTTAATGATTGGTTCTACTGATCAGAGGGAGGGAGAGACATTATTCTGTTTTGAGATGATTTATCAGACTTGTACTAGCATAGGCCTGAAAGTCATTCAGGAGTTGTTATGGCTGAATTTACATACATACTGTGGATCATTCCTTCTATTTACGTTGGTTAGGTGTGTTTACCCAACTAGATTCACCCTTATGCGGTAAGTTGATGCATGGTGGCTAGTTGTGACTTCACATGAAGTTTACAATCGATAATTCTTTGAAAGGTCTGTGGTTGATTTTAGCGCAAATGATTTTGGACTTGCTCACTTGCTAATACTTCAGAAAAAAACTTAAATCATTGTATCTCCTTGAAAAGAAAATACTTCAGTTTATGACTTGTTTTGCCCTGTAGACTCATGGTCGTCTATCAAACACCACTATTAATTGCATCATATAGGTAAATGTTCCTGTCAAAAGTCTAAACCTGAAAGGGTCATCTAATTGCAAAACACAACTTGCTAAATCATCACTTATTTTTGGATTGTGCACTACTCCATCCATTTCCTTTTGAGTATTTGAAAATGTCAAGCTTCGTATCTTTTAACTAGCAATTAGTCAAATGATGCGCATGTATTCTCGTTACAGTATTCATTTTGTGGCAATCGATAGTATATCGTAAGTGAAATTAATGGTCTACTGGGTATATTTTCAATTGCTTTTCCAAACTCCAAATACACTGTAAAAGAGAAAAAAACATAGGAGTATCCTTTAGTTCCTTGTACCAGTCACTTAAGCATTGAGCCAGTACTCTTAATTGCTACCTCTTTTTTGTGCAGCGGCCTCTATTCTATGGATTGAAGATGGGGCTTCTGCCGTCTGGGAAAAGAGCCCTAAAAGTGTCGCTTCAGGCCTTCTGCCTTTCCTTTGTCCTGATTCTACTTCTTCCTCAGCAAGTCAGAATTGGAGGCTCCATTGGAAGCCAAATACTTACTCAGATCGGAATTTTTATTGTGACTGCTGGTGTTTCCTTCTGTTTGGAAATAAGCCATCATTTTGTCCAGGTTTGTTATTTTTTGGGATCAAGTCTTCAGTGTTTGAAGCGTGACTCACTTGGAATCTTTTGATATGTAATTCAATTTCCCTTCCAAAAAATTGCAGGTTGTACATACAAGGAGGTGCAGTTTTGCTCCACCTCAGAGCACTGCCGCTGCAGAGACTAATCCCACTGAATTTATCCTGGAAACATTGGAACAAAGTGATCCACGATCATTAATACAATATCTTGCTTACCAAGATTTGTGTGCGGTATCTGAGTGTAACTTGGAACCTTGGCGCCGAGCTGCCTTCTTTGAAGAATCTGGTGAAACTTATAAAAGAATTGTGACAGCTTGTTTGAAGCCACTTGAGGGCTTTTCCTCAAAAATAGCTCAAGCCCTTGAAGAATATGAACCAGATAATATATCACAACAGTACATACTCTTCAGTGCATTTGATGATTCTCAGGTAAACACGGACTTGTACATTGGACTCCTTTTACTTCTGATGCTGTATTTTCTGCTGTGAATTTCCTGTTGTTATTCTTGTTTGTGCTTGGGGTACACATTGCATTCATTTCCCATATGGAGCACACCGAGCAAATTGATAGAGCCTGCTGTTAAATTGTTTGAATCTTTGATTCTTCTTTGTTTGTTCATGCATGAATTTTTTTGTTACCGTTAAAAGCATCCGCTTTATAAACCTTGCATCTGTGTATAAACTTAGTTTGATATTGATTTATTAAATTAACTCTTTCGAATTGAAGGTCTGCATAAAGATATGGTACAGTGTATACAGATGCCTTGTGGAGTAGTTCACATGTTTCAATGTTGTATACTGCAAGCTATTGAATACCGTGTAGTTTATGTTTTGCTTATAATGCCCCGCCTGATGAATTATGAAACATAGGAAACCCAATGTTTCTAATCTTTAGGTACTATTGTATTAATCAATAACTTTTGGTGTGTGTTTTGGCTGATTGGCCCTGAAAAATCATTAGTTGCATTCTGGCGAGAAATTACCTGCTCCAATGTAACTGGATATGGTGGATTAACATTTCTATTTTTGGTTAATAAAGGTTAAAATGCATACAATAGTATTTGCCCAGAATGGAACTGCTAGCAGGAAGGATTCACAATGGATTCTTGCAAAGCAAGATCCATTCAGTAGCAGCCTTTTGTTTTTTTTGGTATTTGGGGTCAACATGTATAGTTTCAATCCTTTGTTTCACGTTATTAAAGCATTCATGTAGTACATTTTTTTTGGAAAGAGTGGCAAAAGCTTCGCCTCAAATTAATTAGGGGATGTAGTAATAATTTTTAAAATGCAGTTTTTATTTAGTGTGGGGAATACATTACAGATGTTACCATTCGTGTTGAGCATGTCGTTTTTTCGCTTGAGGCTATAAAATGTTTCTAATTGTTGATAATTGGAGTCTCAAAATGAAATTTTGTTTTCTTATTGGTCCTTTTGTGTCACGGGGCCAATGCTGCTTTCATAAACTAATGCCTAATGAAAGATTGTTTTCTGTGACTTGTTGAATGTAGATATGCACATGGTGTGCTCGTACATTGGCAGGATTAACTGCACGCTCACGCCAAGAGGATCGTTATGGAGTTGCTCAGCTCACTGGCTGCAATGCTGCTGTGATGACCACATTGCTGTCTGCTCTAGTGGCAATTGAGGCATGTTTAGGAAAGAAAACAAACCCACTGCCTATGCACTTGGGTCCTGAAAACATTAGGTTGGCTCACTTCTCCACAGTACGAAGACCCACTGGAACCGCAATTGCAAGCACGGAAGGTGGTTTGCACAAGAAAGCTTATGCCATGGCGGATGTTCTTCGAACTTCAGTTTATCAAATAGTTTCAGCATTCATCGATGACTTGCGAGCAAATGCAAAACCAGCAAGTTTGGAGAAGAATTGGATCAGTGAAGGGAGAAAGCCTATATATGGTTCTCAAGCAGTGTTGGTTCAGAAGTTGAGTTTGTTTATTGAGTACCGTGCTGTCTGAACTTGGTCCGATGGCTCTCAGATCCTTAACTGCACATCAGAGCATGCTTGGATGGAAGTGTTGGTTTTTCGAACTTTGTTCAGGAACCATAGTTTTCCGCTAGAACCTATGAAAGAGATGGATTTTTTCCATTCACAATTTTTTCGGAGGGGAAAGTGACATTGACTGTTTTCCCGTGGGCTGCTGTGCAGAATTCACTTCAGCAGGTTCACTGTACTTCGGCATCTTGGAAGGTGCTTCTCTTGGGAGTGAGAAACTATAATGCAGTGGATGCGTGTTTGTACCTTGAGTTGTATCCTTGCACACTAAAAGGTTAAAATTGTATCATGCATGGGAGAGGGAAACTGTAATAGACTTGTCCAACTTTTTTTGATGGCTTATCAGATTTGCGACACTGAAACTGTTACTGTTAATGTGGTTTAGTCAAAAAAGGAAAAATGATTGCAGGTTGATCCTGATCCAGTTCATGGTTTTCATATAGAAAACTACAGTACACTCCAATGTCCCTGGAGAATGTTCTGTCAAGTCTGTGATTTGCGACAGTGATTTGGCAATTCAGTATGATGAAAATGTGCTGAAATGTTTGTTGCTCAAGACATGAAAAATTCCATTCGAAGTAGCATTCTAATTGAACCGTGGATTTACATTACAAAAGCTCCCGAACGCATCGGGAAACAACAAATGGCATCGCCTTGGCTGTTAGTTGAGGGCTTGAGGCGTGTGGTGGATGCGGCGCCGCGTAGCTGTGTGCCTTGGTTGGCCCCCATCAATGTGAAGCGCAAGCAAAGCCAATTCCCTCAGCTAACAACCAGGACGTTGCCTGGTACGCCCTCGGGCCTGGGCACCGCGGCCATTGGCGCGGCTGCCGCGAGCGCGCCGCTCCTCGCAACCGCCTGCTTCCTGGCGGCGGCGGGCTTGGCGCAATGCCTCCGCGGTGAGAGGATGCGGCGGCCGCGGTGCGCGTCGAGCCCCCCGCCGCAGCTCCGTGAGGGCTTGAGGCGCTTCCGGGGTGGCTTGGCGAGGTCCTGGAGCGATCCCACGGCGGCGAGCGAGGCGAAGGACTGCGACCTGCCGTCGAAGAACCTGGAGAGGCCCCTCTTGAAGGGGAGCTGCGTCATGAGGCCCGACATCTCGAAGCTGTCGGAGGAGCCCGAGGAAGAGGTCGCGTCGTCGTCGAGCTCCGACGACGACCCCGAGGTGGAGGTCGACGAGGACTCGGAGTCCGACGGCGAGCCGATGTCCTCCTCCTGCTCCTCGCACGCGACGACGGCCGGCGGCGCCTCCGGCCTCCCGCTGTTGCGGAACAAGAAGTAGGCCTCCATGATCCAAAACCTCCGACCCCGATCGGCGATCAGAGCAGACGAGAAGCAAGCAGCGATCAGGGAGGCAGAGAGGGAGACAGCTGAAACGGCGAGGCGGGGACGGCAGGTATAAATGGATGGAGCTTGCTTGGTGTGGTCCGGGGAGGATAAGAACGCGACGGGAGGAGTCAGCGGACGCGCGCGACAGGTGGGGATAAACCTCAAGGAGGCCGGTTTCTTTATTTATTAATTAACGCGATGGATTCGGCATTATCAATCCCCCTCGGCCTTGCCGTGCCGCCGTGGACAGCTATTTCTTTCTCGCAGGTTTTTCTTTTTTTTTTCTTCGGGCAACGATCGGGAGAGGATAAGGGCGCCACATGGTTTGGAAACCCGCGTGCGCTTCAGCGCTTGGGCGACCTGACTCGGTGCGCTGGGTACGGGGGAGCAAGCAGGGCCGACCGCTTTCGATTCCCTTCTACGGAGTACTACTACAGTACAAGACTTTTGGGGAGGGGAGAGACTGGAGAGCGCCTCCATTTTGATTTTCAAATTGACCTGCGCGGCCAGTGTGCGTGGCATCCCTATCGCCTGCAATACGTTCATCTGCTGCTGCTGCTCCGACAGGCGGGGGGTTTATCTTTCTTCCGGGAGAATTTAAATTTACCTGCCTCAAAATGAAAGCCGTGTTCTGGTTTTTTTTCCTGAGGTGCAACTTGAAGTACAGTAGCAAAAGAGTAGAAACTCCTTTTTGGAAAGACGGCCAATTACGATTATCTGGAAATTTCTCAAAGCAGTGTACGATATCGTTTTGCAGGTACCTGTCTGATTTTGCAAGCCAGGGAAAAAACAATAAACGCATGCGAGTGCATGTTCACCCCTAGTGGACCAAAATATCTGTTCCTTGGCTAAAAGGAGAAACTAAAAAGACAATTGCAATACTGTATCTTGCCTAAAGTGCTGCAGATTAGATATGACACTAGCCGTGCTACATTTATACTACATATATGACACATGCCATATGATAATCTAAGAGTGGAACAAACAACTTGCCCAAAGCGAGAAACAGCACGAGAAAGTAGCTGCCGCGACCATTAGAGACGTTACTGTCTTCATCTAAAGGGAGATTAAAGCGACACCAAAGAATTGGTGAAGATGTTGTTTGGTCTCGACGACGCTCCCGCTAAGCAGATGCCCTCCTGTGCGGAGCTGACTCAGCTTGGCCTAGTCCTGTCCCCCTTGACCACTAACCTATGGTCCAATCTTCGCTTTTGTCCACACCTTTTTTTTTCGACAGCATTGTCTATTCCTGTACCTTATCTCGAGAGCTTTCCATGATTAATTACTCTGTGACCGTCAAATCAAACCGTCCCCAATAGCAAAATGTTGTCACAACATGAGGTTCAGACCACAGGAGTAAACCCTTATCTGCAATGTCTTGGACAGTAGGTAGTCATGCCATTCATAATTTCATACACGGTTCAGATCTCTCAGTATGGGTTAAGCATCTTGCTAGAGTATACGGCAAATGATCCCAAACGTTTTCGCCAAAGAGCATCGCGGAATACGCTAAAGGAATACAATGAAAAGGCACCATGATCAACAAGCGAGTCAAATAAAACGATTTCAAATATTCAGCTCGGGTAATGGTAGAGAGAAAAATACCATATCCATTCTTGGGCTGGCCTGCGGCATGAGCTTATCTGCTTAAGGAGACAAACCATAGTCTATGACAGGTTAGTTAAAGCTGAAGACCGGAGCTAGTGCGGCTAATCGATTACGCTTATCCACAGCGGCGTGTCGACTGAAGCAGAAATCTAAGCAATGGCCTATGGACATGGTCACATGGCTGTGGGACAGATTATCCTAGTCAGACAAAGATTAGTACTCCTAGCATGTTTTTGTGCGACAGGTTTGTAAGTTTAGGGCCCAGACGTGACAAGCGGCGTAAGAAAATGAGGACATGGTGACGGGTGCATTAGGTCAATAACCCAAGCATTGTATTTCCACGCAGAGGCGACGGTTTTAGGCTGTGTTTGTACTCCAATTTTTAGCCATAGCTTCCAATTGAGACATCTCCAGCATGCTTCTAAAATAATTAAGATTCTCGAATTATTTTCGGAATTTATGCTCGTTTCTCCAAGAACTTTATAATACCATGCGTGTTGAAAAAAATAATGGTGGAATCCCATTTAGTCAGAACATTACAACCTTAAAAAAAATGGCGCCGACAACTCTGCCAAGGAATCGGAAAATGATTCCTATTTTAGAGTATCTATAAGAGTCTCTCTAAAACTCGCTCTCTAAATCATCATTCAGAGAGTCATTTGCATAGAAATCGTTTTCTATATCTTTCTGTTTTTCAACAGCCTTTCTATATCGTGCATGCACTCTAGAGAGTTATTCTCTTTTCTATATTTTGCTAGCGAGAATGACTATATTTGAATAACCAAATATAGAAGCTGTTGGAATGTATCGAAATCTCTAAAATTAACAATTTAAAAGAATTTAGAGACTCTTTTGAAGTTGCTCTTCGTCATGACGCCGGCTGCTCTATTTTCCTTTTCACGGGACGTTGGCTGCTTTCATGGGCCGGATAAAATAAAGGCGCTGGTCTGGCAGTGGGTGGCACGGAGGCGTGGCCAGCATTTAAGCTGGGCCGTGTACGTGGTCTAATGAAATGGGCTGGGCTTATCAGGATACTAGTAGAATATACGGCCTGTTACAGCTTACCAGCTATTGCGCTCCTGCAGTCTCAGAAATCCGACACAGAGGACACAGCACGTCCCAAATTCAAAAGTTGATCAACAGGGTTCCCTCAAAGAGGAGGGGAAAAAACAAGGACAGCTCAGCAGCAGCCATGTTCAGATTCATCACAATAACACCAAGAATATTAGAAATGTGAATTAACATCATATCTTCAAGTAAGAAGTTTCAGATATGCTGTTAGTCAGTTTCAAACCACTGATACAGACAGTCAAGCAGATGCCGCAGCACATCTGCAAAAAGCAAACCACAATGGCAAGAAGCCTTAGCAGAATAAAAAAAAACAGACAATCGTGAATTAACAGCTGGTACATTGGTAAAGAAATATGTCCACAGACATGCTGTTCAAGTATTGAGGCCAGATTCAAGTTTCAACCACCCTTGATCATACAATTGCCGACACAAACAACTCCAGATTTGAGGGGAGGGGGGAACAAATCAAACCAACCGCTAAAGAATGGAAGGAAACGAACTGAAAACACAAATGCGTGAAGAGAAAGGAATTTCAGGACCTGAATTAACACATAACAGCATGCTGTACCGAATTAAACATCACCAGGAGTTGAATCGAAATCGTGATTCAAGGTTTCCTAGAAGGAGCTGACTGTCCTTTTAATCAGGGAACTGCCAAGAGGATTGCAGAAAACGAAATCACAACAGTAATCATAGAACGGTCGACATTTCATTGCTGCGAAGGAATCCAACTGAGATACAACTGGAAGTTGAACTATTAACACTACTACCACAGGAGTACATAGCATCCACCACCTAGGAACGAACCACCACAGATCTATGAATCTGACCTCTCTCTACATCACCAAAGGAAAAGCACAGCACATGGAAGAGGGAACCCAGAGGAAAAAGCACCACCACAAACAGCTGCAGACCGAGACGAAGGATGGGGACGCGCGCTCAGCCGCCGAATCCGTAGAGGGTGCGGCCCTGGCGCTTGAGCGCGTAGACGACGTCCATGGCGGTGACGGTCTTACGGCGGGCGTGCTCGGTGTAGGTGACGGCGTCGCGGATGACGTTCTCGAGGAAGATCTTGAGCACGCCGCGGGTCTCCTCGTAGATGAGCCCCGAGATGCGCTTGACACCGCCCCTCCTGGCGAGCCTCCGGATCGCCGGCTTGGTGATGCCCTGGATGTTGTCGCGGAGCACCTTGCGGTGGCGCTTGGCGCCGCCCTTGCCCAGCCCCTTGCCGCCCTTGCCGCGCCCAGACATCGCCGGTGCAGGAGAGGAAGAAGGCTCTTGCTGCCGCGAGGGGGATTTGGTGGAGGATTCGAATTCGCTGGCGGTGGCTGCTGGTGTGGCGGATCCGTGGATTTGGGGTGGGATTTATAGGGGGAGTTTTGGGAGGGAGCGGCGGAGGGAGATGGGGAAATTTTGGGCGGGATGTGCTTTTTGGTGCTTGTGCTGTTGCCGCGGATCGCTGACATGGAGACACTCGATCCGTGGGTGTGAGGCTTGCAGCCGTTGGATGTGATCTGATGGTGGACGACTCATTGGCTGCGGTTGGGGCGGATCGATGACGTGGCAACGGTGTAGTGGTCCGCCGTTGACGGGGCCCGTCCGTTGCCTGCCACGCAAAAACACAGAGCAGCGAGCGCATCTGTTTTCGACTCGTGCTCGGTGCCTCCGCCGCAACATCGATCGATCGCATGGCCTGCGCCGGCGCAGCGCGGAAGGTCTCGGCGGTGCTCTACCACTACCCGTGCCCGGACGGCGCGTTCGCCGCGCTCGCCGCCCACCTCTACTTCTCCGCCGCCGCCCGTCCCGTCCGCTACTTCCCCAACACCGTCTACGACCCCATCAGGTAGCCCCCCACCGAACTAGAAGCTGGCATGCCTTGTTTCCCCTGCTCTTTCGCACAGAGATTGTTATCCGCTGCAAACCCTGGGTCTGCTGAGACCTGCAATGCTGCAGCAAGTACCCGCGTTTCAGCTGCTCACTCTAGCAGTGCTGTAGGCTTTACCCTATTGCAACTACATATCTGATTATAGCTGCAGACTTTCGATTTCGTTGATTCCAGTTTCCAAATGTGTGGTGATCTGATTGTGAACGGTGCTACATTATATGTCGAACAAGTGCTCAAGTGCACATAACACAGTAAACGTCTCATGTCTTAACTGATTCTAGGCAATTTTAAAGCTCAGCTTCCAACTATTGGAGTTGTGTTTTGCTGGGGTTGAGGATTCAATCTAGATTTCTGGGCTAAGTTTATCATAATCAAAGCACAGCTAGATGGAACTGCCTTAACTGTTAAGGGTTTCACTAAAGCATAGAATTTACAGTACCTCTTTTAGTGGGATGCTTATGGTGGCGAAACAATCTCTTGTGCTGATGTTTAGCGTCCTACTGCTATGACATTATTTTTTTTACCATCTGTTTTGTAGGAGCGATTCACTTCCATTGGATGAAATAAAAGATGTTTACCTTCTTGACTTTGTGGGACCTCCTGGTTTTGTCGAAGATATAGCCCCTAAGGTTGAAAGGTTTGTAAGCATTTGCACACAGTTTTCATATCTGAGGTTCTTTTTTTTTTCCTGGGAGTCCTGTGGATTTTCTGGATGTTGTTTTTTTTGGAATCTGGCGCAAAGTTAAGCACTAAGGGCAGAGAGTCAGAATTGATATATGTAAGTAGTTGTGCTGAAGGTACCACCATTCTTGATTCTTATAGTGTTAGAAGGACGTAATGTCATAATATAGATAAAATCACAAGTTAAGTTTGTATAAAAAATTTACAAAGCTAGCTTTGGGATTACAAATGTGAGTTGGGGTGCTACAGCTCAATTGCAGAGCACTATTTTCTGATGGCTGCACTGCAGTTTTAAATCCGCATTCTTATTGAAAAACAATGCACATCTCCTCTCCCCAATGTTCTCATTCTCTTTAATGCATATGAAGGTTTCCCCAATGTGGCACAGCTCAACAGTGATGACCTTATTTTAGGCCATATGCTGTTTCATGAAATTCATCACTCAAAAACTAAGAGATTTCTGTCTAGTTCTTTATACACATTGCAACAATTTTATGCAGTGTGAAGCTGTGAAGTTATGTATTTGGCCATTTTTATACTTCAGTCTTCTTGCAACCCCCTGTTCGCTTGAATACTATTGACCCTTAAATGCTTATCCTTTTCAGGGTGACAATTCTAGATCATCATAAGACTGCTTTTGAGAGTTTGTGTGGGAATTTCACCCTTGGGGAAAATGTGACCAAAATAATAGACATGGAGCGTAGTGGCGCGACAATTGCATTTGACTTCTTTAGTAATAAGCTCTTGGCAGAAGCCAGCATCTTACGGGATAGTGAAAGTGGTAAAGATGTAGCTGAGGTCAAATATGTACCCGACAACAAGATTGAAACGGTGCACAGGCTTTTTAAGTTTATTGAAGATGGGGATTTGTGGAGATGGAAAATTCCAAATAGCAAGGCCTTCAGTAGTGGACTCAAAGATTTGGATATTGAATTCAACGTCAGTGCAAACAGTAATTTGTTTGATCAGGTAAAGTCCTGCCTGATTTTAGTCCTTTCTTGCTGCAGTATACCTGCGTCAAAAAAAAAAGGGTTGCTCCTTACATCACATGACTCTGTTTCGTTTTTTATTAGTTGAAGTTGGCATGGTTATCATTTTTTATGAAACAGATGTTATTGCATTAAAAAATATCGGTTTCACAGTTATTGGTATCAGTTGAATAATGTTCATGGGGTCTTCTCAAAGCTTCTCTAGTCGATGGAAAGTTTTTTGTTTAAATAATCATCTGCACCACAATGTGATAAGTTACCTTCCAAATTCCCAATACAGTGTAGCTCTGTGCTATTTTCTGGTGCTTTTACACAACAATAGATAATTCAGTTCAGCCATCATATTCATTGTCATCTTCTGCTTCTAAACTTCACAATACCCTTGCTGTGACAGTTGCTGGAGTTGGATCCTGAGCATGTCATTTCCCGTGGACAAGTGACATTATCAGAGAAGCAAAGATTAATAGACGATTGCCTGGGGAAGTCCTATGAAATTTCACTGGGATGTGGCCAGTTTGGGAATTGTCTGGTAATTATGCTATACTCACAGACTACTTTTCAAAATTTCACACTTCTGTTTATTCCGAAGTTCAGCTTTTAGTTACCTTTTGTTTTGTTCAATTCATGCTCTTTCTAACATAAAAAAATGGTAAAATATTTTATTTCTTTTCCTGCCTTCGTATTCACAGGCCATACCATTTTACTAATATAGTTTTGATTTGTATGGTCCATTAGGCTGTTGATGCTGATGCTATTTCAAATTTGAGAAGCGAACTTGGACATCAGCTAGCTACCAAAAGCCATAGTTCGAATCTGAGGCAAGTTTTCTGTTTCATCCTATGATATAATGTATCCAGACTCGCTTAGCATGTGGCTTTGCAATTAACTACACCATATTATCATTACGTGAGCTGTGCCCTTTTTCAGAGGTATAGGGGCTGTTGTATACAAAGTCCCTGAGCTGAATAATGACCAGATGCTGAAAATAAGTCTAAGAAGTTTAGAACAAGAAGACACCACTTCAATCTCTCAGGTACACCGTTTCCCTTATGAGGTCTATGTCAATGGTCAAGACTGGTTCTACCTTGCAGAGGACTGACGCTTGATCTTGCTTTGCTTGCAGGAATATGGTGGTGGGGGGCATCGGAATGCAAGCTCGTTTATGTTGAGCATTGCTGAGTTTGACCGGTGGAAGGTTGGAGCTGAACCTTCTCAAACAAAAGGTGCTTAACCATCTGGCTTTGTTCATTGTTCTCTACTTCAGTTAATCTAGAAGCTTCACAGAGAAGGAAACAACATGCAGAGAAACCTATGTAGCTTGTTAAGAGGCTGTAGTGTGGGCACTTGCTTTACAAGGTTTTCTGAAACAGTCAGCATAGAGCTCTAGTCACTTACAAACCAGCTTAGACACTCTGAATAGGGCTACAGGAAGGGCTAGCTTGTATCAAGTTCCTTTTAAGCAATCGGATACGTTACATCGTAGCGATTGGCAACTGCAACTCTGTAAACACAAATGCGTCTTGTTACATGTGGTGCTATCATGATTAATATAGAGTTCTGTAAGAACCCATGGGCATTATATATCTGATGTGCCATTAGGCTTTCAACCCTATGTACCACCCCATCTGGCATCCGCTGAAACTGGAGTAAAAAAATGAAGAGAACATTTCCTCTGTGAATTCAAAGTTATTCCACCTTTCCTCCCTGGTCTCGCTTGAGTTGCCGTTGCTGCTACAGCGACCTAGGGTACCCATAAGTTCGCTGGCTTGTGTGCTGCCAGTGACCCAGCACAGCACCTTATAAATTGCAATGGAGGTGCTGCAGCCTGTCAAGTTATGCATCGATAATGTCATCTTCCCCACCAATGTCTATGTACAATTGGAAATGTGTAGATGGATCATGGATGGAGTGGCACGAACATGTAAAATTCCAGGTTGTGGTTTAAAGTGTGGTGATGCTGCTGTACCGAAGTATGTGAATGTTAAAACCTATCAGATTGTACCTGAATTGGTGAGTTCAATTGTAAGCCCAGCTGAGCTCGTTGGTTCCTCTTCAGAAATGAGAAGGAAGTCCTCTGTGTTCTCTGTATCATAAATTTGGTACGAGCCCGAGCAGGATTCCAAACGGGCTCCTGGCGACACAAACATGCTTTTCGAAAAACATGTTGAGCTTGGTAGGTAAATGGTTTAGGAGCTTAGTTGTTTGGTCGTTTAGGTAAGCTGTTATAGTGGGTCATGTGCCACCATCTGATTGGCGGTCCTGTGACTCTTGTCTCGAGGACCTCTCCAGATTGCGATTGCGTCGTTGTAATTCTCTAAACACGTAAAAAAAAAGCTCCTTGAGACAAACACGCTGAGCTGCTGGTTCTGCTTCAGAGCAGTGTTAACGTCACAAACAACGCGCTTGAATGGTTCGGTGAGGGGCCTGCCGCCTGCGGGTCCCAGCCACAAAGAAGGTCCTGCACTCCTGCCTGCTGGACGGTGGTCATGCAAAGCATATGCACGGGCTTTATTTCTTTAGCCCTCCTCGCACTATCTATTTGGGTCCCGACCCGGGGCAGAAGCCTAGGGCTAGGCCCAGCGGTTCACTGCACGCCCGCGACCACTCGCAATCATCCATGCCGTCCCTTTTCACCGCCCCCCAACCGTGCCCCTCAGGCTTACCACTCTACAGTGAGTACTTGAAAGATTCGAAGGGAGCTTCCTTTTCCCCTTGGCGTGAGACCATGCATGGGACTTACGAGTCGGCGCCAAAGGATGCATGCATGGAGCACTCTTGTCCTGGGCACGCTATTCGCTCGCTCGTCACTGTGCGAAAAGCGTCCCTACACTACAGTGATTTCAACTGATCGCTCACAACGCATGGTTCGTGCTCTTCTTTTGACGCCGAATTATATTATTACCGCGCGCGGGGACGAAGGACGCATGAGCTGTGAACGGGGCCTACGAATCAATGCGATCCTAAGATGGGTAGGGCATGGGCAAAAAAAAGGACCACAGCTCTCACAGGCATCTCAGTCCAGCGGATTATTTTTCTCGCATAATACTATTGAACTAGCCCAACAAATTATTCTACTCTCAGACTTTTCAGTCCAGCTCAGCGAAACGAACAGGATAGATAGGGCGCTTTGAGAACTGAGACACGGCCAGCTTTGAAGATTCTTCTTTTTTTAAAAAATAAAGCGGGAGCACTGCTATGTCATATAAGAAGGAGAAGCAAGCGGGTTCTTACAAAGTTGATATTACATAAAACAATAACACTCTCTAAACTACCTTCGAAGATTCTAGTGCTACTAATCTGACTTTGATAAAGAAAAAAAAACTAGCGGATCACAAGCCACAGATGTGCACTAATCGATTTGTACACCTAAGGCCTTTTACAAGTTTTTAAGGCTGAACAATGAACGTGATATAGGCAGAGACACGCATGATTACATTCAGTCGACGCGTCTTTTTTTCCCTGTTGGCTTTGGATCGAGAATCCTTTGGTGGTGGAGCATGCGGCGACGGGCTTGAGCCTTGAGCTTGGCGCATCGTTTTCAAGCGCTTTATGATGTCACGGTGCCCTAAAGAGGAGGCAGCAAGCTAAGCTATGTTGTGTGAGAGTGAGAGCAGCAGCAGCAGCAGGCCTGCACTCGATGGCTTCCTTTTGATCCTCCTGTGGCAATTGCCAAGTGCATGCTCGTCGTCTCGCACGAATTGTTGCGCTGGCCGGGGACATTTCTGCCAACGCAATGACTAGTGTAGTCTGCATGCATGCATGGATGCCGGCGCATCTCGTCGCGCCTAGCAGCTTCAACGGCTTTCCTGGATGGACGCAGGTGCCAGATACTTGACTGTAAATCCACAATATAGCTAGCACACGCATGAGTCGATCATATCTCACAGGAAGTTGGCAGGTTTTGGAGCCCAAAATAAGCAAAGCAGCGTCACTGATGATGTCTCCTCCAGGTAGGCTGCATTTTTTGCGAGGCTGCTGCTTTGTCTGAAAAATCTGAATGGCAACAGAGCAATTGCTGTGCATCGGGCATGGCAAGAAGGCCGGCCAGCAACCTCGCTGATATGAAGCCATTCAGATTCAGTAGCCTAGCCTACTGGTAGCAAGTAGCATCAACCACCACCGTTAATTGAGGCCAAATCACCCATAAAGCTGAGCCCAATCAAGGATACGTTCGGTCACACCTAGGAACAAGGATGGATATGGCTTCACTGTCCAGCTCCACCTCGCCCCACCATGCATCAATTAACCTTTTGGTCTGATCTGCTATTAGCTTCACTAGTTCTAGGTAGCTAAATATGTAATCAGAAGTTAACCTTTCGGTTTGATCTGTTATTAGCTTCACTAGTACTGGCACTACTGCAAGATCTGTTGTTAGCTAGATAGCACTACTCCTTTCCGTGTACTGATGCCAGTTCGTTGCCGCCAACATTGTTCAATGGCACTGCAGTGACGTTGCATGGTAAAAGCAAGGTACGAAAAGCAATCAATTACGCTTGCGAGCGCGAGGGGACACGACGAGCCTTATAGTTCCCCTGGCCGCCATGCTTTGTCCGTTTTCACATGGACATATAGTAGCCTCCTTCTCCCCTCTTCTGATCTTCTCCACATCATCTCCTTTCTACTAGCTGTGCGTGCCTGTAAATAACTTCGTCATCGCATTACATCGTGCCAGTTCTTTTTTTTACCCTTCAACGAGAGTACGAGACGGTAGCATTGGCTGCAGAAACTCTGATATGAAGCATCAAACTGTAACCCCAGTAAAATCTATCTCTGTGCTAATTACCTCTGATCGCTGGCTGTAGACGACTGTCGAGTACTGCGCCGTCCTTGGCGATGGCGATGCGATGCGCACGGGACATGCAGCCGTTAGTACACAAATTGATGGCGATGCGACCGCGGTACGATGAACCGGCAGTAAATGTGGGCGTCGCGAGTGAAGGCAGACAGGCAGTGGTGGTGCTGCTAGTGCTCTGTGCGGGTGTGTGCTATATGCACATGCATGCACGGGGTAAATGGATTATTCATGTACTGCTGGAGTATGTTTATTTGCTCGCTGAGCAATTACTGGACGAGTTGCCGTCCGTCACGGCCACGCTTCCTTCACTCTCGACTCGAGAACCAGAATCCTGTCATTAGGCTGCAAAATTGCGTGTGCTAGATTATTGTAAAACACACTCTCCTGCATCAGCTGTGTGCATGTGTGTGTCCAACAAAGCCTCTGCTCTCCTCCTCCGCTGCTGCAGCGTCTCTGCCTCGTCTCTCTCCTCTTTAATCGCGCGCAGCTAAAATCGCTGCCGTTTCCCGTTCCGGCTCCCTCTTCCCTTGAATCCCGCAAGCTCAGCTCTGCACCCTCTCTTTACCTCCTGCTGGCTGCTGGCTTTCATCCTTTCCCTGCGCTGGCCTCCCTCTTTCTGTCGCTTCAATGCCATCTTTTGCTCCCTCCCCCTGTTGATCAAAGGAGGTTCTGGACTTCGCTCAGCTCAGGGTGCTTTGCCCTCCTTTCTGTTCCCGCTGGCTGCAATGGCTGGAGGCTTTGAGGGGAGGAGCTCTTCAACTACAACCAAAGGAGTCGAGCAGGTATGCATCCCTTCTGCTTGCGCCTTCTTCCACAGCATTGTGGCACACCAAGCAGATCTATGCGTAAGACATATGGACAGCAGCTTCCGCGCTCCTATGGTTCCTCTTTTTGCAGTTTGCTGCCTCTTCCAGTTTCACCTCTGCTGTCCGTTTACTTTAACTGGTTCTTACTCTCTGGGGGGGCCGATAAACACCCTGCATTTTATTCAGAACAAGGCATGTGCATTAGAGCATTATTAGACAGCATCATGATTCATGCACACGATTCTCCTTTTTGTGAAGCATAATGCACATGATTTCTTATATGAATGCTCATTTTGAATGTGCACATGACATTGCCATCCACGCATGTCCCACCTCTGTCCAGTACACATTTTCTTGTCTGTATCCTTTTGGATTCTGGATTCACATGACACACTATCAATGCTGGAAAGGATTCAGAATACAGCTCCATGTTTTGATAGCTTGTTTCCTTACTACAGGCCATTGTTGCTCTCAAGAAGGGCGCACATCTCCTGAAATGTGGCAAGAGAGGGAAACCCAAATTCTGCACTGTCAGGCTATCTTATGTGAGTAGCTTTGGCTCTGTAATTAGTTTACATGTTTTTCCATTAGCTTTCTTTTTTTTAATTTTTTAAGAGATTATGCTATGCAACCTTGCATTTGCGTGTCTATTTTGCTGTCAGTATTTTCGCCCGATATATTTTTTTTCTTGGGCTAACTAAAAACCTATAAGCTAACATTGACACCTCCAGAATTCTAGCTGTTAACATTTTCTATGTCATTTTTCTTAAAAAGAAGAGACTAACTTGGAAATTTTGTATTAAGAAGGGAATGAGCACCCAAATTCGAGCATGAGAGAACTAAAAAATCTGGGTGATGGGGATGACTCGCACACCTCACACAAATTAGGATAGGCTCAGTTCCTCTATATATGTAGGAATTCCATGGAAAAATTCAGAGCTATAATAACACGTAGTTAAACAAGTTGAGAAACAAGTCCACGTGAACTTTGTACCAAGGTAGATTAAATGCCGCTCTAAGACAGTTTTCTCATTTTCAGTTCCTCAACCGTCTCCTTCGTTAGCAATTGTCAGGATCCCTTAGGTGTATTCTGCTCGACTTTCGACTGATCGTTCATAGCTATCCATGTTTCCTTGCTGTTGATATAAAACAAAGCAGCTGCCACAGTTCTGTTGGTCATTTTGTAATGGTCATGCTAACATTATTCTTACACCTATGATGCATTTGTGTACCAAGGTAAACTTGCAAGCCGATTTGGTACTTCAACAAAACCAACCAAATAAACACATTTCACTCAATCCCAACAATATATTTTCCTCATTTAAGCTATGTAGATATTAACTACAGGTTGCCATGGCGAGGAAACTTGGCTTGTCTTCTGACTAGGCCAGGAGAAAACAGCAAAAGAACAAAAATAAACTGAACTCACAATAAAAATTGGGAAAACCCATAACCTGCCGGGGCTGCTTTCCAATATTACTGTTTGTCCTTGTCCCACCCAACAATATCCAAAGCATGCTCAGCTTTGGTTTTAACGTTTTACTAGGTTTCTAAGCTTACTATAGAAGGGTTAGTGCCTAATTTTCTTTGTTTGACATTGCTCTTTGAGAGTTTTATATTTTAAAATGCCGGGGGCATAAACTGCAATAAGAATTGGTTGAGTGCAAAACTCGTGCAGAGGCCGGAATAAAATTCCTTTTTCTAAAAAAAATAGATCATCCAACTTGAGTAAACTAAAGATGATTGCTTGCATGTACTATTATACTCAAAATGTTAAATATCTGAGACTTTATTACTCTGGATCATGTATTTGATGCTTTTCTATTTCCAGGATGAGAGAGCACTAATATGGTACTCCAAAGAGAGGGAAAAGCGCTTGAGCTTGAATTCCGTGTCCAGCATAGTCCTTGGACAGAAGACTGTATGTGATTTTCTTTTTCCAAAATGTATGCCATTATTCCTTAGTAGTTCGCATTATAGTTGAAAGACACTGATTTTCTTAGAATCCAATATCTTACAGATAAAACTTTTGCGTCTGCATTGGCCAGAAAAGGAACCCCACTCCCTATCAGTTATTTACAAGAACGGTGAATGCTCACTTGACTTGGTATGTCCTCCTCAGTTGGCCAGATTCTTTGGAAGTTTATGGTCTTTTTTTTAGATTATGGAAAAAATCCGGTCTTGAACATTCATAAGTGAATGCCTACGACCTTACAGAAAATCTGACCCATAGTCAGACGATAGGAAAAAGTCTACATCACCCCCCCACCTATGGGGGGTGGACTACATAACCCCCCAACCTATGAAACGGTCTATATCACCCCCCTGAACTTTCGAAAACCGGTCAAATTACCCCCTAAAGCAATTTTGAAAAATCATAGTAAATCACAGAAAAATCATAAAATAAAAATCCAATTGTGTTGGACTCCAAATGAGCAGATCTACACAGTGAACATATAATGTGGTATGTTGTAGTACAATTTTTTACAGTTATGAAGAAAAACATAGATATAAAGCTGCAGCAAAAAAAATGTACTAAACCATACCATTTTATATGTTCACTGTGTAGATCTACTCATTTGGAGTCCAACACAATTGGATTTTCCATTTTATGATTTTTCTATGATTTACTATGATTTTTCAAAATTGCTTTATGGGGGTAATTTGACTGGTTTCTGAAAGTTCAGGGGGTGATATAGACCATTTCATAGGTTGGGGGGTTATGTAGTCCACCTCCCATAGGTTGGAGGTGATATAGACTTTTCTCTCAGACGATATAAGAGTTCTTAGACTCCAAGCCTCAAACCGAGGTGCACAAAAACAAGAAAGAAAGAGGCTACACGGAAAAAAGCTAAGACTATGCTTCCAACTTCTTCAAGCCCTTGCTTCAAACTTGTCTTGCCGAACTGCCAAAAGCCATATGACGATCTCTTGTTGCGTAGATACCGCACTAAGTCAATCTCTAACACAACATCCAGCAATCCACTTCAAGCACATAATATGTCAACCCCATCCAGATGACTTTGATATCGCCATCCAAGGACTCCAAAGCGGTGCTCCCACAGGAGAGCGACATGAAGATGCTGCCACCGCCCGAACCGCCAATCGGTTCTTAGTTTTCACCTGGAGAATTCCCTGGAGGTTGAAGCCCCCACGACAACGCCTTTAAGAAGAAAATCGATGCACAAAGGCACCATCGTCGCCCGCAACGGTCTAAGACCGAGCAAAGTTTTCGCCCGAGAACTTCACATCCTGATCACCACCTGCATGCTATGCACGGTGGTAGAGCCAAATTGCAGGCTATCTAAACCTGTCGAAGTGGAGCTGAATCTTTACCGAAATCCTGGCGGTGGACGCCACAATCGCGCAGCAATTCGCCGACGACCTTTAGGTCGTCGATGCAGAGCGTCGCCCACATCTGGAACGGTCGCCGCCGCCTCCATGAGACATCGGGGGAGAAAGTCCGGGTGGAGCCTGAGCCCACCACCGTCCTCCCCACTCAGCGGGACCAGATCCAGGCGGTGCGTACCTCCGTCCAAGCCCCGTCTGGCCATCGAGCCGACCACGAGCTGCCATGGATGCGGGTAGATCCGGGCGGAGCGGAGTTCGTCGCCCATGCCACGAATGGCTGCCGCCGTCGCCTTGGGAGTAAACCTGGTCGGAGCATAGCCCGTCACCGTCTTCCCCACGCCGCTGGACTCCATGTCTCTGGTCACCCGCGCCACCGCCGACAAGCGCCCACAGGGCGCCGCCGAGCGGCCTCTTCGTCATGCCTCTGGTCATCCGCCACCCCCGCACTAGATCCATCCTCAAGGGCCCCGCCGCCGCCTTCCTAGCCGCCTCCCGGACTTCCGGGGGCGAGCTCCGGCGGCGGCGGCGCTAGGGTTGGAGGGAGGGGTTGGGACGGGAAAGGAAGGGGACGGGACGGTTCGCTCGCGTACAGTAAGTCGTAACTATGTTGGCCCGCTCTCTCTTCTTTGGTGTTGAACAAACTTTCTTTTTTGCGAATGGGTGTTGAACAAACTGGCGTCCGGAAGTTTATGGTCTATTTACTTATATAACACTTTATTTGGCAATAATGTTTACCCAGGTCTGCAAAGACAGAGATCAAGCTGAATGTTGGTATTTAGGCCTTACAGCCCTAATATCAGCTCCATGCACCCCGCTACTTCTGGTTAACTCAACAGGCAGCCGTCGGATAAACAGCTGCACAAATAGCCCTCCTAGCTATATTCAGCAAAGGAGTAGGCTCTTTGCTGTACATGATGGGAGAAATTTCACAAAGGTTCATTCTGGAATTCTTGCATGTCATGATTTTTATGCAGGAACATGATAAGTGCAAGTTTGACATTGCTTGTGAATTTTCTTGTATCACATTAAGTAGCATGTTCAACTTGAGAAAAAAGTCATAATGATGGTGGCTTCGTGTTGAGGTATATTTGATGATGGCTGACCTGTTAGTTTATAGTGAATATACTTGTGACCTGTTAGTTATAGTGAAAATGGTGACTGCAATATATCCACTGGTGGCATTTAAACTACGATGTTCAACAAACATTTGAACTGCATATACCTTTTCAATTAAGTACTATTGTATGGCTGATGATTGTAAATAACTATCACAATTTGCCATACTCCCTGCAGTCACAAATAAGTGATCTTTTTAGGGTTGTATTATATCAACCGTCTCAAACTTTGGTTACAAATTACTTCCAATGTACTGAGTATTTCTTTTATAAGTGACGTATTGAGTTTGGATATTTGAAAATGATACAAGTAGAATTGTATTGAAATGTAGCTTCATTACTGTGGCCATGTTTTATAAACATTTCATAACAAAAAGTACTGGTCAAATTTGTGTTTTGAAGACCATGCCGATGTCCAAATCGTCACTAGTTTGTGTCTGGAGGGAGTATGGTCTAATTGCATCATGCTTTTACTTGTATTGTTCAAACAAAACTTAACCAAGCAATTTTTTCATGAAGGTACACTCATTATATGGCAGTCCTAGGTTGATACAGAACAAATACTTGCATAGTAATTTGGATTGCTCAGAACCATTCTTTTCTCCAAGACAGAGAGCATGGTCAGAACTAGATTCCTACTTGGAAAAGATTAGTCCTGAATTGGTAAATAGAGTAAAAAACAATAAGAGGGACATAAAATCTGCTGAAAAGATTAAGGACCAAAGAATTACACATATGCCTAAACTGAAACAGTCTGAAGGATCAAATGCAGCCTCAGATTCTCTGAAGGACATCTTTGTCTCGGGTGATATTCTGGGTATGCTAGATCACGGACATGTATCAGCGATCAATGTCTCACTTCCAAGGTTATTGAAATCAGCCCAGATTCTTGATGTGCAGAGTATTGCCTGTGGAGAGAAACACGCAGCAATAGTTACTAAGCAAGGTCAGGTATTCTCATGGGGTGAGGAGAATGGTGGGAGATTGGGACACAAAACAAGTGACAGTGTCTCTCATCCTAAAATCATTGACTCTCTTTCCTCCATACCGGTGAAGGCTATTGCATTTGGAGCAAAGCACACCTGTGCAGTTTCAGTTTCAGGAGAACTTTATGAATGGGGTGAAGGGATTCATAGCCTAGGATTGTGGAATGATCAGTATCGAAGAAGCCAGTGGTTCCCACATAAACTGATCGGTACTTTGGATGGCATCTCTGTGTCAAAGATTGCATGTGGCCAGTGGCACACAGCTATCATATCCTCCACCGGTCAGCTGTTCACATATGGAGATGGTGCATTTGGTGTTCTTGGACATGGTGACACATGTTGTGTCGCTCAGCCGAAAGAAGTGGAGTCCTTGAGAGGGTTAAGAACTAAGTGTGTCGCATGTGGACCATGGCACACAGCTGCTATTGTAGAAACATCAGGAACTCTGAAGAGCAATGCTCCTGGTGGGAAGCTGTTCACATGGGGTGATGCAGGTGAAGGGAAGCTAGGCCATGCTGACAAAAAATCGATGCTTGTACCAACTCGTGTGGAATCACTCGTTGACTGTGATTTTACTCAGGTATCCTGCGGTATGTCAATAACAGTTGTGCTAACAATAACAGGTGTTGTATTTACCATGGGAAGCAAGAAGCATGGACAATCAGGGAATCCTCGACCCGAGAACACATCTATTTGCATGGTTGAAGGGCCACTTAAGACTGAGTTCGTAAAAGATATATCCTGTGGCACTTCCCATGTCGCTGTTTTGACAATGAATGGGAAAGTATTTACATGGGGCAAAGGCACAGAAGGGCAACTTGGTTTAGGGGATTATGTTGACAGGATGTCCCCAACTCTAGTGGAGGCCCTGGAAGATAAACAGGTGGACAGTATAACTTGTTGTTCCAATTTCACCATTGTAATTTGTGTGCATAGGGCAATCTCGTGCAAGGAACAATCTGTATGCAGCAGTTGCCGGTTGGCATTTGGGTTTACAAGGAAGAAGCACAACTGCTACAACTGTGGTTCCATGTTCTGCAATTCCTGCAGCAGCAACAAGGTTCCAAAGGCAGCCCTTGCACCAGATAAGAGCAAAAGGTCTCGTGTTTGTGATGCTTGTTTTAATGAGCTGAATAAAACTGCAGAGCACAGCAAAATAAGTTCTGGATCAAAGATCCAAAACGAAGAAAAGTCTTTAACAGAAATGAGAACATACACACCAAAGTTATCGCGCATGCTTAAGGAAGCAAATTTCATCATGGAAAAAATGGGCTCGGCACACAGCCTCAACCAGAGAAATCTGGAATTGGCCACTCTGAATCAAGTGCAAAAACAGAGGTGGGGACAAGTAGACTGTCCCGATAAATTCAAATGTGCACGAGACAGCATTCCATATTTGTTGGCATCAAAGAAACAGACAGTCGATGTTTGTTGTATGGGGAGAATTATTGATCCAGTGTCACAAAGTACCGCTACCCCCTTGCCACAAGCTACAAATGATAGGAGAAAAGAACATGATTTGATGGAAAAGATACTGCTGGAGGAAGTGAAACAGCTTCAGGCACAGGTTATTTCTGTAATTTTTAATTTTCTAGAGACCCTCATGTTAACTTTTATGTCCTTCTACCAAATGTTTTTGTTGTTTTTATTCTATGTTGGAAATCATTGATTTGCTTGAGGCATATGGTGATCTTGGTCTTATCTGTTCAGGTAACCACACTAGCAGAAGAATGCCGGCATAAGAGCTTAAAAGTTCAGTTGTATAAACGAGAACTTGAGGAAACCTGGTTGATAGTCAGGGATGAGGCCACAAAGTGCAAAGCTGCAAAGGATATTATAAAGATTTTAACAAATCAGGTACAAGTCTGATTTGTATCAAATACCAAAATGTTTAAGATTCTTTCTGTCTGATGTCAAATAAGTTATCTCCTGCAAACTTATGCAGAGGAATGCTTTATCAAAGAAACATTTAGGTGGTCTGGAACTAGATAATTCCAGTATCGTACCTGACCCGCCCGACAAAACTCTTGCCAGTGGCAAAATTCCACCGCTAAACAGCATCAGGAATCAGCGCAACATAGAGGAAGCAGATATGCAATCTACAGCATCTTCTCTCACTGTTATGGTGGATGACTCAGCTGTGCATCAGAACGGCAGAAGAGCCTCCAATAGCAGCAGAGGTTATGATGGAGGAACAGATAGCACAGTTGCTCCTACTGACTCCAATGGCGTGATCGAGCAAATTGAACGTGGAGTGTACATTACTGTCGTTACATCCCCTAGCGGTAAGAAGGGAATCAAGCGCATCCGGTTCAGGTGAGCTGCTGAAACCCTCAGGTATACTTTTCTGTCATCGGGATTGTCTTACAAGTTGACTAATTTTCACAACAACTTGCTCATGATTGATCTCGCAGCCGGAAGCATTTTGGAGAGGCGGAGGCGCAGAAATGGTGGGAAGAGAATGAGGGCAGGGTATTTGCAAGGTACAGCAGCATGGAGTACCTGGCAACATAATCTACAAATGAAAAATGTACAGGAGTAGCCAGTTTTTGTGACAATGACAGTAGGGACATGTATACAGCAACACGGTTCAGTAAAGAAGTAGGATAGATGAGGTAGAAGGAATCGTGATGAGTTCAGGGAATCATCATTTGCCTCCTAGCGGATGAACTGCATTGCATGTATCCTCACAGTGGAGTAACTTAGATCCATGATTTTGTTGCAACTCAAAACTAATTCTACACGATTTGGGGGTTTCTGTTCGATGGCCGATGGGTATCAGGCTGGCGTCTGTAATTTGGATTGCTGACGCAAGGGTAAATTCGTTGGCCGCACCGGTTGGCGATTATTCAGATCAACTTGTAGCATCGATTGACATCCCTTCCGTAAGCCCAGTTCGCTTAAGAGTCAAAAAATAGAGAGATCAAAGACATACCAGAACAGCCGTGCTCGTGCCCTGCACTGCACGCATCTTACAGCGCCCCTGCATTTGATGATTTGAATGATCATATCCATAGGCTTCCGATTTGAAATTGTGCAGTGCTTTCAAAAAGAGTCCGAACCCAAATTCAGAATCAGAACACCGAGATGGTTCGTTCAGAGTAACAGAGCGTGAATATTTTGTTCTTCTGTCATTACATTTTCGTTTCAGATGATGGTACACGCCTAATCTTACATGTGGTCAGACTATGACACACAACCCCCCTATCTGAGATCACTGACCCCTGAATCTCCAAATTTGGACCAAAATTACAACACCCAAAATCACACAGCGAACAAAAGTGGAAATATTACAAACTTTACACATGCGTGTATATACCGAGCAGTAAACAAGCAGGCAGGATTGCTCATCCATTTCTGGAAAACCCATGTTGGTTGGTTGGTTTCCCAGCTGCTGGCTGCTGCTTCAGACTAGCAGAGCTGCTTTTGCAGCACGGCCATTTCTAGCAGCTCAAGAAGAAACCGGAGCAAAAACCTAGCAAACACATCGAAAATACGCGTGGTGAGTTTGTCTCACGGAGGCCTGACTTGTCGTCACAAGCACAGCCTCGTCAGCTCGCCGTCGGCCTCCTCTCCGGCCGCTACGGCCCGCGGCGCCTCGCTCTCCGCCGCGCACCGCTTGTACGGCACGAACCCTCTCCGGCTGAAGGAAGCCGAGCTCGGACACTTCGTCAGGCGCCGAACGGCAGCAGCCGGCGCCGCGTCGCCCCCGCTGGTGGTTTCTCGCCCGGGGCCGTGTGACTCGGCGGCGTCCGAATTCTGCGCCGCGGCCGGCACGGCGGCGCTGGAGCCAGTGTTCGAGCCCGTCAGCGAGCCTTCCCTCTGCATGCGCTTGTGATCCAGAGGCTCTGAAGGTTGGTGGTGCTGAGCGGGAGGCGCCGCCGCCTGCGGGTAGAACAGCGCGCACGGCAGGCTCCCGTTGTAGGCGAGCCACGGCACGCCGGCGGACCTCGCCGCAAAACCGTCCGGCTGCGGAACGAAGTACATGAGCTGCTGCACCTGCACGCTGCTCGGCCATGGATTCCACGAGCTCCCTTCTGGGGCACCGAATTGAATCGTGCTTCTGGTTGCCTTGGCAGCGCTTGCTGGTGAAGCGTCCGTTTTCAGGTCTCCGGCGTCGTGCAGGTGCTCGTAGGAATCCTTCACCAAAACTTTCTTGCCAAACAATTTAAAGACTGAAGCTTCTGTTCCTATGCAAGACACTCCTTTTGCATCACCGAACACCTGAAATTTAAGTTTCGAGAAACGTGTAAGATTTTCAAGGCGACAATTCATTAAAGCAGAGCACACTATTGTTGCAAAAGGCAGCAGAAGACACAACACAATTGTAAAAAATTGATCCAGAGAAATCTAAAATAGTGCGTTGAGAACTGAAAGTGATTTCAGCAGAATAACTTTCGCCATGGAGCCTATTCTTGCCTGAAGAATTGACCTTTACACCGCTATTCTTTAGACACTTTATATTGCTATATATACCATGGTATTGGATGTTGCAAAATTTAAAGAATTTATGCTTGACGGTCGCAAATTATGTCATGTAAGCTGCCTAACTGCACAAGAAAGAGAATATACCATGGTATTTGCCGCCAACCCAGCTGGCGACACGCCGCCGTCCGCTCCGTCGACGGACGACGCCGGCGAGCCGCCGCCGCCGTTGGCATGCTCATCTGAACCAGCGGCCGACGTCTCCGGCGACCTGCTGCCGCTGGAGCTGCTCGCGAACACGCTGCCCAGCGCCTCGGCTTGTGACACCGCCCGCGCGGTGGTGAGCACCGACGTCGGCGAGCCGTCGTCGTCCCGGTCGAGCAGGGGCTGCTGCCCCGGCTTGTGCAGCTGCCTGAGCGCCGGCGCGTGCCTCTTGGCCGCGCCGTCCACCTTGCGCGGGTACGGGTGGGCCGGCTTCCTCTTGGGCCGCGGCGGCGGGATCTGGATCGGCGGCGCGGCGGTGTCCCCGGCGGTGTTGCTCCCCGACGATTCTCTCACCACCTGCAGCGACAAGACGCGATTCCGACATCAGAAAAGGCGTAAGCGTAAGCGCCAAGCCGGTCTGAAACGATCGTGTGCTGCTCTACTGCCATGATCGATGATCGATTGGGAGGGTGACTTACTTGGGCAGCCAATCAAGTAGTAACACACAACCCATTGATCGATTTCTCTTTTTTTTTTTTTTGGTTTACAGAACAGGTGCACAGAGAGTCGGAACGGTTACAATACACGACCTTGGTGAAGAACTTCTGCGCGTGGCTCCGGATTTGCACGGCGGTCTTTGTGCCGATGTGCTCTGCACGAACGGAGACGAAGAGGGTGAGTGAGTGATTCTTCCATGGCCTGATGCACCAAGCTGGTCAAGAAGAAGAGCGCAACGTACCCTGGATGCGGCGCCATGCGCGGCCGTGGAGCTGCAGGGCTTCGAGGAAGCGCTTGTGCTCGTCCTCCGTCCACTTCTCCCGCTGCTTGGTGATCGTGTACGGCTTCCGCGCCTGGTGGTGGTGGGGTGGGGCAAGCGAGAAACTTTCAGAACACGCGGGGTCGGCACGCAGGCAGCCGCAATTCGCGGCCAAAGACGATGGAAAGGGGTGTGTACCTTGGGCACGTGGTCTTCCCCGGACAAATCCATGTCGCCGGGATCGAGGGGGTCGTTGCGATGATCGGCAACGGCGCCGGCGATGTCGTCGGTCGCCATCTGGTTTTCCTGTTGAAGAAACAGGGGAACATACATACAATGATCAGATCGCAAGAAGAACCCCAATCGTTGCTGCCGAGAAAACAAGACTGAAAGATGGACGAATTACCTCGAGACATGCCATGTTCGGCCGGTGCTCAAGGCCAAAGCCAACCCAACCCGAATCGATCAACCCCAAGGTTGCCGCCGCTAGATGATGGCTCGACGAGCGTTGCAAATATCGGACGCTGTGCAAGCTCTTGTTTGTTGATTTGATGATGAGGACGGGGAGCGAGGAGGAGAGGCGATGCAGGCGAACGTTACGTAGGCCCGGGGGCTCGCCTCGCACGCACACGCACTGGAGAAGAGAAGAAGAAGAAGGACGGGACGGGACGGCGAGGGCGCCACGTCGGACGGCTTTCCTCGTCGTGTGTTTCTTTTTCCTGCCTCGCGCCTTGGCTTCTCGTGGCTGCGTTTTTCTCGGCGGAAATAAACGAATCCAATCCAGGAAAATTCGAGCAGAGGGTTCGGGAGGCCGCTGCTTCTCGTGGCTGTGGCCGCTCCTCCGGCACCCGTCGCTGTCACGTGCTGTTACTCACAATTGCGAATGCAGAAAAGAGTCAAAACTGATTTTAATTGTTTCGACAGTATATTCTGTAAGAAAAAAATAAGTCAAAATCAATTAGAAAATAGATAAAAGAAACATGCCAATATCTTTCGTACAACATGAGGAGCAGGAAAAAAAAGCTAGTACTAGCCAATTTACACATACAGAAAAGAGAAAAGAGAAATAATCTTTGCAGCGAGAGACACAAACAGGAAGGAGAAACCTTGTCGTGGCCATAAAAATCGGGGAAATATCCCCAGCCTCTAAATTTGGAGCCACAGGAGAGGCTGTGTGGACGGAACGGATAAAAAGCGCGGATAAAGCGGGGGCCCGGGACTTTCGCTGCGCTTTTATGACACGTCACGCGCGCCCACCATGCCGACACGAGGCGGGAGCCCTCTAGAGAAGTTACGAGTGGCGCGGGTCCTGGCCACAAGCTCCTCTTCTTTGGATGACGCGTGGGCCCGCGGCGCCATTTATCCACGGCAGGACAACGTGTGGCGATGGTTTGTCTTTGCTGCAAGGAGAGGCCCACCCGATTGGGGTCTCTGTCATCGCCCAACAGAAGTGCCGGTTTCGCTGAAATTGCCAAGACGATCAGATCCCGATCAATCCGTGCCACCGAAACAAGACCAGAGAAAATCCTAATCCTTGAGCACCAACTGATTCCTGACGCTGAAACCGCAAAAAGGGAACAGGAAATATCCCACCCATGTGATGTGAGCTGCGTTTGCGCATCTTGTGTACAAGAAACAACATCCAGCAGAGATAGTACTGGTATCAACTTCTCCTATACTAAAGCGCCAAGAATCGGCGCGATTCTAGGCCCGGTGGTACTGTAGCGTGACGCTGACAGTGGGATCCATTCAGGAAAGTTCTGTGCGACCTGCTTATTCTCCGGTACGAGCGCATCAGTCACCTCTGCACGAGTCATCTGGAAGCATCGAGCATTCATCTGGCTTCCGTCCCCGGCCGTGCCTCTTGCCATCTGCTAGCTCCTGCAGACACTGTGTTCTGCAGCCACGCTAGCCGGAGATCACCCTGCCATCTCATCCGTCCGGTCGCTGCGTGGCCCCTGCCGCTGCCCCGACTACCCGCGCCGGTCCATCAGCCGCGCTGCTCCACTCCCGGCCGCACGCGTCGGTGCTGTGCTGAGGATGACGAACGTGTCCAGCGCTGAAACAGAGGCAACGCCGCCGATGGTGATGATCCTTTGGTGTGGCTTGGAGAGTTGGAGATTGAGAACCAGGCGGGGGCGGAGAGTTTGGTGATGTGAGTAGGGACGACGCTGCCTGTGCCGTTCCCGTGCCCAGCAGTGGATGCCATTGCGATGGGTGGATTGGTTTGCTTAATTGGAGAGAGTAGCAGGGCCGGCTATGGCCTTCCAGAGCAACACTGCGCCCTCTCTCTCTCTGGGCGAAATAACACTGCGCCCTCTGACAGATTAAACCCGCACATTAGAGGAGACATTTTTAACTGCTATGTTTTATTCACTGAATTAATTACGAAAGGGCGCGCGAAGCGCGTCGATCCGACTAGTGTTTAGTTATCCGGCCCCGGCGGGATCAAAAAGATGGATGCAGCGAGCGAGAGCGGCAGTGTGCAGGCATGGCCCATTCCGCGTGTTCCACTCCGGATGGAAGCGAATCTGTAAAGCCAAAAATGCAGGCAGCAGCACTGCTCGGTGGTCGTCCCCCAGGAACGCACTCTCCTCTTCCTCCTCCATCCACACCCACCCGGTGAGTGTGGATACCTGCTGAGATCGCTGCCAATTTCGTTTCTGTTACCTTTCAAAAAATTTCATACTGTATGTGTTTACCAACAACCCCGGCCTTGCCGGGTTTTTTTTTTTTTTAAGAATTGCCGTTGTATGGTTGCTCATGTCTGCAGGGTGTGTCGGAAGGGAATGAATTGGAATCCAACGGGCCCATGTGGAAAACGTTGGGCCGCATTTTGACCCGGCCTAGGCCACTGCACACGGCCCAATCCCAACTTGGCAATACTTGGGCCTGGGCCTGGGCTAGTCTCTCTCTCATCTCGGCTCGAGTCGCCCCCACGTCGAGCTGCCTTTGTCGCATGGCACGCACGAGACGGGAAAGTGGTGTACGTGCTGGACCCTTTGAAGCCACAAGCTTGTTGAGTGGTGTGTAAACGTGGTTTGGTGGAGGAGGATCGAGGTGGACATGCTCCTGCCGTGCGTGCTACACCCATGGTATGTATACAGGGGCAAATGAAAGCCGCTTTCTGCGAGCCATTTTCTTTGTTCCCCTCCGCGATGAGATGAGGTGCCGGCCATTTCTACAGTAGTTAACGAGAACTCTAGTTGCATTGCAAGTGACCGGAGCAACAGCAATAAAGCATGCACGACTCCATGCTGTTTCCAGCACCAGCGGTACGGCAGAGAGCTGTTGAAATTTCAGCCCATCCGGCCGGGGCAGAAAAGTTTGGCGCGCAAAGGAGGCTGCTGGTATATGTAACAGTTTGGTAAACATTTGAAGCTTCCCGTCCGAGTCAATAGCGAAGAAAACTCTGATTGCTGCGGGCTTGCCCTTTGCCCACGCCGGGACCAAGTAAGCTGACATTTCGGTGCACCAGCACTTAGGCCGGGCTGCCCAGTGGCCCAGCTAATCTCGCTACACTTCTCCCCATCCACAAGTCCTCTCCTCATTTCCAACTGACCAGCCCACAGGCCCAGTCTATCCACATCCCCCGCGGGCCTTCAGACCCAGCCCACCAGCACTCTACTACAGCAATACAGTATGTTCAGACAACCAATTCCACATCCAACAACATCGCATGAAAACATGAGCCTCTTATTTCGACCAATAATATCAGGCCTCACAAAAGTGCCGTCAAAGTATTTGGAGTACTCAGCAAAAGCAAAAACTGAAAACAGCCGGGTGAAGCATAACACTCTTGATAGCCGGATACCACTGGAATGCCGTTTATCAAAATTGTGCAGCTAAATTAGCAGGTCAAGATATGGCAGTTACACCTGAAAACCTTGAGGGGCCAACTGAATCCACAAAACCTCTCACTGAGAGTTCTGGCACCGAAGCATCCCTCTGTTGCAGTAATCCATGATCGA
The DNA here is from genome assembly GCA_015476505.1 of Urochloa ruziziensis. Taxonomy (NCBI): domain Eukaryota; kingdom Viridiplantae; phylum Streptophyta; class Magnoliopsida; order Poales; family Poaceae; genus Urochloa; species Urochloa ruziziensis. The sequence goes on along the minus strand of CM027123.1, from coordinate 816,495 downwards.
TGTAGACGACGACTACCGTAATGTCATCGTGGAAGAAGCGGCGCACTCCCTTTTCAACTTTCTTCAGATCATCATATCTCATTTCTCTCTTCTGTGCGGCTTGTTTCAGTGCGGCTCTTACTAGTCTCTTCGCAATTCCCTACGAAGATTATGGACATCAGACTTAGAATCTTTTCTAATATAAAGAACTAACAGTTACCAGTTAGTATAACTTTGCCCAAAGGCCAACTGAAAAAAAGATTGATTTATGCGCATGCAAGTGAAGGTACCAAATACATACCCTTCGTGGATTGCTGTGGACAATCTCAACAGCTTGCTGATTTGTCAGTTGCTCCCAAAGACCATCAGACGCAAAAATAATAAATTTATCTTGTGGACGAAGCGCTCTTGTGTACATAGATGGCTCTGCTGTAAGAACAGGCCGGCGGAGAGGCTCCGAAAGGTGGAAACGAGTAATGGAGGGATCTAGAGCAAATTCCCGCCTCTTCAAATAAGCATCCCCAATTGTCCTTGAAACCTATAAGGGAAAAAAACAGGAAAGATGATCAAAAGGACATCATTAAGTTTGGCATGGAATTATCTAACAAGCTAAAACTTTACTAGTATGTCATTAACAAACATTAAACTGTAATTTCGATTTGCCAAGTAAAAACAAAACAGCAAGCATCCTACATATTTTACATCAAAATCTATTATCTTGCCAAACAGCAGTTCACCAACCTGAATTATGCCCTTAATACGCCAAACTCCATGCTTGAGAACAACAATCTGAGAATCATCTGGATGACGGGATATAAGTTCCTGCCTCACTTCCTCCATACTTGCATTATGATCTCTTGTGAGTGGCTCAGCAACAATCTTGTTCAATCTTCCTAAACAGCCAATTACAGCCCTGGAATCACCTAGATTAGCCACATACAGCATCCCCCTCCATATGACACCAACCAGACAGCAGGACCCAACTGCAGCAATCAAAGGCTTTATAAAACGCGTTCTCCGCACAAGTGTCAAGAAGCCTTCCTCAGTAGCAGAAAATGCACTCCGAACAACATCCTCAGACATTGTTCCATTTTCTTGAGCAAGTCCTACAACAAGATAGCAGAGCAGAAGACATTACTTTCGCACAATAAAGATAATTGGATCAGTCATAGTAAGTTTGCCATTTGCAATGATAAGAATGAGGCCACGGTAGCCACAGGCCACAGGTAGTCAGCAGCACCTCAACAAGCGAAAGTCATTCTGCCAGAATTACACAACATAAAGTTGAGCAGCTGAACAGTGAACACAACAAGAATCTACCTAATCTGCTATTGCAATGGACCACGAATACTGATAGCTCATCCAATGATCAGAATCCACTCAGTCACTGGCAAGTGTCCATTTCTGCTCATGAAACAACAGCATACTTAATAAGAGAAGAGAAATAATACAACATGTATTGAGCCGAGGGAACAAAAAAACTATCAGCAAAGGTAGCTCCAATTTCGAAAAGATGACAGGGGTTCATATTTGTAAAACAAAAGTAATAATTTCCCCCAAAACCAGTATTACACCATTGGCAAAACAACTCTAAGAAAAGAGGGAATACTTCACCTACAAGGGCTCAATCAAAAAATGGCAGCACAAATTGCAACCGACAGGAAACATCAATATAAACAGCTACAATAATATATCGTCATCAGTCAGTCTATCTACGAGTATAAAAAGGTGTGAAACCCCTTGGAGGGGGAAAATCATCATCGTCATTATTAAGTGAATTGAGTGCTTCGGGCGGTGAGTACTTACGGATGAGGTGCGCGAAGAGGTGGTCAGATATGAAGCGGGCGGCCTCGGCGCCGCCGTGGCCGTCGTAGACGCCGACGAAGGTTGCGGCAGCGCCCGTCTCCACCTGGCTGTGGTCCTCCAACGCCTCGTTGGCCTGCGCGACGGCGAACGAGAACTCACCCGCCGCGTGGCGCCCAAGGTCCCGCGACCAGAGCAGGTCGTCGGCGACTCCGCCGCCGATGCCATTGTCGCTGCCGTCCTCATCCTTCCTCGTACGCGCGCACCTCCGGACCGGGCCCAAGCACGCGGACGCAATCTTCTTCAGCCACGACCACATCCCTCATTTCCCTCCTGCCTCGCCGCTTCCGGAACCCCAGGACCGCACCGATCGAATGGGGAATTCGCCCCAGTTCCTAGCGTATCCCCGAGATCAGTATACCCTAGAATCTGCAAATTTCATAGTATGTAATTGGGTGGAAATTAGAATCTGAAGGTCAATTCGACGTCCTAGATTATAAATTCCGACAAGGAATAATACGACTTCTTTTTTTAAAAAAAAACAGAAATTCAGAATACTTCTCATTGAAGCACGAGAATCGCAGATTGGAAGAGGAAAGCTTACCGAAACGCCCGCGCGTTGGTGCAGTGACCGGAATTCGCCTTACGAAACCAGGGGAAGCATCGGCATCGGCTGATGGAGATTTTGACTCTGGAGTTGGGATCGGCAGTGAGGTGGGGACGGAGACCGACCGAAACAGTTGTTTGGTTTGAGGAGGTGGACAGGCGGCGGGTCGGCGTGAGTTTTGCAGGGGGAGCCGGATTTATAGAGCCGTTTCTCCATTACGCCCCCGTGGTTGAGGTTATTTACGCCTGGAGAAAAGTGCAAAAAAGAGTGCACGGAAGAAAGTGCGCACCGTGACGGCGACTGGAATCGTTGGCTTCGCCAAGAGAATGCACGGATTGTTTTCAAGCGCGAGAAAAGAGCCCACGGAATGAGGGCAGAGCAGCAAGGACCCCGCCGCGAGTGGAGAGAGAGGATTTTCCTTTTTTATGATTTTTTATGATTTACTATGATTTTTCAAAATTGCTTTAGGGTGTAATTTGACTGGTTTTTCAAAGTTTAGGGAGTGATATAGACCATTTCATAGGTTGGGGGTTACGTAGTCCATCCCCGTATGTTGAGAGGGTGATATAGACTTTTTCCGCGACCGGACGGACGGCTGCGTCGGCATGCGCGTGGCCTGTTTTCTCTGAGCTTTGGGCATGCATGCACCGGCGGGGGCAGGCTAGGCTAGGCTAGGGCTAGCGATCTCCGTTTCCGGCGATCGAAAGGCACGGCCGCTGATGTGATAAGGCAAGGGGAAGGTGGGAGCAGATCCGCCGAGGCCCCGTAGCCGCAGGGATATAGCAGCACGCAATGATGGCGAGCGCGCGCGGGTCTCGAGGCGGATGTGATCCGAGTCAGAATGCACTAGCACCACCACTTTCTGAAGATCACCATCCCTCACTGCTCAAAGCACGATTATTGCTCGAACCGTCGTCTGTGAGCTTTGACCTGAGCCGGATCTCCTTTCCAGTACTTGCAACGGCGAGGCTCTCTCTCTCTCTGCTTCCATGTCTCTTTCCTCTACCTACAAGACCAAACCAGCGCTGCTTAACTTAATTGTGTCTCGACCTTCTCGTGACCAAAATTAAATCCGCGATCACATGACGGTACTATCTCTAACTCTAAGCTCTACAGCCTTGGTGTGGGTGGAGCTTCAACTCTGTTCAACTTCATCTCCATGGGAGGGAAAAGAGATCAATTCGATTTGGGCTATTTGCGGTTGTAGTATGGGCCAATATCCTGCTAAGCAGATGGCGGCCCGTGGGCCTTCGGCAGATTGACGATCAGGTAGCTGCTGCCTCTTCTACAAAGCACCATCTCATTCTCATCGCATCCAAAGCGTGTGATCCGTCAAAAGTCTCTATGTACGGAGCCACTTTTGTGCCGCCGCCGCCACCACCAGTAATGTCCAGTCACCAGACACGCCTCTTTCTCCGCGCCATCATTTCCTCTCCACTCCACTTGGCTACTCGCCCGCCCTAGCGGGCAGGCACAGCACAGCGATTGGCCTCGAGCAGCTGAGCCGTTTTTTTTTTTTTTTGAGAGAGAGAGGAAGTTGAATTCAGCTAGAAAACGCGGCTAGTGCAGCAGCTCAACGATGCAAGCTTCACTGGCGATCGGGCCCCATGCCTGTGTGGCGCCCCATGGCAGCCGCACACGGGGTGCCGGCGCGCGTGTTGAGCAGCAGCGAGTGGAGCGCCCCTGATTCCCCGCCGCCGCACGTTGCCCGTAGTAGCAGCAGCAGCTTGCGGTGCGCACGGTTGGCCTGCGTGGTCCTTGCTCCTCTCATCTGACACCCCCCAAATTTACTGCTCAAAGCCTCCGAAGTCGCTGGCTCGCAGCACATCTTTGACACACTACAGTACTACACATACGTATTGCAAAAATTCTAATACTTCGCGACAAGGGTGTTGCCCAATGCACAATCAGATCGTGTTTATTTCCATCTAAAATACAAAAAGTTTTCACCTAGAGAATCGATTTTCCCCTTTAAACTTTGTTTCTTTAGAAACAACGTCATTCAACAAATAAACCAGACGAGGGAAACCTTAGCGCAAAAGAAATCGAAACAAGTCGAAAACGTCTTCAATCAGTATTGACAACAAGAAAAAACAAGAGAGGAAAGAATCGACCAAAACCTTTCCTGCACGACTGGGTAATATCCTCTCTCGATTCAGCAAAAAGAAGCAGAGCAGCAGGCGCCAGAGGAGACCGCAGCCTTCGCTTGGCTTTCCTCGCGAAGTCGCCGTGAACCCTCCCCTCTCCATCCACACCACCAGCGGTGGAGGCCCGCCGTGCTCCCTTCTCCCCCTCTGTGCCGACATCCAGGCCCCGCCGCCAAATTCGCACCCGAGCGAAGCGCTCGCCGCTCGCCGCTCTCCACCTCCGATTCCGATTCCTTCTCCCTCGCCCGCCGCCCCGCGCGTCTCCCTGCCACGCCGCGCCGCCCCTAAACCCCGCGAGAGCCCCCGAGGTACATGCGCCAAGGATCGCCCCGCCGCCGCCCGGGGTGTGATGGGCAACACGTGCGGCGTCACGCTGAGATCCAAGTACTTCGCCAGCTTCCGCGGCGGCACGTCCTCGCAGCGCCACGACGCGGGGTACGCCCCCGTCGCCGCTGATGACCACCCCGCGCCGCAGCACGGGAACGGGAAGCGGGCCGCGCGCACGGGCCCGGCCGAGGACGGGTCCGCCCCGCCTCCCCCCGCCCATGGCATGCGCCGCGGGGCGCCGGCCCCCGCGGAGCTCACGGCCAACGTGCTCGGTCACCCGACGCCCAGCCTCCGCGACCACTACGCGCTGGGCCGCAAGCTCGGGCAGGGCCAGTTCGGCACCACCTACCTCTGCACCGACCTGTCCACGGGCGTCGACTACGCCTGCAAGTCCATCGCCAAGCGCAAGCTCATCACCAAGGAGGACGTCGAGGACGTGCGCCGCGAGATCCAGATTATGCACCACCTGGCCGGACACCGGAACGTCGTCGCCATCAAGGGCGCATACGAGGACCAGCAGTACGTCCACATCGTCATGGACCTCTGCGCCGGCGGGGAGCTCTTTGACCGAATCATACAGCGCGGGCATTACAGCGAGCGCAAGGCAGCCGAGCTCACGCGCATCATCGTTGGGGTCGTCGAGGCCTGCCACTCGCTCGGGGTCATGCACAGGGATCTCAAGCCAGAGAACTTCTTGCTGGCAAACAAGGATGACGACATGTCCCTCAAGGCTATCGACTTCGGCCTCTCAGTGTTCTTCAAGCCTGGTGAGTCACTGTGACTTTGCTCTGTGTGTTCATTTCATTGGGCTGCTTTTGTCTTGATGTTAATTAGTGAATCCTTATTGATATGGTCTGCATTAGCTTAGTGCTACACATGTCTCTGATGTAGTATGCTTTAGTTTAGTATCGCTGACTGGATTGTGGATAGAGGAGATTCTATTTGGGAATAACACTGCTGTGATGTCATTGCAACTCTGAACAATTGTGCCGTTACTGCGTGTGACACATACATGGTGATTTATTATGCAGTGGTTTGTGAGTCAGCCTCGTTTCTTCTTACTGTCAACACATTATTCAAGTTAACATTACTGAGTTTAGTGCTGAAATAGGTATGGCAAATTTTCTATAGCTGAAGGCAAGTTTTGATGACATTCAAATGGCCAGATCATCTGTTTCCCTGATACGACATTCTAGTCTCTATCCCAGATTCCCAGTTGGTTATATTTATAATGTTCTTTCGCATATTCCCTTGTGTGAATGCATTCATTTGATTAGGATTTAATGTTGTACACCATTAACCACCTTTCCCTTCGGTTCTATTTTTAGGTCAAATTTTTACCGATGTTGTGGGAAGCCCTTACTATGTAGCTCCAGAAGTGCTGCGCAAACGCTATGGACCGGAAGCTGATGTGTGGACAGCTGGTGTAATTCTTTACATACTGCTAAGTGGTGTGCCACCATTTTGGGCAGGTACTGGTTCATCTTTATTTGTTTCCTATCTTATAAGTGAAATTTTGTTGTTAATTTGTAGTCTCTCCAAGTCATAATAAAAGGCCCCAAATAATGATGTTTGGCATTCGATTAACTCTTGATGCCAAAGACCCAAAGTCAAATTTTAACAGAGAGATATTTTCCTCTTCTGGACTGATCCTCTTTTCTAAATGTACTTGTTGCAGAGACACAGCAAGGAATATTTGATGCTGTTTTAAAAGGTGTCATTGATTTCGATTCGGATCCCTGGCCTGTGATCTCTGAGAGTGCGAAAGATCTTATAAGAAGAATGCTGAATCCTCGCCCAGCAGAGCGTCTGACAGCACATGAAGTTCTATGTTAGTTTGTTTCACCTGTACAGAGCTTGTTTCTTCCCTTTTATATACTGACAAACATGGTTACTTGAAATTATGAACAATGGTTGTCCACCTTTTTGAACCTAGCATTGATATCTGCACCACATTACAATTGTTCTGATATCAAATCCCAATTTTCTTGTGTTCAGGTCATCCGTGGATTTGTGACCAAGGAGTTGCTCCTGATCGGCCTCTTGATCCAGCTGTACTTTCTCGCATTAAGCAGTTCTCGGCAATGAATAAGTTGAAGAAGATGGCTTTGCAGGTGAGTCCTTTTTTTTGGGTGGATTATATAGTTTTGTTGATGTTTGATCCTGCATAACAGTAAAGTCCTTGCCGTCTTTGAAGTCTAGTATTTCCACTGGATTCGGTGTACTTTTCTGTATATATGAATTGGAGTTATCTGCAACTGATAGTGATTAAGTAGTGGATCAAGTTTGCTTGTGTTTCTGGTACCGGCCAAATACTATTAATATTCTTTGTATATGCACTGTATTGGAGCACCAGTTCTGGGTTCTGTTAATAAAGGATTTGATTTTGTTCTACTAGGTAATTGCTGAGAGCCTTTCGGAGGAGGAGATTGCAGGGTTGAAGGAAATGTTCATGGCAATGGACACAGATAATAGTGGTGCAATTACATATGATGAACTGAAAGAAGGATTGAGAAAATATGGTTCCACACTAAAGGATACTGAAATTCGTGATCTCATGGAAGCGGTAAGAGATCAGTTTTCGTTTGGAATTGCTTTGTGGGTTTTGGATCTGTTATGAGACAGCTTTGGTTTGTTGACAGAAAAGGACCTTCCCTAAAGCTTTAGCCGTTTTTGTTGCACGTATACAATGTGGCACTAATATTGCAGTGGCATGTTTATGATCAGTATTCTTGGATGCACGTTTTTATTGACTTGAGTGAAAACATAAAACATTGCCAGAGGAATGTTTATTGACTAGGATTAGGAAATCTGATATGCCATGTATATAATTAGGCTTCTTTAGTGTTAAGCTGGTCTCTATATTTGCCAGAGGAATGCTTAGATATTAAGATCTCTCTTGGCAGAAGGTTAATGAATCTGACTGATATCCAGAATTTTGAGGTTGAATAATTTTATCTCATTTTTAGTTTTTCTGTTGTCATATGATGTCCCAACTCTGGCAACTCACAGGAGAATTTTATGTTAGGGCATTCCACACCTAAAAATTCCTTAACATCAATAATTTTATTTCTGATGAACATGCACGAAAGCCATTTTTGTTTTGCATGTCCCCATAACTCAGTAGTCCCCATACTGAGGCTATGAATTATTATGATATACAAATTTTAGTGAGTACTTTTTATGAATCTCAGTGGGAGTTACCAGTTACCACCCAGAATTGATATTTAGAATTAAGTAACCAAAATGGCAACTGCTTATATTTTTGTTTTATCCGAATCTTTCAGGCGGATATAGACAACAGCGGGACCATTGATTATATTGAATTCATTGCTGCTACATTGCACCTCAATAAACTGGAGCGCGAGGAACATCTAGTTGCAGCCTTTTCGTATTTTGACAAAGATGGGAGTGGTTACATTACAGTGGATGAGCTTCAGCAAGCTTGCAAAGAGCATAACATGCCAGCTGCTTTTCTTGATGACGTCATTAAGGAAGCTGACCAGGATAATGTAAGTGTACTGTTTTTCGTATATTAGCTTTTCATTAGATTGGATTTGTTTAGCATTGCACAACCTATAAATTCATTGCCGATTGATACCTGTGGTATTTCTTCAGTACATTGTTAAATCAAAATGTTTACAACTTTTGCATTATAACTTACTACATCACCTTGCACACTGATCGCTTTGTGATACAGCGTATGACAGCGATCTGACTACCCTTGTTCTGCTTCTCTTAATCAGGATGGCCGCATTGATTATGGTGAATTTGTTGCCATGATGACAAAGGGCAATATGGGAGTTGGGAGAAGAACAATGAGAAACAGCTTGAACATAAGCATGAGAGACGCGCCCATTGCCCTCTGAAGTCTAAAGAGGACATCCAAGAAGTGCAGCCGCAGAGGCTGCGTCTGAGAGCTTCTTCCAATCCGACACGGACTCTGCCTACAATTTTTTTATTTCTATTTGTTGTAGCATTGTAGGTGTGTTTCAGGAATTCAGGGTACTGCAGGGCACCTCCTGTTATTACCTCAGTGAAATGTGTTCTCATGCATTAGTTGGGTTGCAACTGTTCATATAAGTCGTTGCCCTTCCTCTAACTGCGAGTCGTCATCCGGAGCTGGTCCATAACATAACACCAACAATGTCTGCACCTGTAACCCTGGACATTCGAAATGCTGATGTGAAAAAGAAGGGATTTGCAAGCTGGTTTATGCATCTGTAGTGCCTAGTTTGCTTCAATTGTTTATCATGTGATAGTGAGTTAAAGGCTAATGTGGTTATTGTGTAACTCGAATTGCTGAATGGAACCAGAGATACTCCGTTAAATCCGTAGTCACTACCCCTTTTTTTTAACCTGAATTTCATTACCCAAGAGCAACGAAATTACAGGGTTTCAAGAGTCTTAAACTATCAACTTGTATCATCGACTTAAAAATGAAGACACTAATGCGCTCGGCATCCTAACCCACTAACCCAACCCATGTGACAGAAAAAAAAGACTTATTCGAAAGAATTCAGTAGTAGAAAATTTAGTTGGGCTATTCTCCTAAAAAATCCAATTCAAACTGGGCCAGGCCGCAGTAAGGCCCCTGTCACGAGTGCGCGACATGCCATGGCATCGCCACTTCGCCAGCCAGCGGTGGCTCGAGCAACCAGCCGTTGACTCTCCAGCAACTTGCCGACGGGTCCAGCTCCAGCCGCCAGCGAAGGATACCAACACCTGCCGTTGTCGTTGTCCTCTTCAATGATGCAACACGCCATTGGCTCCATGCATTTCTCCATACAAAACAGCTCAGTGCGCGGGTCAAAACCCTCCCTCCATGTCCATGGCCGCTCAGTGAAACCGAGCGGTGGTCAAGCTATAACGCGCGCCGCAACACTTGGAACTCCAAGGGCCAAGCACACAAGTAACCCGTGTGCGTATATGTGCGCCGCCTCCTCTCTTCCGGTGAAGCTTCCGTTCATGGTTATGGTCATGGCGGCGCCCTTTCCACCGCCGGCTTCGTTATCAGGGCACGCTTTCCCCGTCAGCGAGGAAGCATCCGACGATATTGGAGCGCCGGCCCAAGAAGCTTCAAGAAGATCTCGTCTTGAAACTGCCGCCAGATAGGCTAGCTCTAGAATTTTCTGAGACGCATCATCCATGGATTTTATTTATATATGATGAACTCTTATCATCCATGATCCATGGTTGGTTGGCAAAGTGCCAAGGCAAAAGAATGAGCTTGGCCTTCCTGCCCGCAAGCGATTGGGCTCCAGCCAGCCGCCTCAGCAACACAGCCTACCCAACCCCACTACACTGTCAGTGCACCGCCATCCATCCATGGATACGAATGAAAGCGCAAGCCAGAAATATGTTATCTTCTGGATTAAATTAGCTCGATGATTTGACTTGCCAGCGTCCACAACAGGTGCCAGGATATTGGTTGACCCCAAATAATCTACTGACGCTGCCACTGGCAAATGGAAACTGGCAGGAAGTGTCTCAGTGTTTGTGTGGCCCTTTTTTGTTTGCTTGCTGCACACTTTCTTCTTCAAACGCTGATAAGCTAGTGGCATGCTCGCATCACATGTGTGCATTATGGTTTGCATGTTGCATTTGCTTAGGTGGCTGAGCCACTCCAGCTTGGATGGTGGCTCGTGGAGGACAGGTTGCGCGCGTGGTTGACTCCTTTGGACCCGAGAGGTCGTAATCGCCAGTCGGAGAGAGATTTCCAAGGATTCGGCGTCCGGCTCTGCTTTGCGTTACTACTCTGCTGCAAAGATTCTAAGTACTGTTGTTTGTCAATTGTCATTGCTCACTCTGATGCTTTGTCTTCAGTCTTCTGATCATACATACTCACTGAAAAATGATGAGATGACACTGATTTTTCTTCCAAGCAACAACTGCTGATTTTTGAACAAAAGGCCATACATCTTCTTTTCGGGAGGAAATTGGAGTAAACAGAAAAGGCCAAACTCCCCGGAAGAAGGAAAAAAAGCCCGCAAAAGGTGGGGAAATTGTTGTAATATCCCAATCGTGGCTGGTGTTTTATAATCTTAAAATAAAGGTTATGATTGTTTTCTGTCCTGATCTTTTGAAAAAAAAGGGTTGTCTGTCTTCAACGTTGCCCTTAATAACTGAAATTCATAAGAGCACTCCTAATGAACAGCTGAATCAACTGTTAATTTTATGGGAACCCTGGTTCCTTTGATGCTGACACAACATTTTCTTTTGGGAGAAAATTTGAGTAAACAGAAAAGTACAGACTCCCCCGAAGAAGAAAAATAAACCAGCAAAAAGTGGGGAAATTGTTCGAATATCCCAACCGTGACCGGTGTTTTGTAATCTTAAAATAAATAAGGGCTCTGACTGTTGTCTGTCTTCAATGTTAGCCTTAATAACTGAAATTCAAAAGTGCAACCCTAATGAAACGCAGAATCAACAGTTAATCTCATGATACTACGAATTGAGACTTGAGCAAACATTCCAGATTCCCTCAATTGCAAGTTTGCAAACCAACCACAAGCTTTATATCACTGCACATATGTACAATCAAATTACAAGGGCAACTTGTAAGCCATCAATCAGGTACACCGTACACACATGTTGATGCTTGTCCCAAATACTCCCTCCCCATTGGCAGCAGGTCCCAGCTAATCACTAAAATCACACCTAAAAAGGGAATGAAACCTACAAGGCTAGCAAAGTGGCTAACTGGCTAAGGAAGAGATTAACCAATGAGCTTTCGCATTGGTTGGTTGATTCCTGTACCGAGTGCGCATGGCACTACTAGGCCAAGAACGCGGGGTCCTCAGCCCTGCAGGGCGCCTTCCAGAGCGCGCTGATGCTGAGGCCGGGGCGCGCGCCGCAGCGGCGGCACCGCTCGCCGGCCGGCAGCTCGGCGGCGAGCACGCGGCGGCAGGACGGGCACGAGGAGTGGCCGCGCAGCCAGGTGTCGACGCAGGCGGCGTGGAACGCGTGGTTGCACTGCGGCAGCACGCGCATGGCCTGGCCGTCCTCGAACTCGGCGAGGCAGATGGCGCACTCGTCGGCGCCTTCCCCGGCCGCCGCCTTGCTGCCGTCGGCGACGTAGGTGACGATCGGCAGCGAGCGCAGCACCTCCTTCTTGACGCCCTTGTTGGCGCCCGGCGGCGCGCGGGCGGCGGCGGCGGCCCAGCGGCGCGAGCAGGCGCAGCGGGCGACGAGGCCGAGGCCGAGGACGCAGACGAGCGCGCAGAGCAGGCCGGCGAGGATGAGGATCATGTCGGAGTTGAGGGAGTCCGCCGGCGCGATGGAGCCGGCCGGCGCTTCGACGAGCAGTCTCGCCATGGCTTCCTTGCACTTGCTGTCTGCCTGATCGAGGATGTGCTCGCGTTGGCTGATGCAGAGGAGAGCAGAGGCTTTGGGCAGGGAGCGTGAGAAGTGTGTTTCAAGGGGCTGGTTTGCTTGTGCTTTTATAGAGGCGCCTGGGCAGTTGATCCGTGACTTTTGGTCTTAAAAAAAAAAAAGAGGAGAAAAGAAATAAGTGGTCACAGCGAGCGGGAAATGGTTTTTGTGTTGTGTGGTGGTTGAGTCTGAAAGCAGGGAATCCTTTTTGGTTTGAATAGCCATTCACCGTTCGAGGGCTTAAATTGGCACTCGTAATGCTCTCTTTCAGTACTTCTTTTAGCCAAACCATGCAGAACTAGTGTGAGACTCCCGGCCCCGGTGGAGGGACTCTAGATCTTTTCGAATTTCCTGGAAATTTATAACTTTTTTCAATAATAATATCTAAGCAAACGAAGCGACGGCTATGTTTACTTGCATCAGTCTCATATGTGATCACCATGCATAAATGAGCTCTCTTCTCCGTCCAGTCTCTGTTGCTTGCCGTTGCTGCCGCTAATTCACTTCATTCATTCTTGTTTTTTTTGAAAAGACTTCATTCATTCTCTGCCAATGTATTTAGCTGCACCTCGAAGGGGGAAAAAAACCAGAAATGTTGTCATGTCCCATGACTGACAAGATCTCTGGATCGTACGTGCACGCCATCGCACCATCCGCCGGAGAGAAAAAGGCGTTACGAGGACGGGGACACATGTCATCTCCTGGAGGCCGGAGCCACACGAGCCGCGCACTCCCGCCGCTGGTACAGGCACTTTCGGCTTGGCCTCCGGCTACCTGTCACCCGGCCATGTGCTGCTGCTGCTGCTTTATTTACCGGTGGTGGTCACGTCCATTTCCCAGCCTCGACCTCCTCGCGGCCGTCCTTTAGATCGAGATGGCATTGGCCTCCTCCGTACGCACGCATGCCCGACGGAAGGCCGGCACGTATGATATGCGCTCCGAAAGCAAGCGCAGCCACGGCGAACTTGCCGCTTCCGTCGCGCCGGAAAGACGATGCGTGCGTTGCGCGGCTGCCGCATCCGTCCGGCGACCGACCTGCCCGGAGGCGCCGCCGCGTGTGCCATGCTGAGCGAGCTAGTGCGAGGTGACGCGCGCGCAGCCGGCATCCGGAGGCCGGGAGACGGACGGACGGCCACGGCGAGCTCTCCTCCTTCGGGCCGGGCTGGGCACTCACTAGTGGGCAGTGGCGAGCCAGAGAAAGGAAAGAAAGCGGCCTCCGCCCAGCCGGTGAACTGACGGCCTCCGCCAGGCACATGGAGGGCAGGCCGGGCCTTTCCGACGGCCGGAGCACATGCGCCCCCGCCAGCCGGTGAACTGACGGATCGGATGGATGTGTGGCCGTTGGGATGCTCTGCTTTTCGGCACTGTGGTTCCTGAAACCGCATGTTCGCCGGCCTCGTCTTTCCTGCCTGCTTTCGCCCAGAGTGGCAAGAGCCGCGGCCAACTTTCAGTTTGCTGGCCGGAATGGTCATACTGCTGCCCAGTACGAGCACGGGGGTACGTGTGCGATGCAGAGTCGCCCGGGTACGCCCCCTGCACCACTGCATTTCCTACTTGGAGCGAATAAGCTAGCTGCACGAGAACAAGATACGGCGAGCTGGGCTGTTGTGTCGACTCGACCCTCTGAATATCACCGATAAGGTGAGTTCATTTTCCAAGGATTAAAAGAGCGCAAATCCGAGATTGTGAGGACTAGGTGCGAGTGACAGTCACTGCAGCTCTTTACAAAAAAGATGAACGCCGCCTCCCTTGCCCGGAAGGCCGGAACGGTCGGTTTCAGGAGATGATGGGGGCTCATCCAAAGGCGGGGAGGCCGCAAAGACAGCCGTCTAATTGCCTTGGGAATCCACCTGAAATAGTCTTGGTACACCTCACATTAACTTTCTCCTGGGCCAAGATTAGACCGCGCATGGAAAAGGATCCACACAAAGATCTACTGGGTGGAACGGGGGCAGCCTGCACGCACGCGTTGCACTGTCCACTGATTTCGATTGGGCGGCACTTTCATTATTCTCATGACGCTGCAGCGAATACCAGAATATCAGAAAACGACTCTGCAACGGCAAAACTGGGAGCTGCATACGTGGTGTCTCTACAGACGTGTGTGTGATCAAGCCGCATCGCTGCCTGGCCACACAGAATCACTTGCGCGGTTTGTTCTTCCTAGGTGGCCAAGAGGCTCTGTCATTCATTCAAATTCAAAATAAATTAAAAGGCCTAAACAAAGAGTTGGAAGGAAGAGTCGAGGCCCCCAAGGGAGGGGGATGTGTAGATTATCCGAGCTTTGAGGAAAGGCAATGGGGGTGACGCAACTTTAGATCCAAGGTGATTAGGACGGGGCAACTTGGATAAAAGACACTGGTCTTCAGATAAGATAAGATTTGCCCTAAGTGGGTGGCATTGTAGGGCGAATTTATCTTTTCTAGCCATCTGAATAGCAACGTTACGGACTGCAGCGTCTGATGATGCACATGGCTGAAACATATAGGAGTGAGCTGACGTGGAACTTGATTAACTGGCTCCATAGTTCTTGTGACACCCTGCCCAAAAGCCTAGGGGGAGTTTTTACGGTTGGCACCACGGATTAGCTTAATTCACTTCATATTTTACTCTTCTCATTTGTTTGTTGCTGGGACCATCGATAGTGATCATGCGCCAGATTTTCCTCAAAGACAAGATATGCATGATATGCATGGAAGATGGTATCCAGCGCACCCCGGCAACTCAAACCAACTGCTTCTGTTGTACTAGAATAAAGGTCCTAAGGTCTTTTGTAAAAGATGGTAAACAGTTCTGCATCTACATTAGATTAGGAAAATCAAATATTTACAGAATAGCCCCACTAGAGCAAAGTGCTGGACAATTTTGGATCCTATTAGACAGTTCGAAGTCCAGTCGATAACACCAGGTGAATTCATCAGATTTCCACGACCACTTATAATCCTGCGTAGCACTTGTAGCATACACTGACTACTAGGTACAATTACAATATACCAAAGTAAATAAAACAGAAGAAATGGGATAGCAAGCATGAAACTAATCTTTCAAATATTCCCTTCCAGAAGCATACCCTAAAAAGCTGACATGTTTTGCAGTAATGAACAATTCAAGCCCACAAGCATGCCTCAAGGGCTCACATGATCAGAACGCCATCAGAAAGAAACTTCGCATATGCAGAAGCTACACTTCATTGAACCACAGAATGAGCTACACTTCATTGAACCACAGAATGTTTTTCATACAAGACTATTAAACGAAGAGATAGCTATATTAAGTGGAACCACAGCGTGCAAGTTTGTTGCTACACCTCCCACCAAAACTATAAACCAGAAAAGCGCTACAAGGTGGCTACACCATTTCACCATCCATCCAAAGTATACTGGAGGATTTCACCAAAGCCCGTAGGCACTGAAGTGCTTCACCCTGAACTTCCACTCGCCCTTGGCCGCGTCGAAGGACACGAATTCTGCGCCCTGCTCCTCCGCCTTCTTCATCAGCATCTCTCTGTACCGCTCCACCCGCGGGCCCTCGTGGTACTGATCCCCGGTCTTCTTGTTCACGCACTTGATGTTCAGAAGGGTCACCTCCGCGGGCTTGTTCAGCCCCTCACCCACCGGGGGCTTCTTGCTGTCATCCTTGTACACAATCACCTCTCGGTTATTGAACTCCACAATTGATTCCAGATCCAGGCCCCTCACATCCGTCTCCCCCAAAAACTTGATGCTGCCATAGTCATGGCGTCCGACAACAAAGTCCTTCACCTGACTGCAGTAACCTGGCTCACCACGTTCTTTGGCAGCAAGCTCCTCCAGACTAGGCTCCGTGAAGTAATCTGCCTGCGGGAGCTTAGGCAACAGCCTCTCAACTGAAGCAACCTTCCCGTTCCCATGATGACTGGGCTCATGTTGCTTGCCATTTTCCACCAGAGAAGGCCTGCTGCTTGGCGACTTGACAGTCTTATCACCTGCACAAGTTTTACAAAATTAGCACCTGAAATTTTCCCTAGCTGGGGACAAATCTGATGTAAATTAAAAAATAAATCAGTACTGTAATGACAACCTTCATATCTGTCCAAATCAGCTGAATCCTTTGGAACCGACTGTCTGTCAATTCCACTCCGCGAAGGCCACTGCTCAATTGGACGGATTATCAGATTCCTCGGGTTCTCTCTAGGGATGAAAAAAGCGTCCGCTTTTGGTGTTGCAGGAGATTCCTCGTCATCAGCAAAGAATGGAACCTACAGGAGTGAAAAAAAAAGAAACTCAACACCACACTAAATGTGTTCTTATGCCATTCACAAGCTCCATGAAAAATCACGTAAAAGATCATTACCTTGCCATCTGATATTGGATTATATTTTCTTGGCAACAATTTTATCCTTCTCTGTGACAAATGCCTAGGAACCGCCATGGGCAATGTTCTACTCGGAAGAGCCTTCTCAGCAACCTGCAAACCACCAAAATGTTGCAATCAAGCAAACTTATAGCACCATTAATACCAAACATTCCCAATGCACAACAACCTTGCTACTCTAGATTCCACCTGCTCTATGAAAACAATTACAAAAAACTGGGGTGGACTAACCGGCAAACTTGATATTCCATATTGAACCGAAGGAGAAGATCCACCATTCCCAATGGACATCTGTGGCATTGCTGGAAGTGTCCCAAATGGATTTGAAATAGGAGCAGGTTGCATGACCATATTCGACTGGCTAGGAGTTCTGTTTCAAAATGCAAGAGGATACACCGAGTTAAAACAAAACATGTACCACACGTCTGGATAACCATGTGTGTTGCTGAAACTCATTGGCAAATTCTGAGGATAATTATGTACGGTTAAAAACCATGTTCTTAGACTAATAAATATAAAATAACAACATGGCGGTTCCAACTAGTCACATATAATCTAGTGGCTCAAAGAACCATTCAAGAATTTTCCTTTGCCTACACCGCCCATCTCCACATTAGGCTCACCGCAACATATTTCCTTCACCTAATTATATCTAATAAGTGTTTTAAACCATAAAACGGAAAAAAAATATCATGCACATTGAGAAGTAGCAAAAGATCATACTGCTGTCCAATGAGGGCCTGATTAGCAGTGTTGGAAAAACCAGGGAAACCAGGTGTAGGAGCTGCAGTATCCATGAAATCATGCATTTGCACAAAATTAAGAAGCCCATATTAGTTTTTTGAAGAAAGATTGTAAACAGAAGAGAATGATTTGGATACAAAATACTGACCTGGTTGAGGCGAAGGTTGGAAGGAGAACATGTTTGAAGTTTGTGCAGGAGCAGATGTCTGAAACGTTGGCTTAACAAGAAGCAAAAAAAAAAACTTGGTATTAGATATTAAAAAAATAAATATGATAAACAATTATCTAGTCTATAATATGGAAAGGAAAACAAGCAAGCTATGCTCACCGTTGAAAAAAGTGAAGGTCCACTACTAGGTGGGTTAAATAGGTTTCCAGAGGAGAAAGCTGGTGTACTTGATGGCTGTTGTGCAAATGATGGAGAAGATTGAAATAGTGGGGCTGGTTGAGTGTTAGCCAACGACAAGCCAGTCCCGAATGGACTTGAATTATTCGTCGATGATGGGCCAAACAACGAAGATGAAGCAAAAACAGGAGTGGTATTCGCAAACAAAGATGGTGAACTATTTGGTGGAAATGCAGAAACACCTGTTGCTCCAAACATTGTGGTACTAGTGGATGATGTGAATGGGCTCGAGCTTGCAACTGATGTATTGTTAAACGAGTTGAATAATGATGCACCAGTTGAAGCAGGCTTAGGAAATAGATTGTTTGATGAAAATGGGTTTGGAGTAGGTTGGCTAAATGGATTGTTTGTTGTAAAAGTATTTGCTGGTGTTGATACTGGAAAGGTAGGCGTTGGCGCTGCAGAAGGGTTTGGTCCACCTGCAAATCCAAACATTAAAAATTGTAAACATATTTTTCAGGAACAATTTACATGGATCAAATAGATCTAGCAACAATAATAACAGTTAATAAAGGGAGCTGATAGTGTGCTTTAGGCTGGGCCATAGCCCATAAGACTTGGTTACTCCAGTTCATACAAAAATAAGCATGCTTAAAGAATAAATGGATAAAACTTTAAAAGAGGGTTTGAGAATCAAGCAAAACATCTCCAAATTATTTCCTCACCCTTGTCTCCACGCTGGTAATCTTCCCACCTCAATTCTTCATGGCTCTTGTCTTTATATTCAGGCATCGCTGATATGGAATCAAGCTTTGCAGCGGCCTGAGTACCACTGGTACCACCATCAACATCTGGTGTTTGGGCATAAGGTTTTATTCTGGTTCCTCCAGCTTGATTACCAAATTGTGCTTGCCCAAAAGCTGGTGCTCCTGTCTGTGACCCTGAAAGTCAAAGAGAATAACAATTGTTGAGACGGATAAAAGATGACATGGTCAGGGTAAAAACAGTGAAAAAGAAAGATCTGCTAGGACTGCTGAAGTAAGAAAAAACAAAAGAATCAGTAAATACTCGATTGCTACATCATATGGACTCGAAGATGATTGGGTGATCTATATATTACAGCTAACAAATAATGAGAACATCCAATTGGAAAACCTACCAAATGCTGAAGACTGCACACCGAAAGGTGATGTTGTTCCAAAGGGAGAACTAGCAGAGGAAACTGCTGTTTGTCCAAAAGGTGGTGGTGAAGAACCAAAACTGATTGCACCGTTTGATGTGCCAAATGAAGGTGTGCTTGAAGATCCAAAGCCTGGAGCAGTACTACTCACACCAAATGCTGTAGTACCTGAAGTTCCAAAACCAGGAGCAGATGAACCAAACGCCGGGGTGCTATTACCACCAAATAAAGATGTCGATGTTGATCCAAATGCTGTGGTAGTCGCAGCGCCAAAGGCCGGTGCAGTTGTGCCAAAGGCTGGCGTAGTTGTGGTACTGAATGCCGGCGTAGTCGTGGTACCAAATGCCGGCGTATTTGATGCACCAAAAGTGCTGCTGCCAAATGTTGGTTGTGTTTGCTGGAATGTGCTACCGAACGGACTTGGCTGGCTAGGAGATGATCCAAAACCCCCAAAACTTGACTTTTGTCCGAATAAAGATCCTACAGCATGTGCAGAGCCAAGTGTGACATAGACATCATATACATAATTCACTGTTGATCTAAAGAATAGCAGATCCATGAATTGAGATAATTTAACATGAGTAGCTTTTTAGAACAATTGTATAGAATGCGGTATCAGAAACTAACAAAAAATAAAGAAATGTCGGTGGCTTGGGAAGTTTGAAAATATACGACAACCAGCACGGTGATTCAGCATGAAAGAAAACAATCAGGGAGTGTATAATACATACCAGAGCCAAAGGTAGAGGATGTAGCACCAAAGGCAGGGGTAGGCGATGCACCGAAAGCTGTTGTGCTCCCAAACGGAGAGGAGGACGGGGTACCAAATGTGGGGGTGGATTGCTGCTGGCCAAAGGCACCAGTGGGTGTAGTGCCAAATGCGGGAGCGGACTGCTGCTGGCCAAAGGCACCAGTGGATGTAGTGCCGAAAAGCGAGCTTCCAGTCTGTGCCCCAAAAGTTGTGGTTGGGCTGCCAAACGGTTTTGGCGCAAAGGGGTTGTTAGCGGCAGGGGTAGCCTGGCCGAATCCCCCCTGTTGTGCTCCAAACGAGTTCTGGCCAAATGGGCTGGTGGATGGCTGCCCGAATGCTGCAATAATGAAAGCACACACAAGACATGAGAAGATAATCAGTCAAGAGATGCAACATTGCAAAAGAAAATTACTCCTTAAGGCTTATTAAGCAGGCATGTCTTTTGCAGAATAAAAACCATAATCATAATCAGGCATTGCATTGTATGAGAAAGCATTTTCGTTAACAATGAAAAAAGGATCAGCACTAAGGCATTGGTTTGTTTGCAGGCTTTCTGGTTTTTTATGCAGAGATTAATATGAGTCCGGTCTGGACGTAAATCCGACACTCCATAGTAAGTAGCGCAAGGCTTAGCTTAGTTATTCCATGGATCGTTGAAAGTACGCACTGCAACTACCCTACACCCTATTTGATCAAAACCGAGACAGCAAACCAAACCCTAGCGTGGGCAGGCATCCGTCAATCCAGATATGGATGAGTCGGAAGCGCAATAGAGCAAGCAATCCGTACATACGCTAGGAGAAATAGAGTGTTTAAAAGCGAACGAGAAAAGCAAGCCGACGGAATACAACCAATGTGATGGAATCGACGAGAACAGGAGGGGTGATGAAGGGGGGGAGTGCTTACGGTTGGTGTTGCCGAACATGGCTGCTGCTTCTGATGATGCTTCTTCTCTTCTGGCTTGAGGAGGGAGGAAAGGCGACGCTAGCCCCTCGACCACCACCGGCGACGGCGGCGGCGGCGGCGGCGATGTGCCCTCTTCTTCTCTTCGAGAGAGAGAGAGAGAGAGAGAGGCGGAGGCGGAGGCGAAGGCCGAAAGGGGGGATCGAATCGACGATGCGGCGTGAACGATAGAAGGAAGTCTCTATGAAAGGTGGGGCCGTGGTTGCGCCGCGGCTTTATACAGCGACCTGAACCCGCGCTAGCTTACATCCGACGCTGCTCCTTGCCGCGTCCAGTCAGGTAGCGTTCCTTCAACGCAGCAGTTAGGCGGGCCGGCCCTCAGGTAAGGGTAGAGCGTGCCTTCAACGCAGCAGTTAGGCCGGCCCACAAGAAGAGAAGAAAGATGAGTTGGGCCCAAAACGTTGTAAGGCCCAAGAGCAGGATCGCTCACGGGCCAAGTAACTCCCGTCCTGCAGGCTAGCTAGTACCACAACAAGTTCTCCAAAAAAAAAAAAAAAAAAAGCTAGCACCAAAGAATACCAGTTCAATTTCTTCATCCATACTGTTTTCCCAGAAAACATTTTAGTACAAAACATGAGCTATTGCATATTCAATCCATGGAATCTTCTAAGTACTCGTGCACATTTACATCATGCTCTCTCCGTCCTAAAATATAAGCATCTGAGTGTCTTAATTCAAACTGGTCAAAGTTTGACCAATATTATAGAAGAGAAAATTAATATTTACGATATCCAATGAGCATCATTAGATTCATTATGAAATATATTTTGATAATTTACTTTGTTGATGTGGTTTTTATAAATACTAGCACAGTGTTTTAAGAAAAATGTAGCGTGAGAAAGAGTCCTAGTGGCTAATGTGTAGCATGAGAAAGAGTCTTGACTGCTCACGTACATGACCAATATAGCGTGAGAAAGAGTCCTAGGGGTTGACATTTAGCATGAGAAAGAGTCATGACTGCTCACGTACATGACCCGTGGGTCCACCTGTCGGACCAATGTGTCTTTTGACGATTGACCATCAAAATTCTTTCGCTCTTTTTAGTATAGACTAGCACAAAGGCACGTGCCACATGCACGTGTTTCAAGAAAAATATAGTGTGAGAAATAGTCCTAGTGGCTAACGTGTGGCATGAGGAAAAGTCTTGACTGCTCACATACATGACGAATATAGCGTGAGAAAGAGTCCTAGGGACTGACGTGTAGCATGAGAAAGAGCCCTGACTGCTCACGTACATGACCCGTGGGTCCACCTGTCGGATCAATGTGTCTTTTGACGATTGACCATCAAACTTCTCTCGCTCTTTTTAGTATACATTTTTAGTATAGATAGGTTATACGTAATAAATCTGGTCAAACTTAAAAGGTTTGACTTAAGACAAACTTATGATGCCTTATATTTCAGAACAGTAAAAATTCTTTTACACTGATATTTTTTCAATCAAAATGGGCGCGCAAGGCGTAGCGATCTGCCTAGTGTCATTTCTTTGTAGCAGGGGGCATCACTCTCCATTCCTCCATTTCAAACACAAGTGACATGAGCAAAAACATAGAAATTCGATGCCTTTAAAATTCTTTTGGAAAACCTTCAATCCGAACGTGCACCGTCGTCCCACAAGATGAACACCGCCTGCAGGGTGCAGGCTACAGCGGGAGAACCTGGGAGTCGCCCACGTCCGCGTCATCTCTGTCCAGCAGGAGCTCGGCGCCGTGACAGGACACCTCCTCCAGCGACCTCCCCTTGGGCTCCGGCAGCAAGCACGTGAAGAGCATCCCCAGCACGTTGGCCGCGCCGAGCACGAACAGGGAGGCCCGCACGCCGATCCCCGACGTCTCCTCGCTGCCGCCGTCGTCAGCTCTCCGCGCGGCGTACATGAACCCGAACGTCCCGGTGATGGCTCCAGCCTTCCCCGCCGCGGCCGCCAGCCCATGGCATGTCGCGCGCAGGTGCGCCGGGAAGATCTCCGCCGCCACCACGAAGGTAGTCGTGGCGGGCCCGAAGCTTGCGAAGAAGAAGGTGAAGGCGCACATGGCCACCAGCCACGGCCGCCGCCCTGGGCTCGTCAGGCCGTCGTAGAGCGCGGCGATGGCGAGCGTGAACCCCATCATCATGGCGAAGCCGAGGAGCTGGATGGGCTTCCGGCCGACGACGTCGACGAGGGCGATGGCGAGCCAGTACCCCGGGAGCGCGCCGCAGAGCGCCATGATGGCGTGCGCGCGGCCGATGCGGTAGGCCTCCTCGAGCGCGCTCATGTCGCGCGCCTTGGGCACCCACCTCGCGTCGCGGAAGACCACCTCCTGCAGGATGGTATGGGAGTAGACGACGGCGCCGAGCACGAACCAGCACGCGGTGGCGCCGACGAGGTGGACGCCGTGGCGGCGCGCGAAGCGGCGGGAGAGGACACCGTAGTAGTCCTTGTCCCTGCCGCCGCCCATAGTAGTGCCGTCGGCGGCGACGTCGTCGACCTGGAGCACCCTGGACATGTCGCGCGCGGCCTTCGCGGCGTCGCCGGCGACGAGTGCCGTGTAGCGCGCCGTCTCGGGCATCCGCATCCGCCAGTGGTAGGTGAGGCATGCCGGGACGGCGCCGGCCATGAGGACGACGCGCCACGCATAGTCGGCCTCCGGCAGCGCGGGCCCGGCGGAGCGTGCCTGGAGCGTGGCAGAGACGGCGAGCGTGACGACGCAGCCGGCGAGGACGCCGAAGCCCTCCATGGCGAAGACGGCGGCGACGAGGCCGCCCCTGGCGCGCTTGCTGGCGTACTCGGCGACGATGGTGGCCGAGAGCGGGTAGTCCCCGCCGATGCCGACGCCGAGCCAGAAGCGGAAGAAGCAGAGCGTGGCGATCACGCCGCCGGTGCTGTTGCCGAAGGAGAGGCCGGAGAGGAAGGAGCCGGCGGCCATGAGCAGGACCGTCGCGCCGTAGAACCGCTTGCGGCCGGCCCTGTCGCCGAGCCAGCCGAAGAGGAGCTGCCCGGCGATCGCTCCGCAGAAGGTGACGCCGGCGATCGCCGCCTCCAGCCGCAGCGGGAGCCGGCCGGGGTCGCCCGGGGCGTCGTGGTAGTAGATGCGGCCTAGGAGCTTGGTGACCAGCGTGATGCAGAAGAGGTCGTAGGCGTCGGCGAAGAAGCCCGTGCCGGCGATGAGCACCGCCCGGAAGTGGTAGCGCTGCGTCTCCGCCACGTCCAGCGCGTGCAGCACCTGCAGCTTCTCGGGCGCCATCGCCGCCGCCTCCGTCGATCTCGGAAGCTAGCTAGGCCGCATGCATGAGGGAATCAGCCGGAGCTCGCGGCGGCTTATATAAGCAGGCGTGCATTTGGCGCCGAGGAATGGAACAATGGCAAGATACGAGGGGCGTGTGGTAGCTGTCAGGCTGCCTCTGTGGCATTGTGTGTAGCGACATGGGCGTGTAGAGGGGCATGGGCGCTAGCTGACGCTAACATGGCGCACAAGCAACAAGGGGCGGGCAGGTACGCGGATGGAGACTCCAAGGCGCGGTGGCAGTGGACTGGATCCGGCGCAATGCCAAGAGAATGTATGGGGGTCGTGTTGTTTCTGAGTAGAATATCCGGAGAAACGCTGGTGAATAAAACCTTTTTGGGGGTCTTGTGGAGTTGGAGGCTAGTAGCCTAGTACACTGGGGTACTTGCACGCTCTAGAAATATGTGTACAATGTACATGCTGTTTGCACGTTTCAAAAAAAAAAAATTACAGTGTACGTGTTGTTTCCCAACTATCCTCAGCTGGATGCTCCCGCCTACTGGGAAATGCTGCAGCTGTTGCAAATTCCATAAGAACACAACTTCGTATAGTGCCAGCACAACGTGCACTATGCAACGTGTCTTACTCTTACCCAATGTAAACCTCCAAATTGTGTTGCCACTTTGCTTGGTTGATAGCTTAATCAGGGTTCTAACTGAGGCATTAACATTAAGAACGAAAGAAATGGACACATTGGAGCTGCATGGGACAGGCTTCATGTAGTGGCAGTTAATTCGGACCACTAGCAGCTCCTGCTGCAGGCCTGTAACCGCCGGGGAAAATGACTGAAGGAGCCGTTAGCCAAGGAGTCAAGAGATGATGACTCATTCTGTTCGGCTCTTGTGGTTCCATCTTTGCTGAACAATGTATGAAACAAGCATCTAGAAATCAATCCATGAAAAGAGCAGGTATTTGGTTGTTTGTAGTACTCCTACAGGCCACAAAATACTACGTAGTATATGTTTGAGACAAGGTTTGATAGAGCTTTTCTACCAATGGTTTTGAAATATTTATTAGTTTATAAACCTAAAAAATGATGTGTATAGATGTCTTGAAAAGTAGTGCGTACTATGGCCTTGCTGGCTGTTTATCTCACGTAAATGGTGACTTGGATCTTAAGCACAAATCTGGACACTAATTTTAAAATCTGTTTGTGTCCACAAATGTTTTTGAACAAGTTAGGTGAAAATGAGTCCATTTTCTAATAATAAAATAAAATAAAATTACTTACTCATGTTAAGTTAGGTGAAAATAGGACGGACTCATTTTCTAGTGGAAAAAAAAGAGAAATAGGACAGACTCATTTGAAAATCTGAATAGATGCATTAGCACAGGATGAACGTAAAGGCATAAATTTACCGAGAAAATGAAGCAGTAACCCTTTTCAAACACTTGCTGCAAGAAATCCAGCCTTTTCCACATCATTTGCGGTACCCGCTACCCAGCAGTCTGAAACCTCTTATCTTCGGGTTAGTCCACATCCTCAGTTGCAAGAGCAAAGCAGTACGGCTGGATCGTGACACATCGTTGATATGCCTTCCAATCACTATCACAAGATGTCTTAAAAGTGAACTAGTCCCAACACCACGATGGAAACTGTCAATGAAAAGATCTATCGCTGAGCCCGGTGAAGCCCATGCAGCATTGAGGGTCGTCAATATTACAGTCTTATTGTCCATGGAAGCCTCCTGCAGAACCAGCTCTAGCCTGAGATCTTCGGTGTCCTACAACAATAACAATTGTGTTAATTGAGTACTAAAATAAATAAAGCAGAAGAAATGGAATACCAAGCATGAAACTAACCTTTGAAGTATCTCCTTCCAGAAGCATACGCTAAAAAGTTGACATATTTTGCAGTAATGAATTGTTTCAACTCCACAAGCATGCATCATGGGCTTAGTAATGAGAGACTGATAAAATAAATAAAACATGATCAGAATGCCATCAACAGAAAGGAAGTTGTCCTCATATGCAGAAGACCAGCTAGACGTCATTGAAACACATAATATTTTTCATGAAAGACTACTAAACTCAAATTGAAGGAGGCATCACACCTGCAATTTTGTGGTACCCTCCAGGACAATGCTCCAACACTTTTTAAGCTTGGTGGCATCGACATATAGTTCCTCCAATCTTCCATCATGATTCTTAGGTCATGAATTTTGCTCTGCAGTCCAATACAACAGTTTGCATGCATGGTGCAGACCTTGTTTAAATCTTTGCTTGGCTCACAAATGCCACCAAAGTACGAAGTACTTAAGAACTTAATTGTCAGACCAATATCTGTAGTGTAAGGATCATGCTTTATAAAATTAAATACGTCCTGATCATGATACCCAGGATATCTAAATCGAGAAGAATACCAAAACTTGTAAAACTCTATGCTTTGATCATTTGACTTCACATAGTTGAATCCTCCATTGGCTATGTTCCTCAAGTCCGTTGCATTGCCTACATAGTGATCGCAAGCTATCTGAAAGTCTCCATCGGAATAAAAGAATGGAAAAGGATTGCGGAACCACATGATATCAGCATCCTGAAATGCAGGGGGGAAGATAGTTATATCAAGTCAAAGTGTGAAACCACCAATAAGAAACTCATAGTGAACATTTGAAAAGCTGAATTAGCACGGGATGAACATGAAGGCATAAATTTACCGAGAAAACGAAGCTGTAACCCTTTTCAAGAACTTGCCGCAAGAAATCCAGCCTTTTCCACATCATTTGCAGATACCCAGCAGTCTGAAACCTCTTCTCTTCAGAAAAATCCACATCCTCAGTTGTAAGAGGAAAGCAGTAGGGATGGATCTTGACACATCGTTGATATGCCTTCCAATCAAATGCAATTATCACAAGATGTCTCAAAAGTGAACTAGTCCCAACACCACGTCGGAAACTGTCAATGAAAAGATCTATCACCGAGCCCGGTGAAGCCCATGCAGCATTGAGGGTCGTCAATATTACGGTCTTATTGTCCATGGAAGCCTCCTGCAGAACCAGCTCTAGCCTGAGATCTTCGCTGTCCTACAACAATGACAATTGTGTTAATTGAGATACAAAGTTGCAAGCTCTGCCTCACAACTGGAAGGATGCTAAAATTGGAAGTAATTCAATGGCTGGAGCATTAGAGTAAAAAAAACACCAGGTTTATTTCTGACATAACAGAAGGTTCACAACCTAGTACAAGACAAGCAGGTTGCACTTGTTTATTCCACTCAGAGTACTCCAACTGAGAAATAGGCTTGCAAAATCAAGTAGCATAAAAAATGACCAGTTTGTCCAACAAGGCAGCAACGTTCACATTTATTAAGATATCAGGAATCATTGCATGATCTCAACGGGAACCCACCCATATATCAGGGTTAGCGATGTAGGAATTGCTAGGTCTGAGACGCGAAATCAATAGGATCAGGAATATTGAAACAGCATTTCGGCGCTTAAAAGTAGCAAACATGAAGAATACTCAAATCGATAGAATTATGCGGAACACAGCAAGAAATAAATTAAAAGAGGTAGTAACAAAAACAACAAGAGAGGAGGCAAACCCCACCAGATCGCCGGCGGGGAGAGGATCGAAGCCGCCGTCCTCCTCGGAGACCTCAACCGGAGGAAGCGGCGGCGGGCCCCAATCCAACAAGGGCCGGCGCGCCCGCGGGACGTACACTGGCACCGCAGTATCCACGGCGGCTCGGTACAGCACGGCGCAGGGCAGCGCCACCGCGGCGGCGAGGAGGAGCACCGCCGCCGCTCCCCGGAGCGCCCCCGGCGCGCGCGAATGCGGCAGCGGCGAGTTCCCGCGGAAGCGGCGGAGGGAGGTGACGGAGGTCGTGCGCGGCGGCCTCCCCATTGCAGTTGCAGGCAGGCAAGGCGGCGGCCGGGGATTGGCCACCGACGCGGAGGCGACGGCTTCAGAGTTCAGACGAGACGCCGAGGGAGTGGGTCTCAGTGTAACGGTCGTCGGAGGCGCAAACCGACGAGGATCCGGGAACGGGCTTCGTAGGCGTAAAGTGGCAACCGCGAAGGCGGAAACTGCCTTCTGCTGAGGAAGTTGGACACGAGACACTGCCAGATGTGCCACCGCGCGTGCGACAGGCGCCTCGCCGCTCACGTCACGAGCATGGCACCATGCGCCGCCTCTATGACCGTGCGGGCCATGCGCCGCCTGACTTCAGTGGGACCAGCGCGTCAGTGAGAAGAGAGCATTCTCTACCCTGCCCTGGCGCGGTGTACAGAAGACACGGCCGGCACAAGCGCAAGGGACCGCAAGCGGCATGCCGTTGGCCGCATCTAACTACCGCGGTGGCCAACGAACTTTGCTTCTCCTTCCCGCATCTCCTCCACTCGTCGTCCATCATCCTTCGAGCTCTCCTCCTGCACCTCCGGATCTGGAATCCCGGAGGAGTGGCACGCTGTCAGAAGGGCAACGGCGTATGGAGGTGTAGGCAGAGGAGAATCAGTGCTGTTGAGTCGCATGCCTCTGTGACAGAGGCATCGCGTAGCTCTTATCGATCGGGAAAGCTCTGCTCTAGGAGAAGGCATGGATTGGTTGCCTGGAGAGCTGTGCCTCAAGATCTTCCAGCTGCTGGATCACCAGTCCCTCGCTTCAGCTCCCCAAGGTTTGACGCCTGTCTCATAATTCTTGCATCCCAAGCACGAGTACCTGCAATTGCAGGTGCAATTCTGAATTCCCCCGTGTATCTGAGTTGTCAACTATCAAATTTAAGATGGCCACAAAACAAATCTTGTTTGATTTCCATTGGCAATACCGATTTTGATTGGCAAGACATGGACCTGTGTCCGGTCTCAAATTCTTGGATCGAACGAACCACCTGTATATCCATTTCCAGTATGTGGGAAACCTGAAAATTGCACCTGGCGTTTGATCGAGCAGATAGCTTGTAGATGTAGCACGGTAGCAGGGTCTCGTTTCGGTGATTTACACATAGCCTTGACATGGGAAGATGC
Source organism: Urochloa ruziziensis (assembly GCA_015476505.1). NCBI lineage: Eukaryota > Viridiplantae > Streptophyta > Magnoliopsida > Poales > Poaceae > Urochloa > Urochloa ruziziensis. The sequence goes on along the minus strand of CM027123.1, from coordinate 787,697 downwards.
CGCTCCGAGCTCAGTTTGCAGGAAATGGAGGGCGTTGACCTCCGACGATGAGCTGTGGCGCAAGCTGTTCAGCGACAGGTGGGGAGCGGACGCCGCGGCGTTCTACGCGCCGGAGGGCTCCAAGTCCTGGAAGGACGTCTTCGTCGTGCAGGACCGATGCGACCGATACGGACTGTAAGCCACTCACTCACCCTGATCGTTTGGTTCCACAACTTCTGATGTTGCCAGTAGGCAATTGCCAACAGCAGCTTGCGATACTGCTGTCCAAGTGTCCAGCAACAATTCAGTCATGACCTGCTTCTTCTTTGTTTGGCATGTGCTGATGTGCGTGACTCTGAAACTAATCTCGCCGTGTTCTTTATTTTTCTCAGGGGTGTGAGGATCATCAGGGAAGGGAAGGACTACTACCTCATCTACCAGGGCGAGATCCAGAGGTACCTGGGCTCGCGCCAGGACACGGGCGGTGATGGCGACAACGGCAAGAACCAGCCGCGGCAGGACGCTGCAGACGAGCAGCGGCAGATATCCAACCAGATCCTCTTCTTCCTGGGGGATCTGGAGGCCGCCTGTGCGGACGCCAAACGTGTCAAGGCATGAACATGCTAATTACCCCTCCGCGGCGGCACCCCTGTCCAGAATCACATTGCCGCCGCCTGTATGATGCATAGCTCGTGCATAGTGTTGTTCCTATACTAACTGTATAGTGCATCACCTTCAATTTATTTCAGTTGAAAATCACGTTTACATTCACAGTTCATTTAGATTCAAGTACAGTCACTTAGATTGTAATTCGTAAGTCAGACTTGATCAGATGCTCTGTACGAAACTTTCATCTGTCAATGCATACCCAGAACCATGGTGACTGCCAAACGAGGGCAGCAAATAATATGTTCCAACACTTCTTTTTTAATATAAGTTGTCACCTTCTAGTCATTACCAGATAATACAAAGGCGGAAAATTTTAATTAAGACCTCTTCTGTAAGACGAAGATAACAGAATGAGTATTCTCAATGTTAGCTACGAAGATGGGTCAAAGATAACATGGGCGAAGGTCCAATTTCAGACTGTGTTTGCTGAAACTCTGATGTGTTTACTAAACCAATGGTAACATGGGGAAAGACTGTTACTGTAAGTGCCTTGGTTCAATCAGCATTTCAGAGCAGCTCTTGCCATTTCCAACGCTCCCTCGTAGGTCTTGTTGCCCCCAATGAAACCGCTCATATGGACAAACACACAGCCGGGAATGCCAGTTTCTGCAGACAGTTCATCGTCTCTCATGCCCCTCCACTTCTCTGGCAGAGCCTTTCGGCTCTCGAACCTGTCGGGAGCAACAGCAACGGCTTGCACTCGCCAGCTCTTGCTCCTCTCATCCTGCAAATCATGTGGTCAATCATATGCATGTGGCAATGGTATTGGAGTTCAAAGTCGCCACACTATGAAGAAAAATATTAAAAAGAAACTATTGCAAACAGTTCAATTTTATTGATCAGGACAGGACCATGGTGGTGTTACCTCACAAGATTTGGCTATGAAGCTATTAGAACAGAATATCAGATAATACAAAATATTGGGGAAACAAGCAATACCAACTATTCAGTTAACAATCTACAATCGGTAAAAGTGTACAGAAACTTTTTTTTGTTTTAGTGGCTGAGAAATAATCAGTTTGTGGCTACAATGTAAACTGCCACAGTTCTACTAATAGCATAGTGTAAGTGAATTAAGACGTGAGCAGGACCCTTACCTGATACAGCGCATACTTGGTCAGAGGATCAGTCTTCAGCTCCTCTTCCAGCTCAAAAAGATGAAGCTTCCACTGTCATTGTGGGATAAAATGTTCACGTGTTCAGGTTACATATTTCAATATGGAAGTCAATCAACTTAACTAATTAAGCAAGTTCAAGACATAATATAACTAAATTAAATGGTTAGTTACAATCGGCAGACATAGGTCAGACGAAGTATGAAGGTAGTATTGAAGCACAGGCCCCCTCTTTTTCCTTATTTTGGGTGTAATAATTCTGTGTCCCAACATTGTGCATATGAAAGATTGTAAAATTAAACAGCCAGGCAGCTATAGCATCTGTGGCTTTCTTTAGTATCTGAAACTGAGAGGCCAAAAACTGTGTTGTGAATGTTGGAAAGATCAGATTGATGCCACACAAAGAAAGGGGTTAAGATCTTACCGGGCAGAATCTATCCAAAACCATGATTTCTCCACTTGGGTCAACCTTTCCTCTAGATAATAAACACTCCAGGACAATAGATCTTGCAGGTAACCATGATTTAACATGAAAGCGAACACTCTGCCATAGAAGATGGTAATTTTGTCATACAAAAGAGTGCTAACAAAAGACATAATCTGACAAGATTCTTATGCAGTGAATGAACATAACACATTATGGCACCTAAGGCATGAGTCAAATGTTAAATACCTCCATAAATTCACTTCCAGCTAGCGTCATGGCCTGTTGAAATGCGGCGTTCTCCTTCTCAGGTGACTGGTCTGGATCAGTCCAGTCCGGATTAAGACGCCCAACGCGTGAAGACAAGTGTGTATTGTTCACAAACTTTGGTGGTTGGTCTGTGTCATATTGATTGATTCCATTGTCAATTGCATCAAGTGCCTGCACCATGATCAATGTGTTGAGTCTGCTTCTTCAGCCATTGAAAATAAATGGTAATAACTCAGACACAGGATGAGTGAAAAAGTGCAACTAGTTGTGTTTCAGAACCTTGATGTCAGATGAGTTGTGGGCTTGAAATTTGCCAATCATAAACAAACAGGGCAGACAGGGAATAGTGGATGTTTGGTTGTTGGTCATTAACACTTTCTTTCAGATTAAATTAGTGGATAAATCTTGCCTCCGAAGAAGTCAAAAGAGTTTACTGTACAATGATTGGCTGAGCAAAGTGGGACTTTCAGCAGCTCTATGTGCAGAAACACACTCATTTGCCATAAGTTTTACACTGAATACCTGGGAAAATTACAAAGTCCATAATTTCCTAAGCAATGAGAAAAATACTAGCTGCTGGTATTTCCTTAGTTGAAGAGATCCAATCAAATTAATCCATGTAGAGGGGGAAAAAAACTATAATCAACTCGTGGCTAGTGGCTACTATGAAGTTTCCTAGCAGCCTATGTCAGACACATGTTCTAGAATTGTGAGACTAACTAGGAGTTGATGTCTTGATGACAATCCAAGGGTTAACTTGGCATTTAGTTACAGATAGAGGTATACTGAACTGCATTGGTCATGTAATCAGATTCACACCTCAACAAAGCTTTATATATTGCAAGATACAAGCGGTGAACGTCTTCATGATCCTCATTAACCCCAAGCTCCTTTGCAATTATCTCCTTACCAAAATGCTGCAAAATCAGGGTAAGTTTAATAATAAGCCCTCTATATGTAAAATATGAAGATGATATAAGTACAAGAGTTACAACTATCTACAAAATAGGACCTATGCATCCCACCAAGGATCCACCTGATGCCATGTAGTGCGGTAGGAAACCCTTTAGCAGATACCAAAATTCATAACAGACATTTTACTTCGGAAGATTATATGCTTAAGGGTCACTGCTGGTTGCCCCGGGGCAGTTCAGAAAAGAATTCAGAATTAGCCTTGTACATAGGGAGTACCTTGTAGACAAGCCCAGCACTGCTAAGTTTTGTGTTGAATCCATGGCCAAAGACCTCGCTGAAACCCTTCTGGTGATGATCATATCGATGCCGGCTGGGATCATAGACACCACCGACATCAAGCACAGCATCCAGAGTATCAAGGATCTGTTGCAAAGATACAACAGTGATTATTCCAATTACATACAAACAACAGATTTATAAACAAAAGCATTATTCCTTCATGTATATGAAGGTGATTCAACATGTCAAACACATTAAGAATACACGGATATTGAATTCTAAGGTTTCAATTCAGAACTCGTAACGGAATAACGTGAAATCTAAGCAAGTGCAAGGGTGTCTTGGGGGGAGAAGAACTTCCTTATCCATTATTGTCAGTATTAAGTCTATTAGGGCACATGAACACACGAAATTTGGACAAATAAACCTATATTCGGTAACATAAATAGTCTATGAAGTCTACGAATCCTCACATAAAAAACAATGAGCCAGCGCCCAGTGCCCCAGACACAAGCAAGCTTCAGCCTTCACCAACTTAAAATCATTCAAGAAAAAGAAAACATGAAACTAGGGGGGGCACCCAGGAATGCTGAGATCTCGAACGCTAGGCTAGTCGAACCGACCGGAAGGGAGGCGAGAAAGGGACCTGCGAGTCGCGGGTGCGGACGACGTCGGCGCCGGTGAACTGGGAGGTGAGGCGGATGAGAAAGCAGCCGAGCGCCTCGTCGCAGTGGAAGCTGCCGTTGTGGGTCCCCACGCGCTTGCCGCTCCCGTCGCCGTCGGTGGGGGTGGGGGCGGACGAGTAGACCCGCAGCCTCTTGGGCGAGGAGGCGGCTGCCGGCGAGAGAGACGCCATGGTGGGGAAAGGGTTCCGGATTTGGGATCGCCCGCCGATGCCAAGGAGAGGAGACGTGACGGCTCGCTGCGACACCCTCCAGGCGGCGGCGAGCATACTAGTCTTCTTTCCCCTGCGATGGGTATGAGGTAGGACAAAGGGTTTTGGGAGGGCTTTGCTTCTGTGCTCCCCGTTTATTAATTTTCTAATTCCGTCCTAACTTTATTTATTGTTTTGTTACGGTAATAAGATGTTTTGTTGGGCATTGAAATATTTGTGTTTCAAGACATTCTAAAACATGACATTTCATCACGAAATAAACGGTTACGGATTACTCCGTACATTCTAAAGCGCAACTTTGACAAAATGGTAATATGTCAAATGGTAATACTGTAAATTTGCCACCATGCGACCATCGCGCCTCTGACTACACCTCTTGCTTCATTTCATGTAAGTGGGCTTGATCCGTTGGGCGGCCACTTTAGGGCCCAACCGTACAAAGACACCACCAACGACATTGTATGCCGCTCGTGATGTATGGCGGACTTTTGGAGAAATGGACAAATTGACGACTTCGGATAGATCAAAGTTTCATGATTTCATAATTCATATTTAGGAAGTAGAATCATGACTGAATATGTGATTAGTCATTCCACCCACCTGTGCTAGCTACAGTCCGAGATCCATGCGTATTCGGCACAGCACGTCCCTGTTCCGCTTTTCCGACAGTGTGACGGGCGCGACACGGAGGCTTGTCCATTTGCTCCGCGCCGAGAGCAACGACAGGCGGGTGACTCCCAGCGCGGCCGCCCACGCTCAGACGATCCTGCCTGCTACCGCCACCTTTTCTTTAGTGGAGCAGCTAGCTGGAGGCAGTGCACCGGCACCGGCCGTGGTCTCTGCTCTGCGATCAATCAACCTCGCTCAAGCATGGCTCGGCAGGCCGTGATCGCTCAAAGGCGACCTTGGCATGCACGGGCCGGGCGCATGAGATGCTTGATGCCTGAGCCGCCCACCTGTTTTCTTTTTCTACAGTAGCAAATAAATTAAAATGCAAAACTTTCGTACAATCGATGGTAACCATACATTACTGTTTTTCCGTACTTACAAAAAGAGACGTGTCGACATTTCTTAAAGCAATACAGCGTTTCCACATGACCAGGCAGTCATCGTCTCAATTATTTCCTTGTACACTAGCTAAAATAATAATAATAATACGTGACAAGGTTCTCATACGGGCGGTCAAGTATGTGTACACATGGATCACCAAGCAACCAGCGGCACACCCAAAAAAAAAAAAGAGCTTCCATCCAGCGCACCACCGGATGATCGATCGCAAGGGTTTTCAACAAAAACACAAACCCGCGCACGCGAAAGTGACGACCTCTGGTGGTGCGCTTTGTAGGAGTAGATGGAAAGTAAAAGAAAAAGGGGGAGAAGAAGTTTCTCGTTTCACAGGGCCAGGATGGAGCCGGCCCGGCCGACCTTGCCGTGCTGCTCCGGCTGCGGTGGGCCTTCCGCTGCAGTGGCGGGCAGGGGCAGGGCCCCATGCGTGACCGCCGTCCTCTCCGCCGCCTCGTCCGCCGCCATCTGCGCGCTCCGGCAGTCTTCGCTGCAGAACGCCGTGTCCCCTCTGGGAATCCAAGATGGCCGGTTCGAGTCGAATACAAACGGAAATAACGACGAAGGAAGGAGCAAATCGCGGTACCAACCTGTACATGAAGATGTCGCGGTTGCCGGCGAGCGGCTTCCGGCAGAGGAAGCACGCGTCCAGGAAATGCCCCGCTCCCCCCATCGATCTCCTCCGATCCTTCCTCGGCTGCAGGCTGCAGCAGCTGTTCCTTGCGTTGCGTGAGATGAGATGCGTGGGGTGATGATGCTTGGTGGGGAGGCAAGCCAAGCCAAGGTGGTTTAATAATGGTGGACGATGCACACTTACGGAAGGGGTGTGACGGCGACCGCGTGGAGATCGCTGTGGGCCCACCTGTCAGCCGGCGTCACCTGGTTCCCCCGCGTGGAGGCCCGGTGCGGATCCGCGGGCCCCACGCTACCGATTCGTCCACCTGCAGCGCTCCAGCTTTCCCGGGAGACTGTCAACATGCCGCGTGGGGCCCGTTCGGCGTTTCGGCCCACTTGCCAGCGAGATTCGGACGGAACCTTCCTCGGCGGTTGCGGAGCTGACGCCTCGCCGGGCTACCCGGACTGAATCTTCTCGTCAAAGTCGTCAGGCCTCCTCTTGTGTTGTGTGTCCGTGGGATCACAACAGCCATGTTTAGATGTTTCGCGGAATTTTTTCCGAGTATGTTCCCTCACATGCATGACATATTAAATGTAGTCGAAAAAAATAACCTATTATATGGATGGAGTGTACTTCGCGAGACGAATCTAATGAGTCTAGTTAGGTCGTGATTAGACAATAAATTGCTACAGTATACATATGCTAATGACGGATTAATTAGACTCATTAGGTTCGTCTTGCGATGTACTGACAGAATCTGTAATTAGTTTTGTAATTAGTCTATATTTAATACTTCAAATGTGTGCCCGACATACTCGAAATTTTTTTCGCAAAACATCTAAACACGGCCCAAATGCAAAAGCGTATACAAAATGAGCTCGTGCGAACGTGGGAATCTCCAGCTATGCTGCTCAAGACTCGAAGACCTCCTGCAATACTCGAAGTTCACTCTCAAGCCTAGCTTGCTGCTCGCTTTTCAACACTTTGTGATTCTGCCTGCCGTATCAATGAATGGTTCATCATCAACTTGCTCCGGAATTTTGTTTTCGTGAGGACATCTCAGATCTCACATCTGGCACCACCCTTGAGCGACAAGGGATGCATAGATTCGTCGGTGACAGTGTTCAGCGCGGCAGGAACCGCAAGGTTCGCTCTGTTCATTTGGGAAGGCTGAGCTGACAGGTAGGTCCGCGTCACCTGGTTCGCATTTTCCCGAGTAGTTGAGCGTCTCGCAGCCGGCCTGCACTGCAGCGACAGATTGCATTGCTCCGTGGCCTGAATTCCCGAAACGCTGAGAAGACCTTGACCCTCGAGCAGTAGCATCGGCGTCTCTGCAGTGCAGCGCTTCTCCAAGGATCAGGATCTTTCTGTGTCACTGCTTTTTGCACAGTTGATGTGTTGGATCCATCGGCTAGTACGAGTGGCAGTGCTCGTTTCAGCGGTTCGTTCGACGATACAGTATTTGCAGTTTCTGCTAAAAGCAACGGCCAAAATAGCATCAGTCAGTTAACTTCAGCTGAAAGCAGCCTATCGAAAGGGTGGTGAACTGGTGATTCATTAATCATCAAGTGTGACGAGACATGAGAGCAAATTAAAGACTGGATTCCTCCTCAACCCGCGGCTCACGTCAGGAGAGGAGGGCACGGTTTGGTTTGGTTTGGTTCCACACACATGCAGAGACTGGACTTTCCTCCCGAGCCCCCGGCATTTTCGCTGTCACCTGCTCCAATCAATTCAAGGCCTGCTATTGTTGGAGCCACCTCGCCGTGATCGTAGCGGCAGGCCGGCAGTAGTGCAGCTCACGAAACTGCAATTTGCGGACGAAATTTGGTGGTAGGCGAGGCGATCGTAGTCATAGGTTTACAATGAAAATCAATCAGTGTCCTCTATTCTAATTTGTGGAACGCGATTCTTCCACCAAATTAAAGCATGCACGACCTTAGTATAGTCGTGTAGAAAGGATCAGAGCCCATTCAGGATCGGAGTCGATGTGAACAAAAACGAGCGAGGCTTTGGATTGCTCGTTATAATTGTGCATTTGCAGGACACGAAAAGACCTCCGCTGCCATTGGTTTCACGTCGGGTACAGACGGAAACAAGGGGTCGTGTGAGTCTACTTGGTCCTTACGAGGGGGAGAATCCTTGTCTAGTAATGTGCAAGAATTCATTCAGTTCGTCGTCATCCTTGGCTTGGGGGACGATGGGCGAGCGAGTGTGCCCGGAAGGCCGGAACCGTGTGACCTAGTGCTGTGGCTGGAGCTGCCGCTGGGGACGGCGTTCCCTCTGCGCCGCCGCCTGCTGCTGCGCGACCATGAGGGCGTGCTGCTTCTTCCTGCGGTGCCTCACGCGGTCCGTCTCGATCTGCTCCCTCCTGCACTCGTCGCTGCAGAACGGCGTGTCCCCTCTGCATGCATATGCATACGTAGGAGTTAATCACCGTGCTGCTGCAATGAAATTAACAGCAACTAATTGACCAGCCGAGACGGAGACCGAGACCGAGACGGAGACCGAGACCTGTACATGAAGATGTCGCCGCAGAGCGCCTTGCGGCAGAGGGTGCACTCGTCCAGGAAGCGGTTGGGCTCCTCGGCCTCCGTGTCCGGCACGCAGAACATGGACGGCGCGCGCCGAGCCGACGCGGGGCTGCCGCCCTCGCCCTCCTCCTCCACGGAGCGCCGCGGCGGCCGGATGGCCTGCGCGCTGCCGCCGCCGCCGCCGGAGAAGACCGCCGCGAAGTCCGGGTTGCCGAAGGCGTGGAAGTAGGACGACGTGAACTCCATCTCCGGCCGGCCGGCGTCACCGAGCTATCAAGGCCGGTCCAGGGAGGGGAGCTGTCACACCGCACACGGAGGCGCAGGACGGCAGCTCTCTGGGGCTTGGAGGGAGGAGAGGGGCAAGGGGTAGGTTTTAAACCAACCCAAACACAGGCTGTCGTAACGGCCGGCTTGGCGGTTAATTAACCAACTCCCCTATACCTACCTGGCTTCCTTCCCTGCCAACCAATGGATCGCATTTTGTGGTTAAATCTGGCATGCCAGCAATGTGCTCTGCTCTGGCATACAGCTCTATTTAGGGCGTGTTTGGGAGAGCTCCGCTCCAGAAAAAATAGCTCCGCTTCACTAACTCCATGTTTTGTCAACTCCACTCCACAAACTATAGAAAAATATGGAGTTGTTGTACGTGTTTGGCTGATTACGATGCTCCAGCTCTAAAAACATGAGATCTAATTGTGAAAAGTCTATTTTGCCCTTGTTAATGGGCCCCATGTGTCTGTCTCCTTGTTTCCTCCCCTTCTCTCTCCTTTGCGGGCGCACGACAGGGTAAGGAGGAGCGCCGACGACAGTGGAATGGCCCGGCAAGCCAACGGAGAGCGGCATAGCGAGGCTCATGATGGGCAGCCTCGTGCGTGGTAGCCCATGGTGGAGGCGCGCCATGGACGAGTACATGCTTGATCCTACAGGCCAACCAACCTTCTCAATCGAGCAGAGTCTCGCCGTCGACCAAATCCTACTGCCCCACACCAAAATCCATCGATTCCTCGCACCCGCACCTCCTCAACTTCGCCATCTTCGACCTCTGCCACTCCTCACCGAGCTCCGATGACTAGCATGGCCACAACCATCTCCAGCAGTGGCGCAAGGGTGGGGCGGCGCGGTTCTGGCAGGCGGGTGCGCGAGGCCTAATGGGCGGGTGGCGTGGCCCCGGCGGCCGCGCAGGGGTAGGGCGGCGCGGCTCTGGCGGCGGCACAGGGGGTAGGATGGCGCAGCTCCGGCGGCCGCGCAGGGGTAGGGCGGCGCGGCTCCGGCGGCGGTGCCGGATAGGGCGACGCGGCTCCGGCAGAGGCGCAGGTGGGGCTACGCGGTCTTGCAGGCGGGGAATGGTGAGGCTCGACGGATGGGACGGCGTGGCCATGGCCGGCCGGTGAAGGCATGTGTGACAAGGAAAGACGGGCAGGGGCGGCGTGAAACAGCGAGAGAGAAGAAAAACACCTTAGTGTAAAGAAAAAAATTAGAACGAAGGGGTAAGTTGTGTAACCAGTGGCAATGGTGGGTAATTTTACTCCAACTCCATGAGGATGTATATAACAAGTGTTTTTGGAGCACCCCTTGAGGTACTCCAAGAAAAACATGGAGTTGGCCCCCAACTCCACGTTTTTTCCTGGAGTTTTGGATCTGGAGTTCTTGGAGTTGGACGCGTTTGGCAGGAACTTTGTGGAACAGAGTTGCTAGAGTTGGAGTGGAGCTCTCCCAAACACGCCCTTAATTACCTCGCGTCGATCTGCATCACCTAAAGATAGATAACAAGAGTGGTAGCTGCTGCTGCTTAGCATCTGTAACAAATGCCACATTGTTGTGTGTAGTATAGCATAGCAGTAGTATATGAGGAGCTAAGAACAATCTTAAACTCGTGTGGTTGGGTGGCGCTTAAAGTTGAAGCATGTGCCTGCCTGTTTGCTTTGGACCCTGGCAAATCTCATGCGCCAGGCAAGCATCCTCAGGCGTTATATTTTGCTTTACTATGCCCGGATATATGCAGTTGCGTCCAGGCAGCAAGCCAGCAACCAAACAAGCCCTCAGCTTGAAAACTCAAACGCATGGTAGATGGTAGAACCGGCCGTGGGTGTGATATTTTCCGTCTAGAAAGGGAGAGGAAAAAAAAAACAGATTCTCTCATGGCGTCATGCGAGTACATTGTTCTTTTAGAACCAAAGTGTATACCCAAGCCCCCTCGCCACCAATCGTGTGTTCCTGAACATATTGAAATGGCGTTCCCATCAAATGAGCGAGTGGCAGTCCATATATGATGACATACTAAATTGAAAATGGTCCGGTAACCAAGCAATGCAAGCTCTCTCAGCTAGCACAGCCAGTGACGAGCAAACAATGGTTCCGTGCACGCTGCTTCTAGAAAACAACAACATAACATACGTCCCGCTGTCCACTTCGCGATCGATGCATTTGTGTTCACCAGGTGATCGAGCGACTAAACTATCCCGGCATCGCTGTTCTGTTCCGTTGGTCATCATCAGAAGCCGTGGCCGGAGTTGAGAGAGCATGGGCACGGCGCACACACCAGCAAGCTAGCAGCCGGGCCGGCGCGGCAGCGACTCGCCGACACGTGCGAGCGCGCGCCGGGAGCTCACGTGTGCCCCCCGGGCGCCAGGCACGATGTCGTAACGTGTCAGGAATCTCGCGCGCGTGGGAGGACCTCCACAACACCACAAAGTGTAGGGTTTTGCCGTTTTGGAGGGCGCATAGCATAGGCAGGCTGCATGCCTAGAACGATTCTTTCGCTTTGGAGCGTGCACATGGCTGCAACTTGCGAACCACCAGCAGTGCCACGATTCTTAATCAACGGAGTTCGTCGATCGTCACTTCGTCAGTGGGGGGCTTTTGGGTTTTTCTTTTTTTTAACCCCAAACAGAACCCTTTTCAGAAGTACTACTGTGTTCCATTTGTACAGTACTTCTGGTTAACTATATGACCTTTCTGCTCGTAAAGTCAGATGTGATCTTCAGGGTTTGGGATTGATTCCTGTGACATGCCCTCCGTACCAACAGTACGGCCCAGCTTCGTCGTTCTAAGCTGCAGTAGAAGTTAGTATTTCAAATGAACTACTTATTTCATTTGAGCTCGATCATCAGGCTGAAGAAATGTGGACATGTTATTTTACCGATGAACAAGAAGTGACATTCTCGATCTGATTTTTTAGTTATGGATGAAACATTTTCTGGTTAGCTCATGGAGCACAAGAAGTGACATACTACTCCATGACCATGAGTATATATGCCAGGGAGGCACCAATAATAAGTTTATTTGGTGCTTTGTTGTACCTACTGTATTTCAGCCTGGACATGACGCTGACAGGTGAGGGGATGGTACATATGGTTCTCTCATTTTGTAGTGTCCGGCTAGAATCTCGGGCCAAATAAGTAGTTCATCGCTTGCTTGATGATACTTGCAGTTTGCAAATTCATACTGTATATGTAAAAACGACAGCTCGTATTTTGATATTAATTTGTTCATGATAGTTCGTACAGTACATGGCAATCGGCAATCGCGCGCACACAAACACACAAAAAATACCAGTTGCTCGCGGTTGATTGCGACGAGCAACGGAACAGAAACCTGCACTGATTAGGTAATCCACACGAAAACTGAGCCAAGAAACGATCTGTCCCTTCCCCGGGACAAACCGATTCCGGCAAGGCCTAGGCTTGCGTTGCGTCCCTCAAGGCAGAGGCAGCTCCATAGCGTTTGTTCGTTGGCAACCAACGAGCTAGCTAGCTGGAGGGCACATGCGCAACCAACTTGACCGAGGCGTCGACACGCGCCAATCAGTTCATATGCACAATGATTCATTAATTCTGAAGCTCATAGGGTAGTACTCGTATGGCTCGATCGATCACGATCTAGCGCGCCCAGAGGGGAATCCTCTGCGGGCTGCCGCTCTGCTGCTGCCGCCGCTCCCTCTTCCCGGCGGCGGGCTGCCTGGACCTCTTCTCCCTCGCCTCGTCGGCCTCGATCTGCTGCTGCCGGCAATCCTCGCTGCAGAACGGGGTGTCGCCCCTGCACATGACCACGACCATCGATCAACAAACAGAACGGCGGATTTCTCGCAGAATTTATCACTCAGCGAAGAATAATTGTGTTGGCTTTAATTTCACTGTTACCTGTACATGAAGATGTCCTTGTTCCCGCCAAGATGCCGCCCGCACCGGAAGCAGGCCTCGAGGTAGTGGTGTCGAAGCTCGCCGGCGTCGGCGTCGGCGTTGTCACGCGGACGCACGGCGGGGCCTTGGCGACGGCGAGCTTGGGTTGCGAGACACGGCGTAGCCGGCGGTCTCCCAGGAGTTGGGGGAGTAGTAGTAGTCCTCCATTGGTTCCTTTGCGGGCTCTTCACCCCGGCCGGCGGCTGCGTTGCTTTTCTCTCTCTTGCTGTTTATTGGTCGGGACCAGGACAAGGGAGGAGGAAGAAGGTGGTGGAGTTTGCCGGGGCGAGACGAGCTCTGTTTATAAATGGAGAGCAGAGGACAAGGGAAGGGTGTGCTTTCCGTTTTGGACCCTCTCTTTTCTGCGGGATTCAAAGGTGCTCCTGTCTTGTGAACACTCTTCTTGACAGCTTGAGGTGGTTTTTGTCTGTTAACTAGCTAGGGAGGTTGGACCTTGTGGCTTCTTGGTTTGTGTTGTGTGCTTAAGGTATTTTGTCTTTTGGTTTTTCTTGTTCTTGTCTTGCATATACTCCGTGGTAGGGTAAGGGGGAAAAATTGGGAAATGCCTTTTGTGTTAAATAACAACAAATTGGTCGCAACTTCCTTACTAGTATGTACTATTAAGTGTCACTGAAATGTGTTGTTAGGTTGACTCAACTACAACTATCGATGTATATGTAAATGCATAGATCAATTATGTGAATCTATTGAGTGGATTTACGATAATACTGTAACCAACGACTTTTGATAAGATAGAACACGATTTTTTAGTTGATTTGTTTTGTGATCTTTCGGCAAGCCTCAAGTGTGTTTCTCTTTGGTAAGTCTAGAGTTGAAAGCTCCCAAGGGACCCTAGTGAGCTCAAAGCTCGTGTTGTAACTAGGTTTTTCTCTTCTCAATAAAATGATACGCAACTTTTCTACGTATTCGAGAGAAAGAAAAAGTCTAAAGTTGAGACGTTGAGTCTATCGTTGTGTTATTTTTAAGCCTTACTTTGTATATAGGGCGTATCTATGTGAGTGTGCGCATTTTTTTTCTTCGTTTCATCTAATTCCTTAAATAAAAGAAACCATTTTGAGTTGATCATGGTGTTTATATTTTTAGCATGCATATACACTTTTCTGCTCACAAGGTAGGGAGCAAATATTGGTTTTTAAAATATTGATTAAGAGGAAGCAAGAGCATGGTGTTTGCTGGGAGCAAAGAGGCTCATTGATTTAATTCCCAAGATTAGTCCCTGCTGGTACCTTCGTTATCTTCTGTCTATATATTGATGAACGATAGATTTCTTGGCTCTCTTTTTTTTAAAAAAAAAGAAAAGAAAACTTGAAGGGGAATGCAATCATGCAAGGTAATTTTTTAGATATGTTCAAGCAGATTCGATGATTGATCCAACAATATAACGTGAAGACAACATGTATATATGCGTATATGGCACGACATATTGTCACACCATGATTGGAGGAGATCTAAAGTGGACAAGTAAAGGTGAGAGGCCATGATAACATTTAACATGCATATACACTTTTTTGCTCACTTGTGAGATTCTAATACCACAGTGCCTTTGTAAAAGGGGGGAAATACTCTAGAAAAAACAACAAGCCAGTCGTAGAACAAAGAAACAAAGTCGGAGGCGCACACATACTGAAGCCTGAAGAAGGTTCCTCGCAATCACGGGGAGCAACAAATCTAACAATACAAACATCCTCCAATAAGAGGTGGATCCTCCAAAGAGAATAAGAGGAAGGTGGTTAGGCAACTGGCCAAGTTGCAACAAAATCTAAAGCTGGCTACTTTGAGTGCTGTGTGGCGAATCCGGCGGCCGAGCAAAACCAGGGTTCAAGGTGGCATGGCGCCCTGCTATTATAACGAACACCAGCACCTCGTGGGCTCGTGGGACATCAAATCCAGGTATTCTATGCGCTTCCCGTTGGTATTTTCGAGCTCAAGTACACGGACCGTCCAATTTGAAGCCTAATATTAAATTTTGCTTCTAGAGCTCAGTTGGCTCCTGGTTTTGGGGTGGCCCTAAACAAGTCAGAACTCAGAAGGGTGTACTGAGCAAGGCATGCTTTGCTTGGTCTCACATCATCAGTGCTCTTTGGGTGCAAATTGCGTGTTGAACTTAGGTCTTGGGGTGACCCTAATTAACGAAGTCGGAAGGCTTGCTTTGCTTGGTCTCACACCAATACTATTTGAATTAGGGTGCAATTTGCGAGTTGAATTTATGTTTAAGTACTGTAAGATAGGGTTTAGTCAAAGGATAGGGTCAACTTTGTTGTATCGGATTGAAGGTCCGATACTAAATTAAAGGGTATTCCCTGCGTATATGATTTAAATGTTCTTTAGGACAAGATTTTAGTCAAACATCGAGAAATGTGAAAACCATATGAATAGATTTGTCTTGAAAAATATTTTTATACATGTATTAGTTTTTAATAAATAGTTTTGTAAAAATAAGAAGTCAAAGTTACATTTTAGAGACCGTGTCATTGTCCAAAACGACATCTGAATCATATCCGGAGGGAGTAGGTCTGTATTTTCTTTAAATAAGGGCATGGAACGTCGAGTGATGAGTAGGTTAATTTCTCCTTTTGATTTCTGTTGTACATGGATGGCATTCGTGACAAGATGCTACATAACTTTTTATTCAGTCCCCATAGATAAATCTTTTCTTCTTTTACGAAACTCAAAAAAAATATTTTTTTTCTTTCGTAGGCCACTGCACAAAATTTAGGGCCAGCAATGAAATATTCAAAAAGTCAAGGCTAAATACATGCAATGTGCACAAGTGGGAATGTTTAGTGGACTTTTATTTGAAAAAAGAGTACATTATTTTTTAATGACTATGGTTGAATACAGTGCTTGTGCACCACACTTGTGGGTATGTCTTTGTCAATTGTCGCTTTCATGACACCCCCAATACACTGGGTGCATCACTTATACTTTATTTTTTTTGCAGAAAAACCAAAGAAACATGGCTCTCTCATTACAAATCAGAATGCTTAATTATGCGTGGCGTGATTATTGAAAGGAGAAGTGGAGGTGCATTTCTGCGTGAATGCATCAGCAGCCCATTTTTTTTACTGAACCATTTTTCTCTGGCCACGCTCGCAGGCCTTATTATTTACGACGGGAGGAGCCAGAGGCAGGCGCACGCGTGCAGTGCGAGGAGTGGCGTCGTCGATGAAATTGATGGCCTTGCCTACACGCGCGCCCACACCTGTTGGCCGTGTTCGATCGTGTCGTGCGCAAGTGCAGCGTCGTTTTCGCCGGGAACGTTTGGCCTCGGCAGAACGTGTTGGGGACGTCGACCCCTTTTTTTGTGTGTGTGTGTGGCGAGACGCGGTTGCAGTTTACCTGGACTCGAAGCATGGCATGGGCTGTGGCGCCCCGGGAGGCTGGGTCATGACACGTTGCATCTAAGCTAGGACCAAGCGCGAGTCCCTGTTGGTGAAACAAGGTGGCCAGTCCGGCCGTGCTCTGCCAGTCCCAGGTTGCGTCGGATGATCTGCGAAGGGTGTGTTGAGATTGCGAAAAAGCAGTGTAAAGTTAAAAAAAATATTATTTTTATGAAAACGTGCATACTGACACAGTTCTCGAGGTCGATAACTTTTCGTAAAAGGAGGACACTTTTGTCGAATCTAAACACGGCCGAAGGTGGTGGCACACGGAGATTCAGGCCGGGGTGGAGGCATCGCTGCGCCCACGAGGCGAGAAGTAGCAACGACAACGCCACATGGAGCAAACTACTGACCCACATGCACCGCATGGTAGCCAGGTACTAGTAGATGGTCGTACCACCCGTTCTCCCGTGTAGGTTGGACTGCAGGAGGCGCCTCTCGTTTGCAAGCAAACTAAGAGCCCGTTTGGCACAGCTCCAAAAACGACTCTATTGCCGGCTCCAGGTGAAGCTGTGCCAAAGAGTTTTTTTGGGTCGGATCCAACCCCGAAGCTGGTAGTGGAGCTGTTTTCAGCTCTCACTGCGGAGACGAAACCACAAAACGTGGCTCCACCGGCTCCAAAAACAGCTCTGCCCCGCCCTCACAGTCCGTGGACGAGGATGCCCTGGCGTTGGGAGGAGGCTGACCGACGACGGCGGCGCGGGGATGCGACGCAGACAGAGACCAGCGACGGCGCGGACCGACGGCGGAGTGGACGAGGCCGGCGGCGGCATGGACCGGCGGCGGTGAGGGCCGGGGGTATGGACCGGCGGCGGAGCTGACCAGGGCCGGCGTCGGCGCGGGCCGGCGGAGACTGGGAGATCAGAGAGATGGAGAGAGAGACCGACGGGGAGAAGATGACGGGAGTAGATAAGTGAGAAGCAAAAGAGAAAAATAGTGAAAGAGAAAAAAAATAAAAAAGAAAATGAAAAGGAGGAAGGGTAGTATGGTCATTTTACTTGTTTTATCCATACCCTATCCTTTAGGTGAAGTTGTTTTGCCAAATGTTTTCCAAAACAGATTCAGCTCCACCAGTGGATCCGCTCCACCAGTGGATCCGGAGCTGGAGCCGTTTTCGAAGGATCCGGAGCCCTGCCAAACAGGCCCTAACTAGCTACTCCCTCTGTTCAAAAATGTATGTCGTTTTGGCATTTCTAAATTCATAGAATTTGATACGCATCTAAATATAATGTATGTCTAGGTGCATAACTAATGCTATGAATCTAGAAAAGCCAAAACGAGTTGAACTACATTTTGAAACGGAGGAAGTACTACTAACGAATATAAAAAGGTAAAGACTTGTATATGAAATGAGTGTCTATCTGAAAATTGAGCGTAGAATAGCTAGTAAAATTTCTTTATGATGGTATCTTCCTACTCGGATTATAGTCGAGGTGCTCACATTTTTTCTAGATTTAGTTTAGGATTTAACCAGTGCTATTTTTTAGTGATAGTTAACGTGCTCGTCGATAGCGAGGTGCCAGTAATGATTTTGCCAATGTCGAGTATCAGCCGGATCAAGCTCTCAGAGATACCCATAGGAATAGGATTGTGTGCTTGTATTCATTGAGTTAAGTGCGCGTCGGTTCTGCCAATTTGTCAATTTGTATTTCTAATGATGAGTAGTATATCGTTTATATCAAAGTATAATTCACAAATCCTCACGTTAGTATCATTGGAGATATGGTCTAGATAAATTATGGATGCTAGGCTGTCCATTGCTGATCAGGATGGACAAACCCATTAGCAAATTAATTAGGTCATATAAGTTTTTAAGTTGTTACACGATGACCCGATGCAGAGTAAGAGAAAGACTATCGACGAACCTGATATGTGGTAACTTTTTGGCGATAGAAAAATTCATTCCGGTACCAACCGTATGAGTATGTGCAATCCATGTATGATCGTATGAGCTATCTAGTCGAGAGGGTGAGCGATATCCCAATGAGAACGCAATAGGGGAAAATATATGTGGAGAGGGTGAGCGACCGTATGAGCATGTGCATGCTGATGTTGATTTAACATGTTGTCTTAGCGTTATATTTATGTTATATTTATTTATAGAGATGGAGTTTATTTGTGTCAGCCCGATGTCTATTTTCCATTTCTTTTTTATTGGACTTTCTATACTTTGTCAGACGTCCTCTTTCTTTTTTTTCAAAATGAACATATGTATCATTATCTTTTCTTTTTATTTAGACTTTCTATACCAAATTTTGTTCATATATGGATTATTTATTATTTGACTTGATTTTATCCAAGTTGCGTGCACTAATAAAAAGGAAATAGAGTGAAAGTTACCTTTTGTTTTATATATGGATTATTTAAAATATTATAGACCATTAAATCTTTGTAAAATTCAACGGTTATTTCATGTTTCAATTATAAATAATATTAAACATTAGATCTTTATAAAATTTAATGGTGGAGGTCCTCCTCTTTTTTAGATTAACGTGGGGATTTCTAGTCCCTCTCGATGAATCTGATAGCTGATAAATACTTAGATTACATGTTAGTTTCTAGCTGGAACCATGTGCCAACCTCAAGCTAGTCTACACCATTAGGTTGCATCTATGTTCTAAAGTTTTTCTTTGGATTACATGTTGGTTTGTAGCTGATTTGATTTGGCGAGAGGAGCATAGAGAAAAACAACACATCGTCTCATCACCAGCTCGCAATGGCCCAGCTAGCAACGACCAGTACAAATGAACACTTGCAAATGAAGCACATGGCATGGACATCCTTATATAGACACATGTTTCGAACATGACTTTGACTTCAAGAATGATGATGATGGTAAGATTGAGATAGGTTTGTTGGCTTTTTTTTTACTCAAGTGTGCCTACGAAGATGAAGTGAAAACCTACACATTAAATTTTCTTATGTTTGATTCAATCCTTCAGACTTGGATATTCTATATGTCAAGGAATATTTATGTAATGTTTTGTATCGTCTTCAGACTATCAGGCATATAACGTACTAAAGCTATAAAATATCAGCTTCAAATGTTGGTTCGTTTCATGCGCATCATGAGATGAACAACACATGTCCTTCTTTCGTGCTTAGTCTCAAATCACAGACATAACAATGTGCTCCCAAAATATCCAAAGTGAATTAGACACATTTTATAATTACTCACCATATATCGTACATTTGGACGAGGATTACAAATCTCAAGTTCTCAACGCAACACGGGTCTCCATCAAACGCCACATGGAGCAAGAGCAACTATTGTCCCACGAGCACGTGCATGCATATGCAGCAACGGTAGGCAGGTTGGTGGCACGGCCGCACGAGGGCCAGTCCAACCAACATTATTGATCACAAAATTAAACCTCCCCTCCCCGGCCGCCACAAAAAGGAAGAAAAAAAAAAGCACCCCTGCATCCAACAAGCTTGTTTTCTGAGTCTCGTGTTTTATTTCAGAGGTTGATCACTACTCGTGGGAGTACTTAATTTGACGCGATCATCTCTTGCCCCTCGCTGGAACCATGTGCGTGCCGGCCGGCCGAGCTACCCTACAGTATTAGGGCCACGTCTTAAGCCTATAAGCTTTGCTCTGAACTGGTGCAACCTCAAAATGACGGGCAAGCACTTGCCTTTAGAAAAGTCTCGACCGCACTTGATAGCATCACTACATAGATAGAATCTGGTTAGGTGGTGGACTGGTGGCCAACGTCGTACGTTCTCAGCAGGGTTGATTGAGAGAGAACTTGCACCGGCCGGCAGGAGAGAATGTGGGCGGCTGCACGTACACGAATGATCGGGTGACCAGTCCCTCGCAGTTCCGCGTACGTACTGAGGAAACTTTAGTTTCAATTTTGCGGAGGTTTAATTATGAGATTTTTGGGACTACTGATACATACGAGCGCCACTGGTTTCAATTCGGCATGTGAATCTGTCTACTTCTTTGGCATCGATGGGGAGGGAGGGAAGAACCATGCGCCGCCCGGCGAATCTGTATGGGCCTAGTGGAGCCGTTGGATTGGTCGTTTTAGTAGTACAGGTTCCAGTAATTTGTTTCTCCGTCCATGTCGTGAAGCATCGGTTGTGATTCGATGACTGGTGGTCCAGGGCCGGGCCGGCATCTAGTAGGAGTAGTACTTTTGCCGGTTAGGCGGGCCGCACACATTCTTTCCCATTTTTTCTTTTTTGTTGCGAGTACAAATCTTTTATTTTATACTCGCGCGAAAGCAAACTAAACCCTTTTTTTTAAATAAAAAAGCAACTAAACCGTGGCATATTTCTTCCAAAAGAAAAGAAGCAGTTGCCGAATTCGGGCACAGTTGCAGTTAAGCTCAATACTATTGCCGATTTCAAGAATCAGGCACCCGGGATGAAATGTCCAGTTCTCAATCGGATTCAAAACTAAAGGTGCTCGGTCAAGGGAGAGATCAGAAACGTATTGTTTGATTGCAAAGGGACAACCACAATGAAACTCTGGGAAATGCCGTCATGTACTTCCATTTCTCCCACACTCTCTCGCTCATCACGTACAGAAGAAGTGATTGAGAACAACGAGAAAGAAAGAAGAAAGAACACAAAGATCCTCGAGGCGGTGGTTGCTTGCTTGCTTCTGCCGGCTGCCGCTACTCATCTCGATCGGGCTCCTCTTGAAGCAAGCCGATCGGACGCTGCTCCGCGCCTGGTGCTTGCTTAGATGGCGACGGGCACTTTTGCCGCGACCTGGACGCGGGCGGCGGGCTTGGGCTTGGCGGCGACAGGCGCTTCGTGCTGCCTATGCCGCTGATGCTGTTCCGCGCTAACATGGTCGCTCACCATCTGGCGGTACCTGCACTCCTCGCTGCAGAACGGCGTGTCCCCTCTGTTGTTCGCAGTCAGGAAAAAAGAAAGACTAGGATTATTGCATTGCGTAGGGAAACTTGAAGGAAGCAACAGGCAATGCAATGCATACAGGTGCTCGGCACAGACCTGTACATGAAGATGTCGCGGTCCTCGGCCAGCCGCTTGCCGCAGAGGGCGCAGGCGTCCATGGCGCAGCGGCAGGTCACGCCGCAGTCGAGCGGCTCGATATCGAAGAAGGAAGAAGAAGTCATGCTTTAATTTTCAGGGCTGGAGCTGAGCGCGATGAGGAGGCAGGCTTAGGGAGAATTACGCTGCTAGACTGACTGGATCACTTGACTGAACGTGTCTTAAAGCTTGCTGGCAACGACGAATGAGCAGAGCAAAGTCTTTCCCCGGCCCTCTTGCTCTTATAAAGGAGCAAAGAGAGAGGTGGCTGTTTGCGTTAGGTGCCGGGTGGATGCGCGAGAAACCACGGCTAGATTTCCGCTCTGCTGTCTCCCTTGTACCGCGTCGCAACCGGCCAACGTTATTGTGGCGGTAGGAGAACCGCTAGGGGCAACAAGAAAGCTGCAGGGCGCCCTTTGCTTTGCTCGCCGGCGGTCCTTGTTAACTGCGATGTCCGCAGCAGGGTCCACCGTAGGATCTCGCTCGCTCGTCTGTAACAACAACGCGGATCCCATTCTTTATTGCCCCTACTCGATTCTGTGGGGCCGCTCTAGCCGTGCTGTTGGGTGCTGGATGCATGGTACTCCATCTCTCTCTCTCTGGTATACTCTAGTACGTGCGCCGGCGTCGCCACGTGTCGCATGCATTTGCCTGATTAGGACACCTTGGATTTGATTGACAGCTAGCTAGCCTGGTAATCCACCTTGCACAACGTTTAATTTGCAGTTTAGTTTAGTGCAATTGAGCGATGATGGTGAAAGCTTGTTAATTAAGGTCGACCTTGGCAGCTGAGACGTCATGTTTGTTGGCTCCACGATGGGCACAAACAAGCAGGGATTGTTCTCTCGCTGTTTTAGGGCTCTCGCTCTCAGTCCGAGAAGTAAGAAGTTGGCGGAGAAATTAAAACTGGGAGAAAGGGCGAGGAAGCTGGGCGCGAGACGGGTGTGTCTCCGACTAGGCACCTATGCGCGCTAACGCCGCGCCAGATGGCTTTGCACCGGACTTTCTGCAGGTGAACGTGTCGTGTGGATGTACCGGGGACTGCTGCGTGCTGCGGAAGCAGTGGCCGTATTGGCCGAGCGTAGAAAAGAGGCCCAAAAAAACGAACGCACGCCGTGCGAAACGTACGCAAAAAATAACAGAGGGATCTGCGATGAGCGGCCACGCGGCGTAGCGTCGTAGGCGCGTAGCCGGAGTCCCTGAGAGGCAGGGAAACCTCCCCGCGATATACCTTTACTTATTATATATATATATATCGTCGAATCGGCGACGCGGCTAGCCGGCCACCGATGCTGCTTTGGGCTTTTGCTGATGATCGCCAGCACTACTATGTGCTCTCTGGGATCGGAATGCTCGCCGCCTTTACCACGGGCCTCGCCGTGTCTGTGTCTCTTGGTCTTGGCCGATGCCGCCGTGTGATTGGGTGCAGTGTTGACCCGACACAGAACCAAGTCTTGTCGACGGGAGACCAGACCTTGACGCCGTGGCGACCGAGCCGGACCTGAATTGCGCCCGCCGTTCGTCGCGGACGCCACAAGATTACCGTGCGACGCCCGGGAGATTGCAGAGGATTTCCGTGTGCTCAGGATTCTCCAGTTGGCCATAATCGTCCTGTTCCTCCTACTACAGGGTTTGCGAGTTCGTTCTCCGGTGTGCGTCAGGTCTCGAGATTTCTTAGATTTGCTCAGGCCGTTGAATAGAAAGAAACACTACTACAGAAAAGGTCATCACAGCCGGTTCGTAACCCCTATCACAGCCGGTTTTGGGAGGCGGATGAGATAAAGCGGCTGTGATAGTCTCTAGATTTGGCTCAGGCCGTTGAATAGAAAGAAACACTACTACAGAAAAGGTCATCACAGCCGGTTCGTAACCCCTATCACAGCCGGTTTGGGAGGCGGATGAGATAAAGCGGCTGTGATAGTCTCCCCTATCACAGCCGGTTTTCAAAAACCGGCTGTGATGACCCCATCACAGCCGGTTTTCAACTAAACCGAAAATAAAGCAAAATAAAATAGCAAAACATTTTATTTATTTGGGGATGGACCCCATCAGCCACTACCCACCATCGCAAGTCGCGCATTTTTTGCGGAAAAATCACGCGCTACGCGGTCGGCGGGAATCGAACCCGCGACCTCACGTTTGTGCATAGCCTCCTCTACCACTGCACCACTAGTGTGTTTGTGTCTATATACCATTTTGATTCCCCTCATATTAATGTTTTCTGAGTGTAAATTGCTTATTTGAGGCTCTAAATGACTTCAAATAAAAAAGTGGTGAACTACAATGTTTCATAACTTTTCAAGATCTACAACTTTCGTTTTGGTCAAAAGTTCATCCGAGGTCGTTTACAAAATTTGAATTTTCAAATTTGAAAAATTCAAACTTAGATTCGGTTGACAAGATGACTTCAAATAAAAAAATAGTGAACTACAATGTTTCATAACTTTCCAAGATCTACAACTTTCGTTTTGGTCAAAAGTTCATCCGAGGTCGTTTACAAAATTTAAATTTTCAAATTTAAAAAATTCAAACTTAGATTCGGTTGACAAGATGACTTCAAATAAAAAAATGGTGAACTACAATGTTTCATAACTTTTCAAGATCTACAACTTTCGTTTTGGTCAAAAGTTCATCCGAGGTCGTTTACAAAATTTAAATTTTCAAATTTGCCCTCCAAAAATGTGTTAGTAAAGAAACCGGTTGTGATGCTCACCATCACAACCGGTTTTCAAAAACCGGTTGTGATAGTGAGCATCACAACCGGTTTGTAAGAAAAACCGGCTGTGATATGCCGGCCGACTATCACAACCGGTTTTTGAGAAAAACCGGCTGTGATAGGCGACATCACAACCGGTTTTTTAAAAACCGGTTGTGATAGCTCTATCACAGCCGGTTTTCTCAAAACCGGTTGTGATAGCCCGTTTGTGAAAGTGGTTTGTGTAGTAGTGAAAGTAGTACAGGCGTGTGTGTTAGGCCCAACACATGATCTAGTCCAAAATGTGTCATCGTTCACTGAGCCCAAAATGAGTTCTAGGGCCCATCAACACATGATCTAGCCCTGCAGCAGCGATTCTCTCACGACATCCATAGCCTGTTGTTCGGCCCATTGGCCAATTTCATGTAGGCTTGGCCCACTGAACCGTACTTTCGTTCGTCTCAATGGACCTGATTATCAAAAGGTGTTAATTCAAAATACGGGCAATCTGTTTGCAGAGATTAGAAAGAATTTGCAGACGAGTTGATTGATAATAGAAGATCACGGGGAGGCAAAAAAAAAAAAAGATTCTATTCCTTGCTGATGCATAGGACAAACATTGACACAAAGTTGTGCAATCAGATATTGTAACTGCAAGTACCGGATACAGCCATCACTTAGCATCAGGGTCAACGAGCTCTTAAGCTATTTCGTTGTGCACCCATAATAATACTTTGGGGGGTCTGGCCTGCTGATGCGCAGCTGGGAGTTGACAAACGCATGTGATCGATTCTAAAACATTATCGAGAGGGTCCGTCAGTCGTAAGCTTAATCAGGATGGATTTGCACTCCATCCGCGCATCCGTCGCCTTTCTGTGGAAGCATATAGCATTGCTTTCTCTTCTCCCCTGATGAGATGAGCCGCCGGTAGGACATGCCGACAGCATGGAAAATTGGAAACGGAGCAGAGGACGCGTGAAGCCATGACGACAGGGTGAAACTAAAGGGGAGGAGGAGAGGATCAGGCGTGGCAGGCAGGCAGCAGATCAGATCTCCGGCCGTAACAGCGACTACTGGATTGTGGATTCCCCCGTAACATATGCACGGCACGGCAATACGGCATGGAAGATGGTAAAGGATAAGGCACAGCGGCGTCTGCATGGGATGGTAAAACTGAGGACGAGTCACGATGCCATGGGTTGGGCATTGCACAAGTCACAAGCAGGCCGTGTTGGGCGTCACTGGTCTGGGTATGCGCTGCCGTGCCGTACCGGCACCGTGTCGTGCTCGTCTGAATCTGCCGGCAAACGAAACATCAGTGCGACGGGTTCGTGCGCGGCATGCACTGCATGCATGAGCACGATGGATGTGTGTGCATGGGTTAATGCGTGTAGGACAAGCCTTTATGAGGCGCTGTACGTACTCCTTGGACGTGGTGGGGAGAATTAGTACGCCTTGGACGGACTAAATTACTCATTAGGCAGTAGAAACTGACGATCCAATTCATGATGCCGGCATGCCGCTCCCTCCCCTTGTACATACATGTACACGCCTTCTTCCTTGAATGAATCAATCGATTGCTGATGAAAGTCTCCTCGACAGTACTGCAGTACAAAAGAAAGAAAGCGTCGGGGGGAGGAGGAGATGCGCACGTCAAGCCGACGGCGAAGGCGGCTAGTAGGAGTACTCCGTCCGTAGGAACCATGCCTACGGTTTACTAGTACTGTAGTACGAGTAGTAGCGTAGAACGAGGCGCGCATGTGGTGGCGCGTCGTGTCGTGCACTCTGGTGGTGGATCGGATGCCATGCGAGCTGCGACGCCGACGAGCCTTCGAGTCTTCGACAGTCTGACAGGCCTGCACTGCATCCACCCACCCGTTCCTCGCTCGCTGACTGACAAGATCACGCGCCCGATGCTGTGCCACCTCAGATCCGGTTCCCAACAACATCAAGGCTCCTGACGGGTGGGCCACGCAAGTAATAACTCACCTCTCGGCTCCCGCGCGCGTCCGTTGGCGTCGGTCGGTTCCCCTTCCTCCCTCGGCCCCGCAAGTAATAACAATCAACTTATCAATTGAATTCTCCTAAACCCCTACTAATATCAAAGGAGATTTGAGGGAGGGACGGATTCTCCGAATTACTTACTACCAGTATGAACAAAAACTTGAAAAAAAAATTCTAGCTTTCCTACGTCTTTTTTTTTTTTTTTGCTTTCTTTTTTTTCGGGGGTGGGAAGGAACGCATTGATGGTTGGGTTCCTGGCTGCACATCGTGCACTCACCGGCTTCACCAAATCACGGGGCTGTGTCGATGGATGGGAACGGGTTCCTCTGAAGTTGTGGAAGCTACCTCAGAGAGAGGTAGAAGCTGGAGCGCCGTCCATTCTGCATCTAACGGTAGCGTACAGGGACGAGGGCTCCTTTCGTTTGGGCTCAAAACATGATGTCCAGCCTGCTTGCTAAGGCCCATTTGTAGATGCCTCAACGCTCGCCGCGGGGACGGCAGCACCGGCCGCCGGCACCCACAGCGTCACGGTGGTCACCATGCAGGGCACCCTCGCTTTCGCTCTTCCCGGCGTTCCTCAGCGCCACAGCGCTACTCCGGGAGCCTCTCGCGGCATACCTGGGCTCCCTGCCGGTGCCGCTGCTCGCGCTCGTATCCAACTTCTTCATCAGGTTCAAGTAGCTGCGTCACCAGCGGTGGTGCCGGCGTCCACCGCGTCACGTTTCACGGCATGTCGGCCTTCTCGCTGACGTTCTGCTTCCCCTTCGCGTTGAGGTCGGCGGCCGCGGCCGGGAGCGTCATCGAGGATCACTTTTAACATCAATTTACAATTCAATTTGCCCTGAACTTCAGGCGATAGTGCGGACACCTGGGCATGCCCGGTTACCCTTCTCATAAACCATGATGGTGCAGCACCTGAGCGTGGTCGTGGCTGTGTCTGGGATCGTCGGCGGTAGCGGCGGCCCGTCGAAACCCGAAGCCACTCGCTAACGGACGGCAAGTCTAGACAATGGGAAAAGCGTGGTGCGGCACCCGGCGGTGGCGTATGGCGGAGAGCGAGGGCCGGCACGCGGCAGCCATGGGCGGCGGCCAGCGAGCCGCGACATCGGACTTCGAAGGCGCTGTGCGCGGCGGCGGCGGCGAGAGGCTCGCTCGGCACCCAGCGCCAGCGGCAGAGTTTTTCTTCGGTAGCAAACGCAGGACCACCTGCTTATTTGTTTATGGGCCGTATGGGCTGAACCGAACGGCGAGCAGCAGCCTCCTACAGTCCTACCTCTCTCTGAGGTAGTTTGCCGAACTTCAGAGGATCCCGATCCGATGGATGGCCGCCGGATGAGACGAGGAAGAGGACAGCTCAGCAGAGGATGGCCTCCACGCTCCCCGTCCGCACGCACAGGCACACCGGGCACGCCATGGCGGGCTCCGCGTCGCCGGCGCCAAAGCACTCGCCGCACAGCGACAGGTGCCTGCAGGGGAGGAGCACCACGGACGCCGGCCTCAGCCGGCACCCGAGGCACGCGCGCTCCGGCCCCGGCGACCCGACGAACGCCGACGCCGACGACTCCGCGGGGCCGCCAGCGGCGGCGAGCTCCTCCGCCGACGCCCGCGCCGCGGCCGCCTGCTGGAGCTGCGCGTGCAGGGCCACCGCGGCGGCCTGCTCCGACAGCGCCTTCGCTTGCCACGCCGCCGCCTCGCCGCGGAGCCGCGCCAGGCGCTCCTCCAGCTCCGCGCCGCGCCGCGCCTCGCGCTCCGCTTCCGCCGCCTTCTCCCTCAGCCGGCGCGCCGCGGACTGGTCGGCCTTGGCCAGAATCGCACGGTTGTGGCGCCGGAGCCGATCGGCCATCGCACGCCTCAGCTGCTCGCCCTGGGGATTGCGAACACGAACACAATCAGGAATTCAGGATCAGAGCGAACGGACTTTCTCGGCGATGACAAGGAACGGATTTGCCTGTTCCCCGGATGAAGATTAATTACCTGTTCCCGGATGAACCGGTCGATCTCGTCGTCGTGCTGCTTGACCTGCGCGGCGAGATCGTCGGAGACGGAGGCGAACAGGGAGGCCGGCGAGGTCGAGTAGCGCAGGGCATTCATCTGTTTGCTGCCCTGCTGCTGCTGGTGCTCGTCGAATGCGAGGCGGAGGCCGGTGGACACGAGCGCGGTGGCGGCGGGGGACGGCGACGACGAGACTCTGTTGTGGCTCTGCAGGTGGGCCATCGACTGCTGCTGCTGCGGCTGGAGTGTGAACAGGTTGACGAACTCCTCCTTCGGCGCCGGCGCCGGCGGCGCCATGGTCTCCCTGGGCCGCTTCCTCCGATTCCCACTCGCTGCAAAGAAGGCGAAACCGTCACGATCCGAGAACTTGCTTGTTGCCCTCTGCGCGCTATATATGGTTGCTAATTGACATGGGCGCAGTGCACACACCTCCGGCGCCGGCGGTGGAGAAGTAGACTGCCGCCGGCGAGAGTCCGGCGAGCTGCGGCGGCCTGGGCATGTCCATCTCCTTGTTCCTCTCCGGCTCGATTCTGCGACAAAGAGCACACGCACGGTGAGACCACTCTTCCCGGCAATCAATCAAAGACCTCCCTGGAGGAGGAGGGAGGGAGGCGCACGCACCTGTCGTGGAAGAGGAGATTGGACGGGTACTGCGCGTGTACTGCCATTGTTAAGGAGGGAGAGGGCAGGAGAAACGGATGGGTGGTGGGTTGGCGCAGCGCGCGGGCGGGCGGGAGGTCACCCACGGAGAAGAAAACTTCCTCCTCCCGTGGAGTGGATGGTTACTCTTTAATAGCTTTGCCTTGTTGCTTCCTTCCCCAGCCGAAGAAGAGAGGGAGAGGGAGATGAGGCGAGTCCACTTCGCACGCTCGCTTGGCTCTCTTTCTTTCTTTTTTTTAAAAAAAAAACCTCCCCTCTTCCCTCGCATCGCGTGGAACGGCTAAACCTGCTCAGATCGATACGGATGGTTAAAATTAGGTGGCGGGGACGTGCGCGATTTGGTGGCGTAAATGCGGGGAGGATTAACATGGAAGGTGGTTTTCTTGCTCCATCGATCGCCCGGGTTTTCCTACTGTACTGTACGCAATAATGATGGCGGAGGCGTTTGGAAAAGTCAGGGGAGGCGTTGCTGCTCAGCTCTTGGAGGAGAAGAGACCCTTCCTTCCATGCTCTAGCTTAGCCGTTAATCTTTCAAAAATTAGATGGGCTGCCACAATAATAGAGGAAGGCGGTGTGTGTGCGGTAGAATAATGCATGCTCTGTCACAAGCAAAACGTACAAATGTATTTGTGACCAGCTAAAGATACCGGCCGTAAATGTTTGCTTGTGTCACCTAATTTAAGCCATTTGGCATTTTCTTGCGTTAGAATTTGGGACGATCACTTTAGGTGAATCAAATCTTGACAAATGACCCATATATTGGACGATATTTTTTGAATCATTTATATTGGACGATATAATCTCCGCCATTTCATTCACGTACCTTAAAAAAATAATATATTTTTAGTGTAAAATGGAGATAGATTGCATACACGGGATCAATGAAACATCAAAGCCAAGTGACGAATTTCAAATTTGCATTCTACACTAGAATCTTCCAAGCACTCGATTTTCGTCCTGGCGTCTTAATCCCAGCTGTCAGGTATTCAATCAAATGGTGGCGGTAAGCGAACCAAGCAACACGTCGCATCCCGGCCCTCTTTTATTTGGCGGATAATAAGCTAGCTGCAAAACGTGTGTGTGTAAATACAGTACAGGGCAGCGATCAATCGTTGAATTTTTAGTGTTGGCTCATTTTCACGCGCATGTTGTTGATAAGAAGGGGCTTGTGTTTTTCTTATGGAAAAAGAAAAGTGCTGTCTTGTTCTAGATCGACGAGTTTGGTTTTATTGGTGGTACTTGTTTGAACTTGCTTTCATTTTCAACACTTTCATTGTCCTCGTGAACAAAAAAAAAAAGAATATACAAAAAGAAAAATTGAAGGCTAGCTTGCAAATCCGGTGGAGATTGATGCATCCAACCCAACTGCTGACTCCTGAGTGGTTCGGATTTCTGGAATCTATTATCTTATTAAAACAGAAGCAAAAGGAGCCACCAGATTCACCGAGAGGGCCTAAAAAATCCCACGTTAATCTAAAAAGAGAAGAACCTCCACCGTTAGATTTTATGAACATCCAACGGTTAAAAGTTATCTAAAGAGTCCACATCATATACGACAACTTTATAAAATTTGACTAATAGATATATTTATATAAATTTAGAATTTAAAAAGGAATTTAATTTCCTAATCTAACCCTATACGGTCATCCCAACGCACGTTACTAATTCCAAATAAAAAATAATTTCCTAATCTACTATACTAAATAGCAAATTTCAGAATTAAAAATATAAATAAATACCTAATTTAGAAATTAAGAAAAGAAAATTAGCTTTTGAAGAGTCCAGGCCAAATAAGATGAGTATTTGGATTTTTTTAAAAAAATAGAGGAACTGGCCTTACGAACAGTCTATATTGAATATTGAATATGGTTTATAGTTAACTAAAATTATAGGAATAAAAAAATAAAAATATGATGTTCATGCAATACGAGAATGTAAAGCCATGTTTTCAAGTCATAGTTGGGAAAGATATCCATGCACCATACATGGAAGAAGATTGTAAAGTCCTTTTCCTTAAGTTGCATAAACCAAAATGACTAAACATAATTATAAAATTATAGCATTTCCAAAATTCCCATTATTTTATTCATTCAGAAAATTTGAAAAAAAAAGATAGAGCATAAGGAAGATTCGTATGACGAGACAACAGGATGATCGTACACTATAAGGAATAATGACACGAGACACACTGCAGTGGTGGCCCAACCAAAATAGTAAGATAAGAAGACCGGGGCATGCCATATACCTGATCATGGGCCACCTAACCTGACAAACCCGACACAACCCGCCCGAAAATACCCGATCTGACCGTCAGGGTCGGATGCAGGCCAAAATATTTGACCCGAAACTCAAAAAAACTCGATTCAACCCGAAAATAACACATAAAACCGCGGGCCAACCCGAACCTGACCGGGTCAAATGTGGACCAAAAATTTTGAACTGACAACTCGACATGACCCGACCCGAACCCGACGCGACCCATGATCAGGTCTAATTTCATGATCAGATATCTAGCTCAACAGTTAGATGAGAGCGTGATCAAAAGCAGTCCATTAGCCCATTCTAAGTGACCGCCTTGCTAGCGCTAGATGCAAGCATCCTGAAGGACCAAGATGGTATTCATGTAACAGTTGCCATAAGTTTGTAGCTTACAAGTGATTAGAGAAAATTAGTGTTCATCGAATCGTGGTGTGCAACGAGGAAGTGGGATCAAGGAAGACTGATTGCGCCTTGGATATCTACTTTCCCATCGGTCCTAGGAAAGATAAGTAGAATAAATGTGAGAAATTGAAAGGAGCATACGAATCACGTAATAGAAGGTACATAGGCTTCACATGTGGGCGAACAGACAAGGCACTGTTGCAATGCCGGTGAGATGGAAAAAAGAAAGGCCACAAGAAGAGAGGGACAAAGAGGGGGTCGAGGGGGAGGTAGAGAGAGAAATACATTTTCATGAACATAATGTGTCAATGTATTTCCTATTCTTTTCTAAACAATTTTGAATTAAAGGATTTTTGTAAAAGTGTAGAAATAATAATGACTCAATAAGCAATGACACTATGCAAAATTAGAGGTCCCTATTTAGTCGAAACAAGCAATAGAATTAAGTAAATTAGCATTTTGATTTTTATGGCTTCGAAACTATGACAATTAGATAAGACTCTATGTCTGATAAAAATGATAAACACTTTAGTTTTTTAGAAAAAATAAAAGAGCTTGGTCTGCACTTAGTTTTCTCTATGTATTAGGAAGAAAAAATACCAAAAAGAGAGTGATATAAAATCTAATTCATCGTAACTTAGTCATATATTTAAAATATAAAAATAGGAATCAATATTACATAGTATGAGAAAATGTATGAGGCACTAGCGATGAAAGGAGAAATCTACGGGAATCATAATCTTTAATTTTTGGTAGAAATTAACTATAAAAGATAAAAAATTCAAACCTTACTAAACTCCTTGATAGAAATTCACAATACAAGATACAAATTATGTTACTTTTAGTAAACATGAAAAGAGAATTCCTACATATGCTATTCCCTTTTGTGTTATTAATTAATATCCTATGCTAGAAATTTATAATAAAAATGACGAGACCTTGATCTGGACCATTTGGATGATGATGATAACAATGCCAAATATGATTAGTACATGCATAAATTTTTAATTAAAAAAGAAGTCTTTACTCAAGGAAGAAAAAACTATGCACCATTGGACATATTCAAACCTAAATAAACAAAAGACTAAGTAAAACCGCTAACTCACAACACATATCTTACTTTTAAAATCAAAGAATAATTTATCATCGCAACTTAAACTGTTTAATGGAAATTCACATTACAAATATAAATATATTACTTTCAATAAATAGCAAAAGCAATATTTTTACAATGGTATTTCCTTTTATAATGAATTTATATTCTGTGAGAGAATGATGATACAAAATATGGTACTTTACTGAGCTATTTGAACAAAATAATAACATTAGAATAACAAAATAAATTAGAACAAGTAAATAAATTAAATTATTAGCATTTAACATGTAAAACACTAGCTACCCGCGCAAACTGCGCGGGCCATCTTGCTAGTTCCTTAATTAATTGAAAATTAATGATGAAATTGACCCGAACGAATCCTTGCAATGTCATACTATTAATTTGCTCCACCCAGTTTTCTTTCTTTATCCTTGTATCAATAATTAAATCATTCATATTTTTGTTAAGTCCAGCGGCCAGTCCATATAGTATATTCCAAACTATATACAAATCGCTAAATACTAAATTCTAACCTGCTGATAATATAAACAAAATGATAAAAGGACGACGAGGATGTGGAAAGTAGCACGTCGTGTTGGGAATTGGAGATGAATAGTAACAATGCAACAAACAAGGACGCCTACATGCTTAGCTCCTTGCACACCACCGCTACTATATTTGATAGAGAATTATTGTTGCTTTCCAGTTGGTTCTTGCTAGCTAGCTGAGCCGGGCAGCAGCAACAGCACATCATACATGCATAGCTTAACTGCCAAGTACTAGCGAGCATTGGCGTGCGTAGGACCCAAAGCTAGATGCAGGCAGCAGAGTTTTATTGACCAGTACGTTCTAGTTGCATATCTGCGAGTTGATTGGGATTTGGTAAACATCAACTATCTTTAATAATTTTTAGAAGCATGTACTGTATGGCGATTGAAGCAAGAAACTAGCTAGAAGCAGGGCATAAAGCTAGCAGTGAGAGAGAGAGAGAGAGAAAGAAATATCCTTGGCCGAGAATATTTCCGGAGATCGAAAGATGCAAAAGGGAGCCGGCTGGCTGGGTAGAAAGCATCAAATGCTGCCATCTTTGTTCCCAAGCCAAGGGTGGCTGTCAGCTGATTGATGCAGCGGCTGCATCTATCTACCTTCCTTGCAAACAACCTCCCGATCCGGTTGATCCGTCCGTTTTAGTATTGAGCATGCTTTTCTTTCCTCCTCGGCGATGCACCTTCCTTCCACGTGATCGTGATTGATTCTAGGTCTGGTGGTTTCACTTGTACTATACGGCCATCTGGAGGTGGAAATGTAAAGTAATCCATCCAGTCCGGTGGCTGGTGACGGACAAAAAGCTAGGCACATAATGATCTTGCTTGGAGGCATTGGGTTAGCCTCTCAATCGCTAGCTAGCTGCCGCCCGCTTTGCCATCCCTGGCGAGCGAGCGCGACCATTTGGCAAATCAGAGGTGAGACTGTCCGGACTAAAAATAGTCGTTCCCCTTGTGCAACGCTAATCCGTGACATAATAGCAGCGTGCATGGCCTTGGTCAAATCCAATGGTGCGTGCTTTGGAATGTCAATGACACCAAACCAACACACTACCGGAACAGGACAAGCGAAAGCAGGCTGCTATGCGCGTGTATTTCAGCCGGTAGCCAATGGCGCGGTGCAATTAGCCATCGCGTACACACACGGAGGAGACGCAGGAGGCATATGCATGCCGCCTTCCTTGCTCCGTCGTCAAGCATATATGCTACTACTCTCCTCGTCGCTCGTGCTTGATGCGGTGTGAATGCTGGTTTAGAGTTTGATTGATCTACCGCCGATGTATTAACTAGTCGTTAAATCAATTGGTTTCTGTTAATTTGGCGTACTCAGCTCCTCATCAACAACGATGTCCATCGGGATGCAGAAAAGTATGAGACAGCGACGGCGCCCAATGAACCAACAAATCGATCGATCTGCTAGAACGATCTCATCTACTACTATGCCAAGTCATGTATATTAGGCCTCCCGCCCGGGATCGTGATCGGTGGACGGACGCATGTGCCCAGCCCGGCCACTCCCGTCCGGACAAGCACGCATGCATCATGCCCTGCGACTGCGAGCTGTTGTTCCGTTCACGGCCACGGTGCGTGCGCAGTGGACACACCGTCAAATGCGACAACGGACTCTACGTCTTCACATTTGAAGCTGGATCGACCAGCCTACTCCTACCTGTTCTCTCCATACGCTTGCATTGGACCATGCCCAGCAAGGCTAGCTGCACAAACTGTACCTGCACTGCACGTATCCTTGCGTGTGAACTGCTCCTATAATAATCTATTAGTCCCGGCCTCGCTCGGCGGTGCTCTTTTTCTCAAGAGATCGAGCTTTCCTGCCGACTCCATTCTATTGCATCGGACACGGCAAGCCGAGCGACTTCTTTTATTTGTCCATGCATTTCAAGCGACTTTATACGAATCGATCAGAGGACACGTCTCTTTTGCGTTTTTGCGAAGCTTGGCGCGCCAATCTTTGGTGTTTGTGTGTACCTTGATCTTTTTGCCGACCTTCGTGCGCCTTTGCACGCACCGTCGAAACGCGGACGGAATCGTGCGTACGTTGACGCGCGCTTGCAGACGCGCACCTGCGAAACCAGCCGTCCGTTCATCCATCGACCGTCGTCGGCGCCCACAACACGTACACACCAACTGCATGACCAAGCAAAAGTGACGCGATGCAATGCATGTGCCACCAAGTTTAATTAGCCCTGTTTGTCTGGACCTAAACCCTGACAGCAACGAGGGATCAGAGGCGTGAGAGCCACGTACGTACAGCCCGTCCAGGTCAGCTAGTATGTGTACATATGCTCTCTCTCCAGTCTCGACCGATCTCGACGTCGCCCGATCCTTCACATCTAGATTTTCTGCCATTCTTTCCTCACCGAAATTTCATGACATGCGTGTTGACAGTTCCTGATCTGGGATGATAAAAGTAGGCGGCAGTTAACGACCCCCTAGTTGTTAGTACCACGCATCAGTCTTATCGACTGGGACCGGCACACATGACGACCATATGAGAGGAGAGATGCCGGCAATAATCGACGCCACTTATAGAAAACCTAAAACCATGGTAGGACTACTGGGGAGCGCAGCGCACCCCTTGTTTGACGATTGGCAATTCACTCCGATCCTCATTTGTCCACTTTGACATTGGGATGCTACCTGCTGCCAATACATGACACCAGCTAGCTAGCTATCCCCAGCGGCATCTATATGCTGCATGCAATGGAGAAAATGGTTGCAACTTCTTCTACTCCATTTCTCTGATCGAGCTAGCTGACGTGAAGAGAGGTAACCATGCATTTCTAAATAATGGACCTCTCCGGCCCGGCCCCTTGATAGAACCGTTTGGGAATATATATATAATCTGGCCAGAATTATCGGGTCAATTAATCGCTGAGAAAACAACGGGCGCTTGTTGTATATATATGATATGATGATGCTAGCTGCTACTAGCAACAACTTGGAAATGTGTATTTGTTTGCATTGTCGGCTTCAAACCATGCCCGGCCGTGTGATGGAATGATATTAGCGACTGGGCTGGGGTTTTGTGTAGCGGCCGGTTTATTTCTCTCTATCCAGGCGGAAGGGGATAGAGATGCGTACAATACAACGCAATCATGCGCGATATTTGTATAAGATTTTCTGGTCCCTGACGCCTAAATACAGCCGATTTTGTGGGTGAGAATAGCACTGATGTCATTTTCAATTCTCTCATAAATTTATCAGATTTTTAATTAAAAGGGGAAATCAAGGAATTCTTCCATAGAGAGTGGCTCTAGCTACTGCTCTTCGTCACAATATTATCATGTTCACTACTGTTTTTTATTAGACGAGGAACTAATCATGTACTTATCCATTTCCAAGCTCGAAAAGCAAGTACTACTAGTACATAATTGACCAGGGGAAAAAAAGAAAAGCGTAGATAGACACGCCGCGCGCGCATTATTGTGGCTTTGAACGAGCGAGTGATTAAGAATCACGCACATTTGCTGGGAATTGAACCCAACCCATGCACGCCTGGTGCCATATGCTTTGTGCTAGCTTTTGGTGGTGTGCTTCCATTGTCACGCTCACACATGACAGAACGGGACAAGCAGTCCGCAGCATCAGCCGATTACCGTTGACATGATGATGAATTGTATCCTACTAGTGGCGGCCGGCCTGATGAATCATCTCATATCGATCTCGATCTCTGCCAGGAATGCAGAGATGATGCAGCTAGCTGCAACGACGACCAGTCAAGGCGTCGCTTGTTAATCCAGGCTAGATCGGCTAATTAACAGCTTCCAATTAATCACAGGATCAGCAGACGGCGGAGAACACGTGCAGTGGTCAGGCCATGTGCCTGCCGTGAGGCGCGGCCTAGTGCTACCCACCCGTTCGCCTGCCTCGTCCGGCTGCAGCTAGCGGGGACGTTGCTGTTTGTTCTTCTCGCAGTCGAGCTCGTGGCTCCATGCTTGCTTATTTCTCTTGTAATCGTAGCTGCATGCTAGGGATTCCAGAATCCACCCAGCCACAGCCAGCCTGCCTGCCTTTGTAAATGGAGTCGACACTGTCCTGCATGGAGCTTTGAGCGCACAAAAGATAGATGGCCTGGCGTGCAAGCTGATGAGGACTTTTTGAAGCGGGTTTCAGTCGTCTCCCATCTACTACTCCGTACGTAGCAGTATACATCATCTGTGACCGTGAGGCAAACGAAAAAAGAAGAAGCATAGAAAGACAGTCTGTGTCAGGCCGCTAGCTGATCTGAATTGCTTATTGCCACTGCACTCCCAAAAAAAGAATCAAAGATGGCTGGCCATCGGGTTGGGAATTCAGAAATGAGTTGGATGCCTCAGCTCAACCGGTGGTGGTTGTCAGCCTCAATAAGACACGGCACTTTGTGAATATTTCCGCTGCTGACGAGCTGATGGCAAACCACTCAACCAAAACATGCGTGTATCATGGCACGCTAGCCGAAAGATTTACATAATGGCCAAAAAAAATCCAGCAATCATGGCCAACGACGCACACACGACCCATATATATACTACGTACATACGGATCAAATAATGCAGCTCCATAGCAGACGTGCGTGACAGACACAGTGCGGCATCTGTTCACGCTGCTGTCCTCTTCATGTATCGATCGATCGATTCAGAAGCAAAGCATGATAATAACGACGCCTATTACAGTTACCGTTTCACTTCACCAGCGCAATAAATTCGCAAAGGACATGGGAATGCCCCATCGCCATCCAAAAGATCCAAAGGCCATTACCACGGCCCTCTCTTCTTCGTGGAGCCGTGGAGGGAGGGGACCGTGGCGCGAATCGGCAAGCTTCATGTGACCATCCTTGAATCCACCAGAAAGACGGGCATGAAGCCAAACCAAATCGGAGAAAAGGAGATGCAAGATTGGTCAGAGGGCAAGCAAAGGCATGGCAGCTGCGGGGGAAGTGGCCGGAGAACCGAATTCCCATGACACGCCAACCCCACCACCTCATGCTCTTGCTCGGCAGCTGAGCGAGTATTTATTTTCTCCCATCCCATGCTTTAAGGAAAGAAGAGACCAAGGAGATCTGAACAAAGTGGGGGAGCAACGGCTCGGCGACCTCCGTGCAGGTGCGATGCCGATCAGCAGTAGACGGTGCAACAGCAACTGATCGAGGAATTTGTATATGATATGCGCCTTCCCTTCAAATTGGCAGGCAGGGCTGGTGTGGTGCCAAAGGGCCTGTCACGCAGCTATGCTTTCAGAGACCACTCCACCCAACCCAACCCAGCATTATTGCTGCGGATGGCCTGGGAATTTTACAGGGGAAACGTCAATTGTACAACAATTGATAATTGCAGAGATGTGTATATATGCTCCTACTACTGTCAAGATATGCAAGTAATTGCAGAAATACAGTATATAGTCCAACAAACACTTTTGAAGATAGGAAAGCACCTTGAAACATAGTATTTCTGAACAGTCTTATCCGTGACACTCTCAGCAGCAGTTGCAGTTCAGTACCACAGAGGCTTTCAATTTTCGCTGCAGATTCAGTCGTAGATTGAGGGGCTGACACAAGGCTGCCAAACTGTACAGCCAAGCTCATGCGTGCTTAGCGCTAATGCGCTTTCACAATTCTCACGAATCATGGCCGTCACCACCACAGGTGTCTTTCTCCACTAAATGCAGTGCTCGAACCGAAGCATATGGGTGCTGTCAGAGCCGGGGCGCCTCCTTTCCTTTGGCCCCAAGCTCACACTTCTCCATGCCATATTGCCATGCTCCTCTCCCCTCACCGCTCTTTAGGCAGCAAGCCCACCTACTCTGCTGTTGCTCACATTGCCATCCTTGTCGCCATCCTTTTTCTTGCCTTCCATCCGCATCTCTCTAATCTCTTTCATATCATGCTGCTTCTTGGTTGGATAAACACCACGTACAGCTAGGTGTTTCAGCCTTTAATTACGGTAACTGATGCTGCCGGAGACTGATGAGAGTGTTTCCTGGAGGAGCACCAATCTCGCCAATCGCCATCACATGCACTGCCTTTATATTATTACACGCTTCCGGCCTTCCTCATGTGACTGTGAGCGAGAAAGCCCCAAGGTCACACCACACCTCTCTGGTCTCAACAGCTCCCCCTGTCTCGCGCCAACCTTGCTTCCTCTTCCCTCTCTATCTCACCAGGCAGGCAGGCCACAGTGCCTGACTCCTCTTGGACGTGTGCGACCTTCAAGAAATGGGAGTGTGTGCGGTGTATGTGCCACTGTCTGTGTGTGAAACATCACACGACTGCACACTGAACCAAAGCTGGAAGCGTCACAGCTATCCTCCTGCAGGATCCAAGGCCATGATGATTTGATGACACAGCTAAAAAAAAATCGATGCCTTATAAGTGATGGATCAAACGTATCCATCACTTTATTCTTCAGTCGAAAAATAAAATCAATCCTGAGAATTGTAGCTGCTTCTGTCCAGTGCTTCAGCTGCTACCTCCTATACAATGCAAAGCAAAGGTTCAAGATCGGCAGCTGATTTGCAGCGGCATGTGCATTGGTCCTTCCCTAATAGCTGCTATGCAGCTCGAGATCACACAAAGGAGGGCAAGTCCTTGGCCTTCACCATGATGCATGGCCTCTGGGCCTGACCCCAGATTTGTTTCTGCTGACCACCGCAGGGCAGCAGCGCCAACCATTACTCCGTTCTGGTGAAGAGCGCCGCGCCGGGTCAGATACCTAAATCGCGATGGCCCGATATTATTGTCAACTAACGTGCCCGGCCGGCCCCCCTGGCATGCCCTTCCAAAGGGTCGGTCCTGTGCTTTGCCCATCTAGTCCACAGCACCATTGCACTGTCTTTTGATGCCATCCTAATGGGAGCCAGGATCGAGGCCAGCCGAGCCCAGCACTCACTCACCGGCTGATTCCCATTCAAAAACATGAATAGGGACACTAGGCTACTGGAGAGGAAAAGAAGAGTGAGAAAAGAAAGATGGAAAAAGGGTCACCGTTTGTTGTAGACAGGAATTGATTTGGACTTTGCGAGCCACATGAAGGCAGGCCAACCCTCTTCAGTCCCTAGCTCGACACCCCACTTGATGGCAATCACATGAAATGGGCAATGCTAGCTTGTTATTCTTCACTGTATTTTTTCAGATCTTCATTCATCACCAGGTGCACAATATATCTTACTGCTTACCTGGTTTCAGTAAGGTGCCGACCTAAGTAGATTTTAAATTCTAGCAGCATTTCACAACACACGTCAAAAGGCAAACATTTTTTTGCTATGAATTTACTAAGCATAAATTCTTTACCAATGCAGTGCTCATTTCACCTTTGCTATTCTAAAAATAAATAAATAAAACCAAAATATTTTTTCTCAAATGTTGTTAATAAAACGGTAAGTTGGTCATGCTCTTCAGACTTTTTTTTGTGCATGTTGGCTACCTGTAAGAAGGGTTGCCTACTCATGCTAGATGGTGCCAGCTAGACAATTGTTTTTGAAACAAACTTATCATACTGAATAGGCCAAGATGCAAACCTAATCCAATCAGCATACTGCCGCGAGGAACGGTGGAGCACATCATTTGCTTCGTGCATAATCAAGATACTATGAGCCTGACCTAACACATCTGATGGTTGTTAGTTTGATGCAGGCACGCACTGACGCACATGTCTTAACAGGTTCCCAAAGTAACCACGTGCATACCAAGAACAGTAGACTACAAGGCTACAAGTTTTAAATGGACAAATATGTTTACAGCATTCTTTGATTGATCATAAGGTACAAAGGACTTCACCAGAGTTCACAGGTAAGCATAGGAAAAGGTTGTATGCTATCAATGAATTGCTGTATTTTAGCATTATAATTAAAGTTATTTGAACACACCCTACAAGTATGTCATGCAGCAGAAAAGAATCATAACACAGTCTACCAATGATGCTTACAGTACA
The DNA here is from genome assembly GCA_015476505.1 of Urochloa ruziziensis. Lineage (NCBI taxonomy): Eukaryota > Viridiplantae > Streptophyta > Magnoliopsida > Poales > Poaceae > Urochloa > Urochloa ruziziensis. The sequence goes on along the minus strand of CM027123.1, from coordinate 746,769 downwards.
ATTTCGCAATCCATGATGAAATTATGCAGTGAAAAGTTGGTTCACAACCATTTAAAGCATCACTTCTTGCTGTGGATTTAATCTCTTCTGTTATCCTACTTCCTCTTGCACTCCACGTATTAAGCTAGTTGTTTGATTCTTTACACAACTCAAATAAAGGAACCAAATGGTACAGAGACTTTGGTGCTAATTAAATTCATCAATCAGTTGGAAACTTCTTCATGGTAGCAATTAGTAAGGTAAGACTGATAATTGCTCTGTGACTGTTTATCTTAGGGAAGAACCATAGGCTGCATCAAGTCTCACCATATGATCCATCAGCATTGCTAGATGACAACCAAGAAACATAAAGAGGAAGAAGAGGGAAAGGATAGCGGCAGTAGAATAAAGCAGGAAATATAAGGCAGATGAGGAAAGCCGCAAGCAAAGCCCATTGGTTTCAGGGGCTTACACAAAGCCAACCAGAAAACAAGATTGGCATCATCTTCTCCATTATAGTGAGCCCACCCTACAAATGCTCTCTAGGATCCACGAAAGACTAATGGAAAACAGCTAACTGCTAATATATCTGCACCAAATGGAAGCTAATTAAATTCTTTGATGAGAGTGACTCACCAAGAGAAGGAGCTGAATGAAAAGGAAAATTACCAAAAGGAAGCACTGAAGGGAGAAAACTTTGGCAGGTAAAAAGAAGGGAGGGAATTGCTTCGGAGGCGGCCATGGTGGGTTCGTTACATGCTTATGTTGGGTGAGTATAAAGATGCTAAAAGCAAAGTGGATAGGGATGGATGGTCCTCAGTACCAGCTGACAGATAACAACTGAGGTTGATCTTCTTTAAAGATAATGAGTTCAGCTATGACCATTTTCCAAATCGCTTCCAATTGCCACAGTTGGAAAATTAAGGTTGGATACTCCAAGGATGGAGCCTTTAATCTATTTGCTAAGACATTGCACACATGAGAAATGCAAAGATTGTCAAGTGGAAAATCAGTCACACCTCACAATCTCTACCAGTCGATCACAAGACAATGAACACTAATGGGTAGCTTTGGACAGGTTATCCCTAGAGACAGCGCAACTAACATATATTTATTATATCCCGGGTGAATGCAGGTCAGCGTTTTTGGCATTTATGCAAAGCATGTCCACACACCACACTACATGCAAGCTAGCGCTAACTATGGACGCAGCTTCTAAAATTGATGAGAACACTTTCCCTAGACAGCACTTTAATTTGAGAGATGGTTTGTACCGTGGTCCCTGCTAGTTCACGCCTCAATAGCATATTCGGCACAGAATTTTTAGTGTGCTCTGTTGTTGCAGTATGTCACACCCTCCATGAACTTGTATTCACTTGAGAAATAGTAGTGAGTTTCTAATCACACATCCACATCACTATTACTGATAAGGTATTCGAGATAGTTTTTTTCTGATGCTACGCAATCACCTAATACAATTAAGAGCATTCTACATTACCCCGTGACACAACTGAATGTGAATGAGATACCCACTTGAGTGCTAAATCCTCGCAGATATGTATGATGTTGTCAAAAAAAAGTGTACCGTATCGCCATCATCGCTTGGCACTTGCTCCCATATGTCAATTTGGCTGGCCACCACCAGTAAATCTTTCTGAATAAAAGCTTGGCAAAGTCTCCTTTGCCAACCAAATCCAAACAAATTTGCCGATGGAAGACTACCAACCAACCATCAGATGAAAACGCAAATAAGCAGAAGATTACCCACTTTCAATTAGTACCTAGATCAAGAGGCAGGTTTGCTCACAGGGAAGAAAAAAAACATGTGTGGCCAAACAAATACTGCCTGGACGCAATGAAGCTTCCAACTAGAATGATCCAGAATTGCAGAGGCCCAAATGGAGGACCAGGTGCCAATATGTAACATGGAGTAATTAATACCCATTGTAACCTAGTGTCATCGAAATGGCACAACTAAGTTCAGATCAAAGTTCAACATTCCAATGCAATCTGTGATTCAGGTTTCAGCCTGGTTGTGCTCAATTTAATATTCACGCAAACGAGATTAAATAAGAAGGTTCGGTCACAATAGAGAGATTAAAATTAAGATAGACTTCTCTACGATAAGATACCTAGCATACTGTACGGATCCGAAGAGAACAGACGCGGCGCCGGCGGCAGAGTGAAAGGGTCCGCCTCAACATGGAACGCGTGACGGCGGTGATCGATCAGCGCCGGAGCCTCGCCGCGCGGGTGTAGATTGCTGATGCGAGCAAAAGTGGAGCGAACAGGGTGCACGGCCTAGAAACGGGCTTGAATGTCCCCCAAAAAATATCGATGGCCCAAGAGGAGCCCAACGTTTCAACCATGCGGCGCCTGCAAGTACTCCTATACTGGAAACTGTCACTGGAAATTGATACATCAACAAAAGCGAAAAAAAATAGGGACCCTTCTCTCATTAAAAGATCATATAGATCAGAGCCCATGCTCATCACGCATCGTGACTTACAGTCTTATTTTTAAAGAACAACAGCAGATTACTGATGTTCGTGTAATGTGTAGGTTAAGAGCAACTTCTGGAGCCAAGGACAATGTCCATAAGTCACCCATGGAACTGGAATTGTGTTAAGACCAACTAATTAACGCTACCTAACAAAAAGACTTGTATGAAATGGCTTGGCGCGACCCAAACCGCCTGAATGAACACTGAACAATGATACAGAATGAAAACTTTGTTAAATTATTCAGGCACCGACTTACATTTCAAGCATGATATACGAAGAAAAAAGAAACATCGTGAGTTCATGACCTAAGGCGGTCCCTGATAGGCTAGATTTATTATGGCACCTGCTAGAGTGCCCAGGTCGAAGTCCTCGCCGGTCTCGTGTTTTATCGGATCTTTTTGCGCTTTCCCTTGGGACAGCAGCATATCGCAGAAAGTCGCGTAGCCAAAGGCGGTCCCCATCTCCCCCGACGCATCCCCGAAGGAACGAGATCCTCTGCAGTTGATGTCCCCTGCAGTTGAGCGACTGCCGTGTAGGCCTTACCATGATGGGGCCCACCCGTCAGCGACTCAACTGTAGAGGCTGAACCGCAGAGGAACCCTCTCCTCCCCGAATCCCCCAGCACTGAGGTCGGCGGTGACAATCGCCAGCGACCGCAGCATCTTGCTGTAGGCGTCGCGGCAGGTGATGAGCTAGGTCGTCGACGAGGTAGGTGATGACACGCAGCGTGCTCGCGGCTTTGAGTGTTGACTGCGGCCGACGCCACTCCGCCGACGTTGGAGGCAGCGACGGCCGCCGGGTCGGCGGAGAGCACGCGCACGCAATAGTCGTAGGGCTGAAGTGGTTTGAGCGCCGCGCACGTCGAATTGATCAGAGATGAGCTACCGACGGCGAGCCCGCCAGGAGCCATGGCTACGGCAGCGAGGAGCATTATGGCAAGTAGTGTGTTTCTAATCGCACGTCCACGTCATTATTCCAGGTAAGATATTCGAGATAGTTTTTCTGACGCAGTGCAATCAATTAGTACAAGTAATAGCAATCTGTGTTACCCAATGACACAACTGAATGTGAATGAAATGTGAACACTTGAGTGCAAAATCCTTGCAGATGCGTATGATGCTGCAAAAAAAAAAAAAAAAAAAAAAAAAAAAAAAAAAAAAAAAAAAGCATATCGCCATCGTCACTTGGCACTTGCTCCAATATGACCAAGTTGGCTGGCCACCACTAGTAAATCTTTCTCAATAAAAGATTGGCTTCTTTGCCAACCAAATCCAAACAAATTTGCCGATAGAAGAGTACCAACCAACCATTAGACCAAAACACAACTAGCAGAATATGACCCATTTTCAGTTTGTACAAGAACAAGAGGCAGGTTTGCACAAACGAAAAAAAAAACATATTTGTGGCCATACAATACTACTACCTGAAGGCAATGAAGTTTCCAACTAGAGTGAATGATCCAGAATTGCAGAGGGACAGATTGAAGACCAGGTGCCAATATGTAACATGGAGCAATAACCACTGTAAACTGGGGGCATCGAAATGGCGCAGCTCAGTTCAGCATTCCAAATGCAATATGTGATTCAGGTTTCAGCCTCCCTTTGCTCAAAACGAGATTATTCAGGAAAGCGAGAGAGATTAGAATTAAGAAAGCAAAAGACTTGTCTACGATAAGACGTACGTGGTAATCAATCGCCCAAAACTTCAGCTGTTAAGCCACTAGAGAAATATACCAAGCATACTGTAGGGATCCCGGCAGAGGACAGGCGCGGCAACGGCGGTAGAGACGCATGGCGCAATCCAGTGAGCCCGCAACGGAAAATTGGCACAGGAAGACGGGATGTCCACCAAAAAAAGTGGGCTATGGGACAAAAAAACATCGACGGCCCAAGAAGAGCCCAATTTTCTGTCATTCAGTTCATAAACCATTTTTTCTTCAGATTTCAGTACTTCTAATTGTTTGCTGATGACCTGATGATTCCCTAAACCTTGCGAGCCGTCATCAGACCGACGATTTCAGCTGCTAGGTGGACCAAGCTGGTGTTCCGGCCGTTGTCTTGAGAGATCAGATCCTTATGCGCGTTTCCCTTGAGGCCTAGAAAATACTCTGAGCTGTGGCCATTCTGATATTTTGGAAGAGATTTGATACCGGACCAAATTACCTTCAGTATTGTGCACACGTATTTCAGGCAGCGGGCAATTTGGTCACCCAAACCACCGGATGAACACATCACAAGCAATGAAAACGAAAACTTATTCAATCATTCAAGCATCAACTTTTTTCTCTCATCCATACACATACATTTCAAACACCACGCGACGAAATAAGCATAATGTATTCTTGACCTATAGATCCATCCTCCTAGCCCTCAGAACCCATGATTGACTAGGTTCTTATTCAGCAGACCAATGATGGCACTTGCTAGGCGGACCAGGAGGTCGTTCTCCCCATTCTCCTGCGTAAACGGATCCTTATGGGCGTTCCCCTCAAACAGCAGTGTATCACAGTCATTCGGCACGCCGGTGGCATTGGCCGATATCTCGAGCGATGCATTAGTGAATCGTCCGGCGCCCAAATCGACGCGGACATCTGCCAACGACTTCACCAAGTTGCTGTAGTACCCGCGGCAGATGGTGAGCTCGTCGACGAGGTAGGTGATGACGCGCAGCGTCGACGCGGCCTTCACCGCGGTGATGTTGACTGCGGCCGCCGCCACACCGGGGACGTCGGTGGCGGCGGCGGCTGTCGGGTCGGCGGAGAGGACGCCCACGCAATAGTCGTAAGGCTGCAGAGGTTTGAGCGCCGCGCATGTCGCGTTGATGACTGACGACGAGCTGCCGACGGCGAGCCCGGGAGCGATGGCTACGGCGAGGAGCATTATGGTTATGGCTATGAGTTGTGCCATGGTGCCGGGTGTATGCCTGGTTTGGTTCTTTGCATTGTCCACTACTCACCGATTTATGGAAGAGATTTATATTAGGTCCTTTATGGAAGAGATTTCTATCCCGATTCCCCAACATGAAAATCGTTAAGTAATGTCACTACTCATCAATTAGGAAGACAATAGGTGTCACCGACTCATTTCCTCTGAGTCATGGCAAATCAACTGCTTTTTATGTGCTCCCGTTCTGATACTTTGGGAGAGATTTGATTCGATTGCTTTATTTTACTCCCCTGGTAAAAGAATACTTCTTCCTTTCTAAATATATAAAAGAATACTTCCTCCTTTCTAAATATATGACGTTAGTACAAGCTAATTAGACATTTTAAAATATACTACATCCGTTCCAAATTATTAGCGTTTTGCCCTTTCTAGATTCTTCATCTTTGTTATGCACCTAGATAAACGCTATGCCTAGATTCATAGCAAAATTTATAAACCTAAAAGAGCCAAAACGACCTATAATTTGGAACAGATGAAATATATGATAACTAGATTAGCAACCGCCTGGTCTTTCACTAAGCACAGATGTTTGCGTTTATAGCTAATTATCCTTTTAGTAAACGATGTTCTCGCCAACAAAGGATTTGGAATATGTTGGCCTGTTTTTTCAAATGTGTTCATAGAGATTGCGTGTGCGTGATTGTATATGATATGCTCATCTAGTATGCTTTATTGTGTTTTGTAAAAAGAAAATATTTTTATTGTCCGATCCACATATAGAAAGATACATACTCACCATGGTCAATCATAAATTGACACCATATTTAGAGCGACTCTCATAGCAATGTAGGCATATTTTAGGGGGGCACGCAGCACGGGCCGATTAGCAATGATCTTTCTCTACTACTAAAAAGACTGTAAGGTCATCGTCCACCTCTTCATGCCCCCGCCTCCCCGTGCCCCTGCCTTCCACCAATCCCCCACCAGCGTGGCCGTTGGGCCCACATCCAAATAAACAAACCTCAGGCTGCCGTAGGGGAGGAATCGCGTCCGTGACAGGACGGAGCGCCGTCGCGTTGGCCCGGGGAGCTGCCGCTGGGAGGAGGCCGGCAGAGGAAGGGGCCACGAGGAGCCGCCGCCGCCACAAGATCTCCACTGGCGGAGGCGGGCGCGACGGAGAGGGAGGAGGAGGTGGCGCCGGAGAGTAGGCGGAGGAGATGAGGGCGGTGCAGTGGGGAAGAAAATAGAGGAAGGAAGAAACAAGAAATGGAGGCCTGTCGTGGCACCTGCTCGCCGTTGGAGAGGAGGGGCTCTGCGGTTGTTGCCCATGAACGGCGCCACCAGCTCGCCTTCCTCGCCTCCGTCTCCCGCTCCCCCACCGCGAGCTCGCACCACACCGCCGGATCGAGCTCGGGGGCGGAACCGGCCATGGGCGCGGCGGAGCAGAGGAGCAGGCCGAGCCGCCCACGGATCCGCCAAATTCGCTGTCTAGCGCCGCGGGAAGAGGCCGCCGCCCGCCTAAGCTTGCGCCGCAGGAAGAGGCCGTCGGCTGCTCCACCTTCCCCGCCGTTGCGCCTGGAGAGAGAAATTGACGGATGCCCTCCATCATGGTCGACAGACCACCTCACCTCCGCCGACCAAATTCTGCATACTCGCTTCTGCATCCCCAAATCGCCCACGCCTATACCTCGGACGCCTCCTGAACTATGCCCCCAACATCTTCTCGCCTAGCCCTGGTCACTACTTCGACGGGGATTTCAAATCCCCCGGCTGCTGGCCACTGCCATGGCCGCCCTGCTCGTCGTCAGCTCGCCTCCAATCTTCTGCCGCGGGCTCTGGGTGGTGCTGTGGGTGCCCCTCTCCATTCTCCACTGCCTCTTTCCGCACAACGACTGGCTGTAAGGATCCGGCTGCAAGTGAGTCTCACCAAGCTTGTTTTTCCTGCGACACTAGCGAGGGAGGTGAAAAGTAAAGAAGCTAGCTACATGTTAGTACTTGTGCATTCCAGTCTTGTGATTTTCATAGAAAAATAATGGTTAATCTAAAAATCATGAAAAATTTGCATTAGGCTACCCTTGTGATGTAAACTTTTGATGACCAAAAAACATAGTTAGAGAAAAGGGGGAAAATTAAAAAGAGAGAATAAGGGGAAAAGGAGAAAAAAGGAAAAACCATTATTATTTAATTAAAAAGTTGTATTACTAAACTATTGTAAAAGGGAAAGAAGAGAAAAAAGAAAAGAAAAGGAAGAGGAGGGAAAAAGAGAGGAGATGGTTGAATAAATACAAAGTAGTCGGTATAAAGGTTGAGACATAGAGGTTGAAGGGTGCGGGAGAAATTGGTATAGAGTATAGAATCTTGATGATATCAGAATGAGATATTCCTTATAGAGGTTGACAAGTGCGGACAGCCTTACTGTGCATTTCCTCCGCGTCTCATCTCTCCCTCCCTTCCCTATCCTGCCATCTTACCGGCTCTTAACGTTCCTAGGCGATGCTGAAAAAATTGTACTCGAAGTTTACTATAAGATATTTGGTATTTGGTATGATGCTTCTCTGTATGTTGGCATGTTGTAAAGTGGATGATGCTTATTTCCCATCCTCTTTACCCTGTATATTTCTACTGAAATATGTGGCTTAGATGATTGTAAGTGTGCATGTTATCTTTAGCACGTGTCTATTATTTTCTTGCAAAGTTTTTGACAACCTGACATACAGCTCTCTTGAATGACATGTAACTGACATCACAATGAGGATTTTATTGTAAGGGATTAATACACAATGTTAGTTCAGTGTATGGTGATAATGGCTTCGCAATATCTTGTGCAAGTTGGACCTTTTTGCCAACGTGTTTAGTCTTGTCGATTAACATTTTGCTTTTGTGTCACAATTTTTTAATAAATAGTTGTAATTTTATTTAACTTTATATGCCCGTAGCAACGCACGGGCTAACACCTAGTCTTTGAACTAAAAGGCTGACAGAGCTTCTCTCTCTGTCGTTTTTTTTTGGTGGCCGAGGCTGCAGAAATTTAGAGCTAGTCTGGACCAATAGCAAGGCCCGGTTAAAGAAACCAGCAGCAACTTTGATGTGTTTGTGTGCATGTGAGTGTTGCTAATGTAGTTTGTGAGAGAGAACATACGAAAAGATGATCCCATCCCCGATTGAGGCTCGGCCACCTCCCCCGACCCTCCAGAAATAGACATTGGCACGTTGCGAGGAAGAAAACCTTTTAATTATTTTGTCCAAGTCATTGTACAACCGAAGAAACAGTAAATAAATCAGAGGAGCGGATGTGCGGCGGGGGGTGGGGATGGTAAGCCCCCCTTCAATTTTCTTTTTTTAGAAGATAAAAGAAAAGGGTGAAAAGGAAAGAAGTAATAAGAGCCCCCTAGATCCTCATGCTTGATCCCGTGAGCCGTGGCATTGGTGCCTTGGATTACAACTGATGCTGAAATGGAGAAGAGAAGAACCATGGTTACGTGGCGAAGGATTAAACATCTTGCTGTCACTTGGTTATAGTGGTCCCATTCGACAAGACCCCTGACCCCTGACCCCTGGCTATTGCCGCTGGAAAAGAATAAAGAAATCCGGTCAGCAAGAACCGAGAGTGGCCGATTGGAAGGCTCACCAAGCTTTCTGATTTCACCTCGGGCGATGACCAAAATTCAGTGTGGGAATAAAAAATGGATTTTGCTACCACTCCAACTGCAATTAGCGCGTTTACTTATACTTACTTCCTCCGTTCCAAATTATAGGTCGTTCTGGCTTTTTTAGTTCATAGATTTTGTTACGAATCTAAACATAGTGTTTTATCTGAGTGCATAGCAAAGATGATGAATCTAGAAAAGGTAAAACGACCTATAATTTCGAACGGAGGTAGTACCAAATTATAAATGTGATCACGCGCATAGCTGTTGAACAATTAAAATAGGAGATGAGCTTGAAAATGTCATGCAGTAGCCATTGCTACTACCAGAGCTTCCTGAATGAGGATGCAAATCGGTAAACTTGAACATGACAACCAGTGAAAATAGAATAAATCAAAAATGGAATTTCGTGTTGCTTATTTGAAAAATCAAACCCAATTTCAATTTTTTCGGGATAAAAGGACCCACATCGCTGCACCACCGTGTACATCGACAAGAGCGGCTGCTGCAGCTACACCACAATGCATGCATTTGTCGACGTTATTCCCAGCAACAGCTAGAAGAGGAGCATCATGTGGATAAATTCCGGCTAAATTAGGGAGGTTTTTCTTCCTTACGTTCTTCTTCCATTTTTGTTTCTTCTTCATCCTTCTTTTCCCTCAAAAATAGAGAGGAGGTCTAAGATGGGTATCCAACCCCCCACCCCCACCCCCAAATTATGAATGTTTGTATAGTGAACACCATGCATCAGGAAGCACATCAAATTCAGCCCATTTGAGGAGGAACCCACACATGCAAGATGGTTATGAGTCTTCGTGTTTAGTCCTGCCCCTTTTTTGGGGTCGCTTCTCTTCAATTTGAGATTGGTAGTCTTGGAGAGAATCGCTGAAAGCGAGGAGCTGGGCGACAAAGAAGTCGACGAGGAACAAGTGCTTGGAGCAGAGCAAGGAAGCGAACACGACTCCGCCGGCGAGATCCCACCCCTGCTCCAGGAAGTAGAGCGTAAGCAGCAGCAGGCCCATGAGGAATCTGTTGTACTGGAAGTGGACGTGGTCGACCGCGAGCAGCGACGGCGACCAGAGGACGAGCGTGAGGGCGAGGAACGGTCGCTGCCTCCGGCGCACGTCCCTGGCCAGCAGGAGGACGGAGGCGAGGAGGAGGAGGTCGGAGAAGGCGACGGGGAGGCGGAGGTAGAGGAGGTGCGGGAAGGGCGAGGAATCGGGGACGGGGACGAAGAAAGTAGAGAGAAAGCAGCCTATCCGCGATTTGAAATAAAGGCCACCATTTTCCTGGGCCACTCAAAATGACCTCCGCCTAAGAGAAGCTCTGTGTTCAGGGGCAGACCCATTTAGGGATTAGTGAGGGCACATGCCCTTATGTAAAATTTTTAAGCAAAGGATACGGCCGGGACTTTCGCTCTGCTGGGGTGCATGTGCACCCCCGATAAACAGACGGCCCAGGTAAGCTTTGAGATTCGGGCTGCCTAACTCTGGCGAGTAATTCGAGCTCAAGCGAGCATCTCTGACAAGAAATTAGGGTTTGAGCTTAGGGATTCGTTGTCGTTCTTGTTTCTTCACCACAGAATGCAACACACGCTCCAAAACCCGGTGCTTAAGGTGCACAAGCAGTGCACTCAGGTTCGACGGCGACAGGGTTCTCGTTCGTCGGCTGCACGATCCAAGGCACGGGTAACATCCTGCTAGGAAGGGCGTGGCAGGCCTACTCTCGCGTCATCCTCGTGTACACCTACATGCTGGACATCGTGGCATCGGAGGGATGGGACAATTGGGGAGATCAGAGAAGGAACATGTTCTCGTTTTCAACTCCACTTCGAGAAAGTCGCTTTTTTTATAGTCAATTGCAACTTTGCATTGCTAACTTGTTTGTGCATGGATTTTCAAAACCGTTTTCTACGGTGAGCATGGATGTTTTGAAGACGGCGCGAACATGGTGGGAAGGGTGGGGTATGCCCGGAACCTTGACGACTCGTAGGCTCGCCCGTTCCTTGACGCCTCGTACATCGACGGGGACGAAGGGCTCAAGCGCTTTGACGACGCACTGATTGCCTGAATAATTCACATTTGAGATGAAGTAGGTTGTGTAAAAAAGTGTCAGAGGTTGTTTGAGGAATATGAATCTTGACTTCCATTTCTTTTGTTCCCCATCCTCTTTCCGATCGAATAGAACAACAAAACGATCATATTGGTGTCGAGGGGATTCAACTTTGGCCAAAATCGCTTAATAAGAAGGAAAACAACGAGAACAGTGTGAAACTCTGAATGCCTGAACACTGAACACCATGCACTCAACATGGTTAGCCCTCTCCGTTTTGGGTTCGCTTCTCTTCCGATTAGGATTGGCAAAGTTTGGGGGAGATTGGCCTGGAAGCTGTGGGCAAGGACGAAGTCGTGCGCGCGGGAGCGGGGAGTTCAAAGCTGCGGTTCATCAGGCTTTCAGATTCAAACACGACCCGCCCGCCAACACATAGCGTGCGATCCAAAACAAAGGCCACAAGCCCGCAACGAACAATCGAACCATTTGCCTGGGCCACAAGAGGCTCTGTGTTGGAGGCCCAATCCTCCTTTTATCCAGCCACCGCCAGATGGGTGGGATTGGGCTCCTTAGCGTGCTACAGCCCAAAGGCTACCGTGCGCCGCGCGGGGTCGTCAGTCGTGCGCTCCGCGTCGTTGTTGCCACGTCCAGTTCCCCCCGCCGGACTTGACCTCTGACGCCAATGCAACGGGGCAACGCCGGCCGGCGACGGCCCCCCACTCCTCTCTCGGCGGCGGTTGGCAGCCTCGTCTCATCGTCTCCGTCTCCGTGGCCGGCACACGAAGCTCCCGCGCCACCGACCCAAAATCCACCGACGGTACGAAAACTCGGCCCGTTCTGGCGCGGCCCAACAAACCCCAAGACCCCACCCCCGTAGACGCAACGCAACCCCCACTCCCGAGATCTCCAACCGGAACCACACCCCCACCGGCGCCGCCCAGATGACCTCCGGCACCTCGCCGGCGACGGCGGCGGCGGCCTGGGCCTTCGCCGCCGCAACCTGCGTCAAGCTCCTCCTCGTCCCCACCTATCGCTCCACCGACTTCGACGTCCACCGCTACTGGCTCGCGCTCACGCACGCGCTCCCCGCGTCGCAGTGGTACACCGACGACTCCTCCCAGTGGACGCTCGACTACCCGCCCTTTTTCGCCTACTTCTCCCGCCTCCTCTCCCTCCCGGCGCCGCTCGCCGACGCCGCCCTCGTCTCCGTCCCCGTCACCGACTCCCCGCCCTTCGCGCACCTCCTCTACCTCCGCCTCACCGTTGCCTTCTCCGACCTCCTCCTCCTCGCCTCCGTCCTCCTGCTCGCCAGGGACGCGCGGCGGAGGCAACGCCCGTTCCTCGCCCTCGCGCTCGTGCTCTGGTCGCCGGCGCTGCTCGCGGTCGACCACGTCCACTTCCAGTACAACGGATTCCTCATGGGCCTGCTGCTGCTTTCGCTCTACTTCCTCGAGCAGGGGTGGGATCTCGCCGGGGGAGTCGTCTTCGCGTCCTTGCTCTGCTCCAAGCACCTGTTCCTCGTCGCTGCGCCCGTGTACTTTGTCTACCTGTTCCGGCATTACTGCTGTGGCCGAGGTGTCGTGAAGGGGCTGGGAAGGCTGGTGCTGATGGGTGCTGCAGTGGCTGCTGTTTTCGCCGCAGCATTTGCGCCATTCGTGTACTACGGACAGGTCAGTGACCTTGCTTGCTTGATACAGTAATTATTTGTAAACATCTAGTTTCTGGTGAAAGTAGGAAAAGTGGCTTGTGAAGAGTTGAGAACTGGCGAGTAATGCAGTTGCTCCAGCTAATTCAGTCATTTTGACATTGTATCTGGTACAAATTGAATAATGCACCGTGTACCTGTTTTGTCGAATTTTGTATGATGGGAACTCCTGCAAGGCCCCTCTAACAATTAACATTGGTTTCGGTTCTGATACTTGCTTTGGAGGTTGATTTAATTAGATCATGCTGATTCTTTATTATGTCTGCAATCTGAGTTAATATGGTTTTTCCATACGGCTACCTGTCATGCAAATTCTACATTTTTGTGCTATGAATCCTTTCGCCAAATGAGTTTTTGAATTCTTGTGCTGGGATGTTTGAATGTTTAGAATATGTACTCTTAAACGCTAGTGGATATTGGTAAACCTCATTGGGATTTTGTTGCTCAACTTCAGCAATATATATAAATTTACCAGCTTTATTCTCAGTTTGGCTTCACAATGGCAATACAAACATCATATGTAACAGCTGCAATTTGGCTGGAGTTAGTCGAATGCAATTCTGCCTGCAATCTCTGAGTTAATATGGTTTTTCCATACGGCCACCGGTCATGCAAATTCTACATTTTTGTGCTATGAATCCTTTTGCCAAATGAGTTTTTGAATTCTTGTGCTAGGATGTTTGAATGTTTAGAATATGTACTCTTAAACACTAGTGGATATTGGTAAACCCCAACCTCATTGGTATTTTGTTGCTCCACTTCAGCAATATATATAAGTTTATCAGCTTTATTCTCAGCTTGGCTTCAAATGGCAATACAAACATCATATGTAACAGCTGCAATTTGACTGGGGTTAGTTGAATCGATTTTATGTTGAATTCGGTAGAGAAGGCACTGCATACTAGTTTTATCTTTCTTGTGATATGTATTTAAGCTTGCATTAAAATCGACTCCCTTAACTGCAATCTTCCCTGAGCTAAATGATGTTTCCATACATGATTTACCATTGTGCTGCTAATGCCCTGTTCCAAATGAAACCCTGGAGTCTTGTAGATAAATGAATTTTCAGTGCTCTGCACTCTTTAACACAAGAGGTTGGATAAATTGAACTTTGTAGGAAGTTCTTAGTGCCAACCTTTATCATTGTAGACCCATCTGTCTAGCACGTTTTATTCTTTGTTTGGGTTAACAAGGGCATTCATAACACAATATTGTCTGTAATATATGCCTTGTCTGTTGTGGGCAATCCTCTCAGTATGTTCACATGCATGAATGTGGTAATTTTTTTAACATGACTACATTTCTGACCACGTTAATATTTTGTTTTGCAGATTCAACAACTATTAAAACGATTGTTTCCCTTTGGCCGAGGCCTATGCCATGCTTACTGGGCCCCAAACTTTTGGGTATTCTATATAATACTTGATAAGGTCCTTGCATTTATTCTTAGAAGACTAGGATTCAATATTGCCATACCTGAAGCTTCATTTACTGGGGGCCTTGTTGGTGATTCACCCCCTTTTGCTGTTCTTCCCAAGGTTCTCTCCTCTACCATCCGTTCTATCTGTTCTTTTTGTTTATTCCAACGAAGCAAGATGGGTTTATAATTTCATATCTGTGAACTTAATTGCTTGCAGGTCACCCCGATTACTACATTCTTATTGGTCATACTTGCCATGACTCCTTGTCTTGTCAAAGCATTCTCTAATCCCCAACCCAAGCATATTATTAGATGGGTCTCGTATGCGTGTGCATGTGGATTCATGTTTGGATGGCACGTACATGAGAAGGCATCACTTCATTTCACTATCCCACTCGCCCTAATTGCCATGGATAGCGTGAACGATGCCGGCCATTACTTTTTGCTGTCCATAGGTATGTTTTGCTCTTGGTTATACTTCAGTATTTACTCAGTTAGGGCAGTCCCAACCCATAGTGTCTATGGGTAGTTTCTATACCGCCACATAAGCAAAAAACCTCTATAGAAACTATACTCCACAACCTATGGTTTCTTGATGTGGATTGTTAATAAATTCATCATCTCTCCTCCCTACCAATCATATTTGCTCTCCATCTATCATGAAGAAACCATCATCTCCCAATGCAAAGTTTGGTAGTGTCTAGTGCATAGGTTCTCGTGTAGAAACTGGATCTCATGCAAGACCTAGTTTCTTTCTCTCTCTACTCTCTTTCTTATTTAATATGGTGCCACCAAAAGTCCTATGTGGCACTCTAATTAATGGTATAGAAACCATCCTAGTTGGAGGGTTGGGACTGCCCTTACACTTGTGACATTTCCTGACAAAAGAATCTTTTTTCCAATTGCCTACCTCAGTATCTGCAATATCCCCCCATATTACTTATTTTCTAGTAATATTATGATTGTGATGTCAGAAATGTGATAAACCTGGCTAGCAGGCAATTTAAACACTGATCATTTGCTTAAATAAATTTGTCTGCAGTTTCATGCTACTCTCTATTCCCGCTGCTGTTTGAGAACCAAGAGTACCTGATAAAGGTTATGCTGCTGTTGACCTATGCTGCCCTCATGTGGGTAGGTTTTACCTCCTATTTTGCCGTGAACTCTGGCCAGGAAGGAAAGAAAGTAAATCAGTCAGGCAACACTGTGAAGAAAAATGGCTTCATTGGATGGATTGGTCTAAGCTATATTTTGGGAATTGCAGCTATAGAATTATGGTCTCAAGTATTTCACCATCATGTATTCGGCGATAGACTCCCCTTCCTACCTCTCATTATGGTGTCATCGTATTGCGGTGTCGGAATGATGTACTCCTGGATGTGGCAGCTCGTGTATATAGTCAGGCATACCTAATATATCACTGGTGATTAACAGAAGCATTCACTTGCCTTTCTTGGGTTGAGACTAACTGCAATGCCTGCCTGGGCGTGATACGTCAGACAAATATTTTCATGATGGCCTTTCCTTGTAGTTTTTGAAGTCATTGTTTGTGTGAAAGAAATTTTGGGGATGTGGTGGTCGTGTCGTGATGTAATGTTTTTGGGAGATGTGTGATCGTATCATGATGAAATGTTACTTTCTGTAACAGAACTGTCTGTATCAATCCATGCTTCATAGGTTGGTTCCTTTTGTTCCTTTCTTTCTTAGTTTTCATAACTTTATGAATGCTGTGTCGAGTAATTGAGGTGTATGATGTATCAATGATTCAATCTCATAGGAAGAAATAAAATAAATAGGATGTATGGTCTCTTTGTCGTTGTGCTGCTTACATGCCTCTTGCATTTGTGATTTGACATGTATTTTAAATTTGCCTACGCTCGTGGATACTGCATATCTTGCTAGATGGAGGATTGAGTTTGCACTTTGCAGAATGACTCTAGAACCATGGGCACCGAACAGGTGAACATGCAATGCAAGCGAGTGGATGATTGCTTTACTGGCGTGCTCGTAGTTGATTTCTACAGTAATTTCTAATATCATCCTGCTGGTATGGTATCGTTCTCTGCTCATCCAACTACTTCCATTCAGAGTACCAGTTGCCAGAGCTCCAGTTTAGCTGATGCTGAAGCAAATGGGTGCATAGCAGGGGGCTCGCAACTTCGAATCGTCAGATTACCCAGCCCAGATTGAGGATTGAGCAAATCCAAGAGATTACCCCTGCTGTGATATGTGTGAAATTATAGGGAAAAGAGCGGGGAACAAAAAAGAGATTGAGAAGAAAAAAAAAGAACGGAAGCCCACCGAAATTGTATCAGAGCCAGGTTTCGATCCTGGGACCTGTGGGTTATGGGCCCACCACGCTTCCGCTGCGCCACTCTGATTGCTATGATCGGATTCTAGTACATATTTATATATTGGCTACTTACAAGCACTGACCAACCTCTGCCATCGGTAGCAGTCAAAGTGTTAAACGCATGAGTTTTGTTTAAACTTACTCTAAACTAATTGCGGTCATTACAACAGAATTCATACGGGAATATAGAATTCATATGCACTTGCTATCTTCACCGCATATGTCACAGGTAAAAAGTGTTCAACTAGAAACTCCGATGCTGATTCTGCGCATCCAACAGCATTCTTACATAAGCTTCTCTTAAACTTGGCATCCACGGCACAAAAACGAAAAAAATTAAAGAGCTCGACAAACAAAAGCCAAAGTGAAACGCTGACCCCGTTTTGCCCTGATCCCAAGCCTACGTAAAACGCCGATCAGCTATGAACATCTCTGCCTTTTTCCAGTTGTCCAAAAACTGAAAAAGGCGCATGGACACCTGCTTTCCTCTTTCCACCGTCCCGGATTAGGATGTGCACGTTCTTGGTGAACAACAAGTTGCAGTCTTGGCAGACATGTTTGACTCGTTTACCTTCACAAAGATCTCTCTCACACACATATGTAACTTGCATGGACCTGCTACTTGTTAAAGCAGAATCATCGAACCAAGCTGCAGTCACCAGTCAGCCACGGTCCCTGGAATTTTCCGTATGGGTCCAAACGCTTGAAAGCTCCTGGCTCTGTGGCGGCATCTGGTGATGTCACAGGGAATTAGGTCACATGAGAACGCGTCACTTCGCCTGGATTTGCATCTGGCCTTCCAAGCAACCAGAAGTGAGAAAACCCCGACTCAGAGTCGCGATTACGACTGTAATTTTGTTTAATTCTGAGGAAAGTAACATCACGTGTTGTTTTTTTCACACCAAGTGTTACTCCGGACACGGATCATGCAATTGACTAACCAAGAGTCGTTGGCCGGCTGCATTGCCTTGCACGTCAGCACATCACCTTCCATGAAGCTGTTACCACGTCGATTTTAGGATAAGATTTACATTGCTAGTCAAGAATTTGATTTGGTGACGACGACCAGATTGGCAAGTAAACACGCGGTTGTCACGACAGGTAAACCGTAAACTGAGCACGCGCTTGGAGCAGCATTCAGCAGAATGAAAGACTCCTGCAGGATTCAGTTTCAGACACTTTTTTTGTCCCATTGGAGGGAATGGGGGCAAAAAAAAAAGGAAAAGACGTTCATTCAAAGATATAGCAGTCGGGTTCTTGAGTATCATATGGACTGTTCGGTTGTTCTTGACTACTTCCATCATGACATCATAGCCCTGGGAGATTGTTGAAAGACCAAAAGTTCACCGAGCAGGCAAGTGCAACTTGCTGCTGACGCTCATCATGTCATGGCATCAGGGATGAGCGAATGAGCTGGGAGAGACAGAGAAGCGAGGGAAAGACAAGATGATCTTGTGAATCATGAGGCATGGAAGGAACAAGAACTCAAATAGAGCACCATAGATCAGCCTGCTCCCCGCCTTCTCGTGTCTCAAATAGCATGACTGCATGAGGTATCCAAGAAGATGCAATGCAGGCCTGCCTTGAAGCTGCAGCTTTAGCATTGGCCACCATTTCCATCTTTTTTAATAACAATTCGGATGCCATCTATTGCAGGTAGCGCTTTCTTCTGGTCCATAATAACAAAAAAGAACAAGGAATCAATCCTCTTTTGCACTTTTTCGGCTACTTATAAAAGTGCAAATGTGATCATAGTTCGAAAAAGTACAGCATAAATGTGTAGTAGAACCGGACAGTAGTTCAGCAAGCCCAACTGTAAAAAAAGTGTCACTTTTACTACAAGGTACAAGTACGGCTATCCAGTAGTACTAGTAGGAGCTAACGGCATTTCACATCTCAAGAACAGATTCCAAATGGAACCACGCACTCGATCCGGAGCCAGTACGAACCATCGGTATTAGCAACAATTTTGACCGTTAATGACATCATAAACAACAAAATTTGTCAATCTCGATCATGTAAGAAAAATGGCGGTGCCTCACACACCGCAGTCCCGGATCCCTAAGCCCCCTGCACTGCACTGCACTGCCGGCAACACGCATGAGAAGAAGAAACTGTTGTATCAAACGGCAAGCCTTGTGTTGCCCATACTTTAATCCACTCGAAGAACCTATCACGCTCGTAGACACTACAATATTGCTGAACTCCTCCCGGTTCCAATGCCCCATGGATTATAGCATTAAACAAGGCCAACACGCACTAATCTAGCTTTTGTTTGTTCTCATGCTCCAGGCCACGGCGAATCGGCGATGTGACGGGCGCGTTGCTGCTTTGGAAGGTCTCCAGGGGGCCGGATGGGAGGACAAAGAACAAGGTTGTAGTGTGTCTCAAGGCATCTCTAGCTCCGTAACTTATGCAGCTAGCTTATTGCCTGGTTGTGTTTTGCGTCAAAGCGTTTCAAGAGTTTTCTACATAAGAGACAGGGCACAAGATTACAAATCCGGCCTGGGGCATCTCAAATGTGTAAACGCATGTTTTCCCATATGGACCTACGCTGACTCTCAACATAAGCCTAGTGATGGTAGAGTGCTTACAATTATGCAGTAACATCAAAGTTACAGGCATGTTGGCACATGGTCAGCAAGTATGCAACTTCTCAGGAGAAGGGAAAAAAAACCGATGCATGTAATGGCTGCGATAAAATATAGTTACATTGATGCTAATGGTTTTTTTTTTTTTTTTGAAACGATTGATGCTAATGGCTGTTGTGTACGATGGAATTCCGATTGATCCGCGCAAGGACGCGCAGAGGTTGGGCGGTTAAATCCTCTTGCCCCGTGCTGGGTACAGCTCCACCAACTCCTACTGTTAGGCTTTACGATGCGAGAAGCAGCAGTGACAGCCAAGATTAATTTTGGGGTCATGCACCATTCCCGCCTCACCGCCGTGCATTCAGATCTGCATCAACTGATACCACGTGCATGAATTCCAAATATTGTTGGAAGTGGAACAGCATGGGGTTATCCAGTACGTAGTAAC
The DNA here is from genome assembly GCA_015476505.1 of Urochloa ruziziensis. NCBI lineage: Eukaryota > Viridiplantae > Streptophyta > Magnoliopsida > Poales > Poaceae > Urochloa > Urochloa ruziziensis. The sequence continues at coordinate 727,185 of CM027123.1, read as the reverse complement.
TTGTAAAGTTTAGAATAGTGTTCCAGACACGATTCTGGGCCATGCTCTGTATATATCGGATTCCAATAAACTAAATTTGTTTTAAACGTCGTAATATCTATAAATAAAAGAGTTCTAACATTTTTACATAGCAGCTCTGACTGCCGTTTTTTTTAAAGGCACATAGAAACTTAAAGTGTATAATGATAAAGTAAAATTGTTCTAAACGTCGGATATCTATAAATAAAAGAGTTCTAACATTTTTACGCAGCACCTCTATCTGCCGTTTTTTTAAAAGCACGTAGATAAAATTCCCAAACGTTTTTTCATGATAATCTATTCATAAGAAAGGTTTGGGAATTTTATCTTTTTTAAAAAAAATCATAGGCAAAAAAATGCCGCAGCCGCTTGTCGTAATAAACAGAAACAGAGTTTATATGAGCGTTACCTTCTGACTCACGGTGCTAGCTTTAGGCAGGTGCTCATTTTATAATCCATTTTTTCCACCGGTGAATGTTAGGATTTATAATCCATAAGAGAGATATCCTGTTCATTTCCCAGCAAAAAATTAACGTCAAAACAGATGCTAGGATTGATTAATTAATGAGAATGAAACATGTCATGTTCAACAACTTCCCCTGGAGCATGAATCCTGCCGACGCGCTTTTGCAGATACACTATACGAGCAGTATTAATTTAAACGGTCTGATACAAATACTTGCATCACGTATTAGCATTTACATATGGTCGCAAACCTGCATGTGAGGCAATTAATCGATCAGGCGACAGCATATCTCGCTGGGCTGGATGCTAAAAAACAATTCCACTCCTATTCCTGTTTAATCGGCCGTGACACTATCCGTACGTGATATTTTACAGATAATTTCCTGTGTATATTATGTATACTAATTTAATGGACAGTGCTCACTGCTCAGTATCCAGTACAGGTTTTTACCGGCACATTATTATTTCTAGCTGCACGACGCTCCTACCCCCAACAACCACCCTATGCATGTGCAAGAGAATTGGGAAATGGCTAAACAATTCCAAGTCAAATTCCTACAAATCTCCAAATCATTCTTAACGATCGCAAGCGGATTGTTAGTCAATGCAAAAATATCGAGCTGGCTATGATCAAAACTGATGGATTGGTTGTCAACATATTACATATGTGTGCCACCTGGCCCTGTCACGTGAAATTTTGGTGCTTAACCAAAAAGGGGTTAGTTCTCGCTTACTTGTACACATTAACTGAGTATATTTTTAGAATTAATTTCGTGGGCAGTTACATTTACCAACACCAAGAATATTTGTAATGGCTAGCATCTCACCATTTCTTAAAAAAAAACGAGGTACTCCAGCCTAGAAGAGGAACCTAAGAGCAACTCCAACGGCCTAGGTAAATCAATTTGGTTAGGTAAATTTGGAAAAGGGGCAGTAAAAATCCTATCCAACAGACTCTCCATCTGGACCGGCTCTCCATCTCGCTCGTCGTTCCTTCCAGTCCGCTCGGCATCTTTCGCGAGCCCGACGCGCTCGCCATCTCCATCCCCACGCCTGAGCGCTCCTCTTTGCCGCACGTCCTCGCGCTCCCGTTGCTGGATTTTCTGCCACCACTGTTCTGCTCAGCTCGAGCCGAGCTCGCCGCCGACGGGGTCCCGTCTCTGTCCGTGGGGTCCTGTTGTCATTTGCTATGGGGTGGGGTCTTTTGAATCATGGACATCAAGGTTTAGAGAGGCTGTTGGTTTTCTCGGTGTTTTAGGGGATTTTCTATATTATACAAAGGAAAAAGTCCAAATTACTCCCCTCAAGTATAAGCAAAGTCTAGATAACCCCTTAAAGTATGTTTTGGTTCAATTTACCCCCTAAACTATGACATTTGGTTCAACTTACCCCTTAATACAATTTGTCTTTTTTTTTCTCCATGTATAAGGGGAATTTTGAATTCAAATTTTGTGAGATGACAATATACATCATAACGAATATTTAAAAAAATATGTCATGAAATTTTTGTCATTATTACATATGGTAGGATATTTGATAATAAATTAATCATTGAGATACAAAATTATGTGAAAAATAATGACAAAAAATATAATATATTTTTTTGACATACATTGCGATGCCAACTACCATCCTGTAAATTTTGAACTCAACATTTCACTTATGTATGGAGAAACAAAAAAGACAAATTGTATTAGGGGGTAATTTGAACCAAATGTCATAGTTTATGGGGTAAACTGAACCAAAACATACTTTAGGAGGTTATCCGGACTTTGCTTATACTTGAGGGGAGTAATTTGAACTTTTTTCTTATACAAATGAGGTAAAACTCTATATTTAGCTAAGATTATGGCTAGGCTGTTGGAGTTGCTCTAATACGGAGTAGATCCAATAGACCTTTTCTTCTAGATTTACTGGTAAATCTTCATAGGATGGGTCATAAGTGTAGTGAAAGCAAGGGACCCACAAGGTTGATACGTGTCTGATGGAGTTCATAAATTCCCAGGCACAAGATGTTATGGCAGCAGCATGGCACGTACCGAGAACGTACCAGCAGGGCATTACATTGCTCAGATCGAGTACTTGTGCTCGATCGATCTGATGAGAGGTGATGGTGTTGCTCTCCTTAATCTCGCAACTCGACAGAAGGGGAAAAAAAATTACTGCTCCAGGCATGATCGGAAAGGGCCTGAGCGAACAGATTAATCGCATGGATTAATCAATTCAACCGCAACCAAACTTCGGTGATCCGTAGTAGAGATTTCGATCGCTAACTAGCTAGGGTTTAAGCACAGTACACTAGTAGCTAGCTAGGCACTGCTACCGCTGGTGATATGATGCGAATTCATGGCTGATTTTGATCGAATTAATTCTGCCTCAACCGAATTCTTGTCGGTGCTGTTAATCTAGCTCGCGATCGTGGCCTGTTCGGCACAGTGCTGCGCATGATCCGAAAGGGCCTGAGCAGCTTCTCCCTGAAGCCCCTCCTGGAGCCTGGCCTTTTTGAGGTGCAGCTTCCCTAGTAAGCCCCATAGATTGCGTTTGATCCAAAAGCTTATGGTTGTGTAGACCCCAAAAAAACATACTATATGGTTCTTTTCTCCAGCCATACGGCTCCGTTTCTCTGATAGTCAACATTATGCGAAGGGATTCTTCAAAAAGAGAGAGAGAACATTGTCAGAATGGCATTGGAATCTAATGCTGATACCTGAGGTGATGATTAGCAAAAGAATCAGGGAAGACGTCGTCCCCTGGGTTCTTGGACTGAGATTCAGCCATGAACAGAAACCAGTAGTTGCAACGACATTTTTTTTTTGACAAGGGTTGCAACGACATTTAATTTGTGCCCTACCAGAAGCCCAGCATGCTCCATTCACTTAGCTCCACGAGATATCACAGCATTCTTCCAAAGAAATTAAAGTTAACTCCAAACATCTTTCTTTTGTTTGGTGTCCTCCTTCTCCGGTTCTGTTATCTTGATCTTTCTGAGCCTCCACAATTTTTTGGTGCTGTGATCTGTGACACTTTGCTTGCCATGGATGATGATAGATACTATACTAGATAGTGACTGGTTCGTTACTTTGCAGCAGGACAAGCTGCAAATGCAGTTTGGAGTTTGTGCTGTAGGGATGGCTCCTTTGCCAAATGATCAAAGCGCATGCATTAACTTATCTTGACAGTTGATTTGATATTGGAGAATATCCTTAATATACTGGTGGGTAAATATCGTTTACTTAGTCATAGGAATATTGTTTTTTTTTTCGAAATTGCACATGGGGGTACAATCGATGATCTAATCACAGGAAAAAACTCATTCTAATTGTACTATGCAATGATAGTATTTCGCGAAGCCTATGTAATTTCGTATGCAGGGTCTTGGTAGCGTATGTACTTGGTGTTAATGATGGGCATTCTGGAAACCGTGGCCGCACATTGTAGAAATCACTTCCGTGACCAGATCAAATAAACACAGAGCGAGCCACAATCCCCTCGAAATTACAATAACCGGCACCAAGAAAGCTCATTTGACTTGAATTGGCAATTGAGAAAAAGAGCAATTGGATGAGTCATTTTGCTACACAGTTGACCTTACTTGTGCGATTTTGCTACACCTCACACTCACACCCGAAAGGAGAGAAGATTAGCCAAGGCAAGTCACCAGCACAAACCCCAGATCAGCAAGGAAATTGCAGATGAGAAACTGAAGGCGGCGTCGCATCCAACCACACAGGCTGCGATCTACTACCATTACTACTAGTAGTAGACCTTTTTGTCCCGTTTCCGGCTCCCTCGCACACCTCAGCTCATCGTTCGGCCGCAGCACCACCACGCACTCCAAAACCCATAAATAAAAGCCACACGCAGAAGAGCAGGCCGCCTTAAACACACCACCGTCCCCCCTCCCGTGGGCTGCGCGGCTGCTGCTGCTGCTCCCCCCGTCATGAACGCCCTCCCGCCGCCGGCCGCCGGCGACCCGTTCGCGGCCACGCTCCCGCCGTCAATGCCGTCGCCGCCGCCGCCGCCGCCGTCCTCCTCGTCGTCGCTCAATCTCTCCCCCTCGCTGCTCATCATCGCCGCGCTGCTGGCGTTCGTCTTCTTCGCCTCCGTCTCCATCCACTTCATCCTCCGCTGCTTCGCCCGCGCGTCGTCGTCCCCGAGCCCGTTCCCGGCGGCGGCCAGGGCGCGCCGCGCGTCGGAGGCGTCGGAGGCGGGGGCGGGGTCGTCGAGGCGGAGCGCGGCGGCGGTGGCGCCGGAGGAGGAGGCGGTGGACGACGAGAAGGAGCGGCTGATCGCGTCGCTGCCGCTGTTCACCATGGCGTCGGCGCTGGCGGCGCTGCCCAAGAGCTCCCCGGACTGCGCCGTCTGCCTCTCGCCCTTCTCCCCCGACGCCGAGCTGCGGCTGCTCCCGGCGTGCCGCCACGCGTTCCACGCCGACTGCGTCGACGCCTGGCTCCGCACCACCCCGTCCTGCCCGCTCTGCCGCGCCGCCGTCTCGCTCCCGCACCCGCCGCTCCCCACCGCCCCCGCCGCGCCCGCCGCGGCGGCGGCGCAGGAGCCGCTCGACGCGGCGCGGGTCGGCGGCGGCAGCAGCAGCAACAACTCGAGGAGCTTCCGCGTGGAGATCGGCAGCGTGAGCAACCGGCGGTCCTCCGCCGCCGGCGACGACCGGCGCACCTACTCGCTCGGCTCCTTCGACTACCGCGTGGACGAGGAGGTCGAGGCCGTGGTGTCCCGCATCACCCGCCCCGCGGCGGCGGCCAAGTCGACGGCCCAGCAGCAGCAGGCGGCGGCGGCGACCCCCGTGGAGGCGCTGGCGGAGGCGGCGGGGTCCCGCGGGTGGCTGCGCGAGTACGTGGACCGGCTGGCATCGTCGGCGTCGTCGCTTTCCGGGCGTTGGAGCGCGCGGTGGAGCCAGGGGGAGGAGGAGGAGGACACCACAGCGCGCGGTGGAGCCAGAGCCAGGGGCACCACAGCCGCAGCCAGAGCCAGAGCATCCGGCAGGAGGAGTCGTCGTGGCGGTGGGACCCGGAGGCGGCGGCGATGCACCAGCACCACCGCGCGCCGGACGAGGAGGAGCCGGGGTTCGTGGCCCTCTACCGTTGGATCGTCGGGGTATAGCCAGCTCCAGCTGTAATTACGGGTTGCCAACTCCTGCTTCCGCATTCTTTTTTATTTTTTTAATTTAGGACTCCATTCCATTCCACTGTAAAAAAACACAAGAAACAAATCGGCTGCAGTCTCGAGAGGTGGTGAGAGTTTAGCGTCTCCGATCCGAAGCTTCTTCTTGTTGTTCCATTTGATCGACTATTTGTTCGTCGTTGTCTTGTGGAGCCGCAATAGCGCAATGCGAGGCGATTTTAGAATTTTGAGCAGACAGAACCAAGGAGAAGGGCGGGGAATGGAAACCGTGCGGCAACGTGGTTCGTCTTCCTCCTCCTGCGGCTCGCAGCTGGTTGCCTGGTCTGATGAGAAGACGGAGGTGATTGTGGTGGGCGCGTGGTTGTCACTTGAGTGGCATCCATCCACCCATGGACGTACTACTAGTGCGCTGCAGGCGGCAGAGACTCGCAGCAGTCAGTGGCGTGGTTGTCCCAGCAGTAACAAATACGTGGATGGGTCCGGTCCGGGTGCACGCAGATTTTAGTAGGTCATTGTTTGTGGGGAATGGGGATCCTTTTCATGCGACGGCGAGGTCCATGGCCGTTTCCTGCATTGTTCAGCAACAAGTCAAATCCAGACAAGCGATGTGTTGCAATACCAGTCCAAATTCTAGAATTGTTTGTGCTACATCTCGGGCCTTGGCTTATACCGGCAAGTTGGTCTTCTCTTGTCGTGGCGCCGGGGAACTTAAAAGAGACCTGACTGCTGGCTCATGCAATGGTGTGGTCCATGCCCCTCCTCGGCTCGAAACGGACGGGTTTTGGTTGTAAGCGTCGACGAGCATGGGAACGCGCGGTTCGCCAACTTCACCAAAACTTTGGGTCCTTGTCTATGAATCCGGGCCGCATCGCATCCTCGTTTACGAATGGATTCGTATACGCGTCATTGGATGTACATGTACGCGCCCACACGCGACAGTACGATGCATACGGTACCACCTAACATTGTGAGACCACCTGATCTCACTCACTGCATGCTGTGTATCCGCCGTCTCCATCGATGATGTGGACCCGGCCCATCATTAGCCGTTGATCAAACATTGCCTGAGGAACCGGCCGGCCGGCGATCCCCAGTTACCGAGAGCGGCGAGGCACGACGGTGGCAACGCATTGAATTGAGCCGATGGCCTGGAGCAGCAGCACTAGTACGACGACTCTGCTCGTAGTAGTAGCGGCAGGCAGCGAGCGCCCCAACCGCACTCGCCCCCGATACGGAATGAATGCCCCGGCCCGGCCTGCCATTACTACCGCTGCCTTGCTCGGCGGAAGAGACGCACCGGCGTCGGTCCAGTAAAAAACCACGGCACCGGCGTCGGCGTGTCTCTGTGCGTGTGTGCAGGAATGTGATGGAGCGTCGGTTTGACCCTGCGCCCATGCCATCAGCGTGGGTGTAGAGTAGTACTGTGTGCCGCGACAGTGCCACCAGATCTAGCACGCTACACGTACACTCCCGGTGCAAGCATCTCGCCATTGCATGCATCGCGTGCAGCGTGACAGTTCCAAATACGGAGCCAGCAGACGACCACCACTCCTCCCTGCGGCTGGCTGCCAGGCTGCAGAGACGAGATGAGAGGGAAAGGCTGACGGCACGGGCGGCGGCCATTAGCAGCCGATCCAGTTTGGCCGCCTACCCCGCCGTCGTCGCCGCCGTAGCTCCGTTCCCTCGCCCCTCGGCGCCGCCACGCGAGACCCGCACGGCTTTTCGCAGCCAGCCGACGTGGCTCGGGCGCCGACGGCATGCGATCCTGATGATGACGACCAGAGCATGCCCTGGACTGGATTGCACTCCGTCCGGTTGCGTATAACTGGTGATGATGGAACAGGGTAGGTGGTTAGTAGTGTGATTTAGGTACACTAGAGCAGTATCCGCGGCAGCGACTGCACTGGACACGATTTTGTTGGTCTGACCATTAATCCCAGCTCAGTACAGTACATCCGCCGCAGTCAGCAGGCACTGCCACGGACAAACGGTAAGGCCAAAGATCTCCTCTTCTTCCTCTGTTTAAAAAAAAGGACTCAACGGTAGAATAGCACTGGAGAGCAGACATGCGTTACCGTGCACACAACAAATTAAGGGAGTTCACGTTCGAGGACCTGACAGTGAAAAACAGCGGCATCCAAAGTCAAGAGAGCGTTGACGGGCTGCGGTGATTTTCATTTACACTTCCATCAGGCCTGTACAAAGTTGACAATTCACCTCGACAGCACCAGTCTCCTCTCCTCCACAACAGACGTGCGTGAAGCTTGCTTTTGGGCCAAAATGATCCGACAAACCAAATGCCGCAGCAGATTCGGTTTTCCTGGGCCTTTACCTTGAGGAAAAAGCCCAAGCTTCTTCTTCAAGGGCATGCAGGTTACTACAGGCCCAAACTAAAGCCATGTCATACGCAACTCACGGATCGGCCCATGCCTGTCGACACCGAGGGAAAAAAAAAAGAAACCAATTTCCCGTCCCCAACACGTCTCCGACTTCCTCCGTGTCCGGCCATGCGCAGATCACCTTTGAGCTTTGATCCGCCCGCCACTGATTCCTTCCCCACGTACGTCTCGCTCCAGCACCCCCAATTCCTCTTCTGCTCCGCCGTCCTGCGCCGCGCGCCCCCGGTCGCCAGCGACACATCGGTACGGAACTCTGCCTCGGCCCCGCCGCGTTTTTCTCCGCCTCCTCCACGGCTCCACCGGCTTCAGAGTGGTCGTCGACCTCCAGGACCGCCTGTGCCATCCATCTCCAGCCAAAGACCCAGCACGCCATCAAACAGTGCTACTCTTGGGACCTATCGGCTACTGTATGGCCGACTTGTTGCTGTCGGCTGTTGGAGAGCCGATAGGTTCGGGGAATATTCGGCATTTCAACACCCGATATGCCTCTTGGCAATTCGAGAGCCGACATGCTTGCTACTATTATGTTATACACGTTTATACGTTGCTTCTAGGCGTGGAGGCGTATCTGTATGCACTGGTTGCAGAATTAACTTCTTCTGATGGCTTCCAACACCTGAACCTTCCGCACCTTCTACGTTCTTGAGAATAACATATGAAAATGTAGAGCAGATGTTATTCTCAAGAATGACGGTCAGGTCATTTGCTATGCATTTTGTGCCAGAGTTCGTTGGTCGTTGCATATGGGTATATGACATACTCGAAAAAAATTTCGCGAAACATCTGAACAGGGCCATGACTTAGGCCAGTCTCAGTGGGGAGTTTCATTGCACAGTTACCTAGACTCAAAACTAGGTAACTGTGCTAAGAGAGTTTCATGGTGATGAACTCTCACATATGATGAAACTATCTTCATAAATGATCTTGCCAAATCAGCATTTTTGCTGATGTGTCACAGTAATTAATACTATGAAACCCTCCATGAAACTCCCATTGAGACTGGCCTTATAGCTCAATCAACACCGACATAAGCCTCCTTTTCTACTCCATCCGTCCCAAAATATAAACATTCTTCGGTTTTCCTGTATCATGTTTGACCATCTGTCTTATTCAAAAATTTTATAAATATATTATTTATTTTATTATGACTTGTTTTCTCATTACTTGTATTTCAAGTATGACTTATTTGTTTTTATTATTTTATAAAATCTATGAATAAAACGGATGGTCTCCTTGCTTGCTCAGTTTAGGCCTTGTTTAGTTTCAAAATCAAAAATCCAAATGAATGTTTAGACACATGTATGGCGTACTAAATGTAGGTAAAAAACAAATCGCATTATATAGATGGACTGGAATTTGCGAGACGAATCCAATGAGTCTAATTAGGACGTGATTAGACACTAAATTGATACAGTAATGCTACAGTAACATGTGCTAATGACAGATTAATTAGGTTCATTAGGTTCGTCTCGCGAATTCCAAACGTAATCTGCAATTAGTTTTTAATTAGTCTATATTTAATACTTCAAATGTGAAAAGATTCTCTTCCAAAATCTTTTCACCGCGGAACTAAACACGGCCTTAGTCATGTTTCATGTCAAAGTTCCGCATCTCATATGTCACAGTACTCAGCAGCAATTCCAACAACGTTGAGGACATGCTGCCCAAATCTAAAACGTAATAAAAAATAATGGCTAATTTCAACGAAATTGCACTTGCCCTCTCGCTAGCACTTAACATGGGCGTAAATAAGTACTGGGCTGGTTTTGTTCAATGGCCCAACATCTACTGTTTCGTTCCTCCTTCAGTCCATGCAAGCAGGAACCTTTCTTCCTCTGAACGCCTGAAGTTCTCGGTACATGGGGTAGCGCCGATCTTGTAGGGCGGGTCTGACATCAGCCCTTCCCCCCCCCCCCCCTTTGTCTTCACCTTTGGCTGCCTCCCGCTCACACCTCCCACCGGCTGGCGGCGCCCTCGCCACCGCCACCGCCTGGTCCGCCCATCGCCGCCGGCCATCCTTTAAACCAAGAGGAGAAGAAGACCGCCGGCCGCCCCCCAAAGCCGAAATCCTAAGGCCGCCAGCCTCCACCGCCGCCCGCTCCGCCCACCTCTTGCCGTTGCCGCTCCGCCATGTCATATGCCACGTCAGCCCTGGCGCCAGCGAGCACGAATCTTAACGCAACCATGGACGGTGGATAACAGGGAGCCGACCTCCTCCCCGTCCCACGGCAACAAAAACATGGCTGGGTGGGGAGGTGGGGGGCAGCCTCTGGGGAGGGGGGCTGAAGCCCCCTCAGCCCCGCCACTCACAACATATATGAATGAGGACGCACACTATCTTGCTTATAAAAAATACATGGATTATATGATATGTGCCAATTTTAACGATTTTGTTTTTTGAGTTCCTAATCACCATATAGTACCTCCCTGGTCATTAGGCTTATTCAGTGTCAAGGTAGATTAAATATGTCATGTGCTGCAAACTGGATGATTGTTGGCCATGAATTTCACTTATGCTTACAATTTGTTTGTTTTACTAGGCTAGGCTAAAAAGTCTGAGATGAGAATAATTTGGTAGGCTGGTTCAATAGTATCCTGTGAGCAGAATAATCCGTTGAGCTAGGATGATAAGCCAAGAGAACATTGCCGCAACACTGTGCTACCTTTTTAGGCAGAAAGTTCCTTTTGGATATGCTTGCCACCATGTCAAGTCTTCTTTGCCAGTTTTAGACAGTATGGTGTTGTCCTTCTTCTTTTTCAAGTGATGTTACCCTTTTATGACCACAAGATCTACTACAATGCCATCAGCTGAGCTTCTTTGCCAGTTCAAGGTGAATGTTGTTTCGGTTGAGAGTTTGGCTGTTCATTGTTTTATATTCAAACATTAGGCGCTCTTAAAGTAATAAGAAACTAGTCATCCTGCTTATGTGAAAGTGGCGTCTCTAGATATGACACTCGTAAAACATTTCATCAGCAAGGGACATATCTACCTTTTTTTTTCTGATGAGCATTGCCATCCACCTGTTTTATTACTACAAAAAACTGTATCAAAGTAGCATTGACATACTATTTACGCCAAGCATCTCTCTATATTGCTACATTTTAGTTGTCTATTTTATTTGCGCAGTATATTGGCTAAGGCTTTGACTAATTACTGTGTTAAGAACCCTGACTTTGCTGCTTATTCTTATTCATGGCGCAGGTATAAGGCCTCCAGCACAGTATCGTGTGTATCGAGGGGGGACAGTGTAAATTACAAACGGGCAGATACTCATGGAGGGTTGGAGACCATCCATTCGAGTTCGGATGAACAAGAGTAAGGTTAGTCCCGGCGGGAGGTTTCATTTTTGTGTTTTCAAGAATGCCACATAAACAACAGTGTATTAAATTGATGGATGAAATAGGATCCGCAATGCATTGTTTTGTGACGGTGTTTCATAGGCAACACATGCAAGACACAAATTAGTTGGAAACCGTGCATACATGATTTCATCTCCATGAAACCCATTTCATCTCTTTCCTCATTAACTTCTTGCCACATCATCAACATTGCTGATGTGGCACCCTATTTAATGTGCATGAAGCCTTATGAAACTCACCACTGAGACTGGCCAGAGTGTTCTAGTTGTAATGTGGCTATCAAAATTCTCTGCATGACCACGTCTAAATAGTTTTTAGAATGAGGAAAAAAGCTAGCAAGATAGCTGCACAGCAAGGAGCTCTGAATGATTGTATTTCCCATACTAGTGATGCCTGAAGCAAATTAAAACAATTACACCTTGCAAAAAAAAATCAGTTGATGTGTCACAATGGCGTTTAATATATGGAGATGCCTGTTGCTACTTCAAGTATTATGATGCAGTGACGTGAAAACAGTGAGTGCGTGAAAACTATCAGTTGGTCCTTTTTGTTGGCTGTTTTTCATGCCCGCAGTAGGTAAAGCCAAAAGCCACAGATCTGTCGTTGCTCCACACGCACGGGCCACCAACCACGAGGCAGGCGGGGACGGGGACGGGCGTGTCCGCGGTTGTGCGCGCGCGTCTGCTTCACAGCAAAAAAAGAGAGAAGAAAAAGGAAAGAAAACAGAGGCACGTCGGCGTTGAGCCTCCACCAACCACCTGTGACGCTCTGCTGATGAAATTTTAGCTTCCGTTTTAATTTCTCATCGAACAAATTATCTCCGGTAGAAAAGGAACGTTTTTTTCAAGGAAAACGGGCCGTTCGGAAACAGGTGCGCCATCGCAAAGTACCATGATCACACAGCATCGTATTCGGTTCATTAGTTAGTCAAATTAGGGATTAATAAAATCCACTACTCAAGCACGTCGTCCCAACTATGGTTGGTGGTAGGCAGCATAATAGCCTAAGCAACCATACGTTCACATGGGGCCACTAGCTGCAAGCAAGCGCTGCTAGCTCTGTGGGTTTGGTGAGGTGGTAGTTCTGCGTTGCTGTCAAGGCTGTTCGACCAGCATTGGAGAAAAGGGAGACATATTGCGGAAAATTAGCTGCCATGGCACCTCGCGAGACAGCGATGTGCTCATCCGATGAGTGATGATTGTGGTTTCGTCAATGGATCTCAGCCAAAGTTTGGCATGAAAAATCTACTGAACTCGACTATGCGTCGATTTTTGGTGGAAGATCAACCAGAGCCCACGCGCTTGATGGCGAAAAAGGATGTTCCGTTAGGCACATGCCTTCTCGAGTCTAAGTCCAAACTGATTCATGATCAAGTGTGAGGAGCAACCCTATAATGCCTTCCCATTCCGGTCAATTTTAAGATCACAAACTTGCTTATATAAGCAGACACAACATCCTATCTTTATAATGTCACGGCAAGCACCTCATCACCGAGGGGCACATCATCCCCTATTGTCAAAAGTCAAAACATTAATTACCCCAAAAAATTACAAACACCCCTACCTAAAAAAGTTGACGAATTGAATTCAGGTGAACTTGTGCCACTACAAGAAAAGCTTTAATATGCAAGAATTCATCCTGTGACACATATTTAATATTTGTCTGTGAAATGTCTATATTGGAATTTGCTTACAAAAATGTTGCTTGGGCAACCTATTTCTTTGGTTCATATGAGTTGAGATCCAACGCAACAAAAAGAAAAAGAAAAAATGTCCAAAACCCCTCACCCACCCCCACCAATCCCCGTTCAGATCCGGCGGTTGCTGATCGCCGCTTCCGGGAATCCAACGGCGCTGCGCCCTCGTCTCTGCCGATAAAACCCCCTCCATCCCTCCCCGTTTCGCCCGCCGTCTCCTCCCCTCCTCCCATTCCCTCCCAGATCCAGTCCCGCGAGTAAAGCTCCCGCTGCCATGGCGCTCTCCGTGGAGAAGACCTCGTCGGGCCGGGAGTACAAGGTCAAGGACCTCTCCCAGGCCGACTTCGGCCGCCTCGAGATCGAGCTGGCCGAGGTCGAGATGCCCGGGCTCATGGCCTGCCGCACCGAGTTCGGCCCGTCCCAGCCCTTTGCCGGCGCCAGGATCTCGGGCTCCCTCCACATGACCATCCAGACCGCCGTCCTCATCGAGACCCTCACCGCGCTCGGCGCCGAGGTCCGCTGGTGCTCCTGCAACATCTTCTCCACCCAGGACCACGCCGCCGCCGCCATCGCGCGGGACTCCGCCGCCGTCTTCGCCTGGAAGGGGGAGACGCTCGAGGAGTACTGGTGGTGCACCGAGCGCTGCCTCGACTGGGGCGAGGCCGGCGGCCCCGACCTCATCGTCGACGACGGTGGTGACGCCACGCTCCTCATCCACGAGGGAGTCAAGGCCGAGGAGGAGTACGAGAAGTCCGGCAAGATCCCCGACCCGGAGTCCACCGACAACGCCGAGTTCAAGATCGTGCTCACCATCATCCGCGACGGGCTCAAGGCCGACCCCAAGAAGTACCGCAAGATGAAGGAGAGGCTCGTCGGCGTCTCGGAGGAGACCACCACCGGAGTCAAGAGGCTCTACCAGATGCAGGAGACAGGCACCCTCCTCTTCCCTGCCATCAACGTCAACGACTCCGTCACCAAGAGCAAGGTGATTCCCTTCCTCTGTTTGTCCTTGTGTAGATCTAGATCTTTTTTACCTGTCTTGTGGATGAATGATGGATGCATAAAGTAGCTCTATAGAAGTGGCTGTTAGCGGATTAATAATTGGTATTATATTGGAAATAAATCTGTCGTTTAGATGTCTTAGTTTTTCCTGGGTTTCTCTGTTATTTGTGGTTCAGTTATTGAGCTGCTCCTAAATTATAGGAATGATGGTCAATGTTGTCGTTTTCAGTTGGATCTGGATCATGGTCCATGGTTTGCGTAGGTATCAAAACAAGTAGTTTTGTTGGTGACTTACTAATATTAGTTTTGACAACTTAGTAGTTGCATGTCTGGTGGATGTGACGACATTGACATCATAACACATGGACCCTGCTTAGTTTGCAAGTAGAAGCATCATTTATGTCATATTATTGTACATGCTTAGTTTAAGGTATTGTACCGTGTGCCTGCTCTTAACTTAAAAGTATCTTATGCAGAGCATTTCCTAGATTCTTTAATGCAACCTTTCTGGGAGGGAGCTATATAGTCCCTGTGAGCAACTATAATTTTGCAGCTACAAATATGCTTTCTTCTAAACTGTCTGGCATGTTACTGGCTATGTAGTACCAAAATGCAACTATCAAGTTTAGTTACTGATGTGTTTTTACCTCCTAACAGTTTGACAACCTGTACGGCTGCCGCCACTCCCTCCCTGATGGTTTGATGAGGGCCACTGATGTTATGATTGCCGGCAAGGTTGCAGTAGTATGTGGTTATGGTGATGTTGGCAAGGGCTGTGCTGCTGCCCTCAAGCAGGCTGGTGCCCGTGTCATCGTGACTGAGATCGACCCCATCTGCGCTCTTCAGGCCCTGATGGAGGGTCTTCAGGTCCTTACCTTGGAGGATGTCCTCTCTGAAGCTGACATCTTTGTGACCACCACCGGCAACAAGGACATCATCATGGTTGACCACATGAGGAAGATGAAGAACAACGCAATTGTCTGCAACATTGGTCACTTCGACAATGAGATTGACATGCACGGTCTTGAGACCTACCCTGGTGTCAAGCGCATCACCATCAAGCCCCAGACTGACCGCTGGGTGTTCCCTGAGACCAACAGTGGCATCATTGTCCTCGCTGAGGGTCGTCTGATGAACCTTGGGTGCGCTACTGGCCACCCCAGCTTTGTCATGTCCTGCTCATTCACTAACCAGGTAAATATTTGTCTAGTACATATCTTGTCTTGCCCAGATAGCTGATATACATCAGCGCTTGAAATCATATCACTAAGTCTTGTGCTTGATACAGGTCATTGCTCAGCTTGAGCTGTGGAAGGAGAGGAGCTCTGGCAAGTATGAGAAGAAGGTTTATGTGCTCCCCAAGCACCTTGATGAGAAGGTTGCCGCTCTCCACTTGGGCAAGCTTGGTGCCAAGCTCACCAAGCTCAGCAAGTCTCAGGCTGACTACATCAGCGTCCCGATCGAGGGTCCCTACAAGCCTGCTCACTACCGGTACTAGGCTGCCCAGCACAACAAGAAGCTCACTCGGTCGGCTGGTTGTGCCTGTACGAAGTTCGCTACACCAGCTCATCAATTATCTTTTGCATGCATGCACGCCATCGGCGTAGGAGGAATTGTTACAGTCATCGCTTAAGCCTTGGTTGAGTGGGGAGAGGTGGAAGAGCAGTTTGCTTTTGCCAAAGAATAATGGCGTAATTGGTTGTGGGAGTGAGGCGGTGTGCGTTGCCAGAAACTATAGTAGTTTCTGATTATCATTTGCAAGCGATTTTCTTTAGTCATGTGCTTTTCATGAATAACTTGCCTTCTTCAGGAGTATACTTAGTCATCCTGAGTTATGCTTACGCTTGATCCTGAGTTTTGCATACGTCTTGATTTCTGTCCGGTGAGCTCGTTGGGCCTTCAGTTCAGTATTGTGTCTGTCTGCCGTTTAGGAAATGCATCAATTCGTGCCTGTTTTACATATCCGATAGAATGTGGATGGATCAGATGAGCTTTGTCGGAGTTTGCAATGGTATACGGAGTACATGCTATTGGTTCGGTGTCATGGAAGGAATGCTTCAGCTTGCCTGTCACATACTTCGCCAAAGTATTCAAATGAACAATCAAATGAATAACGACGAACATGACACTGATGAGCTTATACTCGAGTTGACATGACCAGAAATTGATGGGGCAGGGATAGTTACCTTGTGAATGGTTTTCAATTTGAAAATTTCAACTAGTTGCGTTAGAACTCTAATGCTATCCTTCATTTGGTAACCACCTATACTGGGATGACAGCTGGTGAAATGTTTCCTTATTTTATGTGCAGCATTAACATGCTAATTGTTTCTTGTGATAAACAACGTCCTGTGCTTTGCCTGAGACGACAATAGTGGGAGTGTCAGAAGTGTCGGTAGTTAGTCACAAGCAAATCGTCGTTTCATTATTACATTCATATATTTGATCTCTTCCTTGATCCCAACTAGAACTGGACAGATTTTGTTTGTCAGACCATTAATCGAGTTCAGTACAGTTCAGTTACTTACAGCAGCAGGGAGGACACACGGTAAAGCCAAATATTTCTCAGCCAAAAAAGGGTCAAACTCAGCGGTAGAATACGAATAGCACTGGAGAACAGAAGAGTTGCCGTACACAACAAACTTCATGAGAATGGAGACCCACAACCTCACGTTTGAGGGCTTTACAAATGAAAAACAGAGGTATCCAAATGTAAGAGCGTGCTACAGGTAATTTTCATCTCCATCTGGCAACCAGACAGTACAAATTGTACATGTGATCAATTCAGACCATGCTGGATGATTGACATCACAGAATCCACATTGAAGCTTGGCACTGACTACAATTAGTCCGAGGGGGCGGTGTACGATACAACATGATACACAAAATGTGAACTACACCTGGGCCCTGTTTACATGAAACGCGAAATTTTTTTCGAGTATGTTCCCTCACATGCATGGCATATTAAATGTAGTCGAAAAAAATAACCCATTATATGAATGGAGTGTACTTCGCGAGACGAATCTAATGAGCCTAGTTAGGTCATGACTAGACAATAAATTGCTACAGTAAACATGTGCTAACGACGGATTAATTAGACTCATTAGGTTCGTCTTGCGATTTACTGACAGAATCTGCAATTAGTTTTGTAATTAGTCTATATTTAATACTTCAAATGTGTGCCCGACATACTGTAAATTTTTTCGGGAAACATCTAAACGCGGCCCTACTGACCTACAAACTCCAAGATGACGAGCCGTTTAAGAGCACCAGAAATAAAATTGTGGCTGAGGCGCCAAGTTAACTTGTCACAAGTAGTCTTAGCTTCCTTTCGTGCTTTATCATTGAGCCTACACTCTCTACAACCAACAGTCTGCAAAATTGGCAAGCAGCAATCTAGATATAGAAAGGAGCAGATATATGGCTTTGGTAAGTCTGAAAAACTACTATCTAACAACCAATCGGCACTCAACACTAGAATTCCAAAAACTGCCAGAAACCAGCAGGTTACCATACAAGAAATTGAAACCAGCAGGTTACCATACAAGAACTTGAAACCAAAGCACAAGCATCTCAAATCGCTTCTATATAAATGTGCTTCAGAGGGTAAGACATAAATTTATCAAGCATCTTGTTATCAAAACTCACCATAAAGCATCAATATTAACCGATAGGTCCTTCACAGTAAGAATAAAACCATAAGTCCTGCAGAACCACAACACAATGGGTAATTTTGTGATAAATGAAAACCGGTCACTAGGAAACAAAAAGAAACTATTTATGAAATTTAACTCATAACCAAAGGTGACATAAATCTTGATAAAGAGTAACATTACTGGGATGCAACAGTTGATAAACTCATAAGTCATAACAGGGCAAACTAACATTACTAGGATGCAACAGTTGACAAAACCCATAATAGGCAAAGTAACATTACTAGGATGCAACAGTATGCTAATATCTGAAACAGAACCACAAAGCAAAATTACTGATCACTCAGACAAAGTAAGCTAAGCATCTTACTTTTCAAACATCTCATTAAGGCCACCAGCTTTCTTCAGAATTAATAGCCAAAATATGAAGTGAAGTACTGTCATCCATGAGAATCGTTGAACTTTGAGGCTAGTTCGTTTATCATATTCTGACATGTCACTTTTTCTGGCACTTGAACTTTTTAGAAGGAATGCTTTCATTGGAGGAGCATCTGGACCATACCCCAACAAAAAGAATGACCTGCAAAGGAGTTAAGAAGCCAACAATGCAGTTTAATGGCAGATATGATAAAAGTAATTGAACTGCAAAAAGAAAAAAAAAGGAAATTGCGGTTGTGTCACAAACTGGTACAATAAGAATTGCAGGATAAAGAGGGATGTGTGGTCATAACATATCCAAAGGCAGCAAGAGGAGCCAGACCTATAAAGTTACAAAGATGTTTCAATATCAAACGTGGGATTTTCAGGGTAATCCAGCAGTAACATCCTAACTTCCATAAGAATGATGATAATTGGTGTCATAATAAAAGACCTTGTCAACGTGCCACGTTCAATTTCCAAATGGAAATCAAAACAAAATGAATGGTCAAAATATGGGGTACAGTTGCCATATTACAACAAAGAAGGTGATGTGGACATGACACACATGAAAAGTGTTAAACATACAAGGAAGCCATGGAGGACCAAAGAGGTTGATTGGGGACCAAGTCCAAGTGTTCCCACGTTTTACACCAGGCTAAAACGTCACTTTTGGTCTAAGGAAATAAGGAGATTGAATCCAACACGTTTTGGAAACGCTGGATTCGGACTGCAGGAAAGTCCTGACTTTCAACGGCCGCCACGACTTCATCCGGACACCGTTTGGGGCGTTCAAGTACTTGATGAAAAGCTTATGAAGTCTACTTTCATATGGGTCTGGCCTCATGTCCATATCTATCCTGAGGCGGCCACAATCGTCAAATCATTAACCGAAGGTTTATCTGTCCAGGTGCTGCGACACCTTATTTTGGCCCACGGGCCGTGTATCAAGTTGGGTCCATCAGGGACGCGTCCTAGGGTTGGAGCACGACCCCAGCACCCCTTTGTTCGTCCTCCACCTATCATATACCCCCTAGCCGCCGCCAAGAAGTCTTGGGTTTTGTTTTACATCTAGCTTTAGCTACACCGAACACGCACAAACACGTGCTGTCCTCGTGTGATTCAGAACCCCACCTTCAAGTGATATTAAGATTGATCGCCTTCTTTTTCTTGTTCGTTCTTCGATTGCGTACAGGAAGTTGCTGATCTTGATTGCAACAGGTTCAGTAACCCAGGGAGTTGGTTCAGCGATTGCATTGGCGCTTCGGGTTCGCTCGTCGTAGTCGGATCGTGAGGGTCTACTTCCACCAAATCGAATTTACCTCCACTCACCGAAAGATCGGGCACTTCAGCTCTATCAGAAGGGAAACACAGAGTTGCTCTTACGTGAACAGGCTCCACAGATCATTATCACGACCATTAAATTCTCGACTGGTGATGTACATGAACCCGCGCAAGTGACTATTGCCCATGGGTTCCACAAATATATGAGAGAAGCGATATCTCCACCACTTACATTGTCTGGAAGAAAAGTATAAATAAGAAAATAAGAAGCAGTATAGCAGATAGTAAGCAATCACAAGCTGAAAGCATTAGATTATTAAGTTTTGAAAGCATGGATTTCTTTTTTTTCCCCTTTTTGATGCCCATTTCTAGCCTACCGGTACCAACAGTAATTAGCAGTATCCAGCAAGCAAAGGTCTATTCCCCTTTAATTCAATCAGACAAATTCATGAATTCAATATTCTTTCCACACACAAAGGAGGTATCTGTCTTCCAGAAAACATCAAAATTTGGAAACCACTGTCTTTTTGGAGAAAAAAATAACCTTACATTCTTTTTTTCAACTTTGCAGTTTGTAAATTGCAAGTATCAAAATCATATTGATATTGTAAGGAAGGTTGAATGGTAAATAAGTACAACACTACAACAGTGGCGCAACCGTTTAAGCAGAGGACAGTATTTGACAAAGCATATTCCAAGACGAGAGGCAGAATTAAGGACAGCAGCATAACCTTAACTGATATGACACACCTGAATTATTTACTGCTTTTGTGAGGTCAAGTGACTTGAAGCTTCTGTTCCGCGACATTTGTAGTCTACGGCCAGCAGCTCGAATAAGCATGGCAGCTAGAAGATCTACAGCCACAAAAATCAGGACATAAGGAACAGTGCCTACAAGAAAAAAGTTATTAAAAAATGCGAACCTTTGAGAATCAGACATAACTTACTTACCTGCAATAAACATGAGCATGTTTGCCACCAGATCTGTAATGCCATGGAACATAAGGATGTTAAGTGTCAATTGATAAGTTAACAAATGCTGTGAAGGTATAGCAAGTGTAGTGGAGACAATTAAATGACAAGGGATCGATTACATGTTACTAGTTAATGGACCAAGAACAGACAGCAGCAAAGGGGAACCATGATACATAGAACCTGGAAAAAAAATTGCGCATGATAATTATCATTCCAGTTCACACTACAATAATAAACACTAAAAAGAACCCAGTTAAAAATAATGATTGTAATTGATAAAGCCATGTAATGACATCTGGTGCTAAGTAAGCATCATAGGGCAACACTGTGCTGTTTCCATTTCATTTTCTCTAAAACAGATGCCATGTTACCTCATCATTTATTATGAAATACCTCGTGTGCTGATTCATTTACTCAAGATAAGAAACTCTCAGAATCTACTGCTTAATTCATCCACTAGCGTGTACTCATATTTATGAACACCATCCCTCATCGCTACTTCATCCAATTGGGTTAAGATACAAACGTCAAGTGAAAAATCAGCAACGAAGGCAAGGAGTAAGGTACCGGAGTATGGCGACATGGACGCTTGCTTCAGCCAGTAGCCCTCCGCCACTGCAAGAGGCATACGAAATTCCAATTACGGCGATGTAACGCAACGGAGGTGGGAGTGCTAGGAGGATGTTGGGGCAGGAGGAGGCGCTTACGGCGGCGTAAAGGAGGTGAGCGGGGTAGAGACCTCGGGGCGGGAGGCGAGGTGCAGGTCTCCGCCGGAAACGACTAGGACGAGGCATAACCCAACGGCCGCAGCAACCATCGGCCAGTAGTACCGGATCGCCATCTCCGCCGCCGGCGACGCAGCTCCGACTTGAGTACGCCGCCGCCTAGTGTCGTCGGCTCGTCGCTCGACTGTGACTGGAGGAGCCGAAGCAGTCTGTGGCACTGGGCCTGTTTTGCATACGGTTTGAGCTGACCAAGAATTTCCTGGGCTAGATCTAGCCTATCGTAATCAGCCCATTTTAAGATCACTTTAGGCCTGCCCAATTTGGTTTAAGTTGAGATACAGCCTTTCATGGTTTCCAAGTTTCG
Organism: Urochloa ruziziensis; assembly: GCA_015476505.1. Taxonomy (NCBI): domain Eukaryota; kingdom Viridiplantae; phylum Streptophyta; class Magnoliopsida; order Poales; family Poaceae; genus Urochloa; species Urochloa ruziziensis. The sequence continues at coordinate 705,688 of CM027123.1, read as the reverse complement.
GCCCTTGTACAAATTCTTCGAACATTTCGTATCAACAAACAAAATTCTTCGAACGGTTCAAAAAAAAAAAAAAAATCTTGGAACATTCTACACACGGAGACGGAGACCGTCTGCGCACTAGTAGTACTTAGCCAGGAGCCAGCCACGGCCACCAACCAACTGTTGTCTACTATCGCCATCAAACACTCTCAAAACCTCACCACCAGAAGCCACGCCATGGAGTTGCTCTCCTCCGTGTTCCTCCTCTTGCTTGTCGTCGTGCCAACGACGACAACGTGCAAGTCGTCTTCCACGCTGGAGGACGCGTGCAGGTCCTTCGCCGTCGGTCACCCGTCCGATCGGCTACGACTACTGCATCAAGACCTTCCAGCAGGCGGACAAGGCGAGCGCCGCGGCGGCCGACTTGCGCGGGCTCGCGGCCATCGCGGCCAGGATCGCCGGTGCGAAGGCCAACGCCACGGCGGCGCGCGTGGCGGCCCTGAGCGCCATGGAGAGGGACGCGAGGCGGCGGGACCGGCTCGCCGTGTGCGCGGAGGTGTACTCGGACGCCGTCGACCAGCTCTCCCAGGCGGCGGAGGACCTCGCCCGCGGCGAGGGCGACGGCGGTGCCGGCGACGCGGTGACGCAGCTGAGCGCGGCGATGGACGCGGCCGGGACGTGCGAGGACGCGTTCGGCGAGGCCGACGACACGTCGCCGCTGGCCGCGGAGGACGCCGAGTTCAAGAAGCTGGCCACCATCGCTCTCGCCGTCGCCGCGTCACTGACGACGCCGCCGCCACCGTCGACGCCGAATCGAGGCCAAGAATTAGTGATTTATCGAGCATGCATGGATGTTTGGACGAGGACGAGAGTATTATTAGTAGAAGATGGATGTTTCGAGTTCTTGCTCGGGTTCCCTTTGTATTCGCGCGCGCGAACATACGTGTCTGAACATGTTTTCCTCATCTGTTCTATGGAGTTTTGGTTGTGTAGTGCCGTGCATGCCTCGCATGCAATGCAAGTGATATGGTGGTGTGGTGGGCGAGAGTGTCATCTGGAATCTGTGACGCGCCTTTTTCTGGTCTTTGAACGTGGATTGTTAGCTGTGCGGGACACTGGAGCCTTGAGTGGAAGCAACGCGTGCTGCCGGCTGCAGTGCACTTTTGCCTTTGGGCCTCTTCTTTTATTCGGGCTATGCGGGCAGTGCTGATAAATGTCCGGATGGGCAAAGCAGTTGTTGGTAGCAACCAACAGCAGGCTGATCAGACGCCAAATTTGTTTGGATCGGGTACGGTATAGTATTGAAGAAAGAATCGCACTCCGCATCAGAAGAAGAATTTATTGGTTCATGGTGTCTTCTGTCTCTATTGTGCATGATACCAGCTACTAAAGTACTAGGCAATTTTGTTTTTCTCCTTTTTTCAGAGAGCGCAAACAATTTTGTGGATCAGTTTCAGTCGTGCTTCAGAGTCAGAGCTTGGGCATTCCATTTCCATTACCTAAAAAATTGCATTTCGGTAGCTTTTATGGTACGAGTGGATTGATTCCTCGTTCTCGAGGGGATGCAGCCGGAGTTTTCTTCCATTATTATTCTTGTTTTCTAAAAAGCATTCCTTCCATTTCCGAGTAACCAAACTGACCTTTTGGAAATTTATTTATGCCTCAAGGCCCAAAAGGCAACTGAGCTGGGCTAACTGTTAAGCCCAATAACCAAAACCAAGTGTACAAAGCATGCCGAAGCCCACGAGCCGAGTGGTGTGGACATGGGGCCTTTCCGCCGCCGTTCGTTCTCTCGGCTTTCTCGCTTCCGGAATCGGAATGCCGGCGAAGTCAGAGTTGGTTGCGGCCAGGAGCATCCAACGCAGAAAAATCCCGCAGCCCCGCCGGTATCTCTCCTCCGGCTAACGGAATCTCATTCCCCTGCCCGACCAGGCGATGACACACACGACAGCAGCAGTAGCATCCTGCTCCTGTTTCACGCTATCGGGTCAACTCAGGCGGGCTTGCGGATGCTGACCAAAAAGAGCGGTGTCCCTCCTGGTTGGTGATCCACGGGAAGCAACGGCTCGGCTCGCTTTTCCAACCCCCGTGCGGCGCTCCCACGCTGAGTCGCTGACCGCTTCCCCTCGCCGTCCCCTCACTCCTCGCGTCCTCCACTAGCCAAGCGCCAGCGGCCCACTCGCATCGGATCGCGCGCGCGGGGGGACGCCATGGCCGACGACGACGGCAGCGCGGGCGGCGGCGGAGGAAGTAGGAGGGAAGATGAGGTCCAGATACAGATCGCAGGTCAGTCCTCCGCTCCAACACACGCGCGCTTCGTTTGGTAATAATCGTTGTCGAGTGACGGGAACAGCGCGGATACTATTGGATTCGCTCCCTCGGTGCGTGTCCCAGATCGATATCTTCTAGTACTGTAGTATAGAATTCTACTACCTCCTGTTGGGTTCCTGGAGGCACGTCGCTGGTCGGGGTTCAAGCGCGCGACGTGTTCGACGAATTGCCTGCAGCCTGTTAGCTAGTACGTGGATTTTTTAGCTGGCAGTTAGATTGGGGTTTTGGATCATCTTCCCACCTTTTCAGTGCGTGCGCGCGCCCATGATTGCCTTGCCACTGCTGCATGTTCTGGTGATGTGCACAGCGTTCCTTTTCAGTTATTGGTCCCAAATAGTACAGTAAACCGTTTAGAGCATGTGTTAAATTGGGTTTGTCTGCTGGAGCTGTTTCACTCGATTAATTATAACACCAGATATTTGCAGAATTCCACTAATAGGTGCTTGCAAACCTTAGTTTTGAGCCCTGTTTTATTCTCTTCTTCTTCTTCGGGAATAATTTGTTTTTTACCATAAATAACCCTGATGGTGTTCAGGCAACTAAACTACTGTTTCATTTGGCGATGGGCCTGTTAGCATGAGTTCCTGACATTTGTGGCTTTACACAACTGGTTGACATTGCCTTCCATCTGTTATTTGCAGGATCATCCAAACCTGAAACTTCTTGTACTAGGGAAACACCTCCCCAAAACTCTCCTACCAAGCATTGGCATTGGTGGTTGATGGTTATTCTAAACATTTTCTTCCTCATTGCTGGTCAGACAGCATCAACGCTCCTTGGGAGGTTCTACTACAACCAAGGTGGAAACAGCAAGTGGATGTCCACATTTGTCCAAACTGCTGGCTTCCCTGTGCTATTCATCGCCCTATATCTGTTCCGTTCAAAGTCTACAGAAGCAACCACCGCTAGCCCTGAGACTTCTCTCACCAAAATGACTCTGATATATATTGTCTTGGGGCTCATCATTGCTGCGGACGACTTGATGTATTCCTATGGCCTGTTGTACCTTCCTGTATCAACATACTCGCTCATATGTGCTAGTCAGCTGGCCTTCAATGCCGTCTTCTCATATTTCCTCAATGCTCAAAAGTTCACTGCACTGATTTTCAACTCTGTGATCCTCCTTACCTTTTCCGCTGCACTTCTTGGAGTTGATGAAGACTCTCAGGGTACTAATGGTTTATCGCATGGGAAGTACATATTGGGCTTCGTGTTGACGCTAGGAGCATCAGCCACATACTCACTGATTCTCTCTTTGATGCAAGTTACATTTGAGAAGGTTATTAAGAGGGAGACTTTCTCGGTCGTGCTGAACATGCAGATATATACAGCACTTGTGGCAACAATAGCTTCTCTTATCGGGTTATTCGCTAGTGGTGAATGGAAGACTTTGAAGGGAGAGATGCATGCCTTCGGTGCAGGGAGGCTGTCCTATGTGATGACGCTTCTGTGGACTGCTATATCTTGGCAGATAGCTTCTGTTGGAGTGGTGGGTTTGATCTTTGTGGTGTCATCACTCTTCTCAAATGTCATAAGCACACTAGCTCTACCCATCATTCCAGGTTTTTGCTGTCATTTTCTTCCATGACAAGATGGATGGAGTGAAGATTATTGCTATGTTGATGGCTATCTGGGGATTTATTTCATATGGCTACCAGTTATATGTCAATGACAAGAAAGCTAGGAAGACTTCTGTTAGTGTGGAGTAGAATTCATAAGTGCTTATTACATTGTTATTCATGCTCCTGCCAATATAAGTTGTTGGTATTGAGCGAGGTACTAGTTATTGTAGACAAAAGGAAGCTCATTTAAGAATCTCATGAGCACAAGTTCTTAGGTATGTACCTCTATTAGTTATTGCCCTATGTATTGTTGTATCATCCTGAAAAATAAGATGATAATATTTCCAGAGGCATATGCTCTTTGAAGTTTCTCATTATCTCTTCAGTACTTGTTGCTTGTCTTGATTGTTCTTGTTGCACTTATTCTGGTGCTATTGGTTCAACTCTTCTTGGTGGTGGATGCTGGGTACTGTTTATACTACTACCCTTTTGTGACTGAGCATTTATATTAAATTCCCGACTCGTGTGCATGTACAATAAAACCCTTGTGCTGCTTGATCCGAAAACTCATAGGTCGTCATTACTTTAAAACTTCTGACCATGAAACAACCCATTGAATAAATTCCTTGTACATTTGTTTCCTAGAACCCTTTAAAGCACAGGCTGAAACATAAGGATGTCTCCCAGAACTCTAACAAAAACCTGTCCATAAATTTTGAGTTTCCCCTTGTGTGGGTGGGGCCTTGGGATGTTTTCTTGGTCATGCAGCAAGAAAATTCTTCTACTGTTAATACCCGAGGGTGGTCTTTCCCCAGGGCTGAGCTTAAATCATGATTCTGTCATTGTGTATTGAAGCCCTGGAAGTGGACTAGCAGAGTATGGACAACATTTGTCACTTCTACATCTGCATCCTGATGAAGCAGGATCATGAATCCTTGTGAATCCTTGTGAACATGTCTGAATCGACGATTTAACAGGATACTAAAGATGCGTAGTTGACAGTATCAATCTGTGTACATGAATATACTAACAAAAATGTAGAATTGGATTTGTCATTCTTTAAAATGGTAGTAAGCAAGTAGTTTATAATATTTTGCTAATTGTTGATGCAACAATTCTGCTTCAGAAAGGTGTTTCGATTTAGTGCATTCAGCGATTTGGTATAAATTACTGTTGGATCTTACATCGACAATCTACTGAAGCCCAACTGAGGTATATTGTTTTCGCCTGAATTTATCTGAGCCCAACTAAAATTTTACCATTTTATATCCGATGATGTGTAGTCTCCAGTCGGTGAACCTGAATGGCTAAACTATTGTATTGTCATGGCATATTGGACATGTTTTGTTCATGAGGATTCTGCTACCTGCCTGAGTAGGCTGATCATACCTTAGCAATGGAGCCTGATCAGAAGTACCATTTTCATGCATATCCTTCCGTTGATTCTATGTGTCCTGGAAACATTTTCTAGAAGTTTGCATTTTTAATGAAGTGCTGAAATATACGTAAGCATATGAAATATGGGGGGACGTGTATTTCTAAGTCCAATGGTGTAAGAGTCTTCAGCCTGTCTCAGGAAGTAAGTTTTACCTTACAGAATTTGTAATTACTGCACTTATTATTATTGGAGTCTAAATGTACATGACACTGCAGGCTGAGCAACCATGTTGCTGTACCAGAGGAAATCGAGACCAAGAAGATGAATGGCAGCCACTTCTCCAAGAACTGTGAGGCAGTGCTCTTGGCTGACTGAACTGTGATTCTGAACAACGAAAGGGGTGGCAACAAGCATTCACTTGGTCGTGTCAATGTTTGCTTCATTTGTGCACCTCATATATTGGGGAAAAAAATGCTCCTACGATCTTATCGCCTCAGATGCACTCGTGATGCGCACAATTGTATTGTCAGTGGGCAGTGGCTCAGTGCGGCGCCGTTCATGCTGGATTGCTGGAATGTGGCGAGATGACTGCGCAGAATCTATTTTTGACACTCATTGATGGCTGGGGATTCCTCCATTAGCATCAGTTTCTTTTGATGACAAACTTTAGCTCACCGCAGCAGAGAGACATTTTACACAAGGCGCTCACGAGGACAGACAGAAATCTTATGTTGTCAGACAAAGCTGTTAGTGTGATACAGACACAGTATGCGGTACAGCGGATCCATACGAGCTTCATGCTTGAGCCGGTCCGTTGTAGCCTGACATTTTGTACTCTTTATCAGAGTTCACTTATTGTGCACATCACCCGGCCCCTACGAGCTAACCAATGTACTAATGCACTCCAGAGTGACACGTTGTGCATTTCGGCCCTTTGACCGGCTGTCCTGACCACTCCTCTCTTCTCGGTCGTGGTTCGAGCCGCGCGTCAGTTAGACTAGAGGTGAAGTACACATGATTAGCGGTAGCACGGAGGCACAGTACGACGGATGGTCCTAACGGGTGGCACTTGATTCCTCAAGTGGCTTTGGTTGGTTGGTTGTGAACGCAGTTACGAGCCATCCGCTTCACCTCCACTGGGCTGGCGTTGACAGTTGAGTAGTTGATGCACCAACCCTGTCCAGGACAGGACATTCCTCTCAAACCGGAGGTGCGTGCGCTACTCAAAGCAGAGCCACCAGCCATGGCCTTGAAAGCTCAATCCTCCTCACTTCCCGCGGGCAACACTGTCATCACCGGATCAACAGCTGTTCACGGATCGGAGCCCGAGACCTGAACAGAAAGTTTGTTGCGACGAAGCACTCTCTGCTCATCTGCTGCTAAATTATCCTTGGCCGCAAAGGGAAAACAGCACAGAAAGAGAGCAGCGGCCGGCGACCAGACCAGACGGGGAGGGGGTCTCTCACGCATCTGCCGCCGACCCGACAGGCGACAGGAGCCACCACCGCACCGAGGCGCCGGCTGCTGCCGGCAGGCCGTAGCGACTAGCCGAGAGTGGCCCGGCCCCGGGCGCGCGCGAGTCCTCGCCGTCATGATCGCCACCACTACTCCACCCACCACTTGTCCCGCCTCGTCGCCGGCCGGCCGTTCACGTCCGCCGTCGCGTCACGGCTTAGCTGGGCCGGCGTCCCCGCGAAAACTACGGGCAGTATGTAAGCGTGATGTCGAAGGGAGACGAAAGCTAGCTCTCCAACCCCGAGTGGCAGCCTCCAGGCCGATGAGCCGACGCAGGGTGGAGTGCTCCATGGTGGAGTTTCTGTTTCGACTGGATAGATAGGAAATTACCTGTCATCTTGAGTTTTGGATGCTTCAGTTTCACTCCGTGCAGTATGATGATGTCCAGGCCAAACGACCTCGGCTTCGATGTAACGGCACGTCAATGAGCTCGAAAAGGTGCATGCTGGAGGCACACCTTTGTGCTTGTGCTGATCGGGCGGGTGGACTTTGCTGGGGTGGGGACAACTTATCCAGGTTGACTTTATATTTTTACCAGACCAGTGACCTGACCACCCCAGGCAGGTTGACTTTTTCAGCAGCCAATTGGCGCGCAAATCCCCAACGTGCTGCCGCATGATTAGGCATCAGGACACCGCGAGTGCTACGTGGAATTCCTAGATCTCAGTGTCCCATGGGAAGACGCAAAAACGAGTTGAAGGCTCTCGACGAATCAAAACCCTGCGTCCACATTTCCGACGATCAAGCAAATAAATCATCTGCTGGGAACGATTAAAAAATGTTCAGTCTATCTTTCGCTTTCTGTCCGGGATATGATAACAATCTCATATCTGGCGTTTCAAACACGTAGCGATAGAAAAACTCAAAGCAGCAAGCTCAAAAGTCCAACCCTTTTGCTCTAATAAACTACGCTTAACAGGTCAGCCTAACCACATCTCCCAAGAACATGCCAAAACCGACAGTATCTTTATATTGGGTGTGTACTGGTAACAGCAGCTATCTGTGAGCTGCGATACTAGCTGATAATCCCATTGTTTATCACACTTGTGCTTTGATACGGTGATGGCACACCAGGAGCAAGTTAACAAATAGAACGCCGATCCAAGGAGCAGGAGCGTGCAAACACGGCACGAGGCGCCACTAATGTGTACGCTCACACATCATAGTCAGTCAGCCAGTCACGCCTAATACCCACACGAATACAACACCGTCATCATGGCATGTTTCACATCGTGGACAGCCAGGAAGTCACTAAGAGAGGCCCTAATGCGAGGAGAATCTTGTCCAAATCGCCCCGGATTGATGCCTGACATTAGTGCAAGTATATATTTCAAGAAGAAAGACGTAGCACTTGTGACCACGGTCCATTCCTTTCCTCGTGGTGAAACCGTACAAAAATTCTGTGAGAATAAGCCAATAGGTCGTCAGCCGACTCCAATACGCTCGGCAGTCGGCACTACACAAAGGGGGGTTGGGATCATTGAATAGGTTGGTTTGGTGTACCAGCAAGCAAAAGAGTAATTGAAGGGACTGGGCAGCCATCCACCATCAATATGCTGCCTGCCTCCATGTGAATCCTCTGACCAAATGGAATTGAATTGAAATATACTAGAATTGATGTGTACCATGCACCTCTCATCTCATATTGGCGCATCAAGAACTCTTTCATTCATCAGGCAGACAGACACAAAAGGATCAAGAACCTTCTTTTACCAATCTCTGTACGAATACTCTCTTCTCCCTCCCTCTCGCTACCTCTAGCATTTAATTCTGCACATAGGATATGTACCACAGACATCATCAAGTCTAATATTTGTTAATAAATCGAAAAGCTGGAATTAAAGGATTCCAATTTTTGCAAAAGATCAAAATTAGAATGCTAGCTCGCTGTACAAACATGAACAAGTAGTAGTTGGTATACAAGCAGCTCGTTACATTGCCACATAATGTTGGGCCGACAAGCAGTAGTAACCTAGTAGCAGTACTATATGTCAACGGAGCGGAGTCCTTTGGATTTTGGGGGTGCCAGTCTTACAGACTCTTTCTTCACACCACTTGATGGGCAAAATGTAATAAAATCCAGAAAAGAAAGAAAGAGAAAGGCTAAAAATTGGACTAGTAAACAATCCGGATTAGGTGGTGACATCACAGGATGAACGATGGAGAGATCACCGGAAGCGGCCGCCGTCGGCAAGCTTCCTGGATCGGCAGCGCGTGACGGGGGCGAGGTTGTGGAGCGGCGACGGGCGGAGCTCGCAGGAGAAGGCGGCGCCGGGGTCCGGCGGCTGGGCGTGGTGGCGGTGGCGGCGCCCCGGGCTGGGCCGCACGAGCGGGCTGAGGCAGACGGCGAATCCCGACGGCATGGTGTTGGCGGCCTGGCGGCGCCTGCACGGGGTCTTCCGCATCGGCGACGGGGACGGCCGCCACGGCGTGTCCGCGGCGGCGGGCGAGCTGCTCTCGTCGCCGCTGTCCCGTTCCGGCGAGAGCCCCCGGTTGCTGACCGCGCGGCAGGAGCGGCGCCGGGGCGGGGCCGACGGCGGCGAGGAGGCCGGAGCCTGCTTCTTGCGGCGGCGCGGTATGATCCCGGCGAGCCAAGATTGCTTCTTGCGCTGCTTGGCGCTTTCCTCCTCCGATCTGTGGTGGTGGTGGTGGCCGAAGAGAGTGGCGAGGACGGAGAACCTGCCGGCGCGGCGCTTCTGGCACTCGTAGGCTATGTCGCCCTCCTCGAGCGCGGCGCCGGCGCCGGCGGGTCCGACCTGCGGCGTCCGGAAGAAGAGGAGGGTCGGGTGGTTCCTGAGCGCGGCGGTGTCCGACTTCCTGCGGGACACGTACGGCGACACGGACCTCGGGAACGCGGCGGGCTCGGGCGCCGACGGAGGGGCGGTCTCGGGCGGCGAGGAGTCGGCGGCGAGCGCGAGGAGGCGGTCGCGGAGGCAGGTGGCGCAGACGCCGCCGCCGGCCTGGTACGGGTGCTTCTTGCACCTCATGCCCATAATCCCGCGGCGTCTGTCGATGCCGTCATCTTATCTCGCCGCCGGCGCTCCCTCGGCACGGCCGTGAGGATGGATGGATTGGTTGGTGGGTGGACGACGGAACGGATTGGCGACGAGGCGGAGCGAAATTTCCGACGGCGCTGGCCGGACGCCACCTGCCTTCCTACTTTGGGTTCCCTTTCCGGGGTGGGATGGCTTAAATTTGGGTGGGTTTTGTTTAAGCGCTGGGGAAGGAGAAGGAGTGGGCTGGCTACGCGGCAGGTGCAGCGGGTGTGCGTGCGCGTGCGTTTGGGCGGATGCGGAGAGAAGGATCTTTTCGTTTCGGAAGCTGCGGTTGCCGGCTTAAATAACACGGGGTGGTTCCGACGGAGACGCGATGCCGGGGGCCGGGGCGACGGGGGCAGCCGGCACGGGTAGAGAGGGCGACCGAGCGTTGCGGCTTCAAGGCAGGCAGCTCTTGGCTTGGAACCTCTGGTGACTGGTGGTGTGTGTTGGCCGTTGGGTGAGCCGATGAGGCCTCATGATTTCGTGACTGCGTTGTACTGCTTTGCCTGGGCGCTGATTGCATTCATGTTTTGGATTGGGTCAAAACCAGTGGCCCCCCCGTTCCTGGTTTCCTTGCAACAGTGGTGTGACACTCTGACCATGCTGGATTTGGAATGTAGCAGCGTATAACGATGCAAATCTGATTGAAAAAAGGAGTGATTTGGAATTTGGCATGTTTGCCATTTCCGTGCATGCACGTGAGTTGGTGCGAAATCTAAGATGGTCGCTCGCTACCAAAATGGAGCCGCCGCCGTGCCTAAAACAGTGTACAGGACAAAAGACAGCGACAGAATAAGCTGGCCAGAAACGGAGATCCTTCGCGGGCGAGACGAGTAGACGAGCACGTGTGTATTTTCTCCTTTTTTTTTGTTTATTCCATGTATGTAATGATACTTCCATGATTTTTCCTCACTGAGATATTCAGTGGTAACGTACCAGGATTCTCTGGTTTCCGCCGCGCCACAGAATTGTCGCTTGCCCCCAACTACAAACTTGGCCCCGACCTCAATCCACCGTGCGCGCGTCCATGTCAGATGATCAAGATGTGCTACACTGCTGGTTCGCATCGCAACACGCACGTATCTCGGTCCATGTACTGGATCTCTAGAAGCTGAGCTGATCGTTCCATCCACAGAGCCGTCAGCCGTACGTGGCCGTGCGCAGCTGCAACGCGTACTACCAACACCCTGCATCTTATTTCTCCATGGATTTTGGTTCGAGAGTACAGCAGACTCTTCAGTCTCAAGGCTCACGCCAGTGCGAGCGACTGGATCGGATTGCGACCTTGGGTTGGCTTGGCTTCGTCCTTCAGCCGGATAGTCTCAGTGAAGATGGAAGACGCGAAACCAACCGCCACTTAACGTTCTCCTAAATCCCATTTGATATTTTTGTCACATGTGTCAGTTAAGTCACTTGCACCCACAGGAGGCGAAACCGATGATACAGAAATATGGTGCTGCTACACTGAGAAAAATAAAGAGGATTCAGACTTGATCACAACAACAGAGTTTCGTTTGCCTAGATGATGTTCTCTTAGTTTTTCCACTGGTACAAACAAACAAGTTCCTTTAGTCGCCGGAGAGGCGTTCCTGGTTAATTATCTCTGTAACAAGTAGTCTTAATCGATTCGAAAAAAAGAGTAGTCTTAATCACTTCTAGAACTCTTCTGAAGGCAACAAGCTCGTTCTAGCGAGTAATGAGACTTTGCAATTTCGTTGTTGCTATCTTTCGGTAACGTTCGTCTCCGGGCATATAGCTCATCAAGTCATGCAAAACGACCTCCACAACATTTTTTTAAAAAAAAACTTTTCTCCAATGACATTTTTTTTAAGATGAACCTACTTTTTTTTTAAAAAAACACGCATTTACCTTTGTATTTTCAAAACTAAAACTCGCCGAATTAGGCTACTTTAAAAAATTTATGGCACCACAATACTTTTGCAAAATTATGGAAAATAACAAAAAAAAAGAGCTCGTCATGTGAACATTTCCAAGCCTTTGTGTCGATCATCTTTTGCCGACGAGGCAACCACACGTGTGTATTTGAATACCATGCATGCAACATTTCCAAGCGTTTTCGTCACAGAGACATCATCCGGTGCAGGATTTTCCCTAGCTGATGATTTGACTAGTGTGTGGTGGCTGCAGAAAAAGCCCAGCTACAACATGTCCGGCACAAGTGCACGTCTTCGCACCCGCACGGAGCTGGATCGCGTCGTGTCATGTGTACTCCGGCCCGATGGATTTCCAGAAGGGTAGCTGTTCCATTAATTCACGGAGCCGTACCCGTGGCCGTGGGCATTGCTGGCGTGGTCAAGCCGGGTGTTTTCGCTAGCGAGAGTGTGAGACGAGTGCAGCGCAGCGATAGCTGATAGTGTCTGCGAAGATGGAAGCCAGCGGTTTTCTAGAAGATAACCGGGACGGCCGAGTCGTTTGATGGAGAAAGCAGCAGCTGCTAAGGGCCGGCCGGCGCAGCGCAGGATCTCAAGTCCGCGACTTGGCCCGTCGTCCTCGCTCGTCCGTCCCCCGGCAGCGGCAGGAGGAGGCGTCCGTCGTCGTCGTCGTCACGGGAAAGCGCGGCTCGTCACGAGAAGCGAGCACACTGCACACCCCAACACGCCACCTCTCCCAGCTCGAAGCTTCGCCGCGGCAGGCCGGCGAGGGAAATTAACGATCCCGTCAAAGGGCGTGGAAAGATCAAAGATGGTGACAGTTCTTCCTGTCCTATCTTGAGATGTTGCAAGTGTACAAGTAGTGTGACAGTGCACAGAGCACAGCTACGGAAGCGGGCAAGCAGCGACGCCCGCCGACGCAACCGGACGATGCTTGCCCGACTGACGCTTCACAGCTCGTATAGTCTGCCTGCAGGACGCACCGGCTAGTGGCAACAACAATACGTCTCGAGTCGTTCCATTCAAATTGGCAAGGAAACTGACAAGGCAAAGCAAGCGTCGTCATCGCAGCATTTTTTATCAATTACTGTTGGAGAGAAAGATAATCGTGGCGGTTCAACCGGGTTAGTGTCGTGTGTCCATCACGATCGACTCATCAGATTACATTTTTTTTTTTTGAGGGCGTCATCGGATTATTATTTAGCTGATGAAAAGGTTGATTAAGGATTGACCAGGTATATATCTCAGTAGCCATGTCACCTGCATGCTGAAATATCAGCTGCCGGCAAAGCCTTTTTTTTCTTTAAAAAAAGAGATATCAGTTTTCAAAAAAATAAATAAAAGGAGGTGATGGTGAGACTGGCAACGTTATCATCTGCATGCTCAGAACGTGAGGACTCAGCCGAACCAACATTTAATCCTCTGATCCGCCTCCGCCCGCTGATCGTTGCCACCGTCAGTCCAGAAAGCTACGGCTCTTTCAACTTCGTTTTCCCTTGCACAAAGGGTGAAACGAAACGAACTGATAAGCCTCCGACGTCGCTTTTAATCCCTTGGCCGATGCCGCCGTGGATTCATTCAGTCAGATACTAGATTCCTCCCCGCGGGCCGTCGGGAAATGAAATCGTAACAGTCAGTGAGACGGCAACATTATCTTCTGCGTGCTCATCAGAAAGTTAGGATTTCAGCCCAACATTTATTTAATCCTCTGGAACCATTCTGATGATCTGCACGTTGGTCGTTGCCACGGTCAGTTCTGATTTCTGAAAGCTACGGCTCTTTCTTCCTCCTGTCGCTTTTATTTCTTATCTCTTGGGCCGATCCACACTGAAGCGACCGGCGTGGATTCAGTCAGATACTCAAATCCTCCCTGCCGTTGGGAAATCGTAACAGCGGACTGAAGCGTGCCATTGCCTCGCTGGCACGGCGGAGCACGACGAATGCAGCCGTGCAGCTAGTAAAACTGATGACTGCCGTGAAGCGCGGAGATGGACGACTCGCCGCACTTTACCAGGGTCCAGGGGGAGACGTTGCCCGCCGGCTGCGGGCGCATAGGTCAGTCAGGGTGGAGGAGCTTGAAAGCAAACTAACTGGGTCACAAAAAGTTCCGGGTCGAGGTACAGGTACACTTGCTGTGTATGTTACTTCGAAAATATTTTAAGGAGGAGACGAAAATTATATCACGATTGCCGCAAACCCAGCGACACTGTCACCGTGATGATGATGAGGTTCCGCGGCGGTGCAGTTGGACCCTAACGTTCTGGGCCTGCCGGTGCAGAATGAATGAGCGTTCCTGCTGGGCTCTTAGAAATGGAAAAAGTCCCTTTTACCTCCCTGGACAATGGGCCGAGTTCGCGTTTCCTCCTTGAACCACAAAACCGTTTATCTAACACCCTCAACTATCAAAACCATTCGTTTTACCCCCCTCGGCGGTTTGGAGGGTGGTATTCGCTGACGTGGCAGCGGGCCCCACATGTCAGCGTGGGCCCACCTTCCATCTCTCTCCTTCCTCCCTCCACTGCCCCTTCTCTCTCTTCCTCCTCATCTCTACCGCTACCTCTGCCAACTCCGGCTGCTCCCGGCGGCCGGCGCTGCCACCCGCCGTCGACTTCTCCCCACGTCGCGTGGGGGAGGGGGCGGGGAGGGAAGGCGGCAGCGGACGCCGTCGTGACCCGGACGCCTCCTCCGCCTGGCCGGGCTTCCCCGCTCCGCCTCCCCGCTCGATCTGGGCGCCACGGAGGCCAGCGGGCGGCGGCCGACTCTTCCCGCTCGATCTGCGCCGGTGGGGGAGGAGCGCGTGCGCTGTCGCCTGGAGCCAGCCGCCGCAGCTTCTCGAGGAGGAGCTCCGCCGGCCGCTGCCTGCCGAGCTCTGCCGCCGCGAGGTCGAATCGAGGCCGGACGCCTCGAATCCCCGCCTCCCCAGCCCGGATCTCCGTGCGTGGCCAGAGCTAGGGTGGAGGAGGGTCGCCGGAGCGACGAGGCCTCCCTCCTCTAGGCCATGCGCCTGCCTCTCCTTCTACCCTGCCACGGCCTCCACCTCCTTCTCAGGCCCGCGCGCTTCCCCGTCGACCACTGCGTGCTGCCACCGTGAAGGAGAACGAGGGCGCCGCCGGTCGAATCGGGCCGCCGCTTCGAGGTCGGGGAGCAAACTCCGGCGCGCCGCACCCCATGAGAAGGCTCGGCAACGAGGGAGAGGCCGCGCCGGTGGTGGAGCAGAGGCGCCGGTGATGAGAGAGAAAGGAGAGATGAGAGGGAATGGATGGTGGAGAGAGAATGGATGTGGGGCCCACATTGACATGTGGGCCCCCTACCCACGTCAGCGTAAACCACTCCAGAAACCGCCAGGGGGGTAAAATGAACCATATTGACAGTTGAGGGTGTTAAATAAACGGTTTTGCGGTTCAGGGAGGAAACACAAACTCGGCCCATTGTCTAGGGAGGTAAAAGAGACTTTTTCCCTTAGAAATAGATCATGTTGCGGGCCTGCGTCTCTCGTTCTTGGCTCGGCCCAGTTTACCGTGGAGTGAGTGGTCCGCTAGAGTTGTTGCGATTGCGACTACACTCACAAGCGACCTCGCAGCTCAGAACTCCAGACGAATTACAGTAGTTACTTCATTTTGCAAAATTTTTCTCTCTCGATTCCCGCGTCCTCTCAAAATGCACGCCTTCCAATGCATAAATGTTCTCTATTCTCCACTCTCTCTCCTGAAACTAAACACGCCCAGGACTTAGCTTCAACATGGGACTACAAGGGTTCAACTCCAGTTATCTTGTCTCACGAGAAAGATGGATGGAACCATACCAGATTATTCCAGATGTTATCATTCCTCAAATAGCATCATGCTCAAGCTCAACTGGGCCATTTCAACTCCAACATCTTGATATGTAGGCTGAAATCATTGATATGGCTATACCTGGTAAAGGCAAAGTAAGCAGCGGTAAATGGAACATCAGACAAACTGAAAATGTAGAGTGTACTAGACACTACAGAACAGTGATGCAGTAAACAATTCGCTCCACACAACTCTAACAAGGTAGAAAAGAAAATTCAGCATCGCTCCACCAGAAACGCTTCAAAGAGTCTCAAAAGGAAGAAAACCCCAGGAAATGCCTCCAAGATACGTTAAACCCAAATGGGACAACTTGCGCTCAAACCAGGGGTCAGTAGATCACAAATTGCTTTCTTAGTAACACTTGGTCTGAAGTAACTAGCAAGCTTCGTGGTCCCCTTCAATAATGGTACCAGGAGGCCCCAATCCTCGGATACGATCGTTGATTAGTAAAACGGTAGCCACAAGATGATATGCTATGATAATAGCAACACTTTATCAATCCCCGTGACAAACAGGGGTATGATCATACATAGAATCCACAGTTCCACAATCCACACTGACTTACCAGTCAAGTAACGACAAATGAACTTTTCGGCCACAAAGATGCAATGCGTCACAGCACAAGAATCTATGTAACAAAATCAAAATGATATCACTTAAATTGAATCACAATTTTCAAAACTTAGTCATGCATCTAAACCTTGTCTGAGTAATAAATTTCAGTCAAGCGATAACAATAGACTATAGTTTTTCTTTTGTATATCAAAACTTGTAACATCTTTACCCAACCACTAATGCTGAGCACTTGAGCATGCCAGGGCTGCTTAAAATTTCTGAGTCGATGTGATGTCACATTTCAAGCCACAAGAACATATCACTAGTTTAGGAACCCCACCACTGTGCCCCTTACCACAAGCACCATTTATACTGTAGCCAACATCATCTAAATAACATAAAAACACATATGGAGAAGCTGAAATTCTATTTAAATCAAGAACAGGCTGAATAACTTACCAAGTCCACAGATGGTTGCTAAGTCCGATGAAGGCATACTGCTGGAGAATCCGCTGACAGTCCATCGGAAAAGGAGGAAACCATTCTAAAGTTTCAACCACATCTTGTGATTATTTATATATAACTTCTGTATATAGAACATATATAAGGGCATCAAGAAGTCATCAGCAGCTAAGAGGGTTCATCACACCAAGGCCTACCCTTTTCAGTAGGCATACCCTTCCCTTTTGAGTAAGCATACGCACTGATTACTAGTCATGCCAAAGTACATTTCAGTTTCTTATGTTGCTTCTTTCAACATTGATGTTTTTTAGTCAATCATGGAACACCGTTCTTCGTTTATATTGGAGAAGAATCTCCACGAGGTCTTGTGGGGCTCTTTGTTTTGTGAAACAACGCCCAAACTGAAATATAGCATATATGAATGCATTTCCTTGATCATTTTATGTTCAATTATATGACAAAGATAGAAATAAAATGAGGTTCTTCACTCCCATGCTTGCTATTTTCAGCATTCCATACTATGAACCCAATGGAAATTTCTTGTAATAAGAAATGCATCATATGCATAAATATTTGCACTTATAGATTTCCAGAGCTGGCTTTGTGATTCTAAAAAATGTTTGCTCTTCTTTTGAGTTGAATTTGAGCTGCTTTAAGATTTCAAGATTCACAAGAAAGTTCAAATCATCAGCAAATGGGGCAGATGGTAAAATTTGGACGAACTCTATCCCAGATTGGTATCTCAAGGGTCGATCCAAAGGTGAGAAATATGTTCTTTGTTCTCAAGAGTTAGAATACTTTTGCCACATCTATGACAGATTGTAACTTGTAAGGATCTCCAGGTCAAATTCCTGGTGTTTTCCATCATTCTGTTGCAAGATAAAAAAAAATTAACCAATTAGGAATGATATAAGCACCTAAATTAATTTAACATAATCATGTTTCATGACAGGAAGGATGGCAGCAGAAGTTGAATGAGCAAAGAGGCCTGGAACTGTACAGCAAAATTCCAAAAAATTCAGAATATTCAGAACCAGAGGAAACAGAGAACAGTCTACAAACTGCAAAGCTTCATTCTAGATCCCAAAGCTTATCTTCTGCTGAAATTTTTTATCTGCTGTCTGTAAATGTAAGTATATCAAGCCAACAAGCATCCTTATGTGCCTAGTACTCTGATGCTCTGTTTTTTTAACTTGTAAAACCAAGCATACCTCATGATCTACCAGAAATCATATATACTGCTCAATAGGGACCATGCATGTTCCAAGGAAGACTGAAAATATAGTAGAGTGCAATTTTCATGTTAGTCCACCACATGATACACCTAGTCATGCTTCATATGGTACCGGTAACCTTCATGCTTCAATGATATATTTCATCCGAAATACTATTGCATACTACAATACTTTACAGTATGATTACATATATCAAAATAATTTATGTACCCAAGCATAAACAATGAGAAAAAAAGTAGCTATTGATGAAACAAAATGAACTTTTCTTTTTTAAAATAAAATAAAATAAAAAACGCCCCTTAAGTGAAATAACCTATCAATGCTATACTGCCAAACATATCCAAGGGCTTGCAATTTATCCTATAACAGTCAAACATGGAATTAATTATCTTATGCCCCACAGTGTATCATAACAGCGCCTGCTTTACTGATTTGCAAAAAAAGACTAGAATGCGGAGTAATGTGGTCTATCACAGTATCATAAAGTGACTGTGCTGTGTTTCTTAGAGTATAGGTGCGTTCTCTGGGAATGATACACTGGACACGTCCAAGGATGACAACAGGAACAACATGCTCGATCTCAATGAAGAAATCAAACAAAGGGTGGATGAAATTAGGGTAAAATCAAACACCAGTGAGTAAATGCATATTTTAGGTGCTTGTAGACCTGATCCGATGCATGCAGGCTCTACTATCAAGTGGAAATGTTCACCGCACAAGGTTTCAGAAATACAAGACTAAACAAACAAACTGTGTAAGCAAAGACAGAACTTTTCAATGATAGGCAGGCTTTATATTTTGCCTTTAACACATACAATGTTTTCCAGATGATCATGGGCCCAGTGGCAGAATGGTTGAAAGCCAAGCTATTAAACCTAACGCAGAAAGGATACGGAAGGGATAGAGAGGATAAAAGACTCCAAACTGCCCAGATGCATGCAGCCCTCTCAGTTGCAAGACTATCTACCGTAGTTGCAGGAACTATTGGAAATTGCTCATTTGGGTCAAACAATCTGAGTGGCATTGCCATGACTGACAGGAGAGAAGACACTGACAAGAAGATGCGTGCGGCAATTACGTCAGCTGCAGCACTGGTGGCAGCGTCATGTGCTGAGGCTGCGAAATCTGCAGGGGCTAGCAGGGAACAGGTTTCATCAGTCATCAACATGGGATTGGAGACTAAGGCACTGGGAGATCTGCTCACACTGACTACTAGTGCAGCAGCCTGTAAGATCAAGAACCAGATCAGCTCATTTTCTCCAGGCAAAATATACAATAACATGAAACTGTGGTTCTTGCTATTGTAGGCCTAAGAGGGGTTGACGGCCTTAAGATGCGGACAATAAGCAATTGTTCATTGGAAGGCCACATGAACAGCCAAAAAGATGCCACACTTCTTGTTCGGACACCTAAGGGTATAGCCAATTAACTCATCAATGACTGATTGTTCATCCCATTATACTACTTTATTTTCAATAATAGAATAGAGTCTGGGGTAACTATTTAAGTTGAGCATCCATGCAGGAAGGTTCCATACCAGGATGGTTTCTGTGAACTGCAAGTATGACAATATAGTACTAACATTAGGCAAGAAGCGTCGTTTCACGTCTGAAAAATGTGAGTATGAATTGAGATCTATTAATGTATCTTATACGGAAACACATATAATCCATGCTAAGATCGAGAAGAAACAGTTAGGAGCACTTTAATGGTAGACACCTTTCATCACTCACCAGTGAGGAAACATTCCAACACAGTACAGTGATATGACAAAGACAAATTTTCCTTTCAACAAATTGTTATAATCTCATTTATCTTATTGTACCATTCACCCACTTCCTTCCAGATGTAATTTTTCATGAACAAGGTGAAGGAGAAGAGTTCAGCTATCCAACGGGTGAACATAACTACCGTGCAATGAATCTCTCAACATCTGGTGGAACCATTCAACTATTATTTGAAGAGCATGAACAGTACAGCTCCTGGAGAACTTTCATCAGCTACCTGATGAACAAGAAGGGATGGAACGGAAACCATATTACAGAGTCATGACTTGTGCCTAGCTCCAACTACCTAGCAAAACCATGTATTTCATATACTCTATAGTTTGAAACGCTTCAGTAACCAATATCACATAATAAAACTTAGTTACTTCAGAATGTGAGCAATATGGGATTAGTAACTGGATTACTTTGTCTCAAGAAATTTCTTCTTCATCTAAGATCAATAGCTAGCTCTGAATTTACTAGCTCAGTAAGCCCCCATTGAACCAACATACTAGTACTAATCATTGACACTAGCATCACAACTGGCAACTTGTACTTTCATCTGCCAGATTTTGTGCTTCAAACTACTAAACTGACAAGGGTGCGAGTCAAACAGGGAAAAAATTTGGTGAATGGTCATCAAACTTTAGCAATTACGTCAACCAAGAGACAGGTCTAAGATCTTTCGTGTTAATATATTTTCAGTACTCAATAAGGAAATAGTTTCCAGGTAACAGGAATCGAAACTAACAAACAGCAGCACAACTTTGCTCCTACTCTGAAACTTGCCTAGACGAAGATGATGCCATGTTCCTTAATGGTGTCGATCACGATCCCTAGCTTTCCCTCGATCCGCTCGTTCTTCTTGGGCTCGTAGGCCATGGCGAAGACGTCGGCGTCCATGGCCCGCTCGGCGATGAGCCTCCCGATGGTCCTGCAGGCGTTTTCATCGATGAGGGAGGGGAGCGTGAGGCGGAG
This sequence comes from Urochloa ruziziensis, assembly GCA_015476505.1. Classification (NCBI taxonomy): domain Eukaryota; kingdom Viridiplantae; phylum Streptophyta; class Magnoliopsida; order Poales; family Poaceae; genus Urochloa; species Urochloa ruziziensis. Next base: position 685,164 of record CM027123.1, on the reverse strand, counting down.
GTCCTTGGCGTTGGTGGTGGCGACAGCGATGACCTTGCTGGTGCCCCTGTGCATGACCTTGGCGTGCACGAAGCGCTTGGAGAAGAAGACGTTGAGCTGGAAGGGGCGCATGTACATGTCCGTGCGCTGCTTCCACGACTTGCGGTTGGGCCGCTCTGCCGCCTCCCCACGAGACCGCCGCGTATACGCCGCGCACACCACCAGGCTCTGCTGCGGCGGCGGGTTCGTTGTTGGAGGTGGGTTAGATCAGCGCCGCGGCAACGAATCGAATCGAATCGACGCGCGGTGGTGTGTTGCGCGAGAATGGGATAAGAGGGTTCGAACCTGGCGGCTGCCGGGCCCGTGAGGCGGCGCCGGCGAGTGGAGCGCGAGTCGAGGGGGCGGCGGGATACGGGAGACGGCGATGGAGGCGGACCACGAGAGTGACGACGCGAGGGAGTGGCGCGGGGGCGGCGCGGCCGTCGCCGGGTGCAGCGACAGCGAGGCCATGGCAGCGTCGGGGAGGGGTGAGGCAGCCGAACGGGAGGGGAGAGAGGTTTTTGCCGGAGGCAGTCTTATCCAGTACAGTACTCGCTGACCGGCGCATTTGAGCAACAGCAGCGATTTTCTCTAACGTGAAATAATAAGAGTGTGGAATACGGTGTTGATCACACTTGCTCCGTAAAAATAAACTTCTAGGCTTATTTATAATCAAAACGGACTGCTTTGCAAAAACTTGTTTCCAGGCTGCTGATGCTAAAGTTTTTGCAAAAATTATAATTCTGGAGCATAAAATGCTAAGTAGCGAGAGACCCCTCCTCAATCTTCAGCATATAGACAGAAGCAGCTTGCGGTAGGTCAAACATGTTGTTGGCTTGTTGCCGGTTAGAACACAAGCTCGGAACTCTGTAGACCTCAATCATCTCGATGCCGCCTTGCAGCGACGCCGCGTCTCCAATCTATATGGAGACGCGCACAATAAGTTGCAGAGTTATAGGCTGATATAGAAGCACCCAGCGGTCCTCCAAGCTCACTAATACAGCAAAATGAAGGCTACCAACTGGCTTAACAACCGAGAACAGAGTGCACAGGGCCAAAGGCCACAATGTGACACTGGGGATTTACCGCCACCGTCGTCGTTTTACATGTATGTACACAATATAGCCCCACCCTTACCTCCATTGGAGATGCCAACGAATCAAAAAATTGGCATTGGGATCTCCACTTCTGATTACATTGACCCCAAAGAATTGATCAATCTTTTATTGCTTCATTTGTTCTGACCAAAAAATAATGCTTCACATAAGCTGCAACTGACCCTGGTCATTCTCTTGAAGCAACATTGGCACCCCGTCATTGATTTCTGATATAGAGATGGCAACCACCAACTTGACATTTGAAATGTTTCCAGTGGCAAGGTAACGAACCAGCCCTGAATTAAATAGAGAATGATCAAAACATGAGAAACGGCAGCTAATGGGTGATGCCCAGGGCCTCCTCTTTTCCCTTCCCTGTCAGTACCTGCTCAACAAAATTTCCATGTGGTCGAGTTACATTGTCTGCCCTCAAACACAAATGAGGGAGACATTTCTACATCTAAGATTCTAGACTACCAATATACATACATGTATGGAAATTACCCAATGCCGCCATTAGTGCAAACCCATCCCCAAAGCTTTGTCTGATCAATGCGACCTCACCAGGCCAACACCTTTGCTCCAGACAACCATGATCAAGCTTGCAGCACATCTGTGCCCGATGAGCACCTCGATCTATATCCTTGGGCTGCTGCCAGAGGAAATCTTCTCTCCTCTTGATAGGAGGGGCATGCCACAGGAACAATTTGCTCATCTATGTTCATCCAATGTCTGTGAAATCTGAAAGAGGTTCTAGCTCCTCAATACCAGTTAGGAGACCAGAGTCATCCTGGTCCGGGAGGAACTCGAGGTCGTCAACCTCTTGCCAAAGATCCTCGGAGTAGTTGAGTTCAGAATCGCTGATACCAAAGTCAGATAGGGACTCGCTGATGTGGAAGTCAGCTTCACCTGGCAATAGCTGACCAGGAATCCGGAGAAAATTACTCGAGGCAATTGGCCCTTCCTGATGCGATTCAGTTATCTTCTGGATTTTGGATTTGGGAGGTCTTCCACATTCTGATGCTGCTTTGTGCTTTCCTATGGACTTTGGACCAGATTTGTGCCGGGTGGCATCATTTATGTGGAAAGCTGATGATGCCCAATGAGAACCTTCACCTTCGTAACAAGCTTCTGATGCTATCCTGCAAAGAACATATATCACACTAGCATTAGTTCGTGTACAAGAGGTGGGCTAAATATTAGGAACAAGCAATCAAAGAATCACTGTTTTATCTCAGATGAAAAGTATGGTGTTGGTCACAATCATTGAAACAGCAAAGCATGGAGACTTCTATCAACACTGACCTGAGTCGGTTCTCAGCTTGTCTACAAGAATGTCCAGACAATAATGATTGTTGCACTGACTCCGCGGCCTGTTTGATTGGTTCTGGTTCTAGTATGGAGACATTTACTACAGATGGGAAGTCCTCTTCAGAATGGTGTTTATCTGTCAAGAAATCTAACTCTAATTCTAAATAATTCCGGTGGTATTCCTGATTTCTCATTGGTGGTGGAATCGCCATTCGTGTAGATTGAACCTGAGCATCTGCAAGGGCTGTCCTAACTAGATTGAAGCTTGGTCTAAAATTTACCATGGACCAGTTCTCACTTGATCCACCTGACTTTTTTGTAGGAGAAAACATATGTAGTGACGTAGAGTAAGAACTCGTGACATGGCCAGAATCGCGCCGGCATTTTGATCTCCAGACAGACGAAAGTACAGCCATGATGTGTTTCTGGAGGAGCAATTCATTGTTAGGAAGTTCACTGGTCACATTCACCAACATCTGAGCTTGATCCTGGGAAAAGACATAATAAATCAGCAATTTGCAACACAATAAGTTTTATGTGAGCAGTTTATTGCACCTAAAAACATGCCAAAAATGCACTTCAACAAGCTAAGGCCTAGACTGAGCAACATACAAGTACACATGCTCTGACTGCATGGATTCAAGCTATGATGGATGGTAATTAGCCGTATAGACAATTCAAAGACCAGGAATTGTTGGTGCTTACCAGTTACCTTTACTAGTGTATCCTGTGCTATTTTTAATTACAAATTGGCCAGTTTCTACGGACAATACGAACATATCTAGGACATTAGCTGGCATGGTCCCAGAACTATATTTTGAAATTATAACAAAGCTAAACCTTGTCAAGGTTTACACATTAGAAATCTTTATCGTACGAAGTTAGTTCAATATCTAGAGAGACAATATATCAACTCACCTCAGATACTCTCAGTATAGCCTTTCCAGTCCCAGAAGGAACCTTTTCACTGTTAGAATTATCTGTTGCTGACATTGCATGTTTGCAGAATAGTTCTCGGTATCTCTCACAACAATGCACAGGATGGCGATATCTTCCCCTATAAGAAGCGCCACCTGGTAAGGAATGAAGAAAATCACTTGCCAGTTCCCAAAGAGGACCATACTCATGTACAGTTCCACAAAGAACTGCATCTTCCTCAGATGTCCATGAGTCTGAAGCACAATCGCGAGACCATATTCCCTTCTTTTTCAGCCTCTCAGGTTTTATTACAATAACGCGTTTTACTGGCATGCAAGGGATGGAAATTCTGCCATCACTCTTAGTTCTAGCTGCTGAGTCATTAAGCTCTTCCTTCAGGTGCCTAGGTGACAAGGCTCCCGAGATACAACTTGTTTTAGTGGCTTTCTTGAATTTCTTCAAACTTCTGCTGTTACTGTTTCCTTCTTCAGTAGCAGACATAATCTTCTTTCGCTTGTTAGAATAATGGTGTGGCGATTCATCACTTATAAGCTCAGGTGAGGGTGCATTGTCATCAATGCTCATTGTATCTACAGAGGTTTCCTCCAGTATGACTTCTGATTCAGACGACAAACGCCCTCTTTTCAAGGACTTGAACTTGCCTGTCTTCTTTTTGTTCTTTTTTGACTTTCTGCGGTGACCACTGCACAAGGAAGCAAAAATGAATAATCAATAGTGCATCAGAGGGAAGTTATAGCCTAAGGAAAAAGTCTAACAGCCACAAAAACATCCATTACAAATAAAAGTGGGTGTATAACGAGCTAATACTGCAAATTGACACGAAGTGAAGTGCAACCTAGAACCAGAAAAAAGTATAGTAGTTTGCATACATTAACTAGAATTGTCCCAGAAAAGAACAAATTTCCATTCACTACCTTATATTATCATTCTTCTCCTCCAACTCTTTTGCTGCTTCCTGAGCTAGTCTTTCCTGTTCTTCCAACAACTGCAAGTATTAAACAATGTCAGACTAGCAGGCATTATGTTTCAACAGAGGTGTATATGAATACAAGTTAGTAAGTCTAAACGACCTGCTTTTGAGTTAAAGCCTCAACATGTTGGCGATAGGCTGTCGTAGCATAATCAACATCCCATGCTGCAATTGAGATTGTGTCAATATACTAAAGCATAAAAAAGGAAACAAACCATGTTGATGTGGACGCTAGCACAGCTAAGATGCTGAAAATGCACACTGAAGAAACTGTTCCAAAGTGTCAAAAAACCGACATGAATATTACTTACATTCATAAGAAAGTGGTTCCTGGTCCTCATCAATTTCTGCTTCTAAATCCTCTTTGAGTTTTTCAATACGGTCGAGCTCCCATTCTTCCTCCTCAACATTTACTTGATGATTTATAGCAGCTTTATCAATTACTGGATCCCAGAGTTCCATAAAGCGCATTGCATATCTATCAATTGCCCGGAGCTGGTTTTCAAAGGACGAACTTGCTTGTCCTGCAGCCGCTGCAGCAGCAGCCATCTGTTTCACATCAGCAAGCATGTCCGTATCTTCATCACCAACAGCCAATGTAAGAGCCTTTTCTTCAGTTAACTGATTGATAGGCAAAGCAACATTCTTCTCCTTCTCCACATCCGAAGAGTTATATCTATGTTCTTCATTAATGTGTTCATCGGGTTTTACATCCTCATCATTTACCAATTCATCATCCTCTGGTCTACCAGCAGCAGCCTCCTCGCTGAATTCTTGATTGTCCACAGCTTCTTCCTGCTCCAGCTTCTTGAGAGCCATATAGTCAGCTTCATCTTCAGCTTGTCTAATGGCCGCTTCAACATCCACATTTGACAACGCCATATCCACATCATTTGAAGATCCAGCAGTCGTAGAGCAGTCCTGCTGGTCTTCCACACGGAGAGATGTGTGGCCGGAAAAGAACTCCATAGGATCAAGCTTCTTGAAGAACTCAGTATTGTAGCTACCTCGCTGTATCACTAGATCATCAAGAGCTCGTTTCTGATTCGCTTTCTTTAGAATGTTCTCCTCAATAGTGCTTTCACTAATGAGTCTATATATGTGGACTTCACGAGTCTGGCCAATCCTGTGACATCTGTCCTGTGCCTGTTGGTCCATTGCAGGGTTCCAGTCACTGTCATAGAATATGACAGTGTCTGCACCTACTAGGTTGATTCCCACACCACCGCTACGAGTAGACAAAATGAAAAGGAAAAACTTCGGATTTGTGTTAAACCGCTGCATCAGGGTCTGCCTCTCTTCTGGTGGTGTAGAACCATCTAAACGTAAATATGTATACCCATATAAATTTATGAACTCTTCCAAGACATCAAGCATCTTAGTCATCTGAGTAAATATCAAGGCCCTGTGCCCTTCTGACTTCAAACGCCTGAGCAGAATAGCAAGTTCCTGCAACTTGCCACAATCAAACTGGATCAAACGCCTATCAGGAAAGTAAACTTGACGGCGAACAATAGCAGTCCTTATCGGAGACAGAATGGGGGAAAATGCATTCATGCATTTTTCTCTATAAGCCGGATCAATAAAAACAGGAGACTTTCCTTTGCTGCACCAGCAAACAGGGGGAGGAGCTCGAGCAGCAGGAATGGCAAATGTAAATGATTCAACAATCTCAAGCATTTTCTGAAAACGTTCCACAGATGGAAGAACAAGATCTGCTAGGCTCGATGAAAAATCCATGTGGCACAAAGGGTTGTTCCTCTTTTCGAGAATACCAGATACAGGATGCTTTACAGTCAAAACCTTTCTCATATTCGTGCCATAGACAGGCCTCTTTTGACACCGTACCCTATTCCACCACGCAATGGAAGCTGCCCTTTCCCTGGATTCCTTTATTCTCTCCTCCTGTAGAGCTTTCTGAATATCTTCAAAAATATTTGTTACATTACCCCCCTGACGATCCTTATTAGAGCAAGAAAAATCCAGATCAGAGACCCAGGAGGTGATACTTGAAGGAAAAGCAGCAACCACCTCATCAGCTTCCCAGGAACTCATGCAAAATTCATTTTGAGTAAACACAAAATTCATATCAGATAGGCCAACATGAGAAAATGGAGTCTTATCCAGGAGCATGCATACTGAATAGCTGAGATGCATGTTAATCCCAGCCATGTCAAATGAGCTGATTATTGGGCGACCTTCAAAAAGATCTGGATGGTTACAGACCTTTCTAAGTTGCATGATGATACTTATCATGCCAAAATAATTCCCACTTGCTAGTGTTGCCTGTGTCTCTGAGTTAGCAATAAAATCTTCATACAAGTTCCTTTGCCTTCTAGAAAGTCGACAATATATAACATGCTCTTGCTTCTTTGGTAATTGTTTCTCAACATCTCTTTTCAGTCGCCGCAGTATAAATGGACGAAGGACATTGTGCAATCGATCAATAACTTCTTTATTTACTTTATCTTGGCCCTCCACCATTCCTGAAATTGGATTGCAGAACCAATCCTTGAACTCCTGATGAGATTGAAATACATGAGGCATCAGAAAATGCATGAGAGACCAAAGCTCCATAAGGTCATTTTGCAGTGGAGTTCCAGTCAAAAGAATGCGTCGCTTTGCATTAAAATTAAGTAAAGTCTGCCATCGCTGGGATTTCCAGTTCTTTATCAAATGAGCCTCATCAAGAATAAGATACTTCCACTTTTTTCGCTTAAAAACTTTAGAGTCCTGGATGACAAGCCTGTATGTTGTGATGCAAACATGGAAGTAATTTGGTTTCATCCAGCCCTGACGCTTTTGCTTTCTCTCCTTTGCACTTCCAAAGTAGGTCAATATTTTAAAAGCAGGACACCACTTGAGAAATTCGGTCTCCCAATTTAGCATAACACTAGTCGGCACAACGATAAGATGAGGACCCCATATCCCCTTCTCACATGCAAGGTGTGCAAGCAAGGAGATAGTCATGATTGTCTTGCCTAAACCCATTTCATCTGCTAGAATTCCATTAAGCCTCTTCTCATACATAGCAACCAACCAATCCAACCCTATATGCTGGTATTCGCGAAGCGAATGCTTAAGAAGGAAGGGGAATTTCGTCCGGACTTTTGTTGTCAAGAAGGTGTTACCAGTTGGTTGTGCTGATCTGGCAGCAGCTGCAGCATCAGCAATTACATCATCACCTTTATCCCCATCAACTGTATTAGCATCAGTGAGATTATTCTCCTCCACAATCTGTTGTGCACAAGGCTCTGGTGTTATTTCTGATTGCAGAGAATTAGCACTCATATTATGCTCTGTTTTCAGCACATCAGCAGATAGATCACCCACAACTGTATCGCTGTCCACTTCCAAAATGTTTGTGGATTGATCATCAATGGACATCTCAGTATTGGTCTCTTCAACAAGACAGGGTGAACTCTCCAACTCTGTTGTTTCATGATTTGCATAGCCATCCTAAATATAAAAAAAGATATTACAAATGGATCACAGTAAATTGTTTCAGGAAAGCAAGTGAAAAAAAATCAAAATATACCTTTTGGTACATCGCAAGAAGCTCTTCTAGTGGTATCTCGCTCTCCTTTTGCAGTAACTTAATCTGCATTAAATGACCACCAAACCATAGTTAACAGAACTCTAGTGGGACATCTGCCATAGCGAAGCTAGTAAATTGGAAGCGTATTTGTAATTAATGACCATAAAATAGCCCTAGTCCAACTCCAATCACAAAAGGAACTTGGCTGCATAAAATTTTGGCCCTTGTGCATAGACTAATAGACTGTGCATTTTGGCCTTTAGGCATAGTTCAATTTAATATAAAATGTGATCCTCCTAATTTAAATACTGACACTATATCCTTCTCTGTTAGTTGTACGGTCTCTCATCCAACTGACAAGTTTCTGTTCATCAGTCAAATCCCGAAACACAGGTTTAACGTTAAATGTCAATTCACCGTTAGCCATACGGTCTAAACAGACTGTTAATGGAGGCACCTCTAACATACACACAGCCTCATCCACAAGATAAGAGTCAGTTACCTTCTCAAAACTGTGCACTTTTAATGGCGTATTCATCTAATAACACGCATGCCTGACTTAAAGAATATTTGTACATGTTAATCCAATGTCAAACAAATATATAACCAAAGGTGCCCAGAAGAGAATTTCAACTAATTCATCTCTTGATATACCCAGAACTAGAGATTTAGAGTTCAGACCCAAAATTAAACATTCGAACTTCTGAAAATGGAAATTGATAGCCTTACATAGTTGCACATGATAACAATGCCAAATTCATGCTCATTGAAATCAAAACTGATTTAAGCATGGCAATGTAAAAGAAACCGATAATATTATCTATTGATGGCTGAAATCACCTCTTCCAGATGATCAGGAACTTCTTTCTTTGCCAACTCTTCCTCTTCAGACAAAGTTGCTTCATCATCCTGTCAAAGAGACCATCAAACATTATGAAACATGAGAGATACATGACAACTTTACTTATAGACGGTTGAATTACATTTTCCCGATTTTCAAATATAAACTCACATTAAAGGCATATGATGTAATGGCAAAACTATTAGAGGAAAGGAAACAAGAAGAGATGAGTAAACAAGATCAAAAGGGCTAAAGCTACCTTTCCTTCACCAGCAGCAACATAGTCTTCGTCTTCCTGAAGAACAGAATGCCATTTATATTAATCACACAACCATACAATCCCCGAATAGAGTAACAGAAAAGCAGTATTTTTGGCAACATGTATCTAGTTCACCTAAATAAACAGACCATTTGATCTAGCTTTACTTCCATGAAGAAGCCAAAGCTGATGTCAGACCCCAGGTACAGTTAGTTGAAAACAATTGAGCAATTCAGTCAATATCAACATTAACAAATTAGTTTGTTTGAAAATCTTGCAACATTCTTAATATTTCGAACTACTCCATGCCACAATGTATAAGTGTAAGCGCATGGTTATATCTATATTTAACTAGGAATTGTAGTAGTGCATGCTCGGTAATATAAGTGGAGCGCATGGTTATTGCTATCTTTTTCCATTCTTTCACATAGTTTTTAAAAGCTATCGATGGAGGTTGAACAACTGAAGATTTCACGAAAAAGGGGCAGTGCTTTCTTGATCTGATATCTACTTCATGAAATAGGGTAATCTTTTTCCACTATTCCATCAGAAGCTTAGTTAGGCAGATACTATGAAATAAAGGGGGTGGTCCATATATAGCTACGGTTAACATTCAGTTTCATACAACTCATGGAACTAATTCAAAAAGATCACTTATTAGTTACTCCTATTTACCACGCATAAGAATTTATTAACAGAGAGCTCACAGTTCAGCAGTGATTGCAAAGAAAATATATAACATTGGTATTAAGCATACAGAAACTATAAACAGCAACATAGATGATTAGAACATGCCTGCTCATTGATAGAAGAGATATTGCCGTTACTTTTTCCCTGCAAATTTAAAAAAAATATGGAGGTACGGTTAGAGAAAAAATTATGTTCAGGAGTTCATCCCAAAAAATAAATAAAGAATAAACCCAATACAGGCACAAAAAAGATGCAGAAAGCAAGTGTACATGATTCTTCTTAACAAACTCAGCATAAGAATGTCCATCGTCTTCTTCCTCAGAACAATTGTCCTCATCACTTGAAGAGTGAGCAGGTTCATGATCGCCGCCATTAGTCTGGTTCAAAGAATCTGAAAAAAAAAATGCATCAATCAAATCTCAAAAGAAATGTGATCAAGGAGTCGGAAGTAAACCGTCTTACTAATGTCATGAGGGTCTCTACACTATCTCACCTACAATCAAATTCTTCGAGCCTAAGTTACTTAATGTGTCTTTGCTGTCTGGACTGCTTTCCCTGCTAACTGAGAAATGTTTAACTGATCAAATTATCAATTGGGTGTCAAGTAGTGCATAGCATTGTTCCCTTCGATGAATGGAACTATATGGAAGTGGGTAAAAGAGAACTGCTGTCATAGATCAGTAGATCACCTTTGGTTTCTTCATACATTTTGAGAATATCATCCAGTGGTAGGTCAGCTTCTGCCTGTAAAGCAGCTAATTCTTCGTTGCGCTCAGCTTCGGTAATCTGAGCTTCATCCTCGTCAACTGTGTGCTCATCATCTTCCTGCAGCATTCACACATACAAAATATCATTCATACGTAACAAAATACTTAACAGTTTCGCAACAAAAACAAAAATCATTATCGTATTGTTATGCACCTAACAGAATTGACTAGAGTTAACAGTACGTTAAAATCTATTGAAATATAGTGAATTCTCATACTAACAGAATATTACAGCATGCCTTGATACATAGTACTCCCTCCGTCCCAAAAAACAAGTCATTCTAGATGTTTTAGGACAGATTAACAAAAATGTAAAATGACCTTGATTGCCCCTATCTTTTAGCCAGATTTGGTGTTAACCGACTGTTGCATGCCTACATGCACATGCAAACCTGCCAAATCGGGTAAAACGACTTTTTTTTGGGACAAATTTTGAATCCCAAAACGACTTGTTTTTTGGGACGGAGGGAGTATTCAATACGATTAATTTCAATAAAAGAAAAAAATGAACCAGGTAAATGAAATGGCTTACAGGCTCTTCATCCAAGGAGCTCTCATAATCACCATCCACTTCCATATTATCTGCAAACAGAAGCTGTTTAAACCAAGAAAAGGAAAAATAAAATCTCTGAGATGCAAAGTACATCATTAAGCTACAAACCAGGATCATCAGGTATTGCTGCATTTACGTTCTCTTCTGCTACTTCCTCAGGATGAGATGATTGATTTGTCTGCAAAGTTCCATTTTCTAGTTTCTGGGGATAGGGCATGTCCACGAGGTTTTCCGCCAACATTGTCGAGTACCTGATGAAAATCATACCATAATGTATAGATAGGAATTAAATTAAATACAAACTCAGATGAACCATAATGAGACTGACCGACTGACATACCTTTCAGTTTGACCTAAAAGGAAATCAAGTTGTTTATCAAGGGCCTTTTTCTTCCTCTCCTCAAGCTCCAGATGATGCTTATAGAGAACCTGAATTCCCCAAACCAAAACAATATAACTAAAGTTCTTTGGAAAGGAATGTCCTAAAGAATGTGTTACAGCAATCCATGACACAAAAAAGAACAAATAAACTTACCAGCTTTTCTATTTTAATCCAGAACTTCTTCACATCCTTAGAAATATTAAGGGCGACTTTTCTCATTCTATGTTCCTCCTCCTGCAGGAAAAAAAAAATCATTATACTGAGAATAAATTCTGTGAATTCATTATTTGAGTAATTCAACTTTTGGGGTTACTAGGGTGCAATCTTCATTCAAAAGCATTTTCAAAAAAAACTATAGCTAATATTTTATAGATGAGCTATACAACACAGAAGACCCAAACCTTCTGTTTTCGCTCGCCCTTCGTTGCTTGGTCAACTATGCTCTTGTTGGCTCTTTGAGCAATCTTTTTTGCCATGGACAACTTCCATTTTCTCTCAGAATCAAACTCCTACAGTATATACAAATTTAAGCATGCCAAAAGAAATAATTATAATTTTATGATAAACTAGCGCGATTTTCCTCAATGAGGTAGAAGGATTGCAATTTGATAGAAAGTAACCTTTGCCAGCCACGTCATCTCAGCAAGGACATGGTCCCAGTGAACTTTTGGCCGTCGAGGCTCCCTTGGGGCTTCAAGAGCCTGAACCAAAGAGATTAAAGCTTCAGGTAAGGCAATCAAAACAAAAGATAAAATGGAGTGTATCTACTGACATTAAACAATAACAGAAAATACAAAGAACAATATCCCTTTATTTTACTCTCCAAAATGCAGGTATAAGTACAATATGCCAAGCAAACCAGTGCAGAAGATGAAAAGAATGACACAGTATTCATTAACTATCAATTATCAATTATGTGATCTAACCTTCTGACGCCTAGCTCTTGTCTCATGGTCTAGTTTAGACCGGGGGCCTTTTGATGCCATCTTTCCAATCCCTTTCACGAGACTATCTCATATCTCAGGGCATGTGCAGCGAACAGGAACTGGCATTCCAACAAGGCAGTAACCGTCACTGAATTAATACCTGCAAAACTCTATCGATTTGTAGTAACAGGTAGCTGACATATCTAACCAGGTGATGCAGTGTGATGAGTTTTGATTGCTGCAATAAAAAAATGAATTATAAGCAACCATACTGGTATATATTTCAGATACCCCAACAGGTATAACTATTAAAGCGTGACAAAAAAGATGACTTGCCACGCTCTCTATTCCATCCTTTGCGGTGATTTTTTTTTCAAGAATTAAGCTAACATAGAGGAATTCGTATGAAAATTTAAGCCCTTCATATCACACTTTTAGGACCCATGCCAGGAAAAACCAAAGTCTGCAGCTATCTGGCATTCTGATTCACTAAACAATTATGCCGAAGAACACAGTTAACAGCTAGAATAATAAGAAAATGGAAAATGGAGATGGGTCGATACACTGAAGGGTGAAAGAATATTGCCTCCTTAAATTGCAACCAAACAACTCGACTGGCGTCAACCTACAGCTCATGGTCAGACACAAGCCTAAAGCCTGCAAACAGCTAAAATGAAACCCACAGCTAAGTAGCACAGTGGCATTTCCTCTAGTTACACTAAATTCATTCCACAGCTATCCAATCAAGTACTTCATAAAAGTGCTGATAAATACTATTTCACAGCTTGGTTACAGAACTAACAATCCAGACTCATAGACAGAGCCATGACACGATATCCCGTCTCCTGCAACTAACTGAGCTAATGAACTGTGCATTGAGCTAATACAGGCCGGTGATGTCTTTAACAGAATCAATTAATATCCCAATTATACATACTCCCTCCGTCCCAAATTGTAGGTCGTTTTAGCTTTTCTAGGTACATAAATTTTGCTATGTATCTAGATATGCGTTATGTCTAGATACATACTTTAGCCATGCAGATTTCAAGGCCTCCAGATATGGTGAATTTTCCAGTCAGGCGACACTAGTATAAGGTACCGATGTCATGCTAGCCCACGATCATGCAGGATAGCTACATTGGCATTGTTCTAACTCCAAATCCATATGGCATTGCCTCGCAACATACAATTGCATGCAAGGGAACCTTAAAACCCACTGCAAGTCCCTAGTCACCAACAATATAAACCAGCTGGGAATGGCTAAAGCCCAAGGGGCACGGGCCAGAGCAGTGCAGACAAACAACTGCTGGCAGACGACCTAGTCTACAGCTAGCAGCAGCTGACTGGGCGTGGAGGTTCTCTTGAAACCACAAAAGCTCGGAAAATAAACAAAATCACCTATACACACAGTGTGGATGGGTTGGGGAGAAAAATGTAAAGCTTGGATTCAAGTATCACCACAATGAAGGAAAAGAAATTATGCATAATGAAACGAGCAATCCGTCCTAAGAAGCTAGGGGTCCTGGAAACAAACAAAATGCATCCGACACAAGATGGATCGGATCTCCACTCTACGACGGTGGCGTCCAGCAGCCGAGGCCTCAGAAATGGCGCAAGCATGCAAGTCTAAGAGTCCAGCTAGGTTGGAATTAAACTATGCCACAGTCAAAGTACCAACCTGCGGGTGCCGCGGCGGGATCTGGGAGCCGCGAGCCGGAGGCAGCAAGCCCTCCCGCACTGGCGGGCGCCGCCCGGCGACTCTGCCACCCGTGGTGACGGGCAGACGGCGTCGGCCTGGCGGTGGCCGGCGTCGAACTCGCGTTGGGGGGCGCGCAGCCCAAAGTGCGCAGGTTGCCGCGCAGCCCTGGACGGGATGCACTGGCGGCGGCGGGCGCTTGCACCGGCGCCGGCGTCCGGCGAGGGAGCGGACTCACCGGCGGCCGGAGCGCGGGAGCAGGGAGGCTAGGGTTTAGGCCTTTAGGATGAATGGGGAACGGGGAGGAGGAGGAGGCGAGTCGCGACTGCGAAGGGGGCCGTCGAAGCGACGCGACGGGCACGGGCGGACGGACGGACGGGCGTCGGGGGGCAGAGACGCATCGGGAGGATGGAAGATTGGGCTGTGGAATTGGGTACATGGGCCGGGTATTACGTGGCGTGGGTAGTAGGATGGGCGCGAACCCTGTTCTGGGCCCAGGCCCGCCTTGTATTATCTCGTATCAAGAAAATAAGAAATGGATATCGGTCGACTGCTTTCTTAACTTCCCCCCTCGGGGAAAAGAACGGATAGACTTCTTTCTCTAGAAAGAGAAAATACCCACTTTCATTCATTAGCCTCATTCAATTCACCATGTATCCAAATCAGTTATGAAAAAAGCTACTTTCGGAAAAATTTTGAAATTTATAACCCATGTTTCAATTTTGGTAGCACTTTCGACTTCTAACTTAAACTTCCGCTTTTAGCATTTGCCATGCATTTAGACTTTATTAAATTTCAATAGTCTGATTCATGAAATTGAAATACTTTTGCAAAACAAAACTAAAAAAATGTTTGTAGTGTTAAAATTGTGCTTGAAAGTTACATCTTGTAATTTGTTCTCTGTGACTCAAAATAAAGCACTTTGAAGTTTTGTTTTCCAATACTTGCCATGAATATTATTTCATATTCCTTTCGTCCAAAATATCGTTTGGTTTAGAGTCACAATTCTCCAATTTTGACCAAGCTTGCCGGAAAATATATATATTAGCATCCATAGACGAACCAAATAAAGGCACGAGCCAGACATTTCGTTGTGGATTAAATGAAACTTACTTGATGTTATACATGTTCGGTATACTTTCTATAACATTGATCAAACTTAGATAATTTTAAGATCGCGAGCAAATGCACATATATAGGGCCATTCTGATACGATTAAAAGTAAAAGGTGGGCCGACCTAAGTGAGAGAGAGCAGGATATGAGCTCTCACTCTGCATTAGCAGATGATGAAGCAACGAAAGAAAGAACAGGGTTGGTCAGTAACAGTCGTGGTCTCTTGTTACAATGGCCAAAAATTGGGAACAATAACGAACGGCATATACGTTACACTATGAGTCTATGACACAACAGCATACTATATGCATCGTCTATCTGCTGGTGGTTCTTATTCTTTAATCATATCAGCATCCCCATTCAGTCATGCCTGTCCTATCATCAATGAAAGACTCGTCGTGCTAGCTAATTAAATCAGTTCCCCTCGAGAGTGGCCCCCCGGCGGCGGAGACGACAGTAATATTATAATGCAGTCTCATGTGGTCATGCGTTGCGCGCCGGGCTGACCGGCCGTGCTGCCCTCCTCCTCGTCGTCGCTGCTGCTGCTAAGACTCCTCCCGCCGGAGGTAGACACCTTGCCGGTCCCGTAGCGGGTGGCGCAGACGAGGTAGACGGCGAAGTCGGCGACGGCGAGGATGGCGAGCAGGAAGTAGAAGCTGTCGAGGTGTCCCTCGTTGAGGTCCGCCGGGATCCACCCCGGGCCGTCCGCGCGTGGTGGTGGCCCTGGTGACGGCGCTGACGATGATGTCGCTGAAGTAGTTTCCGAGCGACATGGACATCATGCAGAGCGCGCTGCCGAAGCTCTTGAGGCCGTCGGGCATCTGGTCGTTGAAGAACTCGAGCTGGCCGACGTACATCATCACCTCCGACACGCCGATGAGCGCGTACTGCGGCGCCTGCCACATGATGTGCAGGTCGCTGCTCATCGCCGTGGTGGCCTGTGTCTTGCGGAAGCGCTCGACGGTGCCGGCCGTGGCCATGGCCAGTGCGCCCACGGCGAGTCCGAGCCCCATCCTCTGCAGCTCGGTGGGCCCCGCGGGCCGGCCCGTGAGGCGCGCCAGGAACGGGCAGACGGCGCGGCGGTAGAGGAAGATGGTGGTGGCGACGGCGAGGATGTCGAAGGCCGACATGGTGGAGGGCGGCACGGAGAATCCGGCGGCGAACGGGGTGGTGCGGCGCATCGCGGCGCCCTGCACCACGAAGAGCGACGCCATCTGGGTGAAGACGACGGAGTAGAGGATGGTGCAGAGCCAGATGGGGAGCAGGCGCAGGATGCTCTTCACCTCCTCCACCTGCGTCACCGTGCACACCCGCCACGGGTCCTGCTGCTGCTGCTTGGCCTTGGCGTCGCCCGTGTTGTCAACAGCAACGTGCGCCGCGCGGTCCAGGAAGCCGAAGCCTCGCGTGTGCATGAGCCTCCTGCAGCCGCCGGCGTCATCCTCCTTGCCCTCGTACAGGGTGACCGCGGCCGGCGATGACGTCAGGTAGTTCCTGCAGGCGGCGATGGCGACCTGGGCGACCCTGCCGATGGGGTTGCCGCCGGGCTGGAAGTAGCGGTACCGGAGCGTGCCGCTGAGGAAGAGCAGCAGCGCGGTGGCGGCGGCGGCGGTGGAGGCCCAGAAGCCCAGGGCCCAGCGGCCCTCGTCCTCGAGGTAGCTGAGGAAGGTGTTGGAGAAGAGGGAGCCGAGGTTGAGGGCCAGGTAGAAGTAGCTGAAGAAGGACACCTTGGAGTGCGCCTCCGCGGGGTCCTCCTCGTCGAACTGGTCGGAACCGAAGGTGGCCACGTTGGGCTGGTACCCGCCGTTGCCGAACGCGATCATGTACAGCGCCATGTAGAAGATGCCCAGCTCCTTGCCAGAGTGCGGCCCGCACGGGGCGTGCTCCATCCCGCACCCGTCCGGCCGGATCAGGTACAGGTGCGACGAAACCGACAGCAGCGCCAGGCCCTGCACCAGCAGCAGGTTGATTGGTCAGCCCTGTGTAGTATGTAATAATCTTGGATAGATGTACACATGTAGCCGGCCAGCTGGTGTACGTAGACACATGCATGTAGCAGGACAGGAGGACATGTAGCAGGACAGGAGGACTTGCAGCAGGACTTACGAGCACGAAGATGGCCTGGAAGATGGCGCAGGTCTTGTAGCGCCCCCAGTAGGAGTCGCTGAGGAAGGCGCCGATGAGGGAGAACATGTACACGGTGCCCGTCCACTTGCTCACGTTGTTGGCGGCGTCGCCGTTGCTCTGCCCCAGCACCCGCGTCAGGAACAGCACCAGGTTCACGTTCACGCCGAAGAAGGCCAGCGTCGCCAGGCCCTGGTTCACTGCAACACACCACCGTCAGCTACTCTGTTTATTATCTCCACTAACCAAAGCAAGCTGCAAGCCTTTAGGTCGACGTGTCACCGTCCGATGCCTAATCGACAAGACGTCGGTGTACACACATAGTACCGGCAAAAAGGCGTTCGACAATGCTAGCACGCAAACAAGTATGGGGAAACGCGGCTTTCGGCACTTCCCATTGAAAGCAATGCAGAACCGGCCCAACAGCCAAAGCACATCACTTTATTTTCATTTTTTCAGTAGCGCAAGCTATATAGGCTTATTGGCAGCCACACACACATCAGTACATCACTGATTGATTGCTGCTCCGTCCGTAGATCATGGACCTATAGCTCCGATCCACACCCCTAATGAGCTAGAATCCAGATCCTAATGTGGCGTTAGTAATGCCTGCAAGCAGGCCTCCCCGTGACCAGGAACCCCCCCAGGTTAGTCGTTCCGGGCGTTTTTGCATGGCCGATGTCACCTCTCAGTACCTCAGCATGCAGAATCCCGCATAAAAAAGACCTGGCGCCCTACCGCCCACTCTGAGGAGTGGCGTTTCAGAGCGAGCAACTCGATCGTGCATCCATGACGTTGCAAGAGCTAACGAAACCGTAAAGCCCACAGCGTAAAGAAAATGTCTCCCTTTTAATGCCCTTAGCTAGCTACAAATGAATTTGCGTGCTGCCAGCATAATTTATTCCAATTTTTAAAGTAAAAAAAAACAACCTAAGGGCAGGAAATAAAGGATGGAGAACAGCGCGCGGAATTATATATACCTAGGATGAGGCCGCCGGCGAGCCATCCTCCCGATTTGCCCTTCACGGCGGGCCGGCCCTTGATGTCGACGGAGCCGTCGAGGGTATAGTCCTGCTTGGGCAGCGGCGTCGGCGCGGCCATCTCCTCGTCTTCCACGAGGATCACCCTCATCTTCATGTCTCCGTCGTTGGCAGACTGCAATAAGCATCGAGCTAGATACTGTCAGTTACCAGCAGTGTCTCACTCACTGATCTAGAGCTCTGACGACGACATATGTACATCAATCTATTCAGCAGATCGAGAACTTGAGGAAAAAAGAATAACAGCATGCCGATGAAGGATGACGTGAGTATCAAGAACGAGAGTGTATACGCACTAACCATTGTTTCTTCCCTCTCCTCTCACGAGCAAGTAAGCTAGTCGCCTCTACCCTATGTATGCAGCGCGAGAAGCCGAGGCAGCAGCTAGCTTGCTGCTTGTGTGAGGAGGAAGGCCGGCAAAGAGAGAGGAATGGTGGTGGTAGAACCAGGGGGAGGGGTTGGTGCGATTTATAGAGCTCAGAAAGGCCGGAGCTGGGCAGTGTGGCTTACAGCTGATGTGCAGAAGCAAATGAGTGTGCGTCTTACTCACATGATGTCACTCGTGCAGGTATCTTAGGTAGATGCATCACCAGATGGAGTCGCGATCAACGGTGACTGTCTCCACCTCTCCTTTTTTTCTGTTTTTCCTCCATCTTTTTGGGGTTTTTGCCTGTCTGCGCAGAGCCCCATTTTATCACGCAATGGATTCAGCCTGTGTTCTTTGTAAATCCATGCACGCTTTGCACTCAACCTCTAGCTGTGGGGGTAGGTGGCGCGGACAAAAATGTTCAGTTTCAGTAACTCGGAGTGCCCGTATAGCTTATCAGTTATCACTTATTACGGTATCGGTATGACCAATATTTTGTTTTATTTTACTTTGGTATGTAACCGCACTATGATCAGTCTGCATTTAGCCGAGCGACAGCGTAGCGCCGTGATTCCTTGAATCGCTTCTACCGCGAAACGTGCCAAGAAGCGCGCGTCAAAGACGTGCCTCTTGTTGCTCGCACTGGCAACAACCTACAGCGCAGGAGTGGCGTTCTACATTCGGCAGTCGTGTTTTTGTCATGGCCTCATGTGGGTCAACAAAAGGCATTCCTCTATACGGTTACGGTCACGTCTGAGTGTCTTGTTGAGTACACCGAGGACCGGCCTGGCAATTCTCGTTTGTTGCTTGCTCGTAAACGGTATGTTGCTTTTGTCCCCCCAAAAAACTACGCGTTGCCCGTGTGAATTAAATCATGATAATGCACATATATGGTTCTAGGAGAAAGGAGAAAGCAGTATCGTCAACAGAAATGGTTTGGATGATCAAATTCTTAGTGTCATTAGAAACAACATCAATATGAGATAGGCGGTAGGCCCACAATTTGGTGTAGGCGGTAGGCCCACAATTTGGTGACACATTGCAATTTTTTTAATAGTGCTAGTTAGAATAAGACATCTAGCCTTTAGAAAGACCTAATTAATGTTATTTCTTTAATACTAATTTATATAATAAAATTTAAAAATTAGATTATAATATGAGATAGGCGGCCCCTACTTCAGAGTCCCCTTGATAATTTATTTAATATCGGCTGACTTAATAGACTTTAGAAAAGCAATATAATCCTAGGTGGCAAGGTAGGCCCATAATATTTAATACTAGTTTAAATAATATATTTTGAATGTACTGCACAATAAAGGTAGGCCCACAATCGGATGATCTATCACAATTTATTTAACACTAGTTTAAATAATAGAATTAGAAATATAATATATATACTACGAGGTCACCCCATAATATTTAATACTAGTTGAAATAACAGGCAATAATAGAACCGTGAGTCCGTGACTCATGTACGTTTTAAACACCTGACATTTGTTCTGAAAATTGTACATGGAATTTTTGTTCAGATGCGTGTGACATGTGTTTTAAAAGATGTACATGACACTATGTATGTATGTGACATCATGGTTGTCAAAAGTTGTACAAACTTAGGAGGTTGTACACAATGGTTAGGCAAAACGTGGCAGCTAATGTAGAACATATAGTTAACAAAGTTTGGCAAGCCATAGTCGTTATAGCGCGAACAAAACACATGCTAATCAAATATGCACGGCTAGCTAACTTTCTGTACGAGAAATGTGTAGGTCCTGATGTTGCAACCAAGTAAACAAACTTGCAGCAAGCAGCACGCACATGGTATAGGAGCGAGATATAGTACATGCACCTCTTGTGGAGGTGGTGGTGGTATATAAGATATCTCCATTTACTTTCTCTTTTAGATTTAGCTAATTGTTTGATTTTTAATTAAAGCAGGGCTAAGATTTACCCCTCAGGGCTTGTCGTTCGTTTAATCCCTTGACCAGCGGTATTGGGTCGTATTGAATCTCCAACAAGTCAAAATACCTTTCAATACACTTTAATGCCCTCTGAGTAATTAAGGGATTAAACGAACAAGGCCTCAATTGTGTAGTGGCAGCAAGCAGCAGTGAAGCACGGGCAATGTAACGTCCCTGAATTATTCAAGCGCGCCTTTCTTCCTTTGAGATCATAATTATTGAAGCACCTGGTACCGATCGATCTGGGAATGGTGGTGACCTCCTAATGTACTGGATGTATATCTGGATCATCTTCAGGTGTGGATCAGTAGTCAGAGTCAGCGACGATCATCCAAGTACACATGGCGTGACAGACCTAAGTTACACTTACATCAACAAGTGTCGCTAGCATCTGGGATAAGATGGAGGCCTTGATTCATCAGAGGACTGTGGATCAACAGGGGAGTGGCAGGCACACGCACATTTACCGCCGTCCACAAGTAAAGCTTGGCGGGCGCTGCGCGTCCGCTCGCTGTCGGAGGTTGCGTCGACACCGGTGGATGCGCCATCGGCCGCCAGTCCTGAGAGCCCGTCGTGCACTGGGCGCAGCCGAGCAGTGCCAGTGCGGGGGAATAGCCGATGCCTGCGCGGTGGGCTCGGTCTGTGGCTGACAGCGCCCCGCGTACGTGTTTTACAGCTCACCGTTGGGCACTGTACTGTTGGCTGTGATCAGGTTGGCGCACGCACGCGGGGGTCCCGTCAGCTTCGATGTGGCGCCTGACATGATCTGAGTGTTAGTCGCCGCGCGCTGTGTACTGTCAAGTGTCCCAGTGTCAAATCCCCCTCCTGGTGGCCTCCTTTCTTCTCGCGGTGTCCAGTGTCAAGTCAGCTGTTTGCAGCAAAGCATAGTACTAGCATACATAACCCCAGTGTACTAGCTTGCTACCGGCTTCAGGTGCTTACAATCTGACAAAACCTCTCTATCTACCACTCTACCTTTTACTTTACATACCAGTAGATTTATCAAAAGTAACTAGAAGGGAGCAGGCAGAGGCAGGGCCAGTGAACCCGCAACAGAAAAGAGCGAGCTGAGGAGGAGCGCGCTTTTTGCCGCGGTACGTCCAATAGTACGCGTGACACTTTGCTTTAATTTACGCGGGGACGCCTCTGACGAACTGCACGTTCTGAACTTGTCACCCGGCGATACGATTTGTGGCACGTTGGCAATGGCAAACGAATGAAATAAACCCGGCCGGCGACCGTCTGGAGTCCTAAAGGCCATCATATCAAAAGCAGCAGTGTAGACATCAAGCTAGCAAAGAGGGTTACCAAGAGGACACCTCCAATCCTTTTACCGCCTTTACCGCCCACATTTTAAAAACCAAATCTGCAGATCATCGCCCAATGCAGCGCACGCTGGTGTACCGATCGACTTCACAGGCAGCCACGCACGCCGCCGGAGTATTGCCGATGATCAAACATCAACTAAGCAAGGCATTTGTGCCCTTTTTCCCTCCCGCGCCCAGACTGTTAGGCCAAAAGCATCAGATCGGCTCTTTCTCGTCTCATGGGGGTAAAAAAGGCAACAGATCGACTCATCACGATCGAATCCCGTACGTCGTGGTCTGGTCCATTCCATTTTCATGGCTGGGCGCCGAGACGCCGTGGGCAGGAGCGAACGCCGGCGGGCCACGTCGACGACAACCGAATCGGCCGCCGCGATCTGCCCCGGCCAGGATGCGTCCTCCGGTTTGCTCCCTCTTTTCGTCAGCAGCAGCGCGCGTATAAGTGGAGGGGAGTATCAGATTCAGATGGATGGAGCGTACGTACGCGCGCGCCCTGTGGTTGGCTTATCGCTCGCACGCGTCCCCCGGCCCCGCCTCCCCGTCAAGCTCCACTACTTCCGCTCCGACGACGACATCGACCACCCGGTCATGCCTCCGATCCGCCGCCCCCACCACTTCGCCGCGCCGGCAGACCGACACGGAGGCGTTGGGTTCCGGGGGCTCGTCTGTCTTAGCTTATCACCCGTCGATCGCTTATGCACGCGCAGCAGCGATCCACAACAGTGCGCACGGATCCTGCTCCGGTAGACATTCGCATAGTTCAACGGATCCTGACCTACCGTTCCTCTGGCCGGACACACAAGTCCCTCATCACCAGGTCCAGGGCTTAGCTAGCGCGTGACACCACGTGTGTTCCTTGTCATTCCTACGACCGAGCGATGGCCGGGGGGCATACCGTTGAATGCGCCCAAATCCTCTTGTCGGCAAGTCAGGTATGATGATGACAGGGAATAATGTTGCTAGGCCACGCATAACAGCATTGTCAGACGTGTTTCTGTGCATCATCGGCAGGCACCCTGCCTTTTATCTGCACTGTGGCATATAGCTAGGCGTGTTGCATGTGGCGCGTGAATGTCTCTGATATGCATCTCACGGAATGAAATCAGCTTGTATAGTAGTATGCCCTGAAAATTAATTAAGATAAATGAACAGTTCAGATTTCCCAAAAGAAAAACAATATAATTCAGAATTTTCAAAGACAGCAGCATTTGTTAAAAGTAAGCTATTGCACTGCTTTTTCCAGTGCATAAAGATCAATTTGGTAAAGTGGGGTTGAATTAGGTAACCCGTGTCGTTACTGTCTCCTTTCTTTTTTTCCTTTTCTCCCGTGCGCAGTGCAGTGCTGTTGATTTGGCAAACTTCCCCGGCTGACTGTCTGAGTATGTCTGCATTTTACAGCAGGAGCAACTGATTTTCAGGCTAAACAATTCTAGTCTGTTTTCAGTGCGTTCAGATGAGTAAGGAGTGATGAGTAAATTTAATTGTCTGACAGCGATTTCAAATCATTGCTTTCCTACCAGCTCCTCTCCGAGAATCGCATGCCATACTAGTATTTAATTCTAGCAAGCACAAAGAGACATGTAGTATGACACGCAGCTGCGTTTTGAGGTCACCAAGGAGCAGCTGTCTAAGTGCATTCTAGCAGATTGTCTGACAGAGGCTGACAATTCACTTTACAGTCCGGGGAGAGCAATTATAATACACAACCGATCCGCATTTCCTCCCTAGCTAACCTTTATAATCCTCGCACTGCACGCAGTCGTCATGGATCGACACTTTCTCGATCGCATGCAAATCTTCCAGGCCTCGATCACCAATCTGTCGCGTCGCAGCAGGTCGCCACGACGACGAAGAACGCCCCGGCCAGGGCTGGGCATGCAGCTAGCCAGGCATACCGGTTTCTTGATGTAAACCTCCCGCGATAAGACACCAGCTGGAGAGTGACATACCTAATTTCTCGTTCTACCCCAAGGCACTTTAGGTGGTTACAGGCCGGGCTGGCCGCATACAACAATGCTCGACCGATCCTTTAGCCGTCGCCCTCCGATGGCGCTCCACTACCACCCCCACCCCCACCCGGTCTCTGTCCGCCGCTCGCTGATCTCTCGATCGGACGGCGAGCTGTCACTTGCATTGCCTCTGACGAAGCTATGCTAGGGATCACGGATGGAAGAAGCACCGGTACGATGTGCTGACCCGTCGTTGGCTTGAGCGCCGCGGCTGTGGTCCGATCCGGTTGGTATAGCTTGTTGGAAATCGTCGTGTCTGCCGGTGGAGTGGCGTGCATCTCTTCAACTCTGAATTTTCTCAAGGCTACTGCTCACAACTAAAACTCGCGCGCTCACGGCCCTGCAGTACCGTGCACTTTGATTTTTGGAGGGCTTTCAGTGACTGCCATGGGTTCCACAGAACGAGAGATAAGCATTCTACAGCGCAGATAAAGTGACTAGTGAGCGATCCATGTATTCCGATGTGGTAGGGTAGGTTAGGTCTATACTTGCTGCCTTTTTTTTTTAATTCTGATTGCGGATGGTTTCATCCTATCCTGTGCGCCGAAAATGATGTGCTTGTGTTGTTGTCAGTGACACTGTTGCTGAATGATACGGAGAATGAGAATGCTGACGGTAATTAAAATTTCTACATGCATCCAAGTGCAGGATATAGCATACTAGCATCAATGCATCATAGGGCCAAATTCCCCCACCGCCAACTTCATGTTCACTGTGCCCTGTAAAAACAGCTGAACCTAGCGGAAGATAAGTCAAAAACTTGACTTTTCGCGGCAAATCCTTTGGCCTCAAAACTTTTCCAAATTTCCCTCCACTTGGTTCATGTTCATCGTGCCCCGTAAAAACAGCTGAACCTAGCAGAAGATAAGTCAAAAACTTGACTTTTCGCAGCAAATTCTTTGGCCTGAAATCTTGTAGTGGAAAATAAACTCGGTATATGACAGCAATGGCCAATACTAAGGTAGGTCTGCCCCCCTGCCTTTTCTTTCTGACAACCTTTTCCGATTATAAGAAATGACTGAAGGGGCATGCATTTTTATGCAAATGTAAGACAAAATTTTAAGAAAAAAGAACATTATAATTTGTCACTTCGAATCAATTCCCAATGATTAAATGTCATGATTGCTTTTGACAAAGCATGACAAACATAAAGGGTGTGCTTTCAGATTTGTGTGTTGTGGGACTGGACAAACAGTACATATAGAGATTTTCAGTATCCTGTGGGAGCATAAGCTCCACAGCCAAACCCTTTTTCTCGTGCACAAACGTGCCCTGACCAAAGCTGTCAACATGGTCCTAACCAGCATACTTCCACAGTGTCGGCTGTTGTCGATAGCTCCGAGTCCAAAAACAAAGTCTTGCTAATAGTTCAAGGCCATTCAATTTGGGGCCATATCCGATACGTCGTTTCATTCCACATCACCGTGGATCCAGGTAACACAGATAGAGATAAGCTAGAACAGTTTCAGGAATAAGACTCTGGCCCTGACACAATGCGGTTGAGCTTTGTGGACAAAACTGTACCATACAGTCACAAACAGTATCCTTTAATAAACAAACTAAAATAGGCAATACCCAAGAACGCTTGCAACGGTGGAACTTGAAAAATGGAAACCGATGTACATGTCTTTTCTTTTCAATATTTTAAATAGCTGGCTATACTCTCTGCTATATTCGGATATAGCTGATTGAGGAGAATGCAGTTATTTACTAACTTTATTTAGCCGGCTATTAGCTGTTTTAGAGGCTAGGCGCTAAATGTTTTAGCCCGTTATTTAAAACAATACTATTTGGATAGCCTGCTAAATGTGCCTTTATTTGTTGATCGTGGAGGATGTTCAGGTGTAAGACATTTTGCTATTTACATATGCTATTAGCTGTTTTACATAAAAAATATACCAATGCAATTTGGATACAAAAAATTGATGTTTATTTTTTTGATAATGCTATATCTCGGACGTCCGACAAGAGAGAAAAATTGAATACTCAATACATATTGTAAAAGATATGTGTCGATATTGCAACTATTGTTTCTGTATATTTCGCGATGGATGTTGCATGAAACATGAGGTTCATGTTCCGACGAAGTTTTTTTTTCATCCTAGAGTCGATGACATAATTGTTTTTTATGCACATATTTTAATGTTATAGAAACTGATTTTTAATGTTGTAGTGGTGAACTTTAAATGTTGCAATAGACTGTTTAAAATCATAGGACGTCCGGGCGCTAGTAAGTCTGATACTTTTTGAAACACATTATAGATGCAGAGCTTCACATACATATGTGCACACTCAATCATATGAATACACTCATGCGGTGATTTATCTCAACTGATAAAACAAATAATATGCATGCGCTCAATCATACGAAGTTTTCATTAGCACCATGCATTTGCATCAAGGGACATGTCATGACCTACCATGAAAGAATAGTGTTGATTAAATTTTAAAATAAATTTAGAAAAATGTGAACACTTAGTATTGAGTCAAGTACTCGAATCTAGGTGGACATATTTTATCACTAGTCGAGCCACGCTCAATTTACCAGTATATGGTGGCGAAAGATTTTAACAGAGTCGTTTAAGATTGAAAAAATATTAGGTGTTCTAAATATTTTAATATACAAATAGCTACGCATACAGGTATATGTAACAACGATATCTTAATATACAAAAGTATTTTCTTATGTACTACCTCCGTCCAATAACGCATGCAACTATGGGTTGCGTGCCAGTTAAAGTAGCTCACGTTTGACCAAGTTTCTAGCGAATTGTATTCATATTTATGACTCTAGATAAATTTATTTTGAAAGTATATTTTGTAACTAATCTAATGATATATATTTTATATTATAAATATTGATATTTTTTGTTTGTAATCGGTCAAACTTAAGATTCCAAAATTTCTTGGGAAACGAGATTTGCATTCTTTTGTGGACGGAGGGAGTAGCTATGATTTTTTACATTATAATAATCATACCAATCTACTCCAACAATGTTCTAATATGCCTTATTACCGAAATGAACGACATAATTTTTTTCTCTCTCTTTCGGGAGTGACAATTATTTTGTAGTCTTATTTGGTCAGCCCGTGTTGTTATACCCTGCCCACTATATTTATGTGGACATTGTAGCAAATTTGTTCTACATACCAATACGGGAAATCTAAGTGCTTGTTGCGCAGTGGTGTTCATTCCACACCACTTGCTTGCACGGTTTCATTTCTAAGATCAGAAAGGAGTTGTTGGGATGATTCTCACACTGAACTTTGAGCATGAAAGCTCACCTAAGACAGCTAAGAGACAAAAGCCACAAACTCTATACAAAAGGATGCCTCT
Source organism: Urochloa ruziziensis (assembly GCA_015476505.1). Classification (NCBI taxonomy): domain Eukaryota; kingdom Viridiplantae; phylum Streptophyta; class Magnoliopsida; order Poales; family Poaceae; genus Urochloa; species Urochloa ruziziensis. The sequence goes on along the minus strand of CM027123.1, from coordinate 657,906 downwards.
AGTTGGCAACCATCTGCCACTAAGCTACAACACTATTTTTTGGCTGATCCTCTTGGTAAGGATAGCGGGCCGGATCAGACAAATTTAATGCACGGGTCTTCTTGGATCAAATCACCACAAATAATCGGATAGCTTTTGTTAAAAGTCTGGTCCAGCAGCCCATTCTAGGCCCAGTTTGGAACAGAGGGTCCGGGTCGTGTAGCAGCAGACGAGCACACACGGGCCGCGTGTGATGAGCAATCTTCCCGCTTGCGTGCACGGCAACCCATCCAACGCAACCGACGCAGCTATCGCCTGTCAACCGAAGCCAGGTTCTGGACATGGATCTCAAGAGATGCTGTTGCAATCAATCCCTGTCCGAGGCAGCGAGGGGATTTTTCTTTTTGAAAGAGAAAGGCAGGGAGAGGATCAAGGACGTAAACTTGGATCCATAAACTTTTATGCAAAATCCTAAGCCAATCAATTTGCGATTGTCAGCTGTAGAAGAAAGGCACCGCTAGTCCCGCTCCTATTCATTCTGTCCCCCTAGCAGTAGCGTAGCAGCTCATTTCGAACTGCACACAAGTTTCCGGCCGCTCGTCTAGCCCCCGTAAAATATGCCAAATTGCCAATCAGCGCAGAAGATCCGTGCCGCGATGTCAAAACCGTAGAGAAAGTCACGACAGGCTTCTCTGCCGGTCCGCCCTCTCTCTTCTCGGTCTTCACCCTCCAGTCCAAAAAAACTCCAAACTGATCAAATCCTCCTCCGCCGTTGCCTCCCCCTTTCCTTTCTCTCCTGCCACATTCCTAGCACCCACCCCCCACCGAAGGGATTCTTCTTCTTCCCTAGCACTCGTCCTCCTCTTCTCCAGGGTGCCGCCGCGTAGCAGAGATCCGTCCCGGCACAGTCCCGACTTCTTCGCTTGCTGGTAAGGAACCCCTATCTTCCTCGCACAGTTACACGGATTGTTCGGAGAGCGAGTTCCGTTCCGTTGCGCGGGATATATATACAGCACTAGATAAGTAGGGTATTTGCGCTGCTGTGACTCTAAGCAATCGGATCCGGATCTCGCTTGCTGGGATGGATGCTCCGATCCACCCACCCATCCAGTGAGTCTGCTGCGGAGTGAATCCGCGCCAGTAGTGGTGGGAGGAGGATGTGCGGATTGGGGTGGTTTAATTGCCTGCGAAACTCGTGTCATCTTATCTTTGACTCGCTGTAGAAATCCATCTATTCTTAGCCTGTGTAGCTGGTCCGAATTAAGGTCAACGGATGGCAGGGTAGGCAGGCTGGCCGAAGCCTTGCTATTGCTGGCTGTCATGTGCGTGGTGGTTGCGGAAACGCAGATCGTACCCAACTTAAACTAATCGAAGAACTTGAATCAATTATAGCATGGGTAGATGGTATTAATAAACTATAAGGGAGGGATCTTCCTTGCCTGCTTGGAGGCTGTGGGAAGAACCAACCGCTGTCTCGTTAGAGATCGATTAGTTCGTCGACGGACTAAACTCTAACGAGGCTAGAGGTTGGTTCTTGAGGCCAGGCGAAGATTGTTCGCAACATCAATTGTTGTTTCTAGTTTTATAGCATAGTCAGCTTCAGTAATTCCAGCTTGTCCCGGGTAAGTTGCTCTGCAAACATATTATCCTTGTTATATGTTGTTGAATTTCACAGGCATAATAAAAAATCGATGGTTGGTTCCTGATTTCTAGTTTGGATGTGGATTCGTCTTGTAGCATGAATATCAGGATATCAGCAGGCCAGCCATATTTGTTACTTTCATTATAAGACAAAAAAACTATCGCAATTACAAGAAAACATCCAGACCATCTTTTCCAGTCATGTGAACGTTTTGTAAATTCCGTTGTGCAGTAGTGCAACATAGAAAGCTGTTTTTGCTTCTTCTGTCCATGTGAGCTATTGAGAGTTTGAGACTCAGCTTTGCATTGAGATCAGAAGAATATAAAATGAGCACCTTTGATTTGTCTCAACTGATAAAACAAATAACTATCAGTTAACCCAACATCATCACATATATGATATGCAATCAAGAGTGAAACACTGTCTAGTTTATGCTTCACCCACCGAAATTCTCACATTCTATGTGAGTATATTTTCTACATATACACGAGCGCCCCCTATGAGATGCATGGATGTAACTGCACTTTAGAAAACTCCTGAGGATGCTTTGAGTCTTGCTGCTGTTTCCTGCTGCTGCTTCCTTAATTCCAGTTACCTAAATTACTAAATTCATGGTTTGGGCATGATTCATGGTTTGGTCCAAGTAATACTGAGGTAGTATTATTAGCCCTGTGCACTTTGTGTTGCTACTGGGATGACAGTATAGCAGTTTGGACCTTGTTGGTTAATACCTTGCATTTTCTTTCTTCACTCCAACAATTTGGCTGTTGAAGGCGATGAAAGTTCATCTGTCCTTAGCTATCTGATGTTTAAATTTAGCTGACTTTATGACTATTACATTTCCATTTTCCTTTGGATTTTCTGAGTAGAAGGTAGAAAAACTATTCAGTCAGGATCTTTCTTTATGACAATTGGTTAGTTAGTTACAGCATAACAGGTAATCTACTCAAGAGCTTTCTGCAACCAATTTAGTAGCCAAATGATGGTTTCTCCCTAGCCTTCAGGGACTCAGTTACTGCAGAAATAGTGGTGTTTTTTTTTCTCTGTTCCCTTGCTGTCTTACTACTTTTTAGTTTTTACCAAGTCCTTATGTGTGGGTGAGTTGGCGTGAGTTTGTGGGTGTTTTTGTGTTGTATGGGATCTCTTTCCCTTTTTTTCATCTTCTTAATATAATGATGCGCAGTTCTCCTGCGTCTTTCGAGAAAAAAAAGTTTTTGCCAAGTCATGTACTATGCATTATAGGCTCTTCCTACATCATATCACAAGTCTCTGAGTTCTGATGGCCTTCAACATTCAAAATGCAGCCTCCAATTGATGGCCTCACCTTCAGCACCAACCGACAGTCAGGAAGCTGCTCGCCAGTCTCTCATCGCAATCTCCCAGTCTGTACCTGAGACACCTTCACCCCAGACGGTGAAGACACCGACCTCCACTGCAGAGAACGGGAAGCTTGATGACGGGGCTGACAAGTACAGATCAAAGCTGATGTCCATCACAGACCTGTCTTCTGATGCCCAACCTACGCCGTGCCCTCCCAAGGATGTTACTGCTTAACTGTGTGATGCTCACTGCTCGATGTGCAGACATAATGTACTCCGTACCAGTGTTCATGCTGATGCTCTGAACATTTTTGCTGTCTTGCATTGAACTGAACGGCCTCATGTTATTAGTCGTTTTTTTCTTGGCAGCTGGTGCCTATTTTATGAGACATTAAAGGAAACAAGTGGAAATATATTGTACAGTTTCCTGACTATTGATATGGAACAAGCTAATCTGAATGCTGTCGTGCAATCATGCTTGGGTCCTTTTCTCCGCTGAAGACTGCTTGAACAGGTTGGAATCAGGCCACACCCTTTCGGATTGGAATGCCAATCTGAAGTGACTGTCTAATCCCACTGTTCCGTTGCTAAGGATGATAAATGATGCCATCAGATTTGAGCATTTGAATCTTCAAAAGAGGGTGACCCGTGATGATCTTTTCCTTTCCTTTTTTTTGGCTTTCACAATCAACCATGAATTCTCAAAGCAGTAGAGGGACGCCGGACACGGGAGAGGGAAGAGGACAAGAGGTACATGCTCATGACCAGATGACCTCATCAGAGAAACACACATCGAAGCTTCTTAACAAGATTATTACAGAGTTCAAAACAAGATTAATTAGAAAACAGAATATTACAGGCGCCGTTTCAAAAGAAAAAGAAGGGCGCCACGTGCAATTGAGCAGGCCCAGTCACGTAAGGCTGAACGAAAAACTCGAAACTCGCTACCTCGCTCGACTAGCTTGTTAATGGCTCGGCTCGAGCTCGACTCGTTTTATAATGAGCCAGCTTGTTTTTTAATGAGCTAGCTCGATCTATAAGGAGCCAGCTCGAGCTGGCTCGCGAGCTGCTCGTTAGCTCGTACAAGCCAGTCAATCCACAATCTATTGCTCATTATTTTGTTTCGTTCTAAAATTATGTATGGACGATGTGTAAACTGTATGGATATGACTGTCATGTACTCATGGTAACGGTCATGGTGTGTTGTTTGGATCAATCGATGGAATTATGTTGACAAGTATATAGTATCTTTTGTTAAATTTACAAGTACTTTGAGCAATTGTGTTTTTATGATTTGGCTCGCGAGCCAAACGAGCCAGCTCGAGCTCCGTAGTGAGCCGAGCCGAGCTGCCTTTTTAGCTGGTTAGTATAACGAGCCGAGCTGCTTGATATCGCCTCTTTGGGTCTTGGACTCTCGGCCAATTCGCGGAATTCATCCTTCCGCCGTGCCCCTACAGTCGCAAACTCGCAAGTCGCAACACGCGCGCGCACGCCCCGTGAGCGGGCGGGGACGGTGACTGAAGATGGCACCGGCAGAGGCATGCGCCGGAGGCGAAGCCGGGGCATCCGCGCAAGCAGCTCAGGATCGCCTCCATCTACCGCGACTTCCGGATTCGGTAACGGGTTTCTCTCTCAAAGTCTCAACCCGCCTCGCTTTGGCACATTCTCTCGTTTTGGGTTCGGCTCGATCTGACAGTTAGCGATCGCCCGCAGGGGACCAGAATCATCAATCTAGGTTTTAATTGCTTTGCATTTGGGAGGACCACGCCCAGATGACCGGAAATTAGGGCGAAGTGTTATTGCTAGTGTTTGATGACGCTAACTTGCAGAGTGATTGCGCAGACATAATGCTTAACTTTTTTTTTTTGAAACGTGACAAACTGATGGAGTAGATTGAAGTATATGATGAAAACTTTTGCAAGTACATTATCCTTCAGATAGGCTCGCAAGAAGTATTAAACTTGACTCTTAAATTGATTTTAGTAGCTTAGGTTAATCTGTATGCCATTGACATCTGTCTGGAGATCTCTGAATCATTCCACCTATACACTTCTGTTTTCCAGTTTCTAGTGACAATGGTCTATAATCCTTGATTTATATACCATCGAGCCTGATGCGGTATGTGCTACTTTGGTGGCCTTCATTTGACATCACATTTGTGGACCAAGATTCCGCTGCTTAAAACTAAAGGTACTAACACAGAATGTCCTTTTTAATAAAAAAATAAATCCATTTGATTTAATCTTTGCTGTTCAACGATATTACATTTGTGTATCTACAGATAGTTCTTTTTTTTTTTGCCATTTCCCTGACTTGTTGTTTGCAAAACATACCTAGTCTTCAGAAGTTATATCGTAAGCCCATTGACAAGCCAATATCTTGTCTTATGTCACTGTATTTCAATCTTGTGACGCATGTAAAGTAGACAGTTTTTGTTTTGAACCAAGGTATGGCACATTTATTCTAGCGAACACTGCATCTTCTTTTGCCACAGCCTTTTTTTAGAACTTCATTTGCCAGGACCTTTCGTGGTCTTCAAGCAGATCCAACAGTCTCGGTTGAGCAGTTTGATGAACCCCAAGCTTACAAGTAACCAGAATGACAATATATATTTCTGTAGCTTAGAATGACGCCCATAATCTAGTCTCATATAGTCACAGGCAAATCACTCTTGTCAATGCCATGTTTGTTAATGCTATAATTAATTTGATTATTTGCAGGCTAAATTTTCTACCATTCAACTGTTTGGAAAGAAAGAAGACTGTAATCATCTCAACATTTGCATTGCTTCATTTGCATGGCCATATATATTTCAGTAGTTCAGAATGACACCACATGATCTATTTTTTCTCTCAACATTTGCATTGCTTCATTCTGTTGTGCCCATGCCATCCAGTAATGATCTGCATGAAGCAACCTTGACAATTGCTGACAACTGTTCATAATCTTTTTTCCGGTCGAATATAAACCGGCCTTATTGACCATGAAATATATAAAACACCAACTGCTTCTTATCTTCATCTTGAATTCAGTACATAAGTATCTGCATGAAGCAACTTTGACAATTGCTGGCAACTGTTCATATTATTTTTTCCTGTCGAATATAATCCGGTCTTATTGACCATGAAATATCTAAAATACCAGCTGGTTCTTATCTTCATCTTGAATTCAGTACATAAGGTGGGTACAATAAGGATCAGAAAGAAAATATTCAATATCTTGAGGTTGGCTGTAACTGAAGGGGTTCCTGACAGTGTTACATTTGTGACATCATGCTCAACACCTGAAAGGAATGAACTTATTTCCAACTGCCTCTGTGTCTTGTACACTCCAAAGTTATATTTGCCATTTGTTTTATTTTTCCTTGGGTTCATCTGTTTTTCTTCGATTACGTATATTACATGGCAGCAAAGAAGCCTGTAATTGCATGCAATAGTGGTGATCCTGTTGAGACAATTGCAAATGAATTGATAGGGTTTCTCTGTGAACACTCCCTGATTGAATTCTCGAAAGCAATATCCACATTGTAAACAATAATGGCCTTGCCGTTAGGATGGGTACAGAAGCACAGAACTGCCAACTGCTACATTCTTAAGTTGTATCGACATCTTGATATGGAAGTGCTTTCTAGGCTAGACAATGTGTTCTCTTATGTTATTCTTCCACTTCGGACTTCTTGATACTTATAGGGATATACAAACCTCACCTGAAACTGGGGCCCTGGCCGCCTTGTGTCGCAGCAAATCTGCATTAACCTTTTCATTTGTTGGTTCTTTATGTTAACATGTCCTTTTGAGTTCTTCAGGCTTCATATTTCACTTATTTTGCCCCCGTGACACATCTGGAGTCTGGACACTGGACATATGGATTCTCTTGTGTTTGATAAATAGCTTATTGGACTTGCCTCTTGTTATCTTGATTTTAAATTTCAATAGTGCCTTGTTGCTAAGGGTTGGGCAAGTGTTGCAAAGTTATTTCCATTTATGCAGTACCTCTGAGTAAAGGGTAGCTAATGCTGTTATAGTTAAAAAAACGCTGTGGATTTGTACCAGACAAACAGGTTTGATGGTCTATCACTATTATCTTTAGTATGACCGGTCCAAGGTTTCGGATAGTTAATTTACTTTAGCATATCTATGAGCTATTGAACATCAATAAGCACTTCTTATTTCTTTCGAATAAAATTTTTATTTCCCCACTAGATCAGTGTAGGAATCTCATGAAACTTCAGCTAATTTAATCCGTCATAATATATCACTCTGCTTTACCTTGATTTTACAGCTTTATGTTGACTACAATTTCCATGCTTCATGATTGGCATTTTTTTAGCTCTTTGAGCCGACGGAATTGCAAAGAGTTGGTTGATACAATGGTAAGTAATAAAATGCGATAGTATGTTCTATTGGTGTAGGTTGCACTGGAGTATAGGATTATGTGTTAATTAAGGACAACAGTTTCCATTTGGTAGGGTTTATTCTCCTAGCTATACTCCTTGGCACCTGCAGGAGCAGGACCAATCACTCCCAGAATAGTGGATTTGGTCTGCTGGGTCCTGCTTCCTGAAGCTAAGCAGCTTTGCTGCCGGTACCACAATAGATCTGCTGGCTTTTGGCCGTCAAGAGGGGCAGAAGGCTAGCTTGATGGTACATTTGTTTGATCTCTAGTTCCCAAAAACAAAAGGTCAATGGTCTGTGCTGCAAAAGGTGCACCGGGCTTTCTTTACTTCATTACCAATGTCCTAGTTCTCTAAAGGGCCCATATCTCTACACATTTGTAATTCTTGAGTCCATCGTCCTCCTCCAGTCCGGCCATAGCCCTGGCCCCTGGGGGTAGGCACTAACCATTATTCTATCTGCCTGTCTTGGACTTGAGAAATTATATTGACATCGCAGAACTTTTAGCCCCTAGTCCACATGTTGCTATATTCTAAATTAATCTGTGCTTATCTTAATCCAGGGACAGGGAGACTAACAGAAGTCCAAGATTCCTTTCTCCAGGATGGATGGTCCCAGTTGAGTTGAACGTTTTTGGTGGGAAGCGGACAAACCAAAGCAGGTTCCCATTTGACACCTAAATTTTCCTAAACAAAATTAGTTCTTGGAGGATCTTTTCCAACAAAATTTTTATGATTTGCAACCTGATAATACACATATTCTCCCAACTGAGTTGTGCTCATACTTTAAAGCACATGAAAGTCTATTCCTTTCCATGGGAGCAATCAAGAGATTGTTTTTTCCCCCCAAAAGACAAGAGATTGCTTAAATCACTAGCTCACTGATGGTTGACTCGAGCTCTGTTTCAAATCATCAAATGGTGCCTTGGGGCGTGATTTGATCGGATCGTCGCTTGTTCTGATTATTTGAGAACTAGCTTGTGCCAAATGTAAATTCTTACTAGAACCACTTCTGTACTTTATGATTATAGGATGTTTCCCCTTTTGGTGGCCCAGTGGTTCCAAATCACTCTGCCCGGCCAACCAATCTGACCCAGTGCTGCATCATGGGTCCCAACTAAGTTAACCTACTAGGCTTCCACTCATCAAGGACTTTAATTACTGGCTTCTTTACTTGCAAACAGTTCGTTTTCTCTTGGTCTGAGTGGTGTCGTGCTCTTTAGACTTTTTTTGCTTGCATGTGACTGTGAGAGAGAGTTGTGTTGCAGAACTAGACGCTGCTAATGCTGCATCTGTGCTTAACTGTTTCCCATCTCAATTTTTTCTCTTTAGAAAAAAAGACAAAAAGCTGGGTCTGCTGTCTTCTCCCCGCAGATTGAATTACATAGATTGTTATTATTTTTCTTTAAAAGAACCTTTTCATGCTAGGGTTGTAAAATGTATTGTTGTTTAACTAAATTGTTCTCTTTGACAATATGCTTCGTCTGAGATAAGAAAGGTAAGATTTTTTTTTTAAATAATGCAGTACTTGAGTAGACTTGGCGCCTCTTCTGTATTCCTTTCTTTGCTGGTCACACACTCACAGCTGGGCGGTTTTATCCTATAATGGTGCACTGTTCGAACTTGGAATGAGCCATCCACCCAAGTACCCAACCACCCCGTCTTTCAGTTCTTCAGATGTGTCGTCAAAAGATTAGTTCTGTTGTCTGTGTTGGTACAGGTGGAGTCTCTGATTTTTTCCAATCAACTTTTCGATCACATTTGTCTGTTGCCTGCTGAGATTTTCAGAGTGGGACGGGGGACAAGTACACGGCAGAAAACAACGGGAACGCAGTTCGGCACACTGCATCTATCACAGTACTGTGAATTTTGACTTGCCAGGTACCCTCAGAATCCAATGCACCCCCCTTCCTCTCGGCTCTCGCTATCTTTCGGTCCCCTGCTATCCTCACGTGAAACACCATGCAGAACTCTCCTGTTCCTACATTTGCCCCCATGTTTTTATCCTTCTGTTTGGTTGCGGCAAGTTTGAAAAGGAGAAATATGCTGTTCGGACTTCAGACAGCGAAATATGCTTAGCTTAAAACTGTACCAGTTGAATTTGTGATGCAAACGGCTTTTTGAAAAATCATAGGTAATCTGTGAACCTGTTCTGTATCAGTAAACTAAATTTACTTGCAATATAAATTTACATGGTATACTTCCTATTGCCCATTTTATTCTTTCTCCCATTCACCTCGTGCTAATAAACTGTTAGCTTTTCTGAGCTCTTCGAAGCTTTAACTTTATATAAAATGCCATGCTCCACTAACCAAGTCAGAGCGTACTATTTTAGTTTGAGACTGAAGGGAAGGGAAGGCCCACCAGGCAGCCGGCCAGCCAGTTCGAGTTTCCTACACTCTAGCTGGCCCGCCAAAGCCATCCAATTTGCCGCGCCACGACGCGCGGATTTACGCATCTGCCCCTGGGTGGAGTCCCATCCCCCGTAATTTAACCCGAGTGCGGGTGGCAAGCTCGAGGAGGAACGTTGACTCCTCTCCACTCCCCCATCCCTTCCACGTCAACACCCCGCTGCCACGTCACTGCTCCCCTTCCCCCCTGCTCTGCGGCGTGAGGAGTGCGGGTGCGGACAAAACGGCGACCCACCACCATACCCCCAGCTCCACCTGGAACTATGCAGTTCAACCCCTCATTTCAGCGTCGATTCGCATCGCAGTCCTCCGGGGCTTAAGCTCGTGTCTTCCCAAATTTGCAGGAGAGACATTGGTGAAGAGTGGTTTTACCAAACGGGTCCCTCGCGGATACGGCGCCGCGACTAGTAGTAGTCTGTCATAGCGCACGGCGCACTCGCGCACGCCGGCCTCGTCTCCGAGACTCGGCCAGTGCGGCGTACTGGTGGTAAGAAAAAAAAAAGAGGACACTCGCAGAGTCGCAGTAGTAGTAGCTTGGCCAGTGCTCCACATCGCCCGCTTTCCGCCCGCCGGAGAGCGTCGGATGCCATGGGCAGCGGCGCGTCGCGGCTGCTCACCGCGTGCGCGTGCTCGCGGCCGGCGCCGCCGCCCGCGGATGACGGGCCGTGCCTCGACGACGCGCTCGGCCACTCCTTCTGCTACGCCGCCAACTCCGCCGCCGCCGCCGCGGGCCACTCGTCCTCCTTCCGACACGCCATCTCCGGCGCCGCGCTCTCCGCCAACTCCTCCGTGCCCGTGCCGATCTACCACTCGTCGTCCGGCGGCGTGCCGCCGCAGTACTCCTCGGCGTTCCACACATCCTCGTCCTTCTCCTCCGCGCCGCTGCAGCTCTCCAACCTCTCCTCGGGCCCGCTCTTCCTCTCGGGGCCCATCGACCGCGGCGGGCAGCTCTCCGGCCCGCTCGACCAGGCCGTGCCCTTCTCCGGCCCGCTCCCGGCGAAGCCCGCCAAGCCCGCTCCCTCGTCCTCGTCGCGGGGATTCTCGAGGAGGTTCCGGAAGCCGTCGTTCGGCAGCCTGCGGCGGAGCGTGTCCGAGAAGACCCGCCCGTGCGTCGTGCCGCTCCGCCGCGAGGACGACGGCGTGCAGTGGGCGCACGGCCGCGCCGGGGAGGACCGCGTCCACGTCGTCGTCTCCGAGGACCAGCGGTGGCTCTTCGTCGGCATCTACGACGGATTCAACGGGCCCGAGGCACCCGACTTCCTGGTCGCCAACCTCTACCGCTTCCTGCTGCGCGAGCTCCGCGGGATCTTCTACCAAGAGGCCGACCCGGACTCCAAGCGCCTGTGGCAGTTCCTGGCGGACGGCGACAACGACGACGACAGCGAGCTCGACTTCTCAGGCTCTGGCCGGTTCGCGCTGTCACTCGCCAGGCTCAAGGAGCGGCGGCATCATCCCATATGGGCCAACGCGGCGGCTGCTGCTGGCGGGGGTGAAAGCGGCAGAGAGTGGGGAGTTAAGAGGTTGACGGCCGCGCCGGCGGTGAGGGACCACAGCGCGGTACTGGCCGCGCTCACCCGGGCGCTAGCTGCTACAGAGTCGGCGTACCTGGACATGACCAACCAATCGATGGGAACCCACCCGGAGCTGGCGGTGACCGGTGCGTGCCTGCTCGTGGCCCTGTTGAGGGACGACGACGTCTATGTAATGAACCTTGGGGACAGCCGCGCCATCGTGGCGCAGCGACGGGATGACGATGATGATTGCGTGCTGGCAACCATGCGGGTGGAGGACATTGCCGTGGGCTTGGAGAACGATACAAGGATCCATGGGTATTCTGCCGTTGGGCTTGAGGCATTGCAGTTGTCGACTGACCATAGCACAAGCATTGAAGAGGTAACCTTTTTGCAGGCATAGCTGATTCAACCTATTACCTATCCATGTAACTTTTCAACTTTTTCGTCTATATTTACTACTCCTAAATCGGTAAAATCACACTCGAAATTTTTTTACGGAAAACATTTCGGGAACTAAACACGGACGAAGTCGTTTTGGACAAGATTTGAGTCAAACATTGAGAATATAAATCATGAGTATCTTTTAAGCTATTGAGTTTAAAAATGTGAAAACCATATGAACATATTTGTCTTGAAAAATAATTTTAAAAAGGTATAAATATATCAATTTTCAATAAATGTTTTTGTTAAAATAAGAAGTCAAAGTTATGATTTGGAGACCGTGTCGCTGTCGTAAACGACTTCCTTTACGAGTATAGATCTTTGCATGTGCTGTTGAAAAGATGAGCCTGCCTCCAATATTATTGTTCAGAATCAGACCCAATGGCATTCTGTGAATACATTGTCCTGTTCAGCAGCGTGGCTTTATATCTGCAGCCACTGTTCTTTTGTAGTAGTTGCATTCATATAGCATAGGAGTAATAATGGACAGGAGTCATACTAATATCTCAGCACAATAACCATACATAACACTTGTTACGGTTCATGTCAAATGGTCAATATCTCATCCCTCTTTCCCCTCCATCATTGGCCGTTTACATTGGATCCACTAGCCATGTTTTTTGTTTAAATGTGTTAACTGGTGAAAGTAATGTGGTGATTTAGCCAACGATTTTTTCCCTTCATGTCTACGTGCAGGAAGTGCAGAGGATCAAACGTGAACATCCAGATGATGATCAGTGTATTGTAAATGACAGAGTTAAGGGCCGTCTAAAAGTTACCCGCGCATTTGGGGCAGGGTATCTCAAACAGGTAACAGAGACTGCTGGTTGATTGCTATAATAGATCCAAGGATAAGAGAGAAAAAAAAGAGTAAATTTTAATGAAAAGTCTCTGTATGTTTGTGCAGGCAAAACTGAATGACGGATTGCTAGAGATGTTTCGCAATGAGTACATAGGTGACACACCATATATATCATGCACACCTTCTCTTTGCCATCACAAGCTCTCCCCAAGGGATCAGTTTCTGGTTCTTTCTTCTGACGGCTTATATCAGTACCTGAGCAACGAGGAGGTAGTTCTACATGTCGAGAATTTCATGGAGAGGTTTCCTGAGGGTGACCCTGCACAGAGTTTAATTGAGGAGCTACTCTCCCGTGCGGCAAAGAAAGCTGGTAAGCTTGCAATATGACCCTCATCTTCCATACTGAATGCAATTCTCGATCTATTAACATTGTGACCATCTCATAAGTCCTGTAGCATTATAGTTGTTGCTGCTGCAATGTGCTTTGGCGCTCGCACATGTCCATCTCGGATGCCAGACCACACTTCGTAGGATAAACATATTTCTGTGCATAAAAACTAGAAGTAATTCTACACAGCAAAGTTAAAGATCAGTTGTCAATACCTCATATGTCAGTTCATAACATGCATTTGGCCTATAGTTTTACAGTATTCAGATTATGTCGGAACGTGTTTGACGCAATGATATGCTAGCATTTGATAGAGGATTTTTTTGGGTCAAGATTCAGTCTCTGATCGACATGCATGATAGTTTTTCAAGTACTATGTTGATGATTAGAAAGCTTTTTGTGGTGCACTTCACCGTGATAGAACAGTGGTGCAGGTCTCGCTCTGCAGTAGCTGGCAGAAGTACTGTAGCAGATCTGCAGATGAGGATCTCTGCAGTTGCTACTATTATTGTAGAGCTGGGCAGCTAGCATTTGTGTCCATCAAAGAGTCATATATATGACCTAAAGTTTCCAGTTTTATTTTATCCTAGGGCCTAGGGCGCAAACTCAGAGTAGATTTTCGTGCAAACTTGCATTATTGGTGTGAAGAACACTAGGTTCCACTTGATTTCCACTCAACCATGGGGAAGTTTGAAATGATAGAAGCTATCAGAATCACCCTTTGATTGTGCTGCTAGCTACTACAATGCGTAGGTATACATCTGAAACATAATTATACAGTACGCCAGGCATCCGTGTAGACAGGAGGGAGGCAGTGAGCACATAGTTGAAGGTTTAGCTGTATTTGTCATACAACTCACAGCTGTGGTTTGGAAATTTGGTAGTATTCACCATACAACTATCAAGGTTGAAATATCTTTGTGGGTTTCTCTTCCATGAGCAACATGCCGATAATAACCTGGAGTTTGTCTTTTTTAGGTATGGACTTTTATGAGCTATTAGATATACCTCAAGGGGATCGCAGAAAATACCATGATGATGTCACCATCATGGTTATCTCTCTTGAAGGGAGAATCTGGAAATCCTCTGGAACATATGTGTGATGTTCAGCTGATACACTATCGGTGTCAGTATTTTTCTGATGCAATTTTCAGCTGAAACCTCTTCAGCTGGTCAGCACTCCCAGGCAATTGCATATGTGCTCATCAATAGAGAAAAGTCAGCATGACATACAGATATGCGGTCCTGAACTCCTGATACACTTATCAAAGTGGAATTGTCCAGTTGGAGATCATCGCCGATCCTGATATCAGCTTCGGCGCAGCTCTTGTCCATGAGTTAACTCCGATCCACATTGCAGAGACATGGCATCCCAGGTGGTTTTGAACTCCTTCGCAAAGCAGAGCCAGTTTCTCTTTGTTTGCCATTGCCACCACAGCTTTAGTCGGTTAGGTACTCACTGCTGACAATTTTTTCCACCTCTCTGTGCTGTCATAGAGAGGTGGGTTACATTCATCCTTTGGGGAAAGAAAACCTTTAGGTACATGCAGTTTTTTCTCATTCATGTGAGGAATGAGCCTGTATTATATTGAAAACTGGAACTGGTCAATGGTTATGGCAGAAAATTTGATAATTACCAGTTTAACACCTCGTTTTGTCCTGAAGGTGGCCCTCGTTCGAATCTTCGATTGTTCTATATATATATATGAGATTGAAAGAATGAGCCTGTATTATATATGACATTGTTCGAATCTTTTGCCGGAACATTTCCATCATCTAAAAAAATGAGATTGAAAGAATGGGCTAGAGTTGTCAATGGCCTTCATGAAAGAAAAATTTATGTATTGGCTCCCGCAGCAAAAAATGCCCAGTGCCTTTCACTCTGGGCAAGTTTCTGCCTCAAATATTATGAGCTGACAGATACATTTACGGGACTACTCATTGCGTGCATGAATTCATATTGATTTTTCCATCATGTGCATGGTTTAACTTCCAACATGTTGCAACGGAAGAACTGGAGGCTTATAGTGCGTGTAACTCTGCAGTGTAGACGGAGTATGCAAGTTGCAAACCTTACAGCAACGAGAACTGATTTTTGTTCTACATTGTATCCCTGGCAACTAGACGCCTTGTGAAACAAGATTTATCAATGTACCGCAGGTTTCCAACAGCAACTGTTTTGGTTGTCATATTGATTGGGACATTCTAATTTCACTTGCAGTATAAGAACAGCAACGAAGTTTGAAACGGAGGTGGCCGTTAGTTGATTCGATCAAGGATTTTGAACTCTTGTCCGGCCCAATTTCTGGCATTTGCTTTTGCAGTTGGCAAAGCACGGGCTGATTAATACCAAAGCTGTAGTAAGTTCACAACGGAAACTGTGAATGAGATTTGCTACATCCTTATCTTTTTTTTTTCTAAAAATAAGGACTCTCTTAAGCCTTGAACCCCGTAGGCAGAAACGAGTGATATTTTTCAGCTTTCCAAGGGCCAGTAGTATTCACTGTAAAAAACCGTATGGATAACCATCGAAGTACCGAACTGGTAGAACTGGATTCCAGTAATCCCCCAAAGCATCCGATCATCGGTGGTAATCCAGAAGGCTAGGTACGTAGAGGTCGAATTGGATTCCAGGTGAAGTTCAAAGTCGCGTGCAAAGGGATCTGGTAAACTGTAAACCCTGCGGCGGGAGAATCCCGAGACGAAAACTATGAAATCACCGAGATACGCCTGCTTATTATTGGACCATCGTGTAATAATCAAACCCGGAGAACAAATCACTTGTACGACCAGCACGATCTCGCGGCAGATTAGTCCCTAGTATCCTACTATGTGTTATTCTAATGGCATGCGGCCGGCGATAATTCTCCGCCCGATTATTCTAACACGGCTTAGTCAACTTTGTCCATGATTCGTTGTGATCATGAGACGCGTCTAAGCACTTTCAAATCATCTCTCTTAATTTTTTTTGTTAAAAAAGGTGGAGCAGTGGAGTTTATCATCCTGTGTTGTGATGCCGCTTTGTCAAACAGTAGATTGTGGTTGTCAAAAAGGAGATTCAAAAAAGAGGTTTAGGAAAAATTGTACGGTGAAATGGATTGAATTTGCGGAGCTGCTGAGGACGAAACTTGAACATAGAGCATTGAAGAATGGTTAGGTGGCAGACGGTTCTCTGATTGAACTGTTTCCGCTTCTGCAGACGAAAACTCTGCCTGCCAGTGGCGTTGAGGTTTAGAGATCGTGACTAAGGCCTGTTTAGTTTCAAAATCCAAAATCTAAAATGAATGTTTAGACACATGTATGGCGTACTAAATGTAGCTAAAAAATAAATCGCATTATATAGATGGACTGGATTAAGTAGGCTCATTAGATTCGTCTCGCGATTTACAGCCTATCCATATAACTTTTCACCTTTTTCCTATACGTTTAATACTCCATGCATCTAAGATTCTCCTTTGATGTGATGGGTGAAAAGATTTCATTTAGAACTAAACAAGGGCTAAACGGGGTGGCCTCACGGACGGAGAACTTATTAAGGTTGTGAGTTGTGACAAACTGACACTTCGTTTTAATTTTCATTAGGATCCCAGAAAATGAAGTTTGATCTGGCTGGCCAAATGAAATGCAGCCTGCAGGTTTACCACCTGTCATGTGTGTAATGCACGTTAGCCCTGGCTGTCTGTTGTGCGTTACCACTAACATTCAGTTGTGCGTAGCACAAACAGAGTTAACAAGCTGCCAGATTTGAAACTGTTATCCTTCTGATAGCTAGTCCGTCTTTGCAAGTTACGTTAAGCTTCGAGCAAAGACCATCCTTACTCGAAAAGGAAAATGTACAGCTTACTCATGTGTTTCATAAGTTTGATCGTTAGAACCTTCGGATTTGACTTAGCACAAGTGGATCCCATCTGTTTGTTTATGTACAACGAAAAACAGGGAATGCATCTCGCATTGGGGACAGGAAATAGGGGACGAAACATCGTCTCCCAACCGCTCGCAACCAATGCACAGACATTGAATGACTTCAGCATTCAGAGCACTCGGCACAAGATCTCACGCTGTCCGCTGCCAAATCTCTCTACCATCCCCACTGAAACAACTCCTCTGAAGATACACCTCACATTTCGAAAAATGTCAAATAAAAGTTGCAGTCTCGCATCATAATGTAGGGCCTTAAATTTAATTTGCAAAAAGAAAAATCCGCAAAGCTTACACCAGTCAGTCTCAAGTTACGTAATTTTTGAAGGCCTAGGCCCAATAATATCACTCAAAGTTTCATGAAGGTCGTCAGTCTATAACAATTTCTGAATCTCTCATATGGCTTTCCATAACCACTAAGGCACTAATTGTGCTTAAATGCATTCATTTAATTTAGTTTATTGTCCAACCTTGGCACCTTGCGGTGTGCAAGCAAAGCATGGCACCTCTTGTCATCCCGGCCTCTCTCTGACTGTTGACTTGCACCAACGCCAGCCCATCACCACGCCTGCCGTTGTATAAAGGCCTCGTTGCTATCGCTAGGCCAGCGCATAGCATAGGCACGGGGCAGCGATCGCGATCTGCTGCGGGCACGGGCAGGCATGGAGGAGGAGGAGCCCCCTCAGCTGTTCCTGTGCCCCATTTCCATGGAGCTGATGGAGGACCCCGTCACCGTCTCCACCGGCGTCACCTACGACCGCCGCAGCATCCAGCAGTGGGTCTTCGGCTACGGCAGGCCCACCTGCCCGGCCACCATGCAGCCGCTCGCCAACCTCGACCTCACGCCCAACCACACCCTCAAGCGCGTCATCGCCTCCTGGCTCTCTCCGTCGACGTCGGCTTCCTCCTCGCCGTCGACGTCGTCATTGTCGAGCCCGGCGCACGACCAGCTCGCCACGCCGGTGCCGCTGTCCAGGATGCTGGAGAACCTCGAGGAGACGCCGTTCAAGGTCACGGCGCTCAAGAGCATGCGCGCCCGCATCGCCGGCGACGTGTCGGCGCAGTGCGAGTTCGTGTCCTGCGGCGGGATCCAGGCGGTGGCCCGTGTCATGGCGCAGGCGCTCGCCGAGAGAGACTTGTCGGCCTTCGCGGCGTGCGAGGAGGCCGCGGCGGTGCTCGCGCTGCTCCCGCTTGCGGACGCGGCGTCGGCGGGGTGCGTCCTGGCGCCGGAGTGCATGGCGCCGGTGGTGGCCTTGCTCCAGCGCGGCGGCGCCGAGGCGAGGCTGCACGCCATGGACATCGTCACCAAGGTCTCCAGTGTCGCCGGCGCCGGGGACTGGACCGCCGGCGTCGAGGTCGGCGACGTGGTCAAGTCCCTCCTGGAGCTCCTCGCCGACGAGGTCTCCCCGAGGCTCAGCTCCCGCGCGCTCGACGTGCTCCTCGACGTCGTGGAGCGGTCGCCGCCGGCCAAGGCGGTGGAGGTTGGTGCGGTGCACGTGCTCGTCGAGCTCCTCGCCGGCGCCGCCGACCGCCGCGACGCCGAGCGGATACTGCTGCTGCTGAAGCGCCTGTGCAAGTGCCCCGAGGGCAGGCTGGCGTTCGCGGAGCATGACCTGGCGGTGGCCGCCGTGGCCAAGACCATGATGCGGGTGTCGCAGCTGGCCACGCAGCTGGCAGTCAAGGTGCTCTGGCTCGTCTCCGTGGTGGCGCCGCCCTCGGAGAAGGTGCTGGAGGACATGGTGCTCACCGGTGCCGTGGCCAAGCTGCTGGGACTCCTGCACGTCGAGACCCCGCCGGCGACGAAGCACAAGACGGTGAGGATGGTCAGGATCAATGGCGGGTTCTGGCGACAGTACCCGTGCTTCCCTACCGATCTCAGGGATTACCTGCGCCTGCTCGACTGAATTTGTTCATTGCTTTGGTTGATTGCATTGGTTCGATCGACCAAACTCTATGTAATTATAAGCACAAACTGAATGAAGCTTCTAAAGAGAAGATTCAGAAACTTATTATTGTGAACACTTTCCAAGAATTGCGAAATGAATACATTATTATTATACATATATTTGATGCACATTTGGAATCGCCTCTTCCATTCTACTGCTAATATCATACATACTGTAGTACGTATGAGCTATTGATCTTTTGTAATCTTTTCAGTGCTCACCAATTCATCGTTGATTGGCCCTCAAAAAAAAATCATTGATTTCCCTATAGAATGCTTGAATCCTGTGAATTTTACAAGCTCATAGTACGAAAAACTATCAAATGAAGAAGATCTTTACTATCTAGGTCCGGTTTGGTATGATTACTTTCAGCAATGAAGATCATCAACAATGCCGTGAAGTTATTACGAGCGAAGCAAATGTTCATGTAAACGTAACTCATCCCAAGTATGTAAACAAAAAAAAGTATGTTTTCCCACACTTCCTCTACTTTGGCTGAATATTTTTTTTTTTGCAAATGTTTGGCTGAATATGATTGATACGCCTGAAAGCTTAGAGAGAGCTTGCGCGTAACAATTTCAATCCGGTCCCCGTTCTAAATATACATTGTTTTAACTTTTGTTACAACAAGTTAATTTTTTTATAACTTTGATTATTTTTTGAAATATAATAACATCTACAATACCAAATAAATACAATAACAAGATGTATTTCATAATAGATAAAGTCACATTTATCTGATGTTGGTGTTGTAGATGGTGCATTTTTTCTATTATAAACTTGATCAAACTCGGAGAAAAAAAGGCTTTTGACAAAATAAAATGTTGCCCACTAAGAGAACGTTAGCTTTCATATGATCAAATCTACCTCTTTCCTTCATATTTCTTGAATTTTCAGAGGTTGGTAATCCGTAGGATAAAGCGCTTCAATTAGTCAAGCACATGGTATTTGGTTAGGTTTCCTAGTTAGCTCCAACAAAAAAAGCTAGTGCTGAAAAGTCATAAATTAATGATCTAAAGGCACGCTTGGACAAACTTTGGCCGGAGCTTAAGATGTTTCTCTCTTGTGTTGGAAAGTTTGGCTTCTTCGACCTAAACAGTACCCAAAAATGTTGACTATTTTGGTTCTTTCTACTTCTTGATTTTACTACTAAGATAAGAAAACCTACTGCTCGTGAAATTTAACTTTAAATTATTTTTCTGCTTTTGATTGTTCATTTTTTTGTTATTTTTGTGTTGCAACTGTTTTATTTTAGAAAAATCCAGGACTGACCTCAGTACCAGCTGAAATGGAAAGGTGAAGCCTCGTGGGCCCAAGAATTGCGAAAGGAATACATTATACATATATTTGATGCACATTTGGAATCGCCTCTTCCATTCTACTGCTAATATCATACATACTGTAGTACGTATGAGCTATTGATCTTTTGTAATCTTTTCAGTGCTCACCAATTCATCGTTGATTGGCCCTAAAAAAAATCATTGATTTCCCTATAGAATGCTTGAATCCTGTGAATTTTACAAGCAGCTCATAGTACGAAAAACTATCAAATGAAGAAGATCTTTACTATCTAGGTCCGGTTTGGTATGATTACTTTCAGCAATGAAGATCATCAACAATGCCGTGAAGTTATTACGAGCGAAGCAAATGTTCATGTAAACGTAACTCATCCCAAGTATGTAAAAAAAAAAGTATGTTTTCCCACACTTCCTCTACTTTGGCTGAATATGTTTTTTTTTTTTTTTTTTGCAAATGTTTGGCTGAATATGATTGATACGCCTGAAAGCTTAGAGAGAGCTTGCGCGTAACAATTTCAATCCGGTCCCCGTTCTAAATATACGTTGTTTTAACTTTTGTTACAACAAGTTATTTTTATAACTTTGATTATTTTTTTAAATATAATAACATCTACAATACCAAATAAATACAATAACAAGATGTATTTCATAATAGATATAGTCACATTTATCTGATGTTGGTGTTGTAGATGGTGCATTTTTTCTATTATAAACTTGATCAAACTCGGAGAAAAAAGGCTTTTGACAAAATAAAATGTTGCCCACTAAGAGAACGTTAGCTTTCATATGATCAAATCTACCTCTTACCTTCATATTTCTTGATTTTTCAGAGGTTGGTAATCCGTAGGACAAAACGCTTCAATTAATAAGCACATGGTATTTGGTTAGGTTTCCTAGTTAGCTCCAACAGAAAAAAGAGTGCTGAAAAGTCAGAAATTAATGATCTAAAGGCACGTTTGGACAAACTTTGGCCGGAGCTTAAGATGTTTCTCTCCTGTGTTGGAAAGTTTGGCTTCTCCGACCTAAACAGTACCTAAACATGTTGACTATTTTGGTTCTTTCTACTTCTTGATTTTACTACTAAGATAAGAAAACCTACTGCTCGTGAAATTTAACTTTAAATTATCTTTCTGCTTTTGATTGTTCATTGTTTTTGTTATTATTGTGTTGCAACTGTTTTATTTTGAAAAAAATGCAGGGCTGACCAGCTGAAATGGAAAGGTGAAGCTTCGTGGGCCCAATTCCAGGTCGCCTCTACCAAAGTTGCAAAAGCGAACAAGCAAATACGCCATCCAGAAAGGTCTATTCTGAAAAAAAAGAACACACCGAAAGCTCCCGGACAGGGAAGACGACTTGGTGCTCGCGCTGCCGCGAGATCTAAGCAAACCCCGGCCCTCCTCACCGTCCGGCGAGCCCCGGACCCCGCAGATCACCGGCGCTCGAGTGGTACCCAGAGGCACGCAGTGGAACCCGTGGAGAGATAAGGGCGGCGCCAGACGCTCGGGCCGCGGGGCGCGCGGGCGGGCGACGATGCCGGTGGCGGCGTCGGCCATCTACTTCCTCAACCTCCGCGGGGACGTCCTCATCAACCGCCTCTACCGCGACGATGTCGGGTACGTTGTGCCCTCGTTGGCTTGGAGCTGTAGATCTAGGGGCTCCAGGAGGGATCGATTAGTTCCCTTCTAGCTTGCGGCTGCGTAGATCGCGAGAGTGCTCTTGTTGGGTCGACTGTGGAATTCTATCCATTTTTCTTAGAGAGCGACGAAGGTTTGCTCAGCGGAGCTGAAATGGAAGGCAGGCCTAGGTGATCCACACGTCCCGGGGGGGGGGGGGGGGGGGGGGTGGTGTTAAAAATCTGGTCATGCCATGGTTGTCCTTATGCCGAGTAGTTGGAGTTGGGAAAAGATGTTAACGTTTTGGTTGAGCAAAGAGATGAACCACTGACTCGGAGAATTTGTTATTAGTACTATTCACCTAGACTCCTAGAGGTGTTCATCTATGGTTGTCTTGAAAGAAGACGTGACTGTGTACTAGGCTACTAAGTTTTATCATTTCATACTAGCAAGTTCGACTTGATCAGTCGCAGTGGGTTTTAACATTAGGCGAGACATTTGGACCCTATTTTGAAATTTATTAGAATCTACAAAAGGTTTAAACTCGTTTCACAGAGAACACTGTTATATCTCCTATACTATAGGCATATGTTCAATGACATAGACATACGCATTATTTTCTTGACGCATTGAAAAATGTAAATCACCAGTAGGCTATAACTACAATCATACTGTCTTCTATTACCTTGTTGCTTCTATCATTCAAAATTTATTCAGCAGGGATCAGCTCCGAGGGTATATTTTGCTCCCTTCACTTTAAATTCCGTGTTTTGCCTGCTTGGCCAAACATTTAGTGCTAAATACAACTGTATTCATTTGCTGTTTTGCAGGGGAAATATGGTTGACGCGTTCAGGATGCATATTATGCAAACAAAAGAACTTGGCACATGCCCTGTTCGACAAATAGGAGGCTGTTCCTTCCTTTACATGAGGATCAGTAATGTTTATATCGTGATTGTGGTTAGCAGCAATGCTAATGTTGCATGTGCTTTCAAGTTTGTTGTCGAGGTATGCAACTCTTTTTGTGACATACCACCTTTGTTCTGACATACTACCTCTGTCCTGAAAGATGAGGGATTCTGAGTTTGTCCTAAGTCAAACTTTCTACATTTGACCAAGTTTAGGAAAGACCAATAAAATTTATGGAATCGGATGGGCATAATTAGATCAATTATGAAATATATTATCATAGTTTACTTCTTTGATGTAGTAGATGTCAATACTCTTGTCTATAAATTTGTCCAAACTTAGAATAGTTTTGACTTAGGACAGCCTTACTTTTATATTTCAGGATGGAGGTAGTAGAAACATCTAGAACAAAACTTGCATAGCCCACAAAGTCATTGTTCAACCTTGATGGTTGAGGAGTTTTAAATATACATCACAAATTGTTAGTACTGGTAAATTTAGCAGTATAAACAATCACCTTGTTCTCCTGTATTATTGCGTATTAATTTGTTGAGAGTAAAAAAAGAGATGACTTGGTCATTACTCATTAAGCCATAATGAAAAGTGAACAATGTGCCAAGAAGCATACATCAAGATTTGTAAGACTAAATGATCGAGTCCACAGACATATAGTTACCAGGGTGGCGCCAATTGGTCACTTAATGAACTTTACAGTGTTATAGGATTATATCATGAAGGTTGCTTTTACATTGCAAATAAAACTTGTTATTTGCCATGGGTAAGGTATTGGTAGTTCTTTAGTTAGCAATAATTAAACATCAAAGTTGAAAAAGTATAAGCTTGTTTGTAATTAGGAACATGAAGATGTTCCCAATGGGTTCTGTAGTTCGTATACTGGAAATAGTCTAATTAAATAGGAATAGTGCAAACCTAGTCTGCTTTGTTTTACTTATCAGGATTAAACCTCCAAATCGTATTATCTGAACAGGTTAGCCTGATACAGAAATTGAACTTTAGCCCTTCTTAGTTAAATTCAGAGATCCAGACATCAGTAGATTCCCAGACTATTTGCAGTGCTCCGTCTCATTGTTTATTACTCCGTATTTCGGCTGAATATTATTTGTAACTATCAGGCAGTGGCTCTCTTCAAGTCCTACTTTGGTGGAGCTTTTGATGAAGATGCCATCAGGAATAACTTTGTTTTAATATACGAACTTCTTGATGGTAAGGCAGCATCTTGTTTTTTTACTTTGCTCACTGCTACAATGGATATTTCTGTGCCTTTATACAGTTGTTGGTATTGTACAGAGATTATGGATTTCGGTTATCCTCAAAACCTGTCACCTGAAATATTGAAGTTGTATATTACTCAAGAAGGCGTCCGGTCCCCATTTTCCTCCAAGGTCATAAAATGTGATCTGAAATTTGATATAATGGACTAAAATATTACCAAAAGTTGTAGGCTTATTGGTGTTCTTCCTATGGAACCATCTGAACACTATTTCCCTTAATTTCTGAACTGATAGGCCTCAGACAAGCCTGTTCCAAATGCGACTCTTCAAGTCACTGGTGCTGTAGGTTGGAGAAGAGAGGGTCTTATGTACAAGAAGAATGAGGTACTTGAACTTTATTTATGAAACTTTAAAGTGAGCAGGGTACTATCGATATTACGTGTACCAGTACAGGGTCTGGTGCTTGCCATGCCCAGGATCCTTCATATAATCCAAAACACATCCTAGTTCGTATGCATATTATGTATGTGCTTTGTACTAATTTTGTGTGCTAATTTGCCTTTTTGGAAAACTGCCAACATTGTCTTATTTTAATTTTCCATCCCAATCTTTTGCCTCAGTTCATCACTGGTGGAGTAATATTATCTTTTTTCTCCCCCAGGTTTTCTTGGACATAGTTGAGAGTGTAAACCTTCTTATGTCTTCAAAAGGTACTTTACGGACCCATCCATAGGTACCCAATTGTCTTCCCTGTTCTACACTTGCTAACTGATGTTCCTTGTGCACATATATCTGCCATTCCTGCAGGTAGTGTTCTGCGATGCGATGTGACAGGAAAGATTCTTATGAAGTGCTTCCTTTCTGGAATGCCTGACCTGAAGCTGGGATTAAATGACAAGATTGGGCTTGAAAAGGAAGCACAACTCAAGTCGAGGCCTACGAAGAGGTCACTTTCTTGGTTATTATGAAAATCTCAAAGAAAGCTGTGGATCATTCTGCTGTTTGTTAATAGCTGACAAACCTTTTGTTTTGTTATTTTTGCTATATTTTAACTGACAATTTGTCTTTCTCTACAGTGGGAAGACCATAGAACTTGATGATGTCACATTCCACCAGTGTGTCAACTTAACAAGATTTAACTCGGAAAAGACAGTCAGCTTTGTGCCACCAGATGGTGAATTTGAATTGATGAAGTAATCTTCTCAATTTCTTTTATGCTTTTAATTTCTTTACTGCTAGTGGTAGATTTTGTTAACTGCACTTTGGCTGGCTTTTGATGGATAAAATTTGTTACAGGTACCGAATCACAGAGGGTGTCAACCTTCCGTTCCGTGTTCTTCCGACAATTAAAGAATTGGGTCGAACGCGGATGGAGATTAATGTGAAAGTAAGTGAGGCATATTTAGATTGGTGGGGTCATCATCAATTTTACTGACATGAACTTTAATGTCATAGGTCAAGAGTGTTTTTGGTGCTAAGATGTTTGCACTAGGCGTTGTTGTCAAAGTACCAGTTCCAAAGCAGACAGCAAAGACTAGCTTCCAAACGACATCAGGCAAAGCAAAATACAACGCTTCAATCGATTCACTGGTGTGGAAGTATGTGCTGGTTACGTTTGTCTAGCATACATCTGGCAGTTGTTACCTTTTTAGAACCTTTTTCTACTCAGCCATATCGCCAGTGATAAGAGTACTTGAACTGATAACACGCTTCTAAAACTACAGGATCAGGAAATTTCCTGGACAGACTGAGGCAACTATGAGTGCAGAGGTTGAGTTGATCTCTACCATGGGTGAAAAGAAGTCATGGAACAGACCACCTATTCAGATGGAATTCCAGGTAATACCCTCACCTCCTTTTGAAGATCATAATTTTCCTTTGTTATCTATACGTCATTATCTATCATCTACAATTTGGAACTGAAAATGCAAAGTAGCTGTGGTCTCAAATGTATATGCTCTTTATTTCTAAAACCTACACTGAGCTCGTGCCTACACAAGTAGCAGTGGTTCGCATTGGAGTTATTTTGTTAAGGCATTGGTGCATTGCCTTCTAGTATCTTATGAATAATATCTACCCATGCTTGATCATTCTGATAGAGTATGCTGCCCAACTGATCATCCAGTTATGTTGTTTGAATACTTTCTCTAGTCTCAACACTGCCCTCCATGCTCTCTGATGTCTGGTTCCTGTAGGTTCCAATGTTCACAGCTTCTGGTCTACGAGTTCGGTTCCTCAAGGTATGTGCAACAAGTGTTGATATGAAACTTTGCAACATCTCAGATGAAAATCCTCATGCGATACATTTTCCAGGTGTGGGAGAAGAGTGGTTACAACACTGTTGAGTGGGTTCGCTACATCACGAGAGCAGGATCATATGAGATAAGGTGTTAGTGACAGTTAAATTCTTTCCAGCTACTTCGAACAGTTGGATCCACAGAGGTCTCTCTGTAGGGCGTCATGCATGATTATAAAGCGCGTATATTGTGACATTTATCTGAAAGCCTTGTACTTCAGCAGAGGGGTCACGGCAAGGCAGACCAGACAGTTTTCCTTTATGTTCTTCTATTCATTGTAGTCTGGGATATCTACTTGCCCCCCTCGTGCCCTGTTTGTTTGGTAGGGAGTATTTTTGTTTGTATATTTGGCGGTAGCATTCCTTGTTGATCAATATACACCGGCTATCAGTTTGTATTGTTTTTCACCTTAAATGGATGAGAGGATAACAGTGTACAAACATTTGATGCATAATATTTGGTATAATTGCAGATTAGTAGTGTTTTGATGTGAAGATGCTAGAGGCCATATTATGTCCCTAGTCCCTACCTATCTAATAGCTTAAGATTATTTATTTATTTATGAATGGTGAAGGTTGCCTTACTGGTCATGATTTGCTTGAGGAAAAAATTGTAAGCGTGAAAGAGTAAGTATTGCAACCAAAATATTCAAACCTGGAAATGCTAGTAGCATCAGGAGCGCCGAATTGTGAACAAAATGATCGCAAAAAATCCAATTAAATTTGAACACTGCCAGTACATTAAACAAGTCCTAAACAAAAGATGAAGCGAAAACAGCAGCATTTTGCAATAATAGCTTTCTCAAATAATAGGTTCAGAACCTGTAAAAGCAGCAAATCACCACCTTTCCCAAGGCGCCACCACATATTGGGACGTCCCCGTGAGCTGGGACCTCGACGGTTCATGACGCCCCTCCAAGAAATCTTCACCTGCAGCTCATGAGGTCCTACCTCAACAAGACATTCATCAAGCTCATGCCCTACAAAAGCTGAAAACAATTATCCCGTTCATCTTCACAGCGCTCAGAAACACAGATACGGAGTGCCAGTTCTTCATCCACTGGGACAGCTACTAAACCACGAACAGGTCCATCACATCCTTTGCCAGCCACCTCCTTGTTGTAGACAACGATCTTGTTTTCTTCGTTTCTAGTAGTCCAAGCAGTTACTTTGCCGATTAAATCAGATGATCCTTTCAAGATACTGACTGTGAAAGATGCTTCCACAGCAAATGGAACGGGCGTATACACCAATTCCACGGTACTCAAACAGCTATACATAAACCGAGTCATGGGTTGCTGCGAATGACAGATGCCGCTGTGTTCTAGATAACCTTTGCTGAAATCTTCATCTACATCTCCATCACCCTTGATCTTCAAGTGGATGTGGAACTCAAAATACATACTATCACTTACGGCGAGTGCTCGATACGGGCCCATCAAAGTCAGTGCATCATCCTGTAGAGGGGTTCAGGGAAAATAATGTAAAATGCATGACATAAAAAGAAGGAAATCAAGCTCTGGACACAGTACAAACCTTGGAGGTTATGACTTGGGGTTCATCCCTGCCACGCCTGAACAAGTAGACGCATATGTAGTCGTACTCGTCCCTTGCCAACACAGTACCAAAAATGCCCTATCGGACTCGGCAACCTTGATTGCAATGACATTGACAGAGTCGGCCAACAAGCAATCACGAGGGAGCTTGTGAATCGGTTTCCAAGGCACACCCTCAGCTGTAAAATCGAGGACAGTGAGAGGAATCAAAACAAGAATATGAACAAGTAGCAAACTGAAGACACTGCATGGTCAGATGTTACTTGAATATAGATAAATGGTGGCTAGCAAGGAATATATAATGAACAATGTTCACGAATGTACTCACACTCTTTGTCCAGGTCAAAAAAGGCTATGTTGAATTCACAAAATCGAGCAGGGACAGAACATCCCATCTTGTGGTTGTATTCAGTCAGCTCTCGGCAGCGAACCATGTGAAGTACCTTCACCACCTTCTCCTCCCATTTGAGGATCGGCTCCAAAAGACTCTGATTCCGATCATCCACGTACCAATCCAGACAATCCAGACCCGGCTTCCGCTCCATCTTTTCCTTCAAGTCCACTATCTGTGACGATTAGTTTTGCAACCATGTGGAGAAACAAAAAGCACTACCTGGTTTTATATGTGTCCCGCCAATTTTTTTTTTTGTAGAAGGATTTGGTGTGTTACCGGAGTTTGATTTGATTCGTATTTGCCATGTTGCCAAATTATCACTATCAGTCCGTGTCAAATATGAATCCAAAGTTTGGCTTCCGTCCACACATCATGCCTACTAGTCCGATTCAAAATATGAATCCAAATTTGTGGCTCGTGTGATTTGTGCCCATCTCGAAAAGATAGGAAACTCCGGAGTTAAGAAGCGGCACGCATCTCCGTGCCGGCGTCTTCGTCGCTGACACGGCAAAACGGCTTCATCTTCATCGGATCTTTTTCCGTTCCTCTTTGCTTTCCTGTCCCACGCACTGAATTTTTTCCTCTAGCTCCACTAGCCCCCGCCGCCCGTCTGAGATGGCATCTCCGGCGCCGGCGCCGCTCAAGGACGCCGTGGGCGGCCTCGACCGCGACGGCTTCGTCGCCCTCCTCTCCAAGCTCATCGGCGAGTCGGCGCGCCTGCAGAACGACCCGCCGATCCACAGGCCGCAGGAGGACCTCGTGGCGGAGCACGTCGTCGACGCGCTCCGCCCGGTGTCCACCGAGACCGGGGGCGGCCCGCTCGTCGTGCGGAAGGTAAGCTACGCCGAGGGCAGGAGCAACGTCATCGTCGAGTACCCGGGAACCGTCCCCGGCCACGTCGTCTCCTTCGTCGGCATGCACATGGATGTCGTCCCGGCCAATCCCAGCGAGTGGGTAAGAGTTTGCGCGAAACCCCTTCTGCCTGGTTATCTAGATTTTCTCTGTATACCGATTTTGTCACCTTCGTCTGATTTTGAAACTCTTCTAGATTACTCAGTTGGTAGTTTCTAGTGTGTCTTACTGCGAGACAATACGTGTTTGCTTGATCTGATAGTTCCTCAGTTGTAAATGTCGGTTTGTTATGTCGCTCGTTTTGAGTGATGAATTGCTGGGCTGCTAAGGGGGAGAGGGGGACGGAGGGAGGGAGGGAGAATTAAAGGCAATATATATGCCCGGTGCTAAATCCTGATACATGTGATTGAGTCTACTGATGTATGTTTCGCAGTTTCCTGCGTTGCAATGACTTGGTTGGTGAACTAGTGGGATTCTATTGTAGAAGTGTTTATTTAGTTAATTTCTGTAAAATTGATTTGATGATTCTGTAAAACAAATAGTGAAGAGTTTTAGTAGTAGTGTTAGTTTTATAACCAGCCGAGTCCCCATCATAGTTGATTCTTGATTTTAGTTGACGATTAACTTTTGTCATCGAAATTTCTGCAGGACTTTGATCCTTTCTCACTAACCTTTGATAGCGAGGACAAGGACAAGCTTCGCGGACGTGGGACAACTGACTGTCTCGGCCATGTTGCGCTGGTGGCTCAGCTAATGCGGCGACTTGGTGAGGTCAAGCCACCCTTGAAGCATTCTGTCATTGCAGTGTTCATTGCCAATGAGGAGAACTCATCTGTCACTGGTATTGGTGTCGATGGCCTCGTCAAGGATGGGCTGCTTGACAAGCTCAAGACTGGACCCTTGTAAGTAGTGCCCCATCAAAACTAATGTGTTGTTTTCTGGGGATTATGTGTTGATTGGCTATTGTTGGTGTTACAAAGGTTCTGGATAGATACAGCTGATAAGCAGCCCTGCATTGGCACCGGTGGAATGATTCCATGGCATCTCAAGGCAACAGGGAAGCTGTTCCACAGTGGCCTTGCACATAAGGTATTTGGTTCAAACTTGTCAGATTTCTTTCAGTTGGTCATGTGTTCTATGGCCTCTGTTGTTTGGTTGGACCACTAGACTTGATCAGCTATATTTGAAAATGTACCTAACATAACATTAATATGATTCCGAAGCTATTGACATTGTAGTTTTATCTGTTACACAAATATCTATTTATGATTAATCTACACCATTCTAATCTAGCACCACCCGAAATGAATTATTTTGTAGCCATGAAATATAGGTGTCTTAAATATCACCAATTATTTATACTTACTTTATAGATAAAAAAGTAGGCTGCAGCTTTGTAACAATTGTAGTTATATATCTGCTGCTCTGAAAACGTTCTTTTTTGCAAGGGTTTCCAGCACATTTTTGTTCTTATCTTGGCAGCTGTAAAATATCCGTCATCATCTTATTTATTTAATTATTTTTTTGGAGACAGCACAATTATTGCTTTTCAAGTATGTCGGCCTTGTGTTTATTAATTGCTTTTTCCTCTAGGCCATAAATTCAATGGAGATGAACATGGAAGCACTAAAAGAAATCCAAAAGCGGTTTTATACTGACTTCCCCCCACATGAGAAAGAGAAACTCTATAAGTTTGCTACTCCATCTACAATGAAGCCAACTAAATGGAGCTGTAAGGCCAGCTTGCACCTTTTTAGTGATTTATTAATGTTTATTATGGAATATATGAGTAAATAACTGTGCACTGCTTGGTACGTTGCAGATCCTGGTGGAGGCCTCAATCAAATTCCAGGAGAATGTACAATTTCAGGAGATATAAGGTAAACTTCTTGCCCATTTTCAACTTCAGATGCCTTTAGTTGCAGTCAAAATCAAATGGGCAAATTGAGGTATTGCTTGATGTAGGCTTTATAAGCTAGCTGGCATCATAGCATGGGACCTGTGGGGCACGATCTCACAAAGAATCCTAATGAAGTTAAATAGGGAACTCTTTTAGTTTTAAGGTTGTGACTGCCTTTGCATACAAATGAACAGTTGAAAAAAAATCCTATCTGATGAAAAAGAACACACCACTTGAAAATCTCCAAATGAGAATGTCTGTAGGGCAGAGAGAGATTTTGGCCATACATTCAAGAAGGATTTTCCACCTTCCGCCGTCTCTTTCATTTCATTCTTGAGATGAAGCATCTAATTTGGAATCCCTGCTGACCTTGCTTTTTTTGTGTGTGTGTGTGTGTGTATTACAGGTTGACTCCTTTCTATAGGTAAGCACATTTCTGTTGCTCTGCTCCTGCTTATTCTTCTACTGCAGCAAATGATATGTTAAATTGAGAGTTGCCAATATCATATAGCACTTCTGATGTCGTGGAGAAGTTGAAGGGATATGTGGAGGACATAAATGAGAGACTTGAGACGGTGCTTGATACTCGTGGTCCTGTGTCCAAATATGTTCTTCCTGATGAAAATCTTCGGGGAAGGTGAAGCTTTTGACATGTTTCACTCTGTTATCCTTCAGCTGTGACCATCAAGGTAGGGGGGCAATTAATGTTACTAGTGTCTTTTTTTTGTAGGATTGAAATCAGTTTTGATGGAGATGTGATGAATGGGGTGGCCTGCAATCTGGAGTCTCGGGGCTTTAAAGCATTATGCAAAGCAACCGAGGAAATAGTTGGCCACGTGGAGCCATATTCCATCACCGGGAGTCTACCTCTGATTAGGGAATTACAGGTCTGAGAAGATTAATGTACAGACTTACTTTCTGAGTCCTATCTCCATCCATGAACTAAAGCAAAGCTGTTTTTGAAACTTTTGCAGGACGAAGGATTTGATGTTCAAACAGCTGGATATGGTGAGTACTTGAACAAACAAATAATATCTTAGAAGATTTCTGCTGGGCCTATCGCCATTGAACCAATCAATAGCCTCTTGTATTATACACACATAGTAGTTGACAGTATATATATTAAACTGCGATTACCAGCAGTTTCTCTAGTGTGACCTGAATCAAATTTAAATGTGCATGTCTATCTTATGTCGCCACTAATTTCCTGCAGGCTTACTGAAGACATACCACGCGAAGAACGAGTACTGCTTGTTTTCTGACATGGCCCAAGGCTTCCAGGTATTTGTGAGCATCATCTCACAGCTGGAAGAAGCAGCCTGAGCCGTCTTACAGCAGGGAGGGATAGAAGAGCGCCTTCAATTTAAATCACTCGCGTTGCTCAGTGGTCTTTTATCTGTAGAACTCTTGACTCTTGTCAATAGCCTGTGACAGTACTTACGAAGTTAAGTAATAAGATAGGCGAGTTTTGGCAGTAGGAGGTGAAGTCATGGGCGAGAGGCTTGTGGTTGGGCCTTGGACGCTAAAATGTTGGGGAGCGGTGTGCTGTTGCTAGGCTTTGGCGTGCGTGATGCGTTGCTGCTCCAACCCATAGGTGCGCTCCGTGCCATTTTGTCCTCGTGTGATGCAGCACGGATCCACGGACCTGCCGGGCATGCATACGAAGGCAGGCGAGAACGCACGTAGTACACGTCACAGCCTTTTGTGTAACCAGACTAGCAAGCTGCAAGCACGGAGTACCGAAGCAGCGCCTGCCCCGGTGCATGGACGGACGCCGGTGCTGGGCCCAGGCCCCATCATTGGACTAGCTCATCAGCAGCTCTGGGCCGGTCCCGAGCGCACGCATCAGCAGCTAGCAGCGTACTGTACGTAGCATGCACGCGCGTCTGTATCGGTCGGACGGGCCGGGGGCCGCATGCACGCATGCATGCAGGAGCACGAGCTGCTCTGGTCCTGCCAGCAGCTAGCGCCGGCGTTCAGTGACCTGTCGCGCTTTGCTTCCAACGATCGACCAGTTCCCAATACGCGCCGCTCGCCTCGGGTGCCGCCTGCTCGCTACAGCAGCAGCAGCAGCATCGCCCTCGACCATCGGATTGCATTGTTCACCAATAATCACCACCACTGCCGCCGCATCAGTGCGTGTAGAATGCATGCACCTGCTAGTAGATGACACTCCACTAGTACGTACTGAGTACGGAGTATGATCAACGCTTGCAGCTTTTGCTCTTGACTTGGCAGCAGCAACTCGATGATCTCGAGCGCAAGATCTGGCGAGTCACGCATGCATGCATGTAGCCAGGGCGCCCTCCGGACGCGGGCAGTGTGCAGTGGCGCCCGCGTACGGCGCGAGCTGTTGCCGAGTCGGTGCCGTGCATGTGTCATGTGTGCGTCGTCCTTCGCAGTTGCAGGCCAAAGCGAGCCGACTTGCAGTGAGCCGTCTCCTCTACACACCTTACCTTACAATTGACCCCTGTGCGACCGGGCTACGGCCGGCCGGCGTACGTCTCTCACCCATTCACTCCATGCATACTACGGAGTATGTGCATACGAAGCAATGTTGTCTTGTACGAATAAGGACATATTGCCGTCATCATATCGTAGCTAGATACTGGACCACCATGTGCATGGAACATGGAAGACGTGACGCGACGCGTAGTAGCACACAGCATCGATCCACGCATGGCTCCGTTCCGAACGGCTTTCCTTTATTTTCAACGTCACCGGGACGGCACTGTAGCAGGAGAGGATAGATGATGCCGTGGCTGGCTCGTTCCGGCCGGCCAGTCAACAAACCGCGGGCGCGCGCCGGGCGTCCAGTGGCATCGGTTGGTGTGGATGGAGGCATGCGGACGCGCGCTGGCTGCATATGGCACCAAGCGGCATTAACGGACGGCATGGCCGCGGCCGGCGTCTCTCCCGCGGCAGCCAGACCTGCAGGACCGCCGGTCGGCCTCCGTCTCCGGGCCGCCCCCATGCACCCACGCGCGGCCATCCGCGTCGCACCAAGCCGCATTCATTCCGCGCAGCTAGCCCCTCGCCCCCGGCGCCGCGCGTGATCGAGCTCGCAGACGCAGAGGACGGGGGAACAGGGGCATCCCGTACACATGTCTCTGCTAGCTGCACGGCAGCCGGGAAACCGAAATCCCGTGAACGGATCGAGAGAGGTGCGTCGCCCTGTTGCATGAACGATATGATACAGTGACGCCCGGCCGGCGGCCAGGAAGGAGGTAGCTAGCTACATACATTGCTGCACTGCAAGTCTGCAACT
Source organism: Urochloa ruziziensis (assembly GCA_015476505.1). Taxonomy (NCBI): domain Eukaryota; kingdom Viridiplantae; phylum Streptophyta; class Magnoliopsida; order Poales; family Poaceae; genus Urochloa; species Urochloa ruziziensis. The sequence continues at coordinate 623,835 of CM027123.1, read as the reverse complement.
TAGAAACATATACTGTATATGGCCGGTTCTGGGATGCATTCACGCATCGGATACATGTAACCATGCGTGGTGAAGCACAAACATGTAGTGCGTGGATCAATACATACTTCCCCCGTGCTATTGCTACCTGCTGCTCTGGTCTGGGCCGGATCCGTCCTGTGGATTATTGTAGGCCATTCCAAATTCAGGGTCGTCCCCGGGTGGCCTTGGTCTAGGTTAGGTTTCTTTCTTTCTACTGCTGGAGTGCTAGTGTGTATGTACGTTCTGGCTCCATTCGAGCTGTGTTTTTTTGGACCAGCGTACCGTCGCCATGGTCCAAACAAGACTCTCCAACTTGTCAGGGCAATCCATGTGATGACCGAGCGAGCAGAGCAGCAACGATCCACCCATCCACGCATCTCCTCGAAAGCCGCGTCGCAGCGATGGGTCGTCGTACAAATCTCGCTCACTCGGCGGCCGCGCAGACAGCAACAAACTTTAGCATTGTTTTGTTGAGTCCACATGTTCAAAAACACACAACATTAATTTTCTTGTGTAAAAATATTTTATCAAAAAAATTTCACTGCCATGTAGATGTTCATGCTTTGGCACTGAACTAAAGATGAATATATAAACTCAATTGGTATCAAGCTTGATTATTCGACAGAAAAGATCTCATGGATGGATGAGCCACACTCTATGCCATCTACTGAACCTTTGCATGTCCATTTTACTCTTTATTCCTACATCTGCATCGACAGCCTCCACCACCACAAATTCACACTAGATTTTGCCATCACCTAAAGCTATCACTACAATGAGACATGCGTGGCATCCTAGATCCTACTCGTTGCTTACCTATAAACCTCAGCATCCATGCTCACACGCCCCTCTATGGATTGCCACCACCGATGGATCCTCCTACTGCTTTCTACCACCTACTTAGGATGTGCGTTTCTTGTCTTCGGTAATAAAATTAGGCACCTTATCAGGGACAAAGGTGTGGGTTTATCGTAATAACGAGCATGCTTGATTTTGTATACATTTCTCTACACCCAATGATTATATCGAACCTATATTCAGTATACATTTTGTTCACATTCTCTGGTTTTTCTATCTTCATTCACACCTAGCTACATGGACTAAGCTGAAGATGAAACTTGAAAATTAAGGAAACTAGTCTGGGGTTCTTGGCCACCAATCTTATTCAGTTACCAATAATTAAGCACCTGGCCAATGTTGCTCTCTGGATAGTACATTGCACGTTCTGCAGTTCGATCTGTTCTACGAGATGCACGGGCTATAGTTAATTAAAACCTCGAAGCCTATTAGCAGTATAGTCCTGATAGGCTGATACCATGGTAAAGTATTATATTATATATACCAACCAGGTGATATACTAGAAGCATAAATCTGATCTATCTTACTTTTGATGGATTGTCTGTCACCTAGTTTAGTTTTAGATACAAAATTACCTGAAAATAAAGCAGCTTAGATTCTTGCAGAAGAGTATCCTAATAATCTGATACTGTCACTTGGGGTTCTGCACGACCGTGTCCTCTAGCTGCTAGCTGCACCTTTTTGCCATGTGTGTTTGCATGTATCTCCAACTCATCTGTTACACGCATGCATAGCGAGTACTGTAGTAAACGAAGGGGAATCACCGCCGTAAGTCCGTAACAAACATCTCCTCTGCCGATACCGAAAAGCGAGCTCGACACAAATACAGCGAATAATCAACTCGTTGAAAGGCCAGCTCGCTGCACCGGTTCCTGCAGCCTACTGTGGCCAGTGTCCCCGTAGTTGGGCAGCCGGAGGACAAGGAACGTCTCCGTAGGGACTATGGTAAAATCGGGGCGTGTGGGGACGGCGTGAATCGATGTCGATGTGAGCGTGTCCGGCCCAGAAGTTTGAGCTGCATGCGAGCCCTGAATTCCTGGGTCGGTTGGGCTGGGAGCCGATGATTGCTCCTCGCGTAGTAGCAGCACAGAAGTAGTGCTAGCCCACGTTACTCATGTGCCCTGCTTGTCCCGTTGCAACTGTGAATCCATGTGGCCTTGGTACTTACCACTGTCTCCAAACCCCATCCCGTGTGATGGCTCGGTCCTCTTGAGTCACGGGCATGTATCGATTATTCTCGGAAGCACTTGAGAGAACAAACTCGATCCCGTACACGCTGCTGGCATCACATTAGTTCAGGTGCTAATTGTCCTAGTCGCCATTAACCTCAGCTGCCTGAGAGTGTTGCTCCATACTCCGTACTACAATACAACCTCTCTCGCTTGTCTGACTTTTCTTGCAGCTGCCTCCCTCCTCCAGTCTGATTCTGAAGTGAGCTCTTTTGGCTCTGCTGAGTCCTGAGACTGAGGCTGAGACCACTCACCCGCCTCGGCGTACATAAAAAGCACGCAGCTCTTGGCCATTTGGGTGGGTGGCTGCTCTACTAAAAAGCACGCAGCCGACGCCACGGCTACTACAGTACTACCTGCAGCATCCTGGCCGAACGAAACCTTATCCTTTCCCCGTATATGTATACGCATATGCTCAGAAGCTCAGATACGCAGCAGCAGCTGCCGAGCGATAAGTAGCAGAGGGGGACGAAGGACGGTGTGCAAGTAGTAAACGATACCAAGAGCTTAGCGACACCGGGAAGCGGCCAGCGAGCTAGAGCCATCGAATCGGCCTTGACGCCTCCGCTATGTCGGCGCTAGTGGACGCGCCGCACAGCAGCGACGCCTCCGCGCTCGTCTACGACACCTTCAGCGCCACCGCCAGCTTCCTCTTCGACGGCCCCGCCGCGGCGGCGCTCTACGAAGGCGCCAGCATTGCCGCCAGCAGCCCCGCGCCGGCGGAGCAGCAGCAGCAGCAGCCGGCGGCGCTGGCGGCGAGGGTGATGAGGACGAAGCGGCGACGGCGGCCGCGGAGCTGCAAGTCCCGGGAGGAGACGGAGACCCAGCGGATGACGCACATCGCCGTGGAGCGCAACCGGCGCCGCCAGATGAACGGGTACCTCGCCGCGCTCCGCTCCATCATGCCGGAGCCCTACGTCCAGAGGGTACACACATCACTCTCCTCCTCCCACTCTGGCAACCAGACATCGCTTCGCGTCAACCATTCGTGTTCTTTTCCTCTACTTGCTCTTCTCATGTTTGTCAAAGGGAGAAAGCGACGCCGGAGCAACCGTGGGCGGCTGAAGAATGTTGTTTATTTTGCCCTGCCATTGCTGTTCCAGTTCGTGCAATGCATCCCCCTTTTTCTTGGTCAAAGGCACTCTCCTACACTTGCCACTCTCTAGCTTTCCCCTACTGTTCGATTTCTTGGTCCGGCACCCACAAACCATGCATTAATGTGTCCCCCTCTGTCATTAACTCCTCCCTTGTTCTTGCAGAGAGTTACCAATTCAATGCTCCCGTCCAAATCCTGACAAAATTAATGCTCTACTACTACAGTACAGTATTTCATTTCTGAATGAAAATCTGTTAGCAGGGCGACCAAGCTTCCATTGTGGGAGGTGCAATCGAGTACGTCAAGGAGCTCGAGCAGCAGCTGCAGTTCCTCGAGGCGCAGAAGCGAACGCTGCTGCTTCATCGTCAGCACAAGGCGGCCAAGCCCGACGCCAATCCGATGCACGACACCGGCGGCAGCGCCAAGACCACCACAGCCTGCCTGGAGTCCTCGGCGGCGACGGCGACGACGAGCAACTGCAGCAGCAGCGTGACGGAGGACGCCGCCGACCACGCGCCGCCGCCGCCGTTCGCGCACTTCTTCACGTACCCGCAGTACGTGTGGTGCCACTCGCCGCGCGGCGGCCCAGCGGCGGCGGCGGCGGAGGAAGGCGGCGCGCGGCCGGGGGTGGCCGACATCGAGGTGACGCTGGTGGAGACGCACGCGAGCCTGCGCGTGATGGCGCGGCGGCGGCACGGGCAGCTGCTCGGCCTGCTCACCGGCCTGCAGGCGCTCCGGCTCGCCGTGCTCCACCTCGGCGTCGCCACCATGGACGACCTGGCACTCTACACCATCAGCGTCAAGGTACGCGGCGCGCGGGCATTGGCTTCCCACCTGCTTTAATTTTCGATCAGTTTCTCGATCTTTTGAAGAAAAGTTTCAGTTTCAGTCCCGCGTTTTGATGATGATGATAGGAGAAAGATAAAAAAAAACTCTAAAAAATGGTAGGACAAAGATTCGCTGTGAGCACAACTCGAAAACTAGAGGGATCTTCTTGCACGTATTACCACGGCTCACGGATCGAGTGATTCCAGCAGGAAAAGTTAGTGCGTGTCTCGGCGCATCATTTAGGAATCATGAGCTCACACTCACTCTGCACGAACCAAAACCCAATAGAAAAATCGACGATTAGCAGCAGCGCTCTGCCTCTGAGCGAGCTGCTCTCCGTTGATTCGGCACTTTATTATCCTGCCGTTGGATGGGTCGACTGAACATTCAGAGGGGCCATCAGTGATCACAACGCTCAACGCTGGTGCAGAGTCCGGCAGGAGCGAGAGAGAGGTCCTTTCGTGCACCGAGTTCGAGCCAGTGCATTATTGTTGGAGTAGACTTTTTTATTTCCACCTCCAAAAATCTGAATAAAATCGAGAATCCGATGGACCTGACACGAACACTGGACACCTGGGTCTTTTCTTGCCCCCCCGGCGGTACGACTGCATGCCACAGGGGAGATGTTGGTGCTTGCTTTTGACCGGGTAGTTCAGCAAGGCGCCGGGGCCCTGCTGCTCAATCTGCCATGGTGAGCTCGCATCGGCATCGCATGCAGGGCGCAGCTCCACTCCGGCCTTGTCAATGGAGTTGTCACGTCGGTCTCCATGTACTAGTTCGTGGAGTGTGCGCTGCTGCACTGTGCTTTGCCGAGCTAATAGTAGTAGGAGGAGCGAGCCTAGTAGTAGAAGTTGGAGTAGACACTGTGGCAAGCAAAGCTTTGCCGTGCGTGACAGTTCATGGAGATGGATGCTGGCACAGTACAGTAGGAACGAAGAAAAGAAAGGAAAAAGGGCACGGTGGCAGGGTCCAGGGAGAATCTTTTCGCCGAACTGATGACGATCAAAAGATTGGCTATGCCTGCCTACTACGTAGGCGGCAGGGAGACAGCGTACATGTTGCTATTGCTGCCGTCCTCGCTCCCTCGTGTTTATTTTGGCCGTGGCAGTACGGGCACTGTGCCGTAGTTTACGACCACGGGCAGTGGTGGTGATGGCAAGTACCGGCAGATTCCCCACACCTCCGTTTTTTTTCGTCTGTTCCTGATGCATCAGTCAATCATCCGGCGGCCATTGCACATGGCATGCAATGGCACTGTTCTTGTTCAGCTCGTTCATGCGTGCATTGCAGGTGTTGTAATGGTGTGTGCATGCAGGTGGAGGAAGGATGCGGCCTGGCGACGGTGGACGACATCGCCGGCGCCGTGCACCACGTGCTCTGCATCATCATCGACGCCGACGCCGCCACCGAGCACCGGATGCTCGCCGCCTCCTAGGGCCGAGCCGTTGTTCGACACGGCGTCACCGGCGATCGAGGGGAAGGGAACCATTGCTGCAGATGCCTCCTACGTGTACGTGTTTGCCGTACGTCTCCCCCGTTTTCGCTGTGGAACTGCCGTTTTGCAGGGTTCGGTGCCACGGACGTCTGCTTGTAATTGTGTAGTTTGTTTTTCCTCACTTTTTTTTCCCTGGATGTCCAAGCTTGTTGTTCTTCTTGCATTCTAGTATGTGATGGTTAGCTTCTTCCAGCTCCCTATTGTTCACAAAGGATACACAGTCACCTGTTCCTCTCTTGGCACATCGTCGGTCGGTCGGCTCATTGTTATTTGGTGGGCCGAAATTATGGCCCATTTACCACACCATCAAAACCTGGCGATCGATCCAAATATGGCCCATTTACCACACCTGGCCCGCGTGCAACCTCAAACCAGGCCCCTGGGCCAAAACTGCGTGCTGAACAGTTAAATGGTGCGGCTAAGAACGGTCACAGCTCACTTCAGCATCATTAAACTGACAGCATCACAGCAAGTCCTCAAGAGTCAACGAAATGTCGAAATCCTATAATTTTTGCAGGAATTGTACAGCGAAGACTTGGAATTCTTGAAGAATGCACTTGTAACCAAAGCAGGAAAAACAACTCATGTCCTTATCAACCATGAGCGCCTGCGCAAGTTCTGGTCCAGCCGTCCAACTTGGGGCTCAGTTTAACTTCAATCCCACATAAAAAAAAAATACCACCACGTCTGTATGGACACCACCCCTTTTCTGTCTCCTTCCCCAGATGCCATGTGCTTGCAGCCCTGAACCCTGGCTTTCCCCACCGGCCGGTCAGTCATCTCCATGCTTGGGAGTCACTCATGTCGCGCGTGTTCCAATCCCCTGACATCGTGTAACCAGAAACCGTAACACAGATGACGAGTCTGCGCTTTTCTAATCACTTCCCTGTGCTGTGCATAATCAGCGTTTCATCTAGTAGAAACTAGAGCACTCAAAACATTCTGGGCCGATGCTGATGGCCTTCCTTTTGTCATTCTACAAGGCTCCAAAATTTGTGCAATAATAAAGTGCATGATGCAAGGAAAAGTCGCACTAAGCAGGCCATTATTTGTTATCCAACCTCATGCGCGCACACGCACCTACCTACCACTTTTCAATGGCGAGGATCCACATCCACTGCCTGCACCGACGTCCTAGACCCCCCAAAAAAAGCAGAGGCCAAAACATTGCGTGAATTCCACATCAGTACACTCCAGCTCTGACCCAACTTTGCAAGCATCACTACTGAATATACTGACAGTAATCGAAACAAAATGATACTGCTCAGGAACATCAGTACACGTCAACCAAGGACGCTAGGACACGACATATCTTTGTTACCAGGAACATCTGCAAGTTAATTTTCCAGCTGAAGAGGACTAGAAACTTATTCTCGCTTTCGTGGTTCCTAGCTTGCTGGATTGAGAGGACTAGAAACTTATTTTCTCTTTGGTGGTTGCTGGATTGAGTGCAAGTTTCATACTAATATATATGCACTAAGTAGTTGTTGATCCCAGCTCTTCATCAACCTAACCCCCAGCTACAAATTGACATGGAAAAATGCATGTTAATGGCCTAACCACAGGATGCCACCTAAATTGTTGTGCTAAGTAACAGAAACTTGAATGAAGGGTATCAGTGCAGCATTATGAGCAGCAAGGCACTGGTCACCTAACGAGACCAAACACCTCCAGAGCATAACCCAAATCATACTATAATTGAGGTAGACTAAAGCATATGGATCGCGCTGAATTGGTCACACTTTTCTTTCCAACACACACATCAGCAAATGATTGTTCTAAGTTGACAACTAGAAAGGTAATCGCCAGCGCTCAAACTAACTCACTTCTCACCTGGAGAAAAACCTTTGGCCTAAGACCTAAAACTCACTAATGCAGGGAGAATTATCTGGAGGAGAACCCAATGCTACGGAGAGAGGTAAAAAAAGGAAAAGGTTTCATCAAGCCCTATACAATTATCCAGTAGAAACAGCAAGCAGGTGCAGGAGATCTCACCATGCACCAAGCGTTGCAGACAAAGCATTTTCTGCAGCCTGTACCACGACGATCCGAAAGAACTGATTGAAACAGGATGAAATCTGCAGACTTTGGTATTGGCACCTTGATCTTCACCAGAAGCACACGCACACAAAAAAAGTTATCGATGTCATATATCCTAGTCAGAAGAAGAACCACCAATGCCTCACATCGGAAGGACCGAATCCTTCCCCCTGCCGCTCCTGCTGCTGAAGCACGACCTTCCCACCGACGGCAATCTCTTCGCTGCATCCGGCAATGCGCGGCCGCTGCGGCCGCCGTCCTTGCTGCTCTGCCAGGACCCTGATGAGCCTGCCAGGAGGCCGCTCTCCCGGGCCATCATCAGCTCGTCCTCCAGGCTGGCCTGCAGCACGTCGGCGATGGACATGCGGCCTTCACGGTGCGTGTCCGACAGCGACGACGACGACCTCACCGCTGGCGCGCCGTCCTCCTTGATCTCGACAATGCCGCTGGCCTCCTCTGACCTTCCTGGACAATCTTTCGGCGCCTCCTGGCTGCCGCCGTTGCCGGTGGCCGCATTCTGATCCCGGGGCTCGTCGCGCGCCTGCTCCGAGTAGTCGTCATCAATGGTCAGGACCAGCTCGGGGTTGTCTCTCCGGTCGTCACGCGTGGGGCGGCGCTCCGGCTCCGGCGAGGACACGACGCCGACGGTGACGAAGGCGATGTTGCAGCGGCAGAGCGGGCAGTTGGAGTGGGACTTGAGCCAGGTGTCGATGCAGGGCAGGTGGAAGGCGTGGCTGCACTTGGGGAGCAGCCGGAGGCTCTCGCCGTCGCGGAACTCGCCGAGGCAGACGGAGCAGTCGGTGCTGTCCACGAACCCGTCGCCGCGCTTGTACTTGCACACCGTGATCTTGTTGATCAGCGTCTCGTCCAGCCCGTCCGGCGGCACGGCGCTCCACGGATCCTGGCTCCGTGAACCGCCGCCGCCGCCGTCGCCATGGCCGCCGTGGCCGCGGCGCCTGCCGGAGCCGAACAGGCTGTTCCAGAGGGAGGTGAAGGTGCCGCAGTACTTGGAGATGATGGTGTAGTAGCTGACGAGGAGGAAGGCGCAGGCGAGCACGCCGATGATGGCGATGACGAGGGGCGAGAAGGTGGGGCCGGAGGAGTCGTCGCTGCCGCCGCCGAGGTCGAAGGCCGGCGGCGGGGGCGGGAAGATGAAGTAGCACCACTGCGGGCAGTACATGCTGCAGAGGCCCTGCGAGCAGTCCCTCGTCGGCTCATACGGCACCCACGTCGGCTGCGGCCCAAGGATTGCTGCCGGAGGAGAAGACGACGCCACTGCCGCCATGGAAGACAAGAAGCACACAGAGTAGCAACAACCAACACCGCTGGGCTGGGCTAGAAGGGGAGGAAAAGGATAGAGAAGCTGAGCTGAGCCCCAACGCTGGGTGAATCTCAGCTGCTCCTAGTACATCAGACAATCATCCTGAGGCTGCCAAGTTCTAGCAGAAGACTAGAGCAGAGGATCTGCATGAGTTTCTGGGCCAAAATCCAAATAATTGTGGCCAGACGATGGAAGCAACCAGCAACAGAGGTAGGTGTCTGTGCTTGTACTCTTCCTACCTCGTCGGTGCTCCAGGTGTTGAGAAATGTGAGGGGAGAGGGGGAGAGACAGATCACGAGATGCTGCCAGTGTGAGGCATGCCCTGAGACTCCGAGGAACTGCAGCTACAGAGGAGTACAGATCAGTGAGAGGAGTGAGAGCCAAAGCAAACCAGAATGTTCTTGCTTGGAAAGCAAAGTATTTTGCGAGTGGGATAGGCTGCTGACAGGGGAAGGGAAGGAGGAGATGGATGGTGCCATGGTGGTGGTTGGGGGCTGGGGGCCCTACGCTGCCGCTCTGCTTTCATTTTCTTTTCCTTGATCTGCTGCTGCCGTTCATGGCCGCCTTTACCTAGTTTGTCTCCTTTGGCAGACGGAGAAAGGAGACATTAGAGCATCACCAGCGGACTCGCCAGCCGACCCGCCATAGTTACTTTTACCGATTGTGTCCAAAATTGAGGCTCCAGCGGACTAGCGAAAAGAAACGCCATCCCTGTTGACCCGCTATCGCTGGAGTCTGGGCAGCCAAATTTAGCTGGTACGCTCGTCTCAGCTATCCTTCATGCCGTGAGTCTGACAAACTGGTCCCAGTGTTCATGCGTGACATTTGTCTTCAAGAGTATGTTCCTTTTCCTCTCTTCCATAAATTTAAAAAGTCATTATATTGAGATCCAAAAATTATGCTGTTTTTTATGTAGATAGAACAAACAATAGAGAATCCATTTTAACTATGTTCAACTCAAAATCTCTTATGGATTTTAAATTAAAAATCCTCAAAGTTGACCATTTTTTGTTAATTATTTGAACTTTAGTGTATCAATTTAATTCCTAAAAATGAGGTAAAAACACTTTAATTCATTTTGAATCAGATAATAATAAAATGTAGGTCAATAGGATATGGAGGGTGGGATTTGGCTAGTCTGCTGGAGCGTGCTGAAATATGGAGAGGGAATCTTATAGATTGGATAGCCAAATGAAGATATGCAGGGTCAAATTTGCCTATTCTGCTGGAGATGCTCTTAGGATGATAAGATGATAGAAGTAGAAGTGAGTGAATTGGGGTGCTTCCTTCCCCTGATAATGAAACGATGCAGCTGTACGCTTGTGGTACCAATGCAGTAGATGCCTACTAATTCACATGGATCAGTCATTCAAAACTTTGTCATTTGGCAGAGGAGATTGAAAACAGCCATGGCACCCTCAAGTTGGCATTTGGCAGCTAGTCAAAATGGTGCAACTAATTTGGTGCCCGATGACTAAAGGTTGTACCGGACTACCAGACCAAACATCTTAATCAACTGCAGAAAAGTATTTTTGGTTTTTAGTTTTGAGACTGCGCTTTCAGCACTCAAAATCAGTAGGAAAATAGAGAGTTTTGTCACGACGTGATTCAGGCATCCACAGCATTCAAGAAAACAAAGACCGCAGAACATAACTACTGGCATGAAAAATATTTTACTGGCTACCAGAGAACAAACTCCCATCAAAGCCAGACCTGCAAAAGATCATAGAACGTCCATTTCTATCAAAGCATCCGCAGGTATAGCGACTGAGGATCTTGAAATCGCTCTCACATCAATCTAATTTTATTTTCGCTTCAAGTAAACTAAGACAATGGCGGCCAGTCCGCCACACCAACTTTCTTCAAATTTACTTCTCCCGATTCCGACACCTTTCCTTGCTTTTGTAAGGAGAAGTCACTAATCGCTCTGTATTGGTGCAACCACATGAGAGCCTGCTCACCTAACCCATCTTCATTTGAGGTCCATGTTTAACCTTGGCTGATCCAGGTCTGGACACAAAGCATACACTAGACTGCGTGTACATTCCAGTGGTCAATGGTCACGCCTGAATGAGTGAATGAAGCAACTGATGGTATGAACCAGATTATCTTCAACAGGCAGGAACAGAAAAACTGATGAGTATATAGAGCTAGGATGTGAAGGACCGCATCGTGTAGGCCGAACTGATTTAGGAAGTCTATTTATTTTTCTTTTGGATGGCATGAACGAATCATTGTCACTCAGTGGGGTCAGCAGTGTGGCAGCAACAGGAAACGAAGATGATGATAGAAAAAACTGGGACACGCAGACCAAGGAAGATGTGCGGTTTCATTCATTTGAAAGATTAAGACCACCTAATTTTGGGCGCTTTTGATTTTGGAAGGTGAATAGCAGAAGATCAAATGGTGCTCACGTACTTTGTAACCATGAAAACGCAAATAAGCACCAGTACAGATTGTATTTATGATTCTGGTGAACCAGCAGGCAAGGTGCAAACAGAGTGGAAAGAAAACACTATCAGCATGCCTAAGAAATTGGAGTGAATGTAACTATAACAGATAGCTGAAGAAGACATACAAACACATGAACTAATTCCAGGGGAAAATTAACAAGCAAGGCAATTTTACTCTTTACTCTAGTAATATACAATGCATCGTGTCATTGCGTGCAGACATCTTTTCTAGTCTATCGTCTATGTCTCTTATTCCATCCATACCATTTTGCCCTTTTGTTCTTTCCTTGAGACATACTCTAGATCTTATCAAGAATGCATAACTCTGACTATAGGTTATATTTCTCAAAATTAATAAAGGTGCACCTAAGTCAAGTGTTGAAAATTCCAGTTTTCAGAGTTCAGACAAAGAATGGAATCGATTAGCTGTAATTTTGTGCTCCCTGACAGAATGAAATTAGGAGTTCGTATACAGATGGAAGCGATTTCCTTTTTTTTTTTTGCCGTGTCATATCATGTGGATTTATTTTGCCTTGTCATATCATGTGGACACATGTAATCAAATAAGTCAATGGAAGACTGGTTGGAGAAGATATCACATAGAATTGGGGGACAACAATAAGATGACGCAAAGGATCATCATCCTGTCTTCTTTTTCCAAAAGCATGAGTCCATTAATAAGGATCGGATCATTCACGATTTTGTGCTTCCATGGTAAGAACAAAGCTATCCTTGACATCAACAAAGTAAACTAACCTCATCGGTGCATCTTTGGACTGTAGATTTCAGGTTTGCATAAGATCAATCTGACCCACTTGCTCTTTAAAGTGTGGCAAAGCGGCTGTTCCACTCCTGGATCCCTAATTAGAGCTGCAGCAAGGAAAATATTGTGGTTGTGAACACATACATGTGACAAATGGCCATTTATTTATTACATTACTTTACAGGGCAGTTTTTTCCCTTATTTTTCCTTGACAGATCATAATATTGAAATTTCCATCATAAATTAAATGTAGTTTACATGAATCCATTTGGCCCCATTAATAAGCTGTCTATTTTGAGTACTCAATTTTTTTTAAGTAATCCTCAAATAGTCCCAGCCTAATCACAAATGCGTGATCTTAGTGTCAATAGAATAGAACATTAAGGTTGACTGTGAGAATTTTACAAATTCTAAAAAGATCAAACATGGAAACTGTGATAAATCTCTTATCTATCCCATATGAAATCAACAGCACTGGACCACTCTAACTGGATCGTGGAGGTGTAGCATACACTCCAATATATCCTATAAAAAACAAGCATCTAGTCGAAAATTGAATTAAAATCCTTGCAAAAAAAGAAATTTGAATTAAAATGTCAAGAACCTGTCATGAGAAAATTAATTTCATGCAGGCATAAACGTGCTTCATAGTTCTTTTCAAAAAAAAAACGTGCTTGATAGTTGATATAGGACCGGGCGGATAAATCGATAGCATGATAGTACCGTAAGGATGAAAAGTACTAACGTAGTGATCAGATCCATGGGGAGTATGGAATAGTTAAATCATTGCTTAGCTGGAAAAGCAAGGGCAAGGGCTACCAAGTTCGATCTTTCCATAGCTTTGATGCAATGAGGTGGAAAAGGGCTGATCCCACTTGCTGCATCCCACTTTACACAATAAAATAAAGTTGGGCACTAGGGAAAGAGAGAATGTGGAGCTATGTAGTAGCAGCACATGCCAAACCGATTCAGTGACAGCAACCATTCGACTGTTATAACCGTTTTGAGCAAAACAGGATGATGCAGATAAACGGAGTAGTGGTAAGTCAGTCAGTGACAACTGGGCTAGAGGGTGTTGTTCTCAGAATAGCATGTACAATTCCAGCAGAAAGCAACATGGCACTATGGCAGTATGTTAGAAGCCAAAGTACAAATTACAGCAAGTTGGTGGTAACTAGTGCAAAATGGGCACTAAAATTGGATTTGATCTAAAGGTAAAGCTGCAAAACACACAATTGAGCTTGGCTTTCCTTCATATGGGGAGCTGGCAGCCTTTTGTTGGGCTTACTGATGAAGCCACCGAGTTCTGAAATTCAATCTGGCAGCATCCTTTGCATTTTCTGTATGATCAACAAGCAGCAATTTTTTTTTCTTCTTCCATATTTCATATTACTACGAGAAAGTCGCCGTTCCCACAATCATATAAAGGCATAAATTGCTGACGAACTGATAACAGAAGAATCTTCCCTTCAGCTATCCAGCATTATCAAGCCACGTCGAAAAAATAGTTTCAGTAAAGCAGAGGAAGTTGTCACCTCGGCTACCATACGCTTAAAGTAGCCGGGAACAAAAGCTGGATAGAATCAATGCTTCAGCAGTATCGAGCATAATCAAGCCACATGAAAGGTATGCTTCCAGTAAAGCCAAGCATATGCGACTACCATTTGTCTAGCTTTCCACCATCCTTCCTGGTTTCTGGATTCAAGTTGGCTAAGTGATGCTGTGGAGGCAGTATCTTGCTAGGTGTGTGCTCAGGTGGCAGACTAAAGCGCAGATATTAATTTTTTGTCAGTTGTGAACATCCAGCTAGCAGTCTAATTGCATGTTCCATGTGTATTGCAAAATGCTGAATTCTGAAGATCAGGCCAACTGCCATGACCGAAGGCTTCGTCAGTTTAAGGCAGTAAATTTCAGATTCTTTGCGTTTCCTCATCAATCTGACACGCACCCATCCCGCGACCAGCAATTAAACAATGCGGCACGGCCATCCAATTTGTGGAAGCCGTTGCACGTTCAGCCTACGCCCTCGAATGCATCACCCGCACAATAGAAAATGCACCCTGAATTATCTAGACGGGGGTAAGGGTTCGGCCTCTCACCTCTCGATCGGCGATTGATGGCAATGTCGCGGCGTCGGGCGAGATTCGATGGAGCTGCCGTTGACCCTCGGCTGTAGGCCCCTCTTCCCCATTCGCAGCGACTCCCGTCGGACTGAATCCAGCGGCTTGAGGCACGCGGCATGGCGAGGGAGCCGCCGCCGCCGCAAGCGGCGAAGCTTGCCACTGCAACCACCTCCGCGGGGCGGCCGGATACGTCTTCGCACCCGCACGGCCGCTTGAACTAACGAATCGATTGGGCGGAAGGGGCCACACGAGCAGGCCGTCGTGACGTCGCCGGAGCCGGACGGGAAGCAACGAGGGAGAAAGCGCGCAGCGGCGGAGGGTCAATTATGGAAAACTATAATCCTATGGAGGGAAATATTCGGATCGCGATTAATAATCGCGATCCGATTTAGGGGGTTAAATGCAAATATTTGGATCGCGATTATTTAGGGGTGCAAGTGCAAATATTCGGATCGGGATTAATAATCGCGATTAATTCAGGGGGTATTGTGTAAATTATTAAGGGGTCTTTCTGCTAAAACCTGCAGCGCCTTCGCCGCCGGTCCGAGCTCCCCGAACCCGCCTCGGCCGCCACTTCGCGCCCCGCCGGCCAGAATCCAGTCCGCCCTGACACTGGAAAGCGATGGGAGCAAACGATAAAGGAGGGATCAGCTCGGCGGCGGCGGCGGCCATGGAGATCGACGCCCGCGAGCTCCAGATCGAGCATCGCTGCATGCCAACATGGCCAGCGACGCCACTTACAGAGGAGAGTCGAGCGCGGGCGAAGGATGGGGCGGCGGATCTCCGAGCGAGGGCCAGGGCCTCTAGCTGAACGCCGGGCTGGATGGAGGAGAGCTGAGGTTGCACACTTTGCTGGTATGCAGAGCAGGAGCAGGTTACCGATGAAAGGGGAGAGAGAGAGAGGCTTCTGCTCTGTTTCTGCCCTGCTTAGAGCCAGTCTCATTTTGATGTTTTGGTTCGTTTCGATTGGTAACATTTTTTGCGGATCGAGAACGCTGTGATCCATCTCAGGATCGACATCTTATGAGCACATTTTGTTCACTGGTATTAAGTGCAAATTTTCGAATTGGCAGCGTCCGTATACGGGCTCCAGGAATGCAGGCGCATGCATGGAAGAGGAAAGATGGATAGATCATGTAGGGGCTGCTACGAATTGCTTTGCTTTTATATCACAAATATCAGTCAAATATCTAAGGAGAAACCAGAAGTACTCAACTACAACTAGTCAACTACAACAAACATGCTTGCTGATGATGTTGCCGTAAACCTGCAACATACCCAGCGCCTGAAGCCCTACGTACTTCTATGAACTATGAAGGTTGGACTTGCGCTGGGCCGGAAACCAGTTCTGTTGCTTTATGAAGACATCATGCACTTCAAAATCCTAGGAACGCTTTAGCAGCTGTTCTTTTTTCCGAAACTTCAGCATCTTTTTTTTTTAACAAAAACTTCAGCATCTTGATGGTGCTCCTTCACTGCAGAGGCGCTTCAGAAACTTGTCCTCAATTGTTTGCAAATTTTTCAGAGCTTCTCCAATTGGTGGTCGATCTGTTGGCATCTCCTCTGAACAGCAAATCCCAACATCCAGGATGGAAGTGATGCTGCCAATTCTCATACCTCTACTGTTGTTAAGAGTTCAAGGTGCCTGCTGCTTCGACGTCTTTTGTTTCTGTTAGTAGCCTTTGGTCCACAATAGCACTCACTCTGTCTGGCAGTGCAATGTGAACATACTTGCGGAGTCCTATGGCTTCTCCGAGCTCTCTATCCGTTGGTCTTTTTCCTGTCAACATCTCCAGTAACAAAATCCCATAACTATACACATCGCCATGGGTGGTGACTTCGTTGCCCAGTCCATACTCTGGAACCAACAACAATGAGTTATATCTTAAATCAGGACCTACAGTTTAGATATGATGAAGGCCTGATGCAATGATTATTTATAATCTTTTTTCCCAAAGCACTATAGTTAATCCAGTTTCATTTATGTTTACAGAGTTCAGAATCTTTTCCCCCACTCTTGAAAATTGAGTTTCCTACAACAGTGCATATCCAATGAGTAACACACCAATAAAGTCTTAAATTCTGATTGAAGACAATGTTATCAAGTTATTAGGAGAAGATAAAGTTACAAAATATAAGCATACCTGGAGCTGCATAGCCAATTGATCCTCTCATTGATGCCCACCCACTTGATTTCTCTGTGTCTTGATGGAGAAACCTTGCAAGCCCAAAATCGCCAACATGAGCAACCAAATCATTGTCTAGGAGAACATTGTTTGGCTTAAGATCACAGTGAATAATTGGTGTTGGCTTATATTCGTGTATATAATCGAGTGAGGCTGTTGTTGGATTTGACCTCGGTCAGTCTATTTGGGCCTACAGGCCCAATCCTAATCCTAAACTAATCCCTGTTAGTTGCCTTTGATTGGAAGGCAAACTCAGCCCATTTAAGGGCCCGGCCCCACGTCTACAGCACTATATAACTAAGGGGAAACCCCCTGGTTTCCCTAATCCGTGAGTTAATCACGAGTTAGCCTTTAGGGTTATTGTTAACCCTAATCCTATCAATCACTAAGGTGCTGGAAGGCGTGGAAGCTCGGCGTCCCTCTTCACGTCAACGCACCGCCGTTCTTCTACGTCTACTTCTTCTACGCCCCTGCTACTTCGTCAAATTTAAGATCATGGACGCGCTGAGCATTGGTAAGTGCTAAGATTCATCCATAATCATGTAAATTAAGGTGCTAGATGTGATCTATGTTAGACTAGATTGATCCTGTTCATATTCATGTTCTAAGTTATGTTAGTTTATTCTAACAATTGGTATCAGACGCCTTGATCTAGTTCTTCTAGATCCCTAGCACAAACCCTAAGTCAGTCATGTTTTAGATCTACTCAGTGGCGATTCATTATGTTTTTAGTTGAGATATACTCGAAGATAGGCATGTTTTAGTTCAGTTTCCCTTTTAGATCAGTGATGTTTTCATGCGTGAGTTCCCTTTTTCAGTCATTAAATTGAGTTTTCTTTACTTTCCGTAAGTTTTCATGCCTAGATCGTGATATCAGTGAAGTTTTAGCTCGGATTGAAAAAGTTTTAGTTAAACTTTCATGTTTTAGCCTAAGATCTATTCTAAGAATAGGGTTTCGTCCCCATTAGAAAATGAACATCACAGTTTATCAGTTCATACACGTTTTCACGTGTTCATCACAGCCCACCCTCAAAGTACATCATTTCAGCCCATCCCCGCAGATGTACAAACATCTCAGTTTTGACCAAAGCATTAAGAAGGGGATCAACTCAGTTCACAAAAAAAAAGGACATTCCGCCGAAACCCTAACCCTAAGAAAGATGGCTTACCCTAGCCATGGCGGCCGCGCGTGGCATGAGATTCGCCGCACGCGACCGCCGCCCTCACGCCGGCGTGCCTCGGCACCTGCTCGCGCTCGTGCCATGGGTAGGACACGGCGTAGCGGGGCCTTGGCCGCGGCCCTCGACTCTGGTGGCGCTTCAGCTCTTGCGTCGCCGCCCCAGACGGTTGAGCACCGGCGGAGCCGCCTCGCCGGGCCGCGCGCGCGAACGCACGCGGCACGCAGAGAAGGCCCGCGGCGCTCCGGTCAGGCGGCGCTCCAGCGATGCGGTGGCTTGGGTCCCCTGGGTCTTCGCCCTTACTCACCGGGGACGGAGGAGAAGGGACATGAGGCGGCGGCGGGCGGCAGAGAGCTGCTAGCTGCCAGGCGGCGCTGAGAGGGATGCGCTCGGGTGGAGAAGAAGGTGAGAACGGCGGCGGCGGCGCCGGCTGCCGCGACACTGACTCGGGGAGGGAGGGGGAGAAATGAGTTAGGGTTTCCCCTCCCCCCGGCATTTTCGGGTATTTATACCCCGCCCGACGCGTTTGAGCCGTCGGATCTGGCGGACGGCTCAGATCGACGCGGGGCGGGGACGCGGCGCGGGTCTGGGCCAATTTGCCGGCCTGCCCGTTCGTTGCTGGGCTCAAGGCCCGTTAGGTAAGTAAGCAGGCCGCGATCGGCCGCTGGGCCGTGAAGCGCTGGGCCGCGCATCGAGCCGGTCCGCCGAGCCGGTACGTCAAGCTGCGCGTCGAGCCGGTCCGCTGAGCCAGGCGCCGAGAAGTGCGCAGAGGCTCGTGAGATGCGCCGAGCCACGAGCTGCGGTGCTGCGCCGAGCCGAAAGCCGAGCCACCGAGCCGCTCGTCCGCATACTGGACCGCGCTGAGCGCATTTGGGCCTCAGTGGGCTCCGCGCACATTAAGTGCAAGCCGCGCGCCTGCTGGGCCATTTTGGGCCAATTCTAAGTCTTGGGCTGATTTAAGTTTTTCCTTTTATTTTAGATTTCAGCCCCTTTTCTTTTGAGCCCACATTTATTTCAGCACTAAGTTAAATTAATTATTGCATGAATCAATTTTATTATAAGCGGTTGATGTTCCTTATTATTTCACTGAATTTTTTTTTAGTAAGTTGAGTTTTAAGTTTTATAAATTTAGATTTAAGTTTTAAGTTTATTGCTTCCGCATTAAGTCTAATTTATTTCTTGCATAAGAAATTTTAAGTATTAAGTTACACTGTTTATTTAAGACATATTTTTAAGTTTTTGAGCTATTAAGTTTTATTTGATTATGCAGTATTATATATATCTATATATAAATAGAGTTTTATATCATGTTTCTGCATGTGACTATTATGCAATTAAGAAATGCTATGTTTCCATGCGTATATAATATAAGTTTTAAGTTTTCATGAGCATGATATCTTTATGGTGCATTTTATTTATTTCCTTGCACTGTTTTTCCTTACCAATAAGTATTTTCTAAGTTTAAGTTTAAATTCAGAATAAGTTTATTTATAAGAATGCTTTAGTCTTAGCATTTTCATTTTAGATAAATGTGCATTATGATTAAGTTTTGTCATGCTTTCACATAAGTTAAGTTTAAACTTTGCATTATTTGTTTTAGACATAAGTTAAGCTGAAAATTCTCTTTTCCACCTAAGTGCATTTAGATGCCTCTATTTGAATGGAACCAACGAGAAGTTCATTTAGAGTACACTTGTAATTAAATCTGACCAACGTTGTTTTAATTATGAGTTTAAGTCAAGTTTCGCTTGTTTTCCCCACCGGTGATTGCAAGTTGTTACTTGTTTGCGTGATTTTAATCAGACCACCGTAGGGTTATTTTCATGCTTTTATGTGCATCTTCTTGTACTATTACTGAGACATACTTTATTTATGAATTTTCAGTTGATTATTCAAAGTTGCTAAGCACCATTAAGCATTATGATGGCACAAACTTCCCTAGTTGGAATCAGGATGTGCTATGCATTCTCAAGACCTTGGATCTTGATTATGCGTTACGTGAGGATAAGCCAACTGCTCCAGCGGTTGGAACTCAAAATTACGATGATAAGATAAGTGAGTACAACTCAAATTCAGAAAAATGGGAGAGATCCAATGACTTGGCTAAGATGGTCATTAGACATACCGTCATTGAGGCCTTGAGAGATTCTTTTCCTACTAAGATCAATGGTAAGGAATTATCAGTTAAGGAGTTTATGTACTCAATTGAGAAAATGTATAAGCGTAAGTTAGCCACTTTCCTCGTTAAGAAATTAGTGACCTCACGTTACAGTGGTCAAGGTGCATTAAGGGTGCATGTTAATAACTTGGTATGCATAGCTGAAAAGCTAGAAGTGCTTGGGATTCATACCTCGAGTTCAATGCTTTCGCATTTGATCACTGCGTCCCTCCCTGAGAATTATGCCCTAGGCGTATGCAACTTTTGTAAGGAACCCGGACACATGCAAAGTTGGTGCCCCGGATTAGCTACATGGCTTCAGAAGAGAGGTAATTAAATTGTCTCATAAGTTTTATTAAGTTTATATGTTCCCACCCATTTTGGTGGAATAACTCAGGTGTTTCTACACATATTAAACCTCCTTCAGGTATTCATCGACCTTAAAGGAAGGGATATTCAGGGGAGCAAATTCTACAAGACTTCATCAAAGTCAAAGACTCTGGAGCCTCACATTAGCATTAGGTCATTAGTTTTAGACTTATTTCCAGCCGATGATGTACTTTAGATTAAGAAATTCTGGATATTTGTGTTCTCAATAAGTAATAATACATCATCAAGTTCTTTTAGTGCTTATTTTTCATCACAATTGTCTTTGACTGATGTTTAAGTTAAATGAGTTAAGAAGTGATGAGACCTTGTCGAATATGTGACACACTCACGTTTAGACCACAAATTCGAAGGGGAGAATGGAATGTCTCATCAGTTTTGAGATGCTCCTGCTAACAATACTAGTTAAGAATTGCTCTCGTCTAGTAGAGTTATAATTTTCTCTCCATAATATTTTATTGTCCATAAGTTTTAATGGCAAAATTAAGAATAAGTTTTATAATACTCGCTACATCTCATTGCTTCAATTAAGAATAAGTTTATAATGCGAGATATAATACCATTGTAATAGGAGTCATACTCCACAATTATCAACTGCCTCAAATAAGTCAGGTGTGATTTTATTCTTTATTCTGGCCACCGCTGGATACGGGATAATTTTCACCGGTTCTGTTGTTCTATCCATTCTCTGGCCACCGCTGTTGTGGATTAGTTCAATTTGAATCAGAGACGGTTGAAGTATGATTTATGTTCATGATTCTGGCCACCGCTGTTTTATGAACATTTAATCATAGCTTTGATTCTCTAGTTCATCTTCTGGCTACCGCTGATGTGGGCTAGATTAGCAAGGGAAGTTCATCAGTGGTATCTAAGAAAGATATAGTATATGTCGTGCCAGAGATAAATAAGTTAAAGAGCATCCATTGTAAATTACTTTAGATAAGTTTATGGTTCGACACAATTAATATTCTGGTTATTCAGAATTCAATGGAAGCTCACTAAGAAATAAGGAAATGGGGGAGAAGAAAAATCTTAATGAGATATAGGATAAGTTTTCTCTATATTGATGATTTAAGATAAGATATATATACATATATGATTTTTTCATATATATTTATATTGTGCCATAAGTGTCTTCTCCGCTCTCTATCTAACTTTGTTGAGGATATACATTAGTTGTCTAACCATAACAGACATAAGTAATGTTTTATGATAAGTTAAGTATTGGGCACAAAAGTGAGAGCCTCAATTATTTTAAGTTTATAATAAAGAGGTCATAAAGGAGTCTGTAAACTTTAACATAAGTATAGTTATTTTCATAGCAATTTTCTAATGGAGTCAAAGCAGTAGGCTATGATGGGTCTACAGGTTTGAAAGTGATTCCAAAAGAAACTAAGATGCTAAGTTCATAACTCACAATAAGTTTGTATGTATCATGGGCAACCATGGTTCATTTGTAAAGCTAAGGTGGATTAATTATTATCCTGATACTCTAACGTGAATGTTTTCTCTATAAGCTAACACAATTAAGTTTGCATTCCGAGAAAGGAGAAAGTTTTCATCGTATCATAAGATGCATCTTAGTGAAGCTCTCCTAAGTTCTGGGGGAGTATGACACTGAGATGGGACCAAAGTGAGTATTAGGATTGTCACTAAAGGGCAAATGTTAAGAGTAGCTCTGAAGTGATAAAATGTGAATGCGTACACAGCTATGCCTGTTTTCTTTGCGTAATGTAGCAAATTTTATCATAAGTATAAAGGTTAAGTCTAATTAAATGGGAAGACGTTCCTAATGCTTCAATTAGAAGCTATATGCTAAGATCTATAAGTGATTGACTTAGCATGACAAGCCGGAATGCTTGACAAATTTTATTAGTCTTAGTCCAGGGAGGTCCACTGGAAAAGGTGTATAAAAGTTTAATGCACCAAACTAACATGCTTATTTAATTAAGTACTATTCAGATAAAGTTTTGTAAAAGTGTATGGATGTAATTGTGCACATTAAGTTTACGTCCTTCACTCTTACGGATCTGAGCGATTCTGCAGAAAGCTCTAAAACAAGATTAGCATAATTAAGGCTAATTTTGTATGGCATGTCTTAGACAGGCATATGAGTTATATTCCGGTATTATTAATGTGCTAACATTGATTTCAAATCAATGTTGCTGTATTTGATTACAGTATTCCTTTCAAATAATGACATATAGTTGATGGTGTCAAGTACATTGACAAATATATTGTTATGAAAGAAGGGTCCCAGGATCAAGTCATTTTAATGCTTTAAGTGAATTGATAGTCATGTGACTAATTGAGGGTTTTGTCTCTTATCCTATTTTCGCGAGATTAGTATGGATTTGACGATTAACCTCAAATATGATTCTGGATGAGGCCGAATTAATAAACTCCCAAATAAGTTAGTAAGTGTTCTATCAAGGTACTATAGTGGACTTTGGTTAATGACGTCCCGGTATGTCTGTCATGTCTGCCGATGACTCATTCGCTGGGTTTTGCTATTGTATTGAGTGTGAACATAAGACGAACACAAGTAAGTTTTAAGATTAAGATTGTTCGATTAAGCGGGAGATTATTGATCTGTGTATATCCACCTTCACGCGATCAATAAAATTGAATATTATTATTGACCATCGGTCAAGGGGGAGAATGTTGGATTTGACCTCGGTCAGTCTATTTGGGCCTACAGGCCCAATCCTAATCCTAAACTAATCCCTGTTAGTTGCCTTTGATTGGAAGGCAAACTCAGCCCATTTAAGGGCCCGGCCCCACGTCTACAGCACTATATAACTAAGGGGAAACCCCCTGGTTTCCCTAATCCGTGAGTTAATCACGAGTTAGCCTTTAGGGTTATTGTTAACCCTAATCCTATCAATCACTAAGGTGCTGGAAGGCGTGGAAGCTCGGCGTCCCTCTTCACGTCAACGCACCGCCGTTCTTCTACGTCTACTTCTTCTACGCCCCTGCTACTTCGTCAAATTTAAGATCATGGACGCGCTGAGCATTGGTAAGTGCTAAGATTCATCCATAATCATGTAAATTAAGGTGCTAGATGTGATCTATGTTAGACTAGATTGATCCTGTTCATATTCATGTTCTAAGTTATGTTAGTTTATTCTAACAGCTGCCACATTGATTGCAATACTTAGCCTTGCAATGAAATCTAGTGCCTTTTGTTCGCCATCTTCCATGTTGTGTTGGTGCAGCCGTTGGTCCAAATTCCCATTTGGTGGAAACTCATATTATAGAGCCTTGAAGTTACCATATTCGCATTTGAATTCTTTACATGTACGGCCCTGATCAAATACTGGAACAGACTGTTAAGATCTCCACAAGGTTTCGATGTCGAGTGCATCTTAAAGTTGGACAATAGGGGAACGAGAGAATGTGGAGCAATGTGATAGTGGCACTGGGTTAGAGGTCTAGACCCTCTGTTCCATAAAAAAATATGGTAGTGGTACTGTCAAAACCGATTCATCAACAGCAACCATTCCACTAACCATTTCGAGAAAACGGTATAATGGAGATGGTATGAGTAGAGGTAACTCATTAACAAGTTGGTTAGAGGGTGTGGTTTTCAGAACAGTCTGTATAATTCCAGCAGAAAGGAACATGGCCCTATGGCAGTCTGTTAATAGCAAAGGTATACTAATTACAGCAAGTTGGTGGTAACTAGTGCAAAATAGCACTACGATTGGATTTGATCTGAAGGTAAAGCTGCAAAAGACACATTTGAGCATGGCTTTCCCACATATGGGGAGTTGGCAACCTTTCTTGGCTTACTGATGTGATCAAGCCACCGAATTCTGAAATTCAATTTATCGTTTGCAAAATGCCAGTACAAGTGTTAGAGGGTGTGATTTTCAGAACAGCCTGTATAATTCCAGCAGAAAGAATCAAAGGAACATGGCACTATGGCAGTCTGTTAAAAGCAAAGGTATAGTAATTACAGCAAGTTGGTGGTAACTAGTGCAAAATAGCACTACGATTGGATTTGATCTGAAGGTAAAGCTGCAAAACACATATTTGAGCATGGCTTTCCTACATATGGGAAGCTGGCAACCTTTCTTGGCCTACTGATCTGATCAAGCCACCGAATTCTGAAATTCAATCTATCGTTTGCAAAATGCCAGTGCAGGTGGTGTTGTAACATTCCGAGTTCTGACGATCAGGCTTTCATGAGCCATGACTGAAGGCACCATCCAATGACCTTAAAGGACAGGCAAACACCGCCAATGGATGCTCTGTAACCTGTAACTACGTTCAATTTAAAGGCAGTAGATCTCAGATTATCAGGGCGTTTCCTCACCAATCTGACACGCTCCCATCCCTCGGCGAGCAATCGAGCAATGCAGAACAGCTAATCAATTTGTGGAAGCCGCTAGCCTACGCCCTCGAATGCATCACCACAGAATACAAAATGCACACTGAATTATCTAGACGGAATTAAGGGTTTGGCCTCTCACCTCTCGATCGGCGGATGATGACAATGTCGCGGCGTCGGGCGAGAGGAGATAGAGCTGCCGTTGACCCTCGGTTGTGGGCCCCTCTTTCCCATTCGCAGCGACCCTCGTCGGACTGAATCCAGCGGCAGGAGGCACGCCGCGAGGGAGCCACCGGCGCAAGCGACAAAGCTTGCCACTGCGACCGCCTTCGCAGGAGGCCGGATACACCATCACGACGAATCGACTGGACGGAAGGGGCCACGAGCAGGCCGTCGCCGGTGCCGGACGGGAAGCAACGAGGGACTGCAGGGAGAAAGCGCGCAGCGGCGGAGGAGCTATTATGGAAAACCATATTCCTATGTAGGGGGTTTTATACAAATATTCGGATCGCGATCCGATTTAGTGGGGTAAATACAAATATTCGGATCGCGAGCTTCAGTCCGGGCGCCGCTGGGTGCCAAGATGACCAGCGACGCCATGGCCTAGGCACGAGGTCTTGATCTCGTCCCCTCGGTGGCAATCTGAATGAAGGCTGGCGAACGATTTGCGAAAACGTCCTTGGAGCTGGACACCGCCCGCGCGCGCCGAGGAGAAGCTGCGGCCTGCGGGCGATGGAGGCGAGGGTCAAGGATCTCTCGAGTCAACGTATGCTTTAGGCGTGGAACAGCGTGGTATGGGGCCGGTCGTGTTGGCTGTGGCACCACTTTCCTGTGCCTAATCATGCCTTCATGTGGGGCCCTGGTGGCCTGATTATCTTGATACCTGAAGAAGGCACACAATTTTGTGCATATCTGCGTGTCGCAATCCCGGGGCCAAGTTTTGGGGAACATGCATCAAAGTTTGAGGTGAACTAGTTGTGGCAGGTTTCGCAATGTTTCCACACTAGGCGACAAACCAGCGAGCGGCGGCCCGATGGGATGCACAGTCACAGCACCCCACAGTCTGCACACCCCCAGTGGGAAGGAAGGTGAATGGAGATGGAGAGCAAAGGCAAATGAACCTGCCGCCCAATCAACAGAATGTGAAGCAAAGCAACGACCCCCGCGTGCACGACCGAGACTCCGACGTCGCGACGACGAGCGGTGGTGGGTCTGGGACACGGGCGCACGGGACGGGGAGGTCGGTCTAGTCTAGTCCTCCTGGGCCCACGTCACGGCGGCCAAAGCCTGCGGGGCCGGCGGATGACATCGGTGCTCGCGTTCGGGGCGGCCATTGGGTGGAAACGTCAACCGTTAGCCATGGCGTACTGGTGGAGGCTGTTCCTGAGACCGATGAGTGGCTTCAATTGTGCCGAGCAGCCGGGCAGGCATAATTGTGCCGGCGCGCGCACGAAATCCTGTCGATGGTCTGCCCCTGCGCCGGCTGCGCGTGCACGTACACGAACATGGATCCGTGCAGTGCAGTGCGGGCTGCTGTGAATGGCACAGTAGCAGCACGGACGCATATTGATTTGATTTTGGACCCACCCACCAGGGCTTGGTGAAGGGCAGGGCAGAGCCGTGGGAACTCGGTTCTGCCGCGCCTGCCGATAAATGCGCGACGACGTCGACCGCGGGCACGGCTGCTGCTATGCTTCTGGACGGACGGGCGGAGGAAAAGGAAGGATTAGGGTAGGCGGCGGCGTCCACGTCGGGCCCGCCGCTTTCGGGGACAAATGGCGGGTCAAGCAAGTTAGGCGCCGTCGGCCTCACGGCACGGCTCGGCCTCTCCAGGCTCCGGCGCCTGGCTCCACGCACGCTGCCTGCTGCGTCCAGAAGATACCGACCGCGCCTCCGCACCGGCCGGCGCGTCCACACACGTGCCCCTCCCGCCCGGCCGATTCCCCATCCTCTGGCGAGGCGCGCGGGGTCTCCAGGCCGGCATGGCGCATCTCGCATGTGCCGCCGGGAGGGGCAAGGGCAATGCCAATGCCGCGGCGGCATCTGGATCGGGTGACGACACGCCCCGCTGCTCGATGCTCGTGCTCGGCTCTCAATGATGTGCACACTAGCAGACCTTGCAGCGGCATTGGTAGCAGCAGCAGCAGCCAACAAACTGGGCCATTCCCGGCATGATCCAGATCAAGCAGCATTTCCTTCTTATTTTTATTACACGGCCACGGCTGGTAGATCAACATACTCCTACCCCACCCACATTGCTGATAGCACATCCATATCTATATATACATCTACCATATGGAGATACTCCAATGTACAAGGCTGCAAAACTTAGTCGCGGTTACGGTAGCAGCTATCTTAGGAGTAACTGGCAACTGTAACTGTAAACTAACAAAACCTGAAAAGAAGCAAACTATAGCAGCGCTAGTGTATACTACTAGGTGTCTTCTTACTACCACTCGTCGCCGGCATTTGCGCCGCCGGCCGGCAGGCCTTACACGTCTCCGGAGGCGCACGGTTATTCCTTCCGGTCTGGGTCTGGGCTATGTCATGTATACAGTACAGAGCACAATGTCAAAGTGCAGATGCAGAGTAGTAGCAGCAGCAGCTAGAACTCGACGATGAGGCTGCCGAAGGGCGACCGGTGCGGGACTCCCTTGCGGCGCTTGTTCCAGGGGCGGCAGCTGGCGGCGGAGGTCGGCGGCGGGGTCGACGGCGAGAAGCTCTGCACCACGCTGCTCCTGTCGCTGCTGCTCCCCGTGCACGAGTCCTCCGAGTCGCACCGCCCCACGTCCTTGAGCGCCGTCGCCCTCTTCTTACTCTTCTTGCCATCGCCACCGCCGCCGTGCTTCTTCCTGGGGCGGTATCCGCGTGCCGTCCCGACGATCTGCGCGGCAAAATCCATGGATGACAACGACGCGTGTTAGCTGCGAGACGCCTAGCTAGGAACGCGCAATGCGTCGGAATTTGAGCACAGCGCGGACAAGCACCTTGCATCCGAGGGAGCAGAAGCGGAAGCAGTCGAGGAGGCTGCGCTCGCAGACCTCGCAGGTGTTGGTGACGCCCTTCCCTGGCCTGGGCTGCGGCCGCTCGTTGAGGAACACCACGCGCGCGCTGTTGATGATGTACGTCTGCACGCCGCCGATGTCCAGCACCTTCTGAATCTCCGACACGCGGATCACGTCGTGGTAGGACGACCGCCGGATCTGCAGATAGATGCAATCCGCGGCGAAGCGCATAGTACGCGTCAGTCTCCAAGAACACAAAGGAATCGGTGGAACAGGGTACTGCAAATGTGCAGGACGCATTGGGGAATGTGGGGAACGCAGAGGCTCACTGGTGCACTACTGACCTGGATGGCGTGGTGGTCGCGGTGGTGCGCGAGGCAGAGCGAGCAGACCGCGCCGTTCATGCAGTCGAGGCAGTACATGTTGCACTCGCTCTTGTGCGCGTCCGCGTGGACCCTGCATTGCACGAAGAACTGGGTCGACAGCAGCGGCTTCAGCCACGGCGGCCACCGCTGGTTCTCCGCGTCGTCGTCGCACTCGCCGCCTCCCTGCTGCTGTCCCAGGCCATAACCACACACTCAATTAATCCGACGTCGCCATTGAAACCACTCAACAGCCAAGAAAGAAACAGAGCAACTGAGTAGTCAGTTATTACCATGGCGTATCTGCTCTTCAGTCCGAGAGGGGACGCGTGATCGATGGCCATCTCGTCGCCGGCGAACCGAATGCGGCTGGAAGAGAGACCAAGGAAGAAGAAGCCTTCGCGCTGAAGCACTCTGCCCCGGGGTCTGCTAGTGTGTGGAGTCTTTGTAGATAGACAGGGGAAAAGACGAAAGGTTTTGGAGCACAGGCGGCAATATCTGCAGCCGGGGGGCGCTTGATGCTACCGCTTGACGGAGACCTCTGGGCCGTTCTTATCGCCTCGTCGCGGGTCCGGGCGGTCCCCGAACCCGGTAGGCGTGCATGTGTTGCATATGGACGGATTAAAAATCCTATACTACCAACAAGTTGAGATCCGGCACAGTTCAAATTGTCTCGTACCGCCTCGTCTTTGTCGTGTAGGTCTACACGCCAGCAGTTGGTTTCAACTGGATGTGGTCATTGACGGCGATGTAATTTGTTTTTCCTGGATCCTACTACTATAACTGGGTCTCGGATCCACATCCAATATGCTAGCTGCCAAACAAAATATCGTGTCCCTTCTTTTTTTCTCCTCTCTCTACTATCAAAGAAGAGAAGAACACAAAATATCATCGTGGTGAATTTCTTAATCACACCCTTTTCCGCTTTGTTTTTGTCTCACATGCCAATCTACCCCGTTTATTTATTTTATTCGTTCGTTTCTAGTGCTGTGTGTTGAATTCTCGGCCGCCTGCCACACAATCTCTCCTCTAGGAGATTCTATCGCATACGTTTTTTTTTTGGACAAGGATCGCATACGTTTCAGCTCCCCCCAACAAGAGAAAGGGGCAAAAAAAAACGGTGAGAGAACAGTAACCCCACGTTTTCTCCACACGAAAAAAGGTGAAAAAGGCCAAGCAAAAGAAAGGCCCGAAAAGTTGCCACTAACACGGCATTACCACGGTAATGTGTGTCCCCTTTGGCGTCCATTAGCCCCGCCATCCCCCAGTGGATCAAAAGAAAAAGAGGATCAGATGCAACCTTAGCCGTGCGTCCACACACTGCCATTGCCATATAAACTAGGGCACCTTTCCTGGCGCGAGATGCCACACGTTCTGGAAGCGGTAGGGGAGGATGGATGGGTCTCCCCTTTTCGCTAGTGGCCGAGCTCGTGCCCCCGGCCGTGAATCGTGCGTGCGTGCGTGCGTGACTCGCGATCCGGACCTGTCGTGACGAGACGAGCCTACCCATCAGCATTCGGCAATTCCGTTTGCCGTTCTGCTCTGCGAGACTGCAGCTGACACCCACTCCTGTAACGTCCCAATTGCGATTCCCTGGTCGGTGCGCGTTCACCGATTTGGCGATTTGTACAGTTAGGGTAGTGGTTATCCGCATACGTACACGTTTGCGGAGATGCAATTTTCATGTGAGTGCGCAGTCGTTTCAGGCTTTCAGCCTCACTGCACTGCAAATCGGTGTAGAATGCCGTGACTGACGAATCCTTGTCAAGGTTACACGGAAAGTCAGAGCACCGGTATGTGTTTTGTCGCGTGGCCGTTATACGTCGCGTCATCGCGCTGGAAGTAAATAAAGCAGCCGTCGTGGCCTCTTGGTCCTGGGCTGGGTAGGCGTTGCGTGCAGCTGCATTTCCATGGCGGCTGCCGCGCGACGCGGAACTGGTCGCGCACGGCCGACAAATTAAAAGATGGCGCCGTTGTTTTGTTTAAGCATCTCATCAGAGTGTTTGCGCCCTGGGACTTGATCAGTCGTACGAGTACTAGTAGTAGATAAACTGTACTGTACTACTCTATCCTAGATGAGATGTGATTATTTTTAATTTACTTGCAGCATGCGAACTCTATCCTAGTGCAGTTCACATTGCGTCAACAATGATGAATGTGATTAGCCTCCACAAAGAGAGAGATGATGTAACTTAGTGGAGGCAGTAGAGCCGTGCAACAGAATTCTTTACTGCCGTGGATGGCTGAGGCTGACGCGAAGATAAGCCGAAAGCGGCCAAAGGTGACGGTAGGCACGAGAATGATTGAGCGATCGAGAAATGGGTAGCTGCTATTCGGAATCATTGGTTCTGGCAGCCTGACACGTTCGCGGCAGCGTTTGGTACGGTGCTGGTGTTGCCTTGCCTTTGGTGGGTGACGACGTATCTATAGCTTTCGTTCCTCTTCCAGCTAGCGCCTTTTGGGTTCCTTAAACTAGGCTGTGGGACGTGTGCGTGGCCAGGCTCTAGCGGCGGCGCTACAAAGACACGGCTTTGCTTCTCTTGGTGCTGGCTGCACCAAGGAACGCCGGAACATGTCAGGATGTCCTTTAATTTGACTCCTTGGGCCGCCATTCCCGTGCCGTTCTGCTGTCACGTTGTTTGCCATTCAGAAGGTACAGCATATGAGAACAGTATCGATGTATATCCTCTAAGAGAAGACTTATAATTTAGCCTTTGGCTGGCTGTATGATGTTGCTATGTCATTCTAAACCAATCTAATAGCACATCCATACAATAGGTAGACTTTATGTGTGGGCTGTAACATTAATGTTTGGTCCACCTCTACTCTCTCATTCTCTCACTATTTTTATTGAAGTATGTGTTACAGCCGGCTGAGAGCGGGCTGCAAGCTTACAGCCCGCTTCTCTTCTCTCTTGTTCTCTCTCCTCCATATCACCATAAATCTGAGGTGGCAACTCTCGCAGCCCGCTTATGTCATCCTATAATACTTGCTCCAACCAACACCTGTACCAATGAAATTGCAAGCGATTTCGCGGGCAGCTTCGGCGAGCGCCGAGCGGATTGCACATGCCGCCTTGGGACTCTCGACGTTCAAATCCCGATGCCACCTCACCTGCCGCGCTTGTCTTTACGTCCGCAACCGCAAGGTTTCGATTGCCTCTAGTAGTACGGAAAGTTGATTGCGGTGAGATCGTGAGGGGACAGGGACCGTGCACGGATCAGGCACGCCCATGCATACGTGTACGGTGTATGCGCAGAGACGCGTCAACTTGCGGTGTGTCCAAGCAAGCCATGTACTCCGGTCATCACATGGTAACATAGGTGTCAATGAGATTTCCTAGACAGAACAGCCACCAGTAAGCAGAACTTTATTACTGCTGGAGTATTCTAATAGCCTACGAACTTTATTACCGCTGGAGTATTCACTAGTACTCTGTACTCCTATTATGGGCTGCACATTTACTTATGGGCCTTACCTTTTCTGTTGTTTCAGAGTTTGCAGGCTTGACGAGCTATGGGCCGTGACCGTGCCACCAAAAACACAACGTGGGTGGGCTAAACAGTTGTTTTTGACCCTAAATAAGTTATTTTGGGCCGGTGAGTACATCAATGGTCTATGGCCCGAAAATGCAGCAACCCTCTCGCATAAAAAGTGCCGTTATAGGTTTATATTTATCTAAATCGACCTATCCTAAGTTTAAATAAGTTTATAAGAAATATTGACATTTTATCATATTAATTAAGTATTATTAAATTTATCATGAACTATATTATCATACAGCAGTGTATCTATATCATAGATACTGTTTTTTCAATTTTTTTTTGCGGGTAATACAGTTTTTTCATTGGGAGTCATCATAGACATATTGTCATACTGCTACTAGAAAAAGCTAAAGTGACACCCGTTTTGTAGGCTTGACTTTTCCCCTTTGCCCGTTTATTATGCAAAGTACCAAAAGTATGCAATTTGTCAAATAAGAAAACAATTTGCAGGTCCGTTTGAAGTTTGAACGAACCATGCAATCGGGAGAGTCTTTTTCGTTTGGCCGAGGGAAACGGGCAAGTCATATGCAAAGGTAGTACATCGCACTGTTACGCATCCATGGACCGCCTATCCGGCGTCCAAAGGTCCGTGCTTTTGGTGCGAAGGATTTTAAACTGCGTGTTCCTTGTCTGCGTCTGTTTGCCTCGCAGCGACAGACGGAATGGGATGTCTCGATGTGGTGTTCCACCCACTTTTGCACAGTCATCCGAAACCCTCGATCGAGTCAATTAACGAAACAGGCGCGGTTTTGGAACGGCCATGTAACTTGAGTTGTAACGATATGATCCCTGTCCATGCGTTCCCGTCATAAACTCTTCTTCCTTGATGATGGTGACAGCGAGAGGCGAGGGGTTGCATTAGCTAGCCTTTTTCTCTTTCTTGAGCTTGCATTGTGCCGGTGGTGACTCGATCGGTGACTGACCACCAACTAGATTGTTCCTCACCTGATGAGCCATCATGCTGTTTGCCTACTACGGAGTACTCCGTATGTTGTATAGTACGTACCGATCACAAAGGCAATAAGCTGACACCGAATAATAGAAGCTACACAAGAATGTAGCCACCTTAAACAATGTGGCAAATGAAAACTTCACTCCACCTAATCGCCCGTTGCAGTCAGTTAGTTAGTTAAGCAGGTAATAAACCTACCTAGCTCTGGCTCGTCCACGCGAGCTCCATCGATTAGCGCTGGAGCAACGTGACGGGATTAGATTTAGATTAGACTAAAAAAAGGATTAGATTTAGATTAGACTAATTGAATGATTGATCCCCGTCGGCGTCCGCTGGATACTCCCTCCCGCTCGACGCCGACCACCACCGCGCGCTCCGTGGACTGGACGGTTGCGGTTGCGCCGTCTCGCAATTCAAATACGGAGCGCCCGTCCGTCCCCCATGTGCCGCGCGGCGCGGGCGGGCAACTACCACCCGGGACGTGGACGACGGAGCCCGTACGCGCCCGTGTGCCGCCGCGCACCAGCTCGCTTCTAGACCGGTGGTACGACGGAGCCCGTAAGCTAGCGTTTTGAAGACACGTACGGCTAGGACGAATTTATTCAATTTATTTTTCCACCCTGCCGACGTTCCGAGACAAGTGATCGAGCTTTCAACGACAGTAAGACGGCACGTACTTAGAGACTGTTTTTTGTGGACTGATACACGTGGGGGGAGGTTTGGCACTGGTCTCTTTCGGAACAGAATTGGATGGTTTCGGAGGCAGCAACCAATAATCATGACGGGCGCGTTGATGGTTCATTCGACAAAGGCCGGAGATTTCCTACCGCCTCGCTCTAGCTCTACATAATTTCTGCGTGCCTCCAAAGGCATGGCTGTATCCTAATACTACTAGCCTGTAGTACGTGGACGTGGTTTCCGCTTTGGCTGTAGCCCTTGCCCTTGGTTAGGTGAGTAAGGTGACTGGTACGTACGCGCCTGCGCCACGGAATCTGTTAGCTCTAGGCTGTCTGATTTGGCACTTGCCAGCGTCGTTTAGGGCCCCTCTGATTATCGATTATTAGCGTGTCATTTGTCCGCACACAGCGCATAAAAGAAAAGAAGAATCCTTTTGCGAGAGATGAACGCAATTAGTCAATTACGCGTGCTCCTTGTTACGGACGCGCACGGCTTTGCACGGGACGTGCGTGCACGCATGCGGGCCACCGCCGAAAGAAGCACCGATGCTGTCGTTGCTTGCCACGCCATCAAACCTGGAGTACATCTTCTCTAATCGCCACGCTACGGAGTATGTGGAGTCACTGAAAGCATGTACGTACAACGAAGCTCCGATAAAATGGAGGAAATAAGAAAAACATGAGACAAGCATTTTTGACTTGCCGAGCGTTGTCATTTGTGAAGCACACGTGCGGTACACCCGTTGACATCGCGTCGCCCTGCGCGGCTCGCGTACAATACAAACGTGCGTGTGGCAGTAGGCACGGCACGGTATGTACGTCTGCCGCAGCCCACACGGGCAGCGTACAATAATTAAACGAAGGAAATGGGGAAAAAAGGCAGCAGGCGTCTCGGTCACGACGTAAAAGACCGACATGCGGGGCCCACGTGGCTGACCCCCCACACGGATCATTCCCGCCCCGCACGTGTGGCGGCAGCCTTATCTTCCAACCCCGCACCGGGATCCTCTGCGAGACTGCGACCGCAACAGCGTGGCGTGGTGTTACCAACTGGGGTTAAAATTGACCATGGCCGCTTCTTGTTCCTTAAGAAAAACGAATTCGCCTGCTTCTGCTGCATGCGTGCATCGTTGTTACGCGTAAGGAACGGATGTAAAATGAGTCAACATCACGGCTCAGATTGAGAGGTTGTTTTGTTTAATTAAAAGCGTAAAAAAATTCACTTAGAGAACCATATTAATTTATTTCTTCACTCTGTACACGTGACTCGATGCAAAATGTTTCATCTTTTTCACCCTAAGAGCAGGGCTAATGGTTCAGCCCGCAGCGGACGCAAAAAAGCGCCAGGTCACACAGCTGGAAGGAAATAAGGAGAAAAAGGATATGCAGTGGTGGGCTCTACACCATCGTTTATTGCTTGCAGTTGTTGTGCGGCCAATAAAAATCATGCAGAGGCCATCCGCTCGTTTGAAGTCGGCGTCTGGGTAGCCGCCCATCTCATTCTCTTTTTTGTTTTCTCTTCTCCGGTTAGGATTTTTTTTCCTGATATGTATAACTTTCAAACGTGTCTAGCTCCAACTAAACTGTCTTTTTTATTTTCTAGCCTTTTGTGCGAAAGAATTGCACAAATGGACCTTTTTTGGAAAGATTTGCAAAAATGGACCCTAGCTCGGCGCCAAAGGTGATGGCGCCGAGGTTACACATCTCGACGCCAAGTGCGCTTGAGACACAATTGGCGCCGAGACGTGTACGCTCGGCGCCAATGGTCATGGCGCCGAGCTCGGCGCCGTAGTCTCTGGCGCCGAGCTCGGCGCCATGACCATTGGCGCCGAGCTTACACGTCTCGGCGCCAATTGTGTCCCAAGGGCACTTGGCGCTGAGACGTGTAACCTCGGCGCCAATGGTCATGGCGCCGAGTTAGGGTCCATTTTTGTAAATCTTTCCAAAAAAGGTTCATTTGTGCAATTCTTTTGCAAAAAAGGCCAAAAACCAAAAAAGACAGCCAACTAAACAGCCCTGAACCGATTTGAAATAGTCGTGGGACGGTTTTGTGCGGTTGCGGCGCAACGCAGAAGATCCCTGGGCAACCACTGCCCAGCTCTGCCAATGGCATTTCCGTAGATACTTTCAAAGCCCATGCCTGTTATACGCGCCCCGAAACCTCACGCCGTTAGGCTCCTATTATAGACTCCGTGCCGTTGGCTCGCTCTTTTTCAACAGCGACGCCGCGAGAGCTCGTAACGCCCCCGTCCCCCTCCTCACATTCACACGCGCGCGCAGAGAGAGAGAGAGAGAGAGAGAGGAGGAAGCGAGAAGCCTGGCAAGGAGAGAAGAGTCTGGGAGAGCAACCGAATCGATGAAGACGGAGAAGGCACCAGCGGCGGCCGTGGCAGCCGCCGCCGCCGGCGCTGGAGGAGGAGGCAGCGACGAGTCGCGGTGCCGGAAGCACCCGGCCGCGAGATCCGGCGGCGGGGTGTGCCCGTACTGCCTCCGCGACCGGCTCCTCCGCCTCTGCCCCAACTGCGCGCACGTGCGGCCCTGCTCC
Source organism: Urochloa ruziziensis (assembly GCA_015476505.1). Lineage (NCBI taxonomy): Eukaryota > Viridiplantae > Streptophyta > Magnoliopsida > Poales > Poaceae > Urochloa > Urochloa ruziziensis. The sequence continues at coordinate 588,277 of CM027123.1, read as the reverse complement.
TGCGCCGCGTCGTGCGCGTCCCCGTCCTCCTCCTCCTCGGCGTCCGGCGAAGCCGTGGGGCGCGTGCACAGCCTCATCGAGCGGGAGCACCGGATCGCGCGCTCCCGGTCCGTGGCCGCGGGATCCTCCGCCGCGTTCGCCGCCGCTGCCCCGGCCGCGGCGATGCCGGCCTCCGGGGGCGGGAGGCGGAAGGCGCGGGTCTGGGGCTGGCCGCCGTTCTGGAAGGCCTCGGCGCGGGACGGCGGGGACGGGGAGCTGGAGGAGGACGAGGAGGAAGAGGGTCTCGGGCTGCCGCGCTCGAGCTCCGTGTCCGCGACGGCGGTGGAGGCCAAGACGGCTGCGGCGGCGGCGGCGCGGGCGCGGGCGCGGTGGGGGTGGCACTTCCCGAGCCCGCTCAAGGCGTTCCGGCACCGGAGGTCGTCGGCGAGCGTGGCCGGCCGGGCGTGAGCGCCGCCGCGCTCAGATGGCCGCAAAAGCGATCGATCGGCGGGAGGGGTGGGGTTCATGTGGCCGGGATCGCATCGTTAATTATTAATTTTAACTGTGTAAGGCGGTGGATTAGTAGAGGAGGCGGCGTTGGATCTCCTTTTTCTCCTTTTGTGGTGGCGGCGTGCCGCTAATTCCATGATTAAGTTAGACGTGAAAGCCTGCGATCTGGGCGGGATGTGTGCGCATGCAAATATGCTAGTGGGGGGTGATCTCTGATGATGGTTCCCTTCATTCACCTTTTGTAGTGTGCTTGTAACACCAAATTGGATATTTTAAGCTCTCCAATTTGGTCTACGGAGTACTACTACATATCTCTTTGCCGTACTGCTCTTACATTCACCCCATGAAAGCAGTTTGATACATTTTGTAGCGTGCATTTCCATCTACAGTACTTTGATTGATTCTTCGTAGGCCGTTGGCAGATGATATTCCGGCAATGCAGTGGAATCGCACGACAACACAGCAGTAATTACAGAAGCGCACGGCCGGCGAACAGATGGAACGCGGCCGCCCGATCGCTGCGGTCTGCTTCCAGTAGACCTGTAGCGCGCCGCCTCCCTGTGTCTCCCGCCGCTGCGTCTGCCTCCTCACCGGGCAGCTGGCTGGCTCATGGTTTCCCATCCTCCCTCTTTCTGGCTGGCAAATTCATTTCAAGATCGTTTATCCACAGCCCGGGTCTCGAATCCTTGGCGTCAGGATCTCAGCATGCCCATCCATCATGAAGCGGTAGGTAGCTTGTGACACAAGGGTACCCGCCCCGGCCCAGATCCGCGGAGAAAGGCAGGCAGCCACCTGCGAGTCCGAGGCTCGGAACACTCTGGAAGGTACTGTAACCAAGATCACAGGTCAGGTCACGTCACGGCCCAGCTGCGGTAGGCGCCCCGTCGTCGTCGCGTGCGTCATCTCCGGCCGGCGGAGAGGGCGGATTTCCGATGGGGGACACGCTGACGCGCCGTTCCCCAAGCTGAATGTCGTGACGGGCCGGGGCTGGGGCAGCACGGCCCCAAGCAATAGTTAAGCCGAGGTTAACGTCTCCACCGCTCGTTTGTCAGAGAGCGGCCAAACCCCATCTGCCCGACCGGAACCTCGTCCTCAAACATGAAACTAATCTGTCTAGCAGCACCACGATGGGAAAGGACCTACTGCTGTCATGCTGCGGCTACCCGCTAGCCAAGGGGTGCGTGGGTTGTGTTGTGTCCGCGGTACGGTAGACGCTTGGAGTGACCGCTGACCCAAGCCGCACCGATGACAACAGCCGCCTGACGGGTCCTGGATGGACCAACGCAGCTTTTGTCCGCCGGCGTGCGGGAGAACATTCAATTTACTGCTGTGTGCCTCTCGTACGGCACCGTCCGATCCTATGGCCCGTCCGTCCGCCTCCACTCGATCCCCTAGGCTAGTAGTACGAAAAACCATGGGCCATGCAGAAATCCGTGGCAAGATGGAACAGTGACTCCGGCTGTGCTGTCGACGGATTCATTGCACACCTGACAAAAGCTGACACAGGTCAATGCACATCGACATCTTCTTTTCTTTGGCCCATCTGGCATACGGAGTAGCTACGTGAGGTGCTTCTCCGATCGGCTCCACGCGAAGCTCTACCAAACAAATGTTAGGGTGTGTGTGGGAGGGCTCTGGCTCCGGCTTCACCAACGGCTTCTGTTGGAGCCCTCTCAAACGGTGCAAAATGGAACGGCTTCAGTGCTGAAGCCACAAAGAAGACATCGAACAGCTTACACTGGGGACCTGAAGCCAGAAATAGTGGCTTCGTCGGCTTCACCTCGGCCTCGCGTCATCCTTTCTGCCCTCCTTGGCGAAAATGCCCTGCGCGTGCAGGTGCTCGTCGACGCGATGGGAAGGAGTAGAAGGGCTCACGGCGGCAGGGAAGAATGGCCGCACATGGCAGCGGAGGTAGCGCGCTTGTGGCTCGACTGCGCCGACGGCGGACCATGCATCCGACAGTTGCGGCGTCGACGGGGCACCAGCAGCAAAGCGGCACGGTGGAGCAATTGCCGCAGGGAGCGCAGCGCCGCGCGTCAACGGGGGCGTGGAGGGAGTTCGCTATCGTGGCGGAGCTTCAAGCAGTGCAGCAATGCGGACGGGGATTCCAAATCCCCGGTGAGGTGCCGAGTTGCGCGAGACGAGGAGGTGATGGGAGGGTGAACTGGGAGCTGACGCAGCTGCTGGTGGCGGCGATTTGATTTTGGTGGCCTGTAAGCGACGAATAGGGCCGGCTGTTGGGAACCGGTCCGGTTACCGGTCAAACCGGTCCGGTCCGGTAGCATAATAGGGCCGGTTACCGCTCAAAACCGACCCTACCAAACCGCTCCTACTGGTTAACCGACCGGTTTTTATTCCAAAAAAACCGGTACTGTAGCGGAAAAAAACCCTGGATGCGGCTACGTAGATGTTGAGCGTCAGATGAGAGAGAGAAAAGAAAAAAACAAACCGTGAAAAGAAAAGAGAGAGAATAAAGAATAGGAAGAAAAAGAAAAAAAAAAGGATAAAGGCATTGTAGACATTTCACCATGAGAAGCCGTTTTCAACAAACAGGAGAAGACGAGACGTTTTGCCAAGCGTTTTACTGACAGGTGAAACCAAAGCCAAAAAAGCCGCTTCACAGGCAAAGCCGCAACCGCAGCCGTTTTCAATGAAGCCGCAGCCCTCCCAAACACACCCTTAATTTGATCCGCAAAACAGCTCCGCGGGAGGAGCTCCACAAAACCCGCTCTTTGGAGCGTTTCGAGGGAGGGAGAGCTAAAAAAACCTACTCCTCATGGCTTCACCCTCGAGCGTGAGGCCATCCGCCCCTTTTGCCCATTAAACGACGTGGTGGAGGCGGGGTAGAAGGGCCGATGGAGCTTGAGGCAAAGACGATGGACATAGCTAGTCCAGAGGAGGGGGTGGAGGAGACCGGCGAAGCTTGCAGAGAGGAGGCCGCCAGCGTTGGGGATGCGCTGGCGGAGGCGGCCGACAGAGCATGCAGCCGTGGTGGCTGGTGGAGCTCGCGGCGGCGAAAGCATGGTAGACAAGCCGGCAAAGAGAATGAGGGAGGCGGAAAGATAAATAAAATGAAGTTGAGGAGGAAGAGAATGAGAAATAAAGAAAAAATAATGGGAAGGGTAAAAAAGAAAAATAAAATTTGAAAAAAGGAGATGGGAAAAGAATTATGGATATTTCACCGTTTCTATCTATTTGGGAAGTCGTTTTGCCAACATTTTTTCTTGAAGGAAAAAAAAAACTGTTCCGCAAGAGGAGCCACAGTTGGAGCTTGATCCCGCCCTAAAAGAGGAGATGCCACCCACTGAGTAAAATGATTTTCAATAACGCGCGACCATTATATCCAATAACGTCAGGAGGTTTTGGGCTTTCAGTACTGCACGCTGATATTCGGTTCTTGTTTCCGTTTGGACGGCACGGCTCTAGTCCCCTTCATGCAAATTGCTCACAGCACAAAACACAATTGTAGATAGCGACTGACCTGACCTCCTACTGGATACTGTACCAACCAACGCCACACAACAATTGCCCTACATGAAACACTGATGAGGCTGGCTGTTCCTGATTCATTGCGATTTTGAAGATCACGCCGCACGAGATTATTATCGAGACAAAAGCTGACATGGCATAATTTAGCTTCGACACACTTTACAGTTCAAGACACTGCACTCGGGGATTAGGGTGCGTTGATTCAGAACCAAGCCACTTGCTGACCCTATATGGCAGAAAGATAATAAAACAGACACTGATCTAAAATAAAAGAATTTGGGCGATTTTCAGTATGATGTATTTTGTCATTAACCAAAGACTGACTGTAGATGATGTGGGCTCGCACGTTTCAGTAATGCAATCTGGTTTCCATCTGGGTTAAACATATGGCACCTTCCTTGTTCCTCGCATCAAACTCAACGCGGCATACAAGCGTACCAAGTAATTCATACTTCTCTGGTGTCACTCTTTTAACATTAAAAAATATCTATGATTTTTTCAGGTTAAAACAAAACAACGTGTCCTTGTAAACGTGAAGATTTTGTGTGGTTAAAATACTCCTAGCATTTATCATCACAGAAGAGCTAATATCGTGACCAGTCACCCGCCAATAACAGCATCACGAAATAGCATACATGCATCTCTTTTGGCAGAAATGGGCAACGTGGCATTGTTTATGTCACAACACATGGTATCTTACAAAGAACTGTAAATCTGATCAGCATCGGTGATGGTACATCTGTACCTGTTGATTAATGGGGCTTCAATTCCCTCAGATGTTGAGCCCTGGAAATGATAAATCTTTAACACCATCATACAATTTAGTACAAAATCTACGAAAATATGCGCGCAATTTGATTCCAATAATAATCAAGAGTGCAAAACATAACATTTATTCGGAATAAATCAGTTGTCTTTACCATTTTGTCGGATGATCTATTCCAAGGCCATTGCAGGTAAGTATCATACCCTTAAATCTTGTAAGGTACTCCTGAAATACAAGAGGAGAGGCTATATGACCGAGTGCACAAATGACAATGTGAAGTGACTGCTGTCTGGATAAAGAACGTAAAATCTTACACGCAAGGTATACTGATTGATCTCAGGACAGCCGGAAAGATCGTATTCTAGTCGCTTAGCTGGATCACTTAAAACTGCAAAAAGAAGAGAGGAAAAGATGTAAATCAGTAAAGTTTGTGAACAGTTCACAACTGTGCGTAGCAGTAAGGCCATCCATTCTAAGTACTATGGACAGGAAGAATACCCTTGTATGCTTCATTAATCTCCTGAAATTTAGCTGTGACATCGTTATCGCCCTTATGCTTGTCTGGATGCCACATCTACAGGAAGTGTGAGTTGCAATGAGCTTATCTATAAACTGTCCTGGCATGGATGATACTTGATATTTGCCTGAAGTCAAAGAACAGAGGTCGGACAGCAGCTTACCAAAGCTAATCTTCTATAGCTCAATTTGATGGTGTCATCAGATGCGTCATAGTCTACCTCCAGAACTTTGTAGTAGTCCTACAATCACAATGAAGTTCATGAAATAAATGTAATGGATAAACAGATGAATTACTGTAACTTCGTGAGAGCCATACATATATGTCACATTGCAATGGAAATTGTTCAGAATATGGATGGCATTTGGCCCACTGTACAGGTTAATTGCAATAACAGGAAAACCAAGACATGTTACAACATATCAACAAAGAACAAACTTATATAATAAAACAAAGTCAACTAAATCTAGGAGGTTATTATCAATAGAAACAGTGAGTGACCATATAACGGTATAAAACGTGCATTCAATATATAGATCAAAGGTAAGGTAACAAGCATGGGTTTTAAAGACAGCTGTTGAGCACTTCACATGAGAAAGTTGGGAGGATATAATCGCAAGATAAATTATTTCTTGAGTCCTACACCAAATTAAGCATCAGGAAACCATTCAAAATTTAACAAAATGAGTTAAATTTGCACGGTAGATAGGACTTGCTAATTCAGATTTCAGTCGAAGCATCACAATTGACTAGGAACAGTTAAGTCATTAACTATATGTATATGTTCACTTTCTGTAAGCAGCAACTCACAACATGTGCGGCTGGAGGCAGTAGTCCATATGATAGTCAATTAGATTTATGCAAAGCAAACATGTGTGAAGTTTATGTCAAGAACCTATTGCAAAAATGATAAGTTCAATTTCTGCACCAATTTTAGCTCTTCAGAGAACCCATGTAAACAAAATCATGCAGGATCCTGCCACAGCACGATATCACGCAGTTTAAAAGCCTGACCAACTGTTTGTAAAGGTGAACACTGTACCAGGAGCGCACTGAAAGTATCATTTCAACAAGTGGGCATTACTGGAGAGGGCATGTTTATAGTTCCAAATAGCATGGATGCTCGAATTTGTGCAGGCCAAGGATTCTCTTGCAGTCTTGCTTTGTAAGAACTGAATGGGCTCTCCTCCGCTAATAATGATTTTCCTGCCTGCTAGCAAGGCTAGGGAAGGACACCAAACGTGCACAGAATGACAGATCAAGCGAGCAACAATTAGGATTCAGTTCATCTAGCAGATAGCCGGACCAGCAAGCTAACAGAGTTCTCATGAGTCATGACCAAACTACCTCTGAATACAGACCACTTTGGCTGCTGCATCTCTGATCAGCACTGCATTTAAAAAGCAACTGGGGAGAAAGTTGAACTACTAGTGCAGCAGCCAGCAGATGCAGGCAACCTACAGTTCAGAAAGACAAACAAGCCACTCGCCACGGTTGAGCAGAGCAAGCCTAATTGTGGTCACTTCGACAGGAACCATAAGCCCAGCCCTGTGCACTCTACTAGCAAGACTGCAGCAAAGCAATGCTACAGTACAGGCAAAACACACTCACGCGCACACTAAAGGCAGCACGAAAATAAACCAACCAAAAATTAGCGCAGACTCCATCCACCTTTTCAGGCCAAAGTACACCACGATTAGTCGCCTCCCCTCCAGCACTTCGACAATAAGAAGCAGCTCTCAGCCCAAAATTTCCAAATCTGGTGCTGTCAACATGGCCGAACTGAAGCTAAAGGTTCACGAATCGAAGCTGAAAGAGTGAAAGCCCTAGAACACCCGATCTCTAGAAACAGCCGGAAATTGGAGAGGAATCGCGTGTGGTGATTACCTTGTGGAGAGGCTCCTTGCTTGCTCCGTCCATAAACCGTGACAAATCATCACCTCCAGCTCACTTCCCGCCTCTGGGTTCCCTACTTCCGCTCGCGCGTTGGGATTCCCGAGCCCGTCTGGGCGGATTGGGAGTAACCGGAGTCGATCGATCGATGGGGTATGTGGGATCGGAGTTCGTTCTTGACGACTTCCCCCACCTTTTTCTGTTTTCTTCTGTTTATTCTATTTTGCGTGATGGATATGGGATAACAGAGATTGGTGATGACGTGGATCTGACCCGCACACCTGTCCTTTCGTGTTTCGGAGGGCTTCTCTCCCCGGAGGTCGTGGGCCGGCTGAGAGCAGCAGGAACTAGCCGGGACTTTTTTATATATATCTTTTATTTTCTGATTTTTCAAAAATAAATGTTCGGGCAAAAAGTTTGCAGAATTGGTCTTATGCCGCCGGATGAGACGGCTATCGTCGTGCCATCCGGCGATATGTCACAGACTTATCGTCGAATGTAACAGTTATAGCCAGTTCAAACGGCTATAGCCGTTTGAAACGGCGATAAGCTCCCTGCGAAATGAAGATATAGCCGATTGAATTGGCTATAGCCAAGTCACGACGATATTAACTATATTTTTTTATTTTTTTAATTGAAAAAGGTAAATAATACATTTAATTAATGATAGGTATGCGAATTGTTGGTGGCTTAGGTAAAGATGATTATTTTCATACAGGATATTGCAATGTAAGTATGAAAAAATTTGTTGATCAAGATGCTATAAACCATTAGAAAATAATTGAATTCCTGGCCAAGAACTTAGCGAAATTACAGGGGGTAAGAATGAAATGCGTGCACGAATTATTGTGCATCTACGTCTATGATACACCGCACAATATGTGGACGCTATTCACATAATTCGTACACAATATGATACACTGCGCAGTGTAGAATTCTTGCCCTGTAATTTCGTTAAGTTTGTGACCAGGAATTAATTTTTATTCACTCTTTTCAATAAAAAATAAAAAATTATAGTTAATCTCATCATGTCACTTGGCTATAGCCAGCTCAACTAGCCTCTTGTTGTTGGGCCGAGTCGCCGAGATGTGTACTGACAAACAAGTTCAAGTTTTCCATTCATTTTCCCTTGGTTAGGAAAAAGGAAAATGCATTGCCTTAAAAATGGTTTGTACTTTGGACAAAGAAGTCAAGAAGATACAATCAGCAAGCGGGACATATCAAAGAATGATGAATTCCATGTTGCAGATCAGAATCATTATCCTGAAACATACAGAATGAATACTACACTCTGCAGTAACTTCTATGACGCTACTTTGATTCTCTTTCACCCACAAAGATTATATCAAAGTAGCTTGCATTTTGACAGAAGAAGACAGTTATGCATGCATATGTGTTTTTCCTGCGCAGGTGAACGGTGAACCACTAGCTCCACATGGCAGCCACTGCAGTCGACTGCAGGGGATCTCAACCCGTGTAGTTGTGGTTGCCCCTCGCCTTTCGTTAAATTACACACATGCGTTTAGGTATAGCCATGAATGAGCATTCTCCGAGAAGATAAATCTGGGCTTGTGTGCATATCAATCGTACTTTGAAGTAGCTTAGACATGGGGTCCAGGTCATCTTCTTCTTAATTACTACTACTTCTAATACTACTGCTCCTTCCGCCCTAAATTGTACTCCCTCCTTCCTCGTCTTAGTCGTCTATTAGGACATCTCCAAGAGTCTCTCTAAAACTTGCTCTCTAAATTATCATTTAGAGAGTCATTTGCATAAAAATTGTTTTGTATATTTTGCTAGTGAGAAATCCATGATTTGCAACAGTAGTGCTACAGTAATCATCCGCTAAGTATAGATTAATTACCCTCTAATTACCATCGTTAGATTCGCCTCGAGATTTCCAACCTATCCATATAACTTTCCACCTTTTTCGTCTACATTTACTACTTCTAAATTGATAAAATCAAAACCCAAAATCTTTTCACGAAATGTTTTCGCGAACTAAACACGGGTAAGATAAAAAGAAAAGAAATCTTACGGAGCACAGCAGAAGACAGATATGCATGCATTTGTTTTCCTGCGTAGGTGAACAACAGTCCAGTACAGCAGATATGCATGCATGTGTCCCCTTTTTATTTTATTTTACATACACGCTGAAGAGGTCTAACGTGCGGAAGAAAGCGACTCGTCGTGACGCTAAAAAAGGACAATGGGTAACAGAGGTTTCGTGAAATTTTTTTCGAGTATCGCCCTGTCCACCACAGTCCACAGTTCTGCTGTCGCTATCGCCCTGTCGGCTTCACGTCGAACCCGGACGGCCGACCAGGTGCTGGCACGGGCACTAGTAGTAGCAGGAATCTGTCTACTCCGAGATCAGATCATTGTACGTTTAGCTGGAGTAGGTGGACAGTGCGTGCGTCGCTCAGGTAATTGCCGCATCTGCTCAAACGTTGGACCTGGATCTGGAGAAACGGGGCCGCTAGCTTTTAGCATGAGTTCCTTTCAAAAAAAAAAACTTTTAGCATGAGTGTCGGGTCACTCTAGCGCGTTTGTGGCACGCGAGCTTGGTCGGAGGGGGAAGCCGCAGCTGAAACCTGAAAGGAAGCGAGCGCCGCGTGGACACGGCGACTGGTAGGCTGGATCGGATGACGGAGGATTACGTGTTCAGGTTCTTGCGCGTTTGTTTTCACATTCCACTCGCGTGCAACCGTGTTTACACAGCAAGCAGGTGACGCCTTCGCTGACGACGCGCGGTGCCGTAACTTTAATTTAGCATATCCAACAATGGTTAATAAAGCGTGCCTTATTAATTCTTTCACGATAATTAAAGTGCTTTAATTCGCTTTCACAGTAGAGGGGGGGACGATGCCGTGCCGTGATGCATTTTCGAGCGGTCAGCACTCAGCAGCCTCGATCTTTAGGGTGAAATTGACTATCGATCCGTACGTCTGTTTCCACTCACACCAATCACAGCTCTTGGCGTCGTCAGCATTTTAGCACTAGTACGGAGTACAATTCACTCACACCAATTCACTGGACAAAAGCCAAAGGCGCATGCAGCTAGCCTGCATCCCTGACGACGCAGAGGGAGCAGGGGGACGTGATGGCAGGTCTGACGGAGCATGATGGCATGGTCGGGCAAGCGTTGGGGCCGAGCATGGCAGTGCGGAGGGATCTTGGGCCGAGGCGCCGACGGGAAAGAGCACACGCAGGCCAGTGTGGAGAGCCGGGGTCCGAGGCTGCGCCAGGTAGAGCGACGAGCAGCCTCTAGCTTGGCCTCATTGGCGTCGAGGTGAAAAGACGGACCGCGAAGCTTCGCGAGGCACCCAATCCGCAAGGAAGTGGGCGAGGACCCGATAGACCTAAATCGGATGTCTGGTATCGCAAGTTGGAAGGATCCAATGGTTAGCGGGTTAACAGGCGACGTGGATCCACGAGATGAGCGGTTTCCTGCCGGAATTCATTCTTTAGAGATTCAGTACAACAAAGTATTTAAAGTAACACTCTATGGCAGCCATTACTGATCTTGATGAAGCAATATGAAATGGTGGGATTAATCATCATGGAAAGAGCATTGCTTCAATAATCTGGCATATAATTAACACGTGGTATATTCTTTTGGCCCTTGAAACTTTTGCCCAATATGAGTAGAATTATGGTAAAACCCTTTAGTAAGAGATGATGCCTTGCAACTGGAACGTTGATACCAAACAAATGATGTGAGTCAACGGGATCATGTGGCTTGAGAAGAGAAGAACCACTAAAAATGTTATTGGTACCAGTGGATTTACAAATATCCGCATAGTAATGAACATGTTAGTTATGGTAGAGTAGGATTGCTTCTAAATAAGATTTTCCACAGAAACTTAGCTCAGGTACAAACCTAGTTCATTAGCTCCACAACATTTTAAAATATGAGGAAAAGAGTAACTGCTGCAAAGTTCATTACGACATAATTCACCTGAAACATCTCAGCAATAAATAAGATAAGATAAAAAAAAAGATGGTCATGACATAAGGCGCAAGACCAGCTGCATTGACCTTTTTCTAACCCTGCAAATAAAAATGTTTCTTTGTTAACAGTACCAATAGAAACTGAAAAAAAAAATGGAGTGAATACCATAAGTGTGCAAAGTGTTGCTACTTTCGTTCCATTCACTTGCCAATATTATCCATTACGATGCCACCATTATGTGGAACAACACACGGTAATGAAGCTTCTTGGTCTGGCAAATTTTAGAAGAGATATGCTGGTTGTTTGTAAGATATTTCAGAAGGACTCCATGTTGGCTGCTTCTCAGATATTCAGAAGGTGCTAGTAAACAATATAGTGTGTCATTTCAATAAGTTGCAGTTGCTTCAAATATAGCCAGTACTGCACCTCTAGGTTTGGATTTTGCTAATGAATTCATGTCAACTGTATTCGTCCTTCCAATGAAGAAATAAAATTATTGTCTTGCCAATTACCATTTTGTCAATTATATGCAGCTAAAGATGCGGTCTTCTTTTTTTACATTCATCTAAGCCAAAGAACATGCACAAGGACGTGTGAAACTAATTTATTATGTAAGGGCATAACCAATCTACTCCCTCCGGTTTAGTATTAGAAGTCGTTTTGGACAAGGTTTGAGTCAAACATTGGAAATATAAATCATAAATAACATTTAAGTCATTGAGTTTGAAAATGTGAAAATCACATAAATAGATTGGTCTTGAAAATTACTTTCATAAAAATATACATATATAACTATTCAAGAAATATTTTTATAGAAAAAAGAAGTCAAAGTTTTGCTTTGGTGACCGTGTCGCTGTTCTAAACGACTTCTAATACTAAACCGGAGGGAGTATTGTGTATAAATTAAAATATAGGACAAAAGCTGAACTAAACCAGCCTGAAACCATGCAGTTCTATCCAAACTTGAAAAATGCTATAACCTACCACTGACCACAAGTCTACAATCCTTCAGTTGTTCAGTACAAGAAGGCAAGAAGCGCTACATCATTACAATTTTTTTATTTATACAGTACAAGCTACAGACCTAAATCTATTATCCCCTTGATTGCATGCCTAATTGCCTACCAATAGAAGGTACCAAACCGTACTACAAATTAGTTAATTATCTTGCTAGCTTGTTGTTTCCTGACAGAAAATTGCAATGGAGGTGTTGTATACTTAGCGCGCTGTAGGGTCTCCACTGCAAGGACGTCGAACGAAGCAGTGAGGGCGTTGTGGCTCAACACCACAAGTGACGACAGAGGAGGCCGAAAGTATTGAGTTACATGCTCCAATCAATTCAACTCAAAAGCTTAAGCTGATGAGAAAAAGTAGGCAATTAACTAATACTCTAACACTCCTCCTTACGTGCAGCTCCCTCAGACCCGCATACGTGCAAATAGAGTGGGCTGCAATTATTTTATTTAATCGCGCCCGCTAGGATTCGAACTCGAGACCTTTGACTCTAATACCATGTTGAGTTGCATGCTCCAACCAATTCAACCCAAAAGATTAACCTGATGAGTAAAGGTGGGCAGTTAACTTATACTCCAACAGGGAGGACCGAGGTGTCGGCAGCCTTCAAATCCCCCTTATCAAAATAGCATGAAATTAATTTTTGAACGAAAACCACATCTCCAAAGCAAATTTTGAATGGTGATTTGGATGGCAAGCAGCTGCGGATTGGGCAGGGCAAGAATTGGGCGCCAATTGGAGAGCAGAGTGCCGCTGCAGCCTTGTGGATTAGGAGAGGGCAACTAGGCAAGCAGCCGCGGATTGATGGTGGCGGATGCGGGCTCCGGCCGGCCAAATCGGTGGCGCTCCAGACGGCGAGGGGCTTAGCCGAGTTAGGGAAAATCGAGAGGAGAGCGAGGGGATCTCGCTGAGGTGCTCACCAACGCCGAAGGATCCCTGCATCGGCTGGAATTTGGCTCGGCCGGTGCCAGACGACACAACGGCGACGATCCGTTTTGAACAGGACAGCAAGGCTCCGGTAGCGGGATGGCAACAAGGACCGGTGGGATGTCTTCGGCTCATCGATGCAGACATTCTGGCTGTTTCAGCTTGCTCCGGCGGACATCGGACACAGCGAGCCATGGTGGCGCTGGCCACTGGCATCTTCCTTCGGTCCTCCGGCGGCGGCGACGGCTAGGCGCAGGGCACGGCGACGGGCGAGCGGGGAGCGGCACAGGTGCACGAGGCTCTCCTGCTAGGGCCCACCTGTCGATGCGTATTGATGGGAGTCACCGAGGCGTGCGGACGAAGGGGCGGAACCACGCGGGCGGGGGCACAGGGCGGCGACGATGACGTTGCGGTCTTAACAGTGGTAGAGATTTTGTTGGTCGTGAGACGCAAATGAACCTTACTTCTTTTTTTGCGGGTAAAAGAGCTCTCATTAACTAGGAAGAAAAGTTACAATCTGCTGCGATTAAGTCAACAACGCACGCAGGCGTGTGACCTAACCATGCTGCTGTATGAGCAGTCCTCCTAGCTAGTTGAGCTAGTTCATTTGCCACGGCATTACAATCTCTCTTTACCAAAGCTACTTTCCACTCTACCAAGAGCTGTCCAAGCTCTCTTGCTTCTGCTACAACGAAGCCTAACTCCGACCTGTCTTCTATCCGATGCAGAGCCTGCATATCCGCTCGGTCTAATTTCTTCTACGTTGCATCTGTGGTTGGAGCCGATTCGTACCTTTTTTGGATGGCTTAGTGTGACTGCCAGGAAGCAGCGAAGAGGAGTGTGTCCCCATTTTTTTGGATTGATGAGCTTTGGTGCCCTACAGTCCTAGCTAGAGAGAGCTTCGAATGTGCGGCAACGGCTGGTGGCGAGAAGGAGAGCGACTCCCCACCGCAGATGCGGCGCCATAGCAGTCGTCGCAACGCGCTCTCCCCATAGCCTCCCACCTTTTTTTCTCATTGTGGGCTCCATGATGAGAAAACTTAGAAAACAATTCATATCTCATGACTCGGGTGTTCAAATCAAATTTCCGATTGCACCACTAAATCTCTTACGAAGAGAGCTTTAAAACTAGACCACACTCGACTATGTCTGGAAATTAAAAAAATTGGAACATCTTTTTAAATAGGAGGAACAATTCATCCAATTATATTAACCAGAACAAATAATCTAACCTGCGGAACAAAAATATCGTGCAGAAGGAACATAAATTTTAACATGTGGAACAAATCGTCTAGTGACACACAAATATATTATCATATATAAATAAGTTAAAAGTTGAACGAGTCATGTAACGTGAGAAACAAAAATATCGTTTGGAAGGAATATAAATTTTAGCACGTAGAACAAACATCATTGACAATATTATCATCCAATGATGTGGAACCAACATCATTGGCCTGCTGCGCTGCACGGTATGCGGCGGGGCCCGTGGCGCCGCATGTGCGGCGTCTAGCATCTGCGGGCGAGAAGGCGCGCTCGATAGATTGCTATTTATGGCGCGCGTGATACATAGCTGCGGCGATCCTGGAATCCACTCGTCGTCTCTAAACGTCAATGGGCTAGCCAAAGATGGAATAGCTTAGATGAGGTGCTGATTTCGCTAGGAATAAAATATTGATCCCTATAATAACCTTCCAATAATGTTCCAGGTAATAAAATGGATTGCAAACACCATCGTGAATTTGAATCCACTTATATTTTATTAGTACTCTTGGACTTGCCATGATAAAAGAAATGCATGAAACGAAGACCAACTAAGCACATGTGCCCCCATCATAATTTTCCTTGGGTTGCTTGGCTTCAAAAACAAGTCCTAGCCATCTGCAATGTTTGGGATAGCGGTGGTGGGACGGTATAACCTAAGAAAAGATCATGTTTTACTGTATTATGCACATATATATAACAATAATAATAATAATAATGATGTTTTTGAACCCGCAAAAAAATATTTTTAAGAAAATAAATAATATTGATATACACTTACTTCCACATTTGTTACCGGCAGGCACCGGGTTGCCGCACTCTCTTGCAAGACGAACAATCTTACTTACACTTATTTCAGCCTGTTCTTCAATTAGGATGACACGACAGATACAAGCCATATCAGATTGCCTCACGACAAGAACACATGAGTCGCTTGGGGCAACATAGGGACCCTTAATTTCAATGCTTTCCATGCATTTGTGTTTAAACCTATATTTCTGTTCGTAACAATCTTTCTCACCTAATGATAGGTGTGGTATAAACATGGTAAAAACCAAAGCAAACACCATAAGCTGAAAGACTACTTTCACATACATCATGCACAAGTACGGAGTCGAGGCGACTAGGACTATGACTTCCTTCAATACTCTCAGTTAACACCATGCTTGCAGCTTGCAGTAAGCACTTATATTTATAGCATACAAGAAACCAAGCCTACACATGAATTAATGCCCAAGAACCCTCAAATAGACACCAGTGCATTTAAATTTGATTCATACAGCAATAAATACATGCTTGGTAATATTTGGACAAATTATGAGTCGTGGTGGATCCGTTTTCAGCAAAACAAAATAAATTATTAAAAATCTTTAGACTGGTATGCACACAACATGGATACGACTTAATTAGCATGCTTATCATTGTACTTCTCTAGCCATAATTATTAAAAAATAATAATTCCTTTTAATTTTGATTTGTCTAGCCTTTTCCTTCTGTTTCCGCCGGAGACCCAAGCTTTCGATGTATGAATATATAATTTTTAATATGAGATGCTATTGAATAATTTTAATATGCGATCTAACAAAAGTATGCATTATTTTACATACTTATTTTTAAAAATTTAAGATTTTTTAAATTTATGTTATTTTTATAACACGTGCCTGTGGCGCGTGCCAACCTACTAGTACTGTAAAGGACGACGAAATTTACGTACGGTCCATCTAATCTATATTGTAAAGGACGACAAAATTTTCGTATGGTCCACCAAAAATATACTGTAAAGGATGACAGAATTTTTGTACGGTCCACCCAATCTATACCGTAAAGGACAACGAAATTTTCGTATCCACGAAAAGAAGCGGTTCTAGCGTGGTTCGAACCGTGACCACCAGCTTCATAGGTGGTGTTCACATGGACCGTGACCATCAACTTCATAAACGGTGTTCACACCAATTGAGTACGGTCCACCAAAAATGGTGGTTCTAGCCTGGTTCGAACCGTGACCACCAATTGAACTACGTTTCCAGATGTGATTAGAAATATATTTTATGAAAAAAATCCATTTTACTCCCCTCACCTATTCAATTTGTCCACTTAACCCCCAAACAAAATTTAGGCTCACTTTACTCCCCCGAGCTATTTCAATTAGTCCAATTTACACCCTAATTAGATTTCTCTTTTTTATTTCTTCGTGTACAAGTTGTGTTTTAATTCCAAATTTTATTAGATGACTGATAACATGATGCACTACATTAGAAAAATAAATTAAGATTTTTTTATTATCACTTTTCATAGATTTTTGTGTATTTAAGATTAATTTTGTTTTAAATATCCTAGAATATGAAAATAATCATGAAAATTTTTTAGAATAATTTTTTAACATAAAGTACTATGTTATGTACATAACTTAAAATTTAACTTGTACATAGAGAAACAACAACGCAAAAACACATTAGGGGGTAGATTGGACCAATCGAAATAGTTTAGGGAAGTAAATTGAGCCTAAATTTTGCTTGGTGGGTTAAGTGGACAAATTGAATATGTGAGGGGAGTAAAATAGACGTTTTCCTATATTTTATTTTTTCTGTAGTATATCTCTTATATCTTATATACAACTAAAATGAACAAAATTACGAATTTCTTTGATGCAATCCGAACTTGATGCGTCGTAGGTTGCCGGTTTTGCGACCATCTTGCCGTCCAAGGATCTCCTGCAGCCTCCACAGCCCTCCGATCTCCCATCTCCATCCCACCCTTTTCCCGCATTTTGGTACGTCAAAGTAAATCCTTTATCATCTGTCCATTCTCAGTGAGAGACCATCCCAGTCGTGCGATCGCATCCGTCTGACGCCGCCGCACCCTCCCCCCACACACACAACTCACGCACCCCTAACACTAGCCCCTCCTCCACCGATCCAGCCGCCTCCTCCCACCCGTCGCCCCCTCTGCGCCGCTGCCCGCCCTCCACTCCCGCCCGTGCCTGCCCTACGCGCCGCAAGCCGAGAGGGCGAAGGCTGCCGAGCCCGAGCCCGTGGAGTCGGGGAACGCGAAGATGGGGAGGAAGGAGGGAAGGGGATCGCCATGGCGGCATCGCCGCAACAGCAAGGCCATGGTGCCTAAGGCGGTTCAGGTGGCGGCGGATGGCCTCCCGAGCAATTGCGGTCCGCCTCTCCATCCCTCCTCCGCGACCTCCTGTCATCGGCGCGTGGTGCGGCGCAGCCCCGGCCCTCCAATCACCACCGCTCGCTCCCAGACCCGCCTAACACCCAGCAGTCACCCACGAAGGCCAGCATCCCCGCCGCCACATGCTCGCATTGTCAGGAACTGCAACGCTATTCAGAACCACTAGGTAGGGGAGCGCGCTAACGCCGCGCCAGATGAGTTCTTCTCCGTAAGAGATCATAGATAGTGATGGTATTATGCCGGCATGACTCGTAAGCAAACTCGATGACAGTAAGGCAGATGGTCTCGATCATGGAGGACATGGTCGTGTTGACATAAAGTATGCACCTAAGAGGGCCTTCTGCCACTATGGCGCCAAAGGTAGTGGGAAACTGTGGACTGGAACGACGCGAAGTGATGTTGTTGGCCAGCTAGCCGACAAATTATAAAGAGAGGGGACAGGAAAATCTGAATGTAGGAACGATTCGACGAACTCGTCTGAGAAGAAACGGTGGCCGCGGGTTTCACATGTGAGGCCAGTGAGCCCGGGGTGGACGGTATCTCCCTCCGAGGCAGCGACACCACCCCTGATCCAAATTGGGGCTCGAGAGAAGGAATAGAGGAGGCGAATTGACACGTGATGCGAGAGATTGGGCGAGCAGTCGAGGAGCACAATATATTGTGACACATGATGGAGAAATTGAGAGAGTAGCTGATTTTCAACTTCGTGGAGGAGGCAATGAAGGCTCTCTAATGTGCAAGGGGCACCACGATTTCATTTGCCAACAATACAAAATATTAATATGTGGCGACTGAGCAATTACGTTATTAACGCAATGCTAGAAGCAACAACGTGGCAAGCAAAGACGCAACGACTCTTAGTGGGCTTCTTTCTTTCGGCGACATGGATGTATCTATTTCTTTTGAAGACAATGCCGAGAAACAGCATGTAAAGCGCAACATTAAAGGTTTAGAACCACATGGCAGACGAAGATGTACCAACTCTGGATGACGACTTTTTTTATGACAAATGTACTTACTTTAAAATTAAAATAGTAAAACAAAAGAAAATGAAAAAAAACTTCAAGGACGCTGGTAGGGCGCCAAACCTCCCAGCGTTACAGAGTAGTATTATTCACTGAATTCTTCATAGAAGAAGCGGAAACGGAAATCAGCAAACAATTCAGCGACATCAAGTAAAGTCCAGCGACTCATCGGTGACCATCTGATCTGCGTCCAACGGCGACCAACGTTCACCTCAGAGTCTTCTCGTTTTACCTTAGCTGTCGGAGGGGTAACAGTAAAGAAGAACCGTAAAAACCGTTTTACTGCTTGTTCACAGCCATCTAGTACTACTTAGGCTGGGAAGGTCGTTCTGTAAGCTTATGGAGAGTTAAACGGGGTGAAACCCTAGATTAGAGTAGCTGTCTCCGTCGTCTTCCTGGCGACGATCTGTATCAAGATTCATCTGCTACTTTTCTGCTTGATTCAGATATTATAGCTGCTCTAGTTCATCACATCTTGTTTTTCTCTCTGAATTTTTCTCCGAATTCGCATCCACTTGAGTTCGATCCTCACACGCATGGAGAAGGTCCTCCAGCCTCCTCTCACGTGGATCGACGACAACGAGGTCCGGCAGCAACAACAGTCGGGTCGGATTGGGACATCGACACCGCGGCACACTGTTCGGTCGGATTGGGTTGTCGACACGGACCTCAACACGCTAGGTACAATTGCCTAGTCGGATTGGGGCCTCGACTGGAGCCGCAACACTCTAGCCGATCGGATTGGGTCGTCGACATGAGCCATCACCAACGGAGATCGCGCACCACGGACAACAGCATACCCAAACCCCGACCGGGAAGAAATCCAAGCATCGGAACGATCGATGCTGTGCGTGGCCGCCCACCGCCAGGACACAAAGGAGCCATGACAAATCAATCAATCCACCGAGCCTCCGCACACCATTCCGAACAGCAACACCTAGCCTCTAGCACAACAAAGAGTGCATAGATTAAGGGACGAGATAGAAGAGGATCCTCTCAATCCGGCACGAACCCGCCGCCTGAGACCAAGATGACCGTCGCCTTCATAGATTAGTCGCAAGCAAGGTGTAGAGATTGATGCAGGATTCCAAAACGACGCCTTCAGGAAGGTGAGCGGCGCCCAAGAGCGCCGCCGTCGCTCGTCCACGAACGTGGGCATGGTTTTCACCCGGAAATGCCTAGGGAATGGCCACTCCCAGACAACACCTCCAAGGGGGAAACGACGCTCAAGGCGCCATCGTTATCGGCCCAGATCGAAGCTACGCAAAGCTTTCGCCTGGAGTGCCATTCCGCATGCCGTCGAACTCTGATGCTCCTCAACCACCATCCAACGCTAACTGGCTGCCCTGAGTGCACGACCGCCACCACCGGCCTCCACGGGCCTCGCCAGGCAGCCATCTCGCCGCTGCCACATTGCTCTCGTGCACCCCCTTGCTGCCGCCTCGCCGTGGCCAAAGTGTATCTGCTGGACCATGCTGCTGTCGCCGGAGCAACTTGTCACCGTGGATGCCCGGACGCCCCCCGCCGTGCATCCATGGTGCCACGAAACAGCATCCCGCGCCGGGCGTCGCCGGCGAGGCAAGGCGCACGCCACCCCTGAGCGTCCGCCGCACGTCTCCAACCGCTGCTGCTCCAGCCGTCGCTGCGATGGGCGGAGCCGAAGTCGGAGCTCGCCGGCCGGACAAGGTGAGACCCAAGTCCAGTGTCGCGTAGGCCCCAGATCCGGCCAGTGACATGCCGGATCTGGTCGTCGTCGAGCTCCCTCGTCGCCGACGAGCCATTGCCGACGGTCTTGGAGGCCGCGTCCGCGCGAATCCGCCATAGGGAAGGGGAGGGGCCCCACCGCCACCCTCCTCGTGAGCCACATGGGCTTCCAGCGGCTGGCTCAGTCTGCGGCGTGGCAGGAGGGAGTGCCAGCGAAGGGACGACAACGACCGGTCGGAGGGCCGCCCGAGTCGCTCGACACGGGGACGACTCGGGGGGAAAGATAAGTCAGCCTTTTGGTCCCTTCACTGTCGTGATTCGTGAAGCTCCACCAGAGCTCAAAGGAAGGCTTCATGACCCCGGTATCAATCGCCAGCAGCCGCGTTTTCACCCTGTCGAGCGGACGATCGGCCTCCGGCCACGCTAAAGATGCCGTTGGGTACAGAATGGGTCACCCATGCCCATCCCCGCTAATTACCCATCCCCAATTACCCAATCTCAAATGGGGAGGATAATACCCAGCGGGTACAGATAATCCCATGGATAACTCAGGAAACAAAGCTACCATCGCCATTGTCTACGCAGAGCGCGGCATCGTCAAATTCGTTCTGCTGAACGAGACTCCCTCCAATTCCTCCTCCTCGAAGATGCTGCACTTCCCTATGCTCACCGCCAGCTCTTGTGCTTTGTCCGGCCGCTGAGTGCTCGCCTCCAATCTTAGCGTTCTGCACAGCAGCGTGCTCACCTGCGGTCATTAGCTCATTGCAGTTCTCCCCGCTGGGCACTTATCCACGGCCCGAGCGTTCCGTCCTGCTTCGTCCCCGGCCTCGGCGGCCGGCCTCGACGAAGACTTAGCGGAGAAGAAGGGGGTGCAGGCTTACGAATGGGTATGCGGGTGAATTGGGTATTATGTGGATTTACCCTCCCCATGTCTATGTTAAAATGGGTAACCCATACCCTCCCCAAACAAAACGGGTACGGATTCGGATACGGGCGATGGTTATCCATCGGCATCATTCGCCACGGCCCGTGTCTCGTCTGAGCATTTCGTCGAGCAGTTTCGAGAGCTGCTCAGCCACCAGCGCGCGACACTCGCCAATCGCCGCCAGCCAACTCGCGCGGGACAGAAAAAGAAAAACGCTTGGCGGGTCCACACTCCACCACACACTTGCGCAGTAGTCTGACTTTGACCCACAACACAAGTTGGCTGGACGCGGGCAACGGCGCGCGGTGTGGCGAAAAAAAATCCCGCGCCCGCAAGCCACGACCCCACGCGCCGCGAGCGGGAAACGCGAAACCCACTACCGCCTTCCTAGCCGCCCTCTCGTCCGTTTCGGCGTTTCCCCTCTTTTCCATTTCCACTCCCCATCCCCCGCTCGCAAAGGCGTCAGATCAACCGAAACGCGCCGCGCCCGCCTCCGTTTCAAACCCGAAAATTTTCGCCGTCCCCCAAAAAATTTTCCCTCGCCTTTGCCTCCGCTCAACCCAACAAATCGCCTTCCATTTTGCTTCCCTTCCGCACCCCAATTCTCCCCAACCAGAACCAACCTTCCCTCTCCCCCCGAATCGCAGGTCTCCCGCCCGCCCGCACCCACCGGCCGGCCTACCTACCTACCCCGCCGGCGCGAAACCCTAGTCGGCGGCCGCCTCCCTCTCCATCCCCATGGCGGAGCAGGACGGCGCCGGGGACCAGAGCCCGCTCGACTCCGCTCCGGTGAGATTCGCTGCCTTTTGCTTGGGTCGGTCTGGGGTTGCGAAGTTTCTAGGCCCTGCCGGAAGCAGCAGCTTGCGAGGTACGCTTGGGGTTGGTGACTTGGTAGCCTCAGGATTTACCAACTCCGCGTGTGATTTTTGAGCGGGCGGCTGACTTGCAGCGTGGTGCTTGCGTCAGTGCTTTGGTGTTTTAGGCCGTTTTTCGTCTGGGTTATTGCGGTTGGTTTGACCCGAGTCTCGTTGATTTGGGGGTACGACAAGTTCGTGCGGGCGGGTCGATATCCCGATTTGGTTAATTCGGGACCGGCGCCCCCGTTCTCACTGCCTAGAGCAGTGATTGCTATTACCACCTCTCTAGCATCGAAATGTCCGTGATGTAGTGATCGAGTCCTTTGCCCAAATCGTTACGAACTTCCAATGCAACGGTCTGCTATGTTCAAACAAAATTAAATCGTGATAGTTCCGATCTGCCTTTGTCCTAACCTTCTGCTTTCCTATATGTGCACTTAACTGGCAATAGATGTCATAGAAAGCACTTATATTCTGTAATTTTTGTACCATGATGAAAATATGGATCTAATCGTAACAATGGCTTCTGTTAGGGTGTCAGCGCTGAAAATGGGGATGAGAGTACTAAGCAGCATCAACCATTTTTCTCCATGTCCAAGCCGAACCCCCCCGTTGTAAGTTCCTAACTCATGCGCCTATCCAAATTTGTAGTGTCAATGCGTTATTATGCTCAAGTTCACACGATGTGTTCTGCTTGCAGAGCTCCACAATTTCGTGGGAAAGCTGCTTTGCACCTGATGCCAATGAGAATGACCACAATGTGAGCGAGCTTCAACTCGAGATTTATGCGATCTTTTGGTATTTTACATAGCTTAATCATTTTGGGACGCCTATTCTCTGATGTAGGGTGGCTTGGACTCAATGGCGGATGACCACATCACGACTACATCTGCGTCTCTCGGAAGCAAGCAACCTCAACCTGAGGTGCCTTTTGCCCCCCAGCCCTTATTCAAGAACATGATGGCTCTGGTGAATTTATTTGGGCTCTTCTTTAGTAATATTTGCTTACTGGTTCATGGATATGTTTTTTCAGGGCATATCTGGTACAGTAGATGGGGAAGGCAAGCCTTGTTCACCACATTCAATCAATAAGGCAGCTAGTTTGGTGCAAGATGTCATGGAAATGGAACAATCAATGGTATGAAGTGTTCAGCTTGCCAGATTTTTTCTGCAATCAGCCCAAGAAACCGCATTTACTTAATGCACCTTCTTTTTTTTAGACTTTATTAATAAAAATGAAAATTCCACACTATCTTCACTCAGAATCTAGATTTTCTGGAATTGCACAGTATGAAGCCAAACTAAGCTGCCTGTTATGCTAAATTATGTGTAACTTGATAACATAATAGTGGGGATAGTGATGTAGAACTTTGTGTATTTTTGTATAAAATTCAAAACTTAAATGGCTGGGTACAATTCATATTACAGGCAGCTGATATGCAATTATAATTCCATATATGTCATCTCTTTAGTAATCCATGTGCCTGAATTGTCTCTAGATAACCTCAAACTTATTTGGGACAAAAATGCTTTGTTGTTGTATTTAACATTAATATATCAGTTCTGTGTCTAGTTCGTATCTCTTAGGGTTTCAACTTGTTTCTATATTGTAGGATGAAATTGATGTACCACATGGAGGAACAAGTGAGCAGCCAGAACCCCTTTGCACAAAGCAGCCCAATTCAACTGTAAGTTTCCCTCTTTTGATATTTACTGCAAACTCAGGCCTTTAATTTGCATGGCGCCCTTTTGTTATCCTGATACAATTCTTAGGAACTGCAATTATTTCATATATGAATGTTGATCTCTTTGTGTGTCAGTGTGTGCATGCCTGCATTTATTTGGCTTAGGCCTCTTCCTAATATCATTTTTGGGTGGCGCTGCAGGATGGAATGGATTTATGGGATGACAAAGATAATCAGAAATTGTTGCCCCTTAACAGCAATCAGCGCAACTTCAATGTAAGACTGTTACTGCCTTAATCACATTATATGTGCTATTTTCTATTTGGTCCTTCCTTACATCAAGTCATTTGTATTGATGGGCTTTGTTCAATAGATTGGTGAAACTTGCGATGCTGAAGATAAGCATTTTCCTTTGTCCTTTTCTTACAGAAGGCAACCCCAATCTGTGGTAATCTTCTGCACTAAGTTCTATATGTAATTGACATGCTTAGGAACTTATTGTTATTCATCATGTTACAAATTTTTCCCATGACAGGGAGCAGGTCTTAGCAATATGGGGAACACATGCTTCCTAAATGCAACTCTTCAGTGCATCACTCACACTGTACCGCTTTTTCTGAAGCTTCGCTCAACAGATCATTCCACTCCATGCTCACGTATGGATAATTTCACACAACTATTTATTACTCCCTCTGTTCCAAATTACAAGACGTTTTGGCATTTCTAGATTCATAATTTTTTGCTACGTATGTAGACAGTGTATATCTAAGTGCATAACAATAGCTACGAATCTAGAAATGCCAAAACGACCTATAATTTGGGTCGGAGGGAGTTTTTTTTTAGGTTCTCTATTCCATTTTACTTTGCGTGATTTGGACTGCTGGTAACCTGCAGATGATAAAGATGGGTTCTGTTCTTTCTGTGCCCTTAAAGAGCATGTTGATGAATCAATACGAAGGTCTGGATCTGTTATAATGCCAGCGAAGTTCAGAGATAATTTAAGAAGTATCCTTTCCTCTTGAACCTTTGCCTAGTCTGTTTAATCCCCTCATTACAGCTGCTATTTCCACATATGTTTTTCATTAGCTCACATGCTTATGCTTTGTCTTACTGACTTTTCGTTTAAATAATGTGCGGAGCATGTGTTTCAACTGCCACCAGCCTTTCATGTGAAGTTATGTGATGCGGTTCCTTAACAATATTTTCCAGAGTTATCTTCAGATTTTAGACCAGGACAGCAAGAGGATGCACATGAATTCCTACGTTGCTTGCTTGATAACTTGCATAAGTGTACTGTTGATCCCATGTCAAAGGGCAAGGGCTCATCCTTTGATGAAGAAAGTATAGTCAAGGAGATTTTTGGAGGCCAACTGAAAAGTCAGGTAATTAGTTTTCCATCACCTATTTGTTTTGTTCTCTTGGCATTTGCATCACAACTAATGCTACTCTCTGTGTCTAGTTATCTTGCTGCGAGTGTGGTCACAGCTCGGAGACATTTGAGCCCTTCCTGGATCTAAGCTTGGAGATTGATCAGGTTGATCACCTGGTAGATGCTTTGGAATCTTTTACCAAGGTAGAGCAGATCGGGGACTCTGAAGACAAGCTCACCTGTGAACGATGCAACGCTCAAGTTTGTAAGAACAAGCAGCTTACACTTCATAGAGCACCAGATGTTATTGCATTTCATCTGAAGCGTTTTACCACCCTTGCCAATTCTGTTGAGAAGATTGACAAACATGTGGCATACCCTCCAGAGGTTGATTTGAAGCCGTTCCACAGTAACCCAGACTCTGCGGTGAGCTTTTCTTTCTGCACCAAGTGCCTTTTTGGAAGATTGAAACTGTTCTATTTCTAGGCTAAGGATTTGGATCCTGTCCCTCTGTTCAAACAGAGTCAATAGTTTTGTCACTTAGGTAAATTTAATGTTTTGTAATACTTCCAAATGCAGGGAGAGCTGAAA
This sequence comes from Urochloa ruziziensis, assembly GCA_015476505.1. NCBI lineage: Eukaryota > Viridiplantae > Streptophyta > Magnoliopsida > Poales > Poaceae > Urochloa > Urochloa ruziziensis. The sequence goes on along the minus strand of CM027123.1, from coordinate 562,625 downwards.
TATGATCTTTATGGTGTTGTTGAGCATTCTGGGTTACCCAACTATGGCCACTATGTGTGCAGTATTCGTTCTTCGCCAACGACTTGGTACTTGATGAATGACTCCCATGTAAGTGCCACGAATTCTCTTTTGTTTTGAAAGTAGCACAAGTTAGTTGCTACTATTTTGTTGACATGAACCTTTTCCCCATTTTAATATGCATGTTATTTTGCAGGTTGATTCGATCACTGATGCGAGTGCTTTAAACCAGGAAGCTTATATTCTCTTCTATATTAGGCAGGGCAAATTTCCGTGGTTCTCTAGTTTGCTAGACGGCAAGGATGCCCTACATGCTGAGAATACTCGCGGTGCATCTCCTGTGTCAGTTTTGGAAAATATTGATGCAAACTGTTCAACGTCTTCTGGTGGAGGCAGTAGCAGTAATTCTGGTGATAAGTTAGAGAAAAATGAAGCCAGGCAGTTGGAGTTAGAGAAAGACGAAACCAGTCAATACAAAGCATCATTCTGTCCTGAGCCATCTAAGAGAAGTTCACTTGGTGCTTCCAACATGAATAATACAAGAGATGAAATCAGTCCATCCAGAACATCTCTCCAAGATGATGCTGTTAAGTGTCCCCGTAGTGTAGAAACTACCAATCTGGATAGACCCTCTACTCCTCTGCCCTCCAAACGATCATTCTCATTCTCTCGTAGTGAGTTTGGTGTGTTTGAGTTTGAGGACTTTGGTAAGTATGCATCTTTAATTATAGTTGTTATGAAGTTCTGGTTTTTATTTTTGCAAATCATCTATCTTATTTTCCTTGATAAAATTCCAACCTCAATTTATTTTCCAGTAGTTTTGTTTGTTTTATGATTCATTGATTAATGGACTGGTAGACTGTTGTGCTGATTATCTTGAATTTTGCTTAATTGTTTTTCAATGCTGCTGATTCCCCTTGTTATAAAACATTGCGTATTCACGATTTAAAGGCTCATGTTTCTGTTTGTCTCATTTACAGATGACAACGAAGAGACTCCTTTGATTCCAGATCTGAAATTTCAACCGAAGGCGAAGAAAACTAAGGCTGCATCTGCATCTAAAGCTGTGAAGGGCCCGAGCATTGATCAGAATGCAAGGCGTTTGATGAGTAGCATGCCGTCCTCACGAAGAAAAGGTCTCATGGACTGCATCACACAGCAAAATGCAAATCAGGAGCCTCGAAGTCGCAGATGCCCTGCAAGTGATCCTCTGGACAAAAAGAAACGGAAGTTGGTTCTTCAACACTAGGTATTTTCAAGTTTGGGCGCCCCAAATCTTATATTGCTGTATATCCTTTTTGTTTTCTTTTGCTACTCTCTCGCTGTATATCTTGGTCTAGCATCCATGCTGTCCTGTGTAATCTTATTGGCTGTCATAGACTTTATGGCCAGCTAGACTGATTGCAGGGTACATGAGAGCATAAGAGTTAGATAGTAGTCTATCTTCTGTTTTTGCTTCCTCCTGATGTGCCATCGCACACATCACCTATGCTATATGGGATTTGCACCTGTACCAACTGCCCATTTTGTTTAGTAGGTAGTGCTACTTGGACAGAACAGGGGCTTATCTTGTATGGAACATAACCAGAGAAAAGGAATTAAATCGAGTTTTATCTGAACTCTTGTTCAGTCCTGTAACATAACGAACATCGGTTCGTTTTTTAACTAATGTTCTTGTCTGCCACGTGTTTCCTGTGTTTTTTCTTGTGTGGGTTTCAGCTTGATGTTGTACCATGTGAAACGACAATTTCAGAGAAGTGCCGTCTAGTACAGTTTACTCTTGCTTTTTAAACCTACCATTGGCCGCTTAGCTTGCAGATAGTATGCAATCTAACAAGTAACAGCCATTGATATACTTGTGAAAAGACGGAAAAAAAATGTCTGGGTCTGTCCAGCTGGGATACGTGACGAGGACTTGGTGCTGTGGAGCCAATGGCATGACAACGTCTTAAGGAAGAACGGGCAAACTAACAGCAGTCTGTTAAATCAAACCAGTTTATTCTCAATGGCTTTGAGAGTAGAGACAACCGTGAATCCACGAGTCGTAGCAAACCGGCAACTACCTGACTTATGCAAAAACCCTAGGAAACAAAGCAGAAACCTGGACGCTGCACGACCGATGGTGTGTTTGGGGAGGATGCTTCGCAGAGGAGACGAAGAGGTGCCCGGCTGCGGAAGAGGCGCTTCCTCAGCCTCTACATCCAAGGTCGCTTCGGGTGCTGTTCAACAGCGTGGAGGGCCTAAGCCAAAGCAAAACATGGCGAAGCCAGGAGAGTGTTCACAGGTGGGGAGGAGTAACGAGGGATGCGTCGCGAGCTCAATCCCCTGACGAGCATCATCACGGACGGTATGCGCGGTTACTTGCTCAAGTAAGTAAACCTGCTACATCAAGTGATGAAAACCTGCTACATCAAGTGAGTAACGGCCCCACAGTCTGTCTCGGCTCTCATGGCAATGCGCCAGCGAAAACCTGCTACATCAAGTGATGAAAGATCATAATTAGCAAAGAAGCCCAAGCGCTGCTGGTATGCCTCATTACATGTAGTCGTGGAAGCATATATGAAGATCTTGTTGGGTAATGCGTTTCAATGTCAAAGAGTAGTTTGACGCGTTGTAAAATGAAAGAGGATTAACTATTGAATAATTAGCAAAATGTTTATTAACGTCCAGCAAAGGGGTGGTGGCGCAGTTGGCTAGCGCGTAGGTCTCATAGCTAAGCTGAGTAATCCTGAGGTCGAGAGTTCGAGCCTCTCTCACCCCAAATCATTTTTTATGTCCCCCATTCTTTCTTTCTTTTTTTGGCTGATTTATCTTCTGTCCTCTTCGTTTGATATATATGCTTCGTCACCCGACAGATGTAGCGGTGCCCTAAAATTTCACGCCTTCCATGCTCCGCGGGCATCTCGGACCACGGAGCTGTTCACACTTCACTCTCCCTTGCTGCGCGGCTGCGTCAGCATCAGCATCACGACACGCCACTCCTTCCGTCCCCCATCTCACTTGGTCACAGCTAAGCGGCTAGCTCCGGGCAGGGGCAGCACAACACCGACGGAGACGGAGACGGCTTTGCGATTCATGGAGGGATGCCGGAGCCGGACTAGGCATCACATCGCGTGGACGGCTCTGCTAAACCGGTGAGACTCCGAAATCATGAGATTCTCACGACCCCGACCCATACCCTGCAAAGGCCGGAACGATAGCAAGCAGCAGTGTTCCGATTGGCCTCTGGCCTCTAGTGGCGCGCGTCTGTGCTCCATACGAGCAGAGCAGAGCGCAATGATCACCGATCGATCGATCGTGTCCGTGCTGTAGCAGCAGCAGCCGCCTCCAAATAATTCCCCATGGGCCGCTTGGCCTCTGGCCGCGGCTTTTTCGTGCCAGTTCATGTGCCCGGAGAAAACAAGAGGATCATGCCGCTGCCGGAGACTGTTTTGGGTCGCGGATACGAGAGATCTTGGGTTTTTTTCCCCTTTCTTTACGAGGACAAACGATCGAATATGGATTCGCCGCTCATGGCGTGGATCATGTTGATCCGAGTGGAATACTATATTGTACTGTATGCCCGAGTGGAGTGGGGGCCTCGCCGCTGTAACCAGCGACCTGATTTTTGGTGCTGCGTGCGATTAGCAAACTTTGTACCGACGCGAGTGTATATCTGTTCCCACACTTCGGTTTCTCCGCATGCTTTGTGTTCGGTGGTTGTGAGTGTTTTGTAGCCGCGTGATTTGTTCGTAGCGAATTGACAGGCACGTTTTAGTACAATACTAGTGTATTTTTCGAGGTATAATAATAAGGAGGTGACTGGCAGTGTCTTCTTTTCCCCGCTTTTTTGTAGTGTACTGCCGCCGTCTTTTCCAGGAGACATTTTTCTTTTCCTGCGTCGGTGAGAGGAATTTGCGCGTACATTGACGTCTCATCTTCTAGGCCAGCCAGCTACCGGCACATCGATACGTAAAAGCCACGAGGAAAGGTGGAGTCCCAATTTGCTCAGCGACCGTCTACGATAGCGAAATGGCAATTGGGCTTCCCTTATGCGTGAGCATCCGGGGATATTTTAAAGAATCTACTTTATTGTTTTTAAAAAAAAACTTTTTCACTTGACTTTATGTATCATACTCAGGCTCCATTTACTCCCATAATATATTTATTCGACTAACTCAATCTGCCCTCTAGTCAATCTCTTTGTGGATTAATTATCACATAAGTATTGGATTATAATATGGATTAATTATCGCATAAGTAGTTGTCATGTATAAAATCTTTTATGCAGCTGCATTCATTACTTGAGATTACATAAGTATTTTTCATAACCCCAACTATTACCCAATGAAATATGAGCTCAAAATGCATCTTATATAAGGAGTAACAAACATACATTTATTTATAGATGATAGAGTGAACCAATTTAGATAGTTTAGGCAGTAAAACGAATCAAAGTTTAGTTGATGGTCTATTGGACAAAGCTAGTTGTTCTACCAGTAAAGACATGCCCTTTTTATTATTAACAAATATCACCTGGGATTACTTCAGACTACTGGACATATGTTATGTTGTGTCGCCATCAGAAAAGCTTCCTTTCACATTAGTATAATAAAATGGCGGGACAGATTTCGGTCGTATGCTTTCTTTCTTTGCTACCGACGGGAAATTTACCTGAACTGGCTTGTCTGCTGATTCCAGAATCTAGGCACAGCAATGGCAACCAAGACGCCAATTTGAGACCAAATTAAACGTTTCTATTTTTCCTCACGAGCCAAAAGGAGCTGCAAACCCCTGAATCATGCCTAGTAAAATCAATCAACTAGCACAGAAACAACAATCCCCTTTTAAAAGAAAAAACCAGTGGCAAGGGATAGTTGTTAATTCTGAACAACATACTATACACAGTAAAACCACGAATATTTGTCAGCACTGTACCACCCAGGCATTGAAAAGATAAAAGGGAGCCTTTTTCTTCTACTCATTAGATAATTGAGTACCGTCCTATAAAAAACCCATAATGGAGCAGTAGTATGCTCTTTCGTAGGGGGCATTATTTTTCTCCGGTGCTGTTCCAGTGCGTGCACGCTGGCCACATTCTACCATCCTCCTGTCGGCGCAATAGTCCTCCCACACTCACACACAGTCACACACCAGTACATTGAGAGAGAGTAGTTAACGTGGCTCCAGGACGACACACTCACACACACCAGTACATTGACATTTGACTCGCATGTCTTACTGTTCTCTTGACCACTTTGGTTTCTGGTCTTCTGGACAGCATCGCTGCGCGCGGTACCGTACCCTTCTCGGGCTTTCACCGCGATACCATACCATACGGCCTCGTACTTTACCACCCGGATTCCGTGCATGTTTTTCTTCAGCTCTTGCCCCTCCTCCAGGTCCAGGCTCGGACTCTTGGGCAAGTGGCAACTAGTTAATGCAGTTTCCAGGATGAAGCAATCAATTACTACTAATGTAATGTTAATCAGCATTCGAGCCACGAATGCCGGCTCGTCTGGCGTGCACAGCTGGTTCCCGGGGGACAGAGATGGACGGCACCGGCGCATGTTATGGCCGGAGCACGTCGCCCAGATGAAAATTGAAAACGACGGTGTTTATGCGCCCATGTTCCATGCTTAATACTCCAATCAAATACAGTACCTGCTCTGCCGTGGAAGCTTCTGCGGTCTTGCTGCAGAGGCTTCTTTGCTTCAGAACACACAATTCAATCACACGTGAAAATTACTGAATCTTTCTCCATCCCGCACAAATTGCTCTGAAGCCTTAATCAGTTCAGTTCTCTGAAACATTGATGCAGCAGCAGCTAAAAATGGTTACGAGACAGTCCGGTAAGTGGCTGGCAAAAGGCTGGGGGTTTCCTTGTGAAATCACCTGGCACTTTTGGCCTTTTTCACTTGCCGCTGTTCACAAATCACAAGAGACACCGGCGTACAACTCTGTAAAAGCGAGGACGGGAGCGTGGAGAAAGAAAAGAGTGGAAAAGAAGCAAGCAGGAGGTGTCTTTTTCCGCGGTCACCCTCTGTCTGCTCGCTCGGCCAGCGCGGTGGTTAGAGGGGGCAGCAGCTGCAGCCTCAAGCAAAGCGTGCTCGTTAACCATGCCGCACAGTGTGATCTTATTCTTTCTCTCTGATAAAGCACTGATGCTGGTATTAGTCTAGGGCTTCAACTGGCTCCAAGCCCCGCCTTTCTCCTGGCTTTACACTTCACCCCCCAATCACTGTCTATCTCTCACTCTCTCTCCAGCCAAATAATGTGAGATCCGTACACGAAATCACACATATACACCCGGCTTAGCTGTTCATGACGCCAATGCTGGTGATCAGATTCTATTCCCCTTCCCCCTAGCTACCACCACGGCTGCCCACTGCTCTGCTGTTGCCCACAGCGACCAACACCGACGCACCGACTGCTTCTTCTTCTTCTTCTTCTTCTTCCTCCTCCCTTCCAATCTTGCGCCGACGCAGCCCACAATCCCCGTTTGGAGTCACCGAGAGCGGCGAAGGCAGCCGTAGCAATGCTGGGAGCCAGGCCGAAGTAAGCATCCATCTCTCTGGTTCCACGCGGGAATTCTTTGTTTTGGTCGCAGATCCTGGTAGGTTGCGTGGCTCGTTTCTTCATCTGAGCAGAAATTTCGCTTCTTTGGACGCAGATCTGCGGCGGCCGAGGGCAAGAGCGGCAAGGTCACGCCGCCGAAGCCCAAGGGAGGCAGGGCGAGCAAGCCGAGCCCCGCCAAGCCTGCCAATGGCACCCCGCCGCAAGCGCCGCGCACAGCCGACAGGTCCCCCAGGTCGGCGGACAAGCCGCCGTCAGGCGAACGCCGCGCGCCCAAGGTATTCGACCGGCTCAGCACGCCCCCGGCCGAGGTATGTGTTCTTCTATTCTTCACTGCCGTGTGATCTTGGTTTGCTTTTGAGGTATTGGATTGTGACTGATTTCCGTTGGAATGGCTGCAGAAGCAAAGCAGCGCCGTGAAGCTGTCCCAGGAGCTGCAGGCGCAGCTCGCCGCGGTGCAGGAGGAGCTCGTGAAGGCCAAGGAGCAGCTGGTGGAGAAGGAGAAGGAGAAGGGCAAGGTCCTTGAGGAGCTGGAGGATGCCAAGCGGCTGGCCGACGAGGCCAATGCCAACCTGATGGTCGCGCTTGCCGCGCGGAAGAAGGCGGAGGAAGCTTCCGAGACCGAGATGTTTCGGGTAGTCGAGCTGGAGCAGACGAGCATCGAGTCGATGCAGAAGAAAGAGGAGGAGCTGCAGAGGAAGCTGGAGAACATGCGGAGCCAGCAGGAGTCCGATGCAGCCGCGCTGCGGTCGACGGTGGAGCAGCTCGAGAAGGCGAGGTATGAGCTGGCTGATGCTATCGATGCCAAGAACTTGGCGCTGAACCAGGTGGATGACGCGACCCGCCTTAGTGAAGTGAATGCTCACAAGGTGGAGCTCCTCAATGCAGAGGTTACTCGCCTGAAAGAATTGCTTGACACTGAGCTGGAGAGCAAAGAGAAAGAAGGCGCTGAGCAAATCATGAGGCTCGAGGCGGAGGTCTCCGCGCTGAAAATTGAGCTCCAGAAAGCAAAGGATGCTGAAGCGAAGGTAGCCGAATTAGGAGATGTGATTGAGGAGCTTAGAGCTGATGTCGACGATGCTACAAAGGCCAGAAATGAGGCAGAGGAGCTGGTTGATGAATGGAAACAGAAGGCTGAAATACTGGAAATCAAACTGGAGGCAGCCAACCAGTCTTACATGGTGAAGGTCGATTCGTTGAATTCAGTGATGAAAGAATTGGATGCAGCAAGCACTTTGCTGGCAGAGAAAGAATCTGAACTTTCTGTCCTTCAGAACAAGCTGCAAGCCTTGGAAGATGAGGTAGCTAGACAGAATGAAGATATTAACGCATCAAATGAGCGTCTTGACGTTGCAGAGAAAGAAGCGATTGAATTGAGGGAAGAGATCAATGAGCTCCAGTCGAAGCTCCAAGCACTGGAAGAAGAGAAGATGGATGCTATCAACAGTGAGAACAATGCGAGTTCACAATTTGAGTCAATATGTGAAGAGAAGGAGAAGCTGTCTCAGGAGCTAGAGGCTAGCAAAGAAGAATATGAGAAAGTGAAGAAGGCTATGGAAGATCTAGCCTCAGCATTGCATGAAATGTCCGGTGAAGCAAGAGAGGCACGGGAAAGGTACCTCAACAAGCAAGAAGAGATTGAGCGTGCGAAGGCACAATAGAGGAGCTCAACATGAGTCTCAAGAACACCCAGGAGAACTATGAGGTCATGCTTGATGAAGCAAACTACGAGAGAGTCTGCTTGAAGAAGACGGTGGAGCGAATGGAAGCAGAAGCGAAGAACACATCTGAAGAGTGGCAATCAAAAGAGGCCACCTTTGTGAGCTCCATCAAAAAGTCTGAAGAAGAAATTAGTGCAATGAGAGTTGAGATGGATAAGGCAACAGAGACAGCGAGAGACTGGGAGAACAAGAGTGCTGAATTGGAGGAGAAGCTGAAGCAGTTGGAATCTCAGGTGGAGGAGGCTAACAGAGCCAAGGATGAAGCAAAAGCTGAAGCGCTGGGCTGGAAAGAGAAGCTATTGGACAAAGAGAATGAGCTGCAGAACATAAAACAGGAGAATGATGACCTACAGACTAAAGAATCGACTGCCTCTGAGAAACTCAAGGAGCTATCTTCCATGCTTGGCAATGCAAAAGATAGAGTGCTAAATGGCACAGGTCCGAAAGACGAGAATGAAAAGGGAAATACCAAGGAAGATGATCCTGTTGTGGTAGTTGCGAAGATGTGGGAGAACAGCAAGGTCACCGACTACGACTTGTCTACCGAGAAGGAGAAAGATGGCGAATCAGAACTGGATCTAGAGTCCAACAAGGGAGACGCTGCCTCTGACTGCCACAGGTTGTCCACAGACACCAGGATGAGCAACAACACGAAGCTGGCAATCAAGCAGCAGCAACCAAAGAAGCCTTTGATGAAGAAATTCGGTGGTTTGCTGAAGAAGAGAAGCCAGCATTAGAATAAATCGAACCATCTCATCAAAGAAACAAAAATATCAATGTATCTTGTGGATGACTATTTCTCTAGCTTCGCCTTGGCTTTGGTCCTGCAGAGTTGGGAGTAAAGATAATAGTGTAAGAAGTTTTAAGAAGAGAACAGAAGGGTGATGTATTTGCTTCCCTTTTTGTGTCTAATTCCTTATATATATATATATATTGTGTATGCTTGAGGAGCATTCATCATACTCTAGTTCATGTATTTCTTGGTCTGCTCTCTGCTGCCTGCTGGGGTAATGTTAATGTAAAGGGATGTGATGTTTCGATTCATTTGTTTGTTCTCAAAGATATACTTCGCAGTATTCTTTTGTGCAGTAAAATATCAGATGCTGAACCAAGATGTAGTAGTTCCACTTGCTCTGTTCTAGCACTGGGAACAGTGAATGTTTAATGTACTTGAGCTGAATTTTACCTCTCCGACCTCCTGAATGGGAAGATCAGTACCTGTCCTGAGCCGCATTGCTGGCTACCGAATCCCAGTCGGTTGTTATGTGCGGTGCCTGAAGAAACTCTGAATTTCGCCACGCCCAACCAGATGGCCCTCGGCACATGCGGGAGACGAGCACCACGGCCGAGAGGGTGGGAACATGTGCCGGTGGGGTTTATTTTTCAGTGCAGACATGTGGGTCTGTGACAGCTCTGCACCGAAGAAAGAAGGCGTGTGGGGTTGAACGCTCATGCGTGGCATGTCTCAGATTAGCGGTCTTGGAGGGCCAGCGCCTTGAGAAAACAATCTGACCCTCGCCCGGTCGTCCCCATACCCACGACGTGTGTTGTGGACATGATCACCCTCGATCATCATCCCTGTAGTCAATGCCAGGGGGGAAGAACACTGCATTTGCCACAGAAAACTACTAATTGTGTTTTGGGCCTGACCATAGGATCCCGGGGCCATCACGTTCTTTCCAGCTGATGTGCAAAGGGAGGGAGATAGCAAGGCATAAGAACATTACTCCTCCGGCGCTAATGTGACAGCGAATCAGCACTGGACAGAGACAGGTACCTGCTTCAATGGAGGACAAGGAAGGCCGTGAAGGCAAGAATGGTCGCAGGTCGCGTACGCACGTGTGGGAGTAAAGAATTGGCCAGGCGAACGAAATACTTACTCATTGCACAATCAGTGTAGGCGAGGACCCTCCCACATGGTGTGTGTGACCTGGGACAGGATTGGGGAATCACCGTCCCCGCAAGGAAGCGGCAGGTGGCCACCGACGTGCAGCGCGGCGCCGCCGTGCAGGTGCAGGGGCGCGCGCCGCGCACCGGAATCCCAGCACGGCATGGCACGGTAGCTCCACGTTCCGTCGGAATCCCGGCACGGCGCTGGACGAGAAAGCGGCCACCGGCACTGCACGTTAGTTTCCCGCAGAAACTTGGCGCCGGCGCCGGCGCGGCCACTGCCCCGGGGACACACGATTCCTTCCTGTTATCGGCTTTCCAGGCGCACGGCGCGGCAGCCGGGCGGCGGCAGGGAGGGGGAGCGAGGTGTCGTCAGTTGTGGCTTGTGGGGTGGTTTCCTTTCTGTTGCGGAAACGGGCTGCGCTTCGTGGGCCATACGAGGGCTATACGGGCCAATCTGGTGCTGGCGTGAGAGACAACAAGTTCATGGGCTACTTTCTATGGAGGAGGTCGTCGGCCCACACGCCTTCTGTTGGCTCTAGTGGGCTGAAAATCCGATGACACGTCAGCTGGAGCTACCCGACACGTCAACGTGCAAATCGTGGGCTGAAAATCCTTTGATCATACAGTACCTGTGTGGATGTGTCTCAGTGGCTGTGCTCGCTCGTGCGGCGCAGCCACCCGGCCAAGCCCTACGCGCCATTCGAGCACGGACAAGTGCCGCACAGGGCATGAGCCACGAACCAATGCAAGCCTCCCCTGCTAGGATTGGATTGCAACATGGACGCCTCGTCAGCAGCCTTTCTTTGTAGCGCCAACAACAAGTTGCTTGAGCATTGTGGTCCACCGAATCATAACATCGTCCACGCCATTTGCACGGCAGAGAAAGGCACAACATGTACGCATTACCAACCGAAGCACTATCGTCAACATAGAAATAATATGCCTCTCCTTGAATAGCTATGAACGGTCACATATATATTTGTGAATAAAGCAAAGATGGAGAATGACAGGCCATTTTCATCCCGTACCGCGTCCGAACAAACGCAACATCTCCACAGATAACACGCAACGCACCAGAGACACTTTAGGCTGAAGAAAGATTTCACAGAATCACAGCTATATACGACAATGCAGCAGATGTTCATGAATCACTGAATCAGCTGTATTGACTGAATCTGGTTAGAATGTACAAGATACAATCAGTGAAACCTTCCATCTAACAAACGCTAACTAACAGAACAAACCGAAAAGCAGTCTGCTCCGATGAACCTTTTGCAATATCACCACAAAAGTTTCCCAGAAGAAACGAGAGACAGACTGGGACCCTCGCCATGTTCCTGGCCGGCGACAGGTTCCATTTCATTCCAAGTCATGGAGCCACTGCCACCAGACGATGAGTTTTCAGTATGTACAGGAGAGGAGTGCTGGTGTGGCGTGCAAGTGATCAGTTGGTGCTAGCTGCCATGTCTGCTGGTGCTCTGCCTTGCGTCTCGTTCTTGCCCAGCAACGTTGGCGTCACCGAAACAAGCCCGATCAGGAACAGCACCGCTATCGACTTCGGATCGTATAGGTCGTTCAGCGATCTCAGGTCGCTCAGAGCAATTCCAGCCTGAAAATCAGAAAATAGACGTTAGGATAACTGATTAGCGCACATGAAGATTGCACTTGATGGCACTGGTACAGTAATTGCTGTGAGTTGTGCCATATAAATGAGGAAACACTGTACCCTGACAGTCACATAGGCAGCTGGAATAAGGCCTATTGATGTCGCTAAGAAGAATATATGGTAGGGGATGTCCACTATAGGTGACGCAAAATTGATGAAAGTATTGGGCAGCGTTGGAGTGACTCTCAGGAACAACATGTAATTCAGCAGCTTCTCTCTTCTCTTTGCAACCTGAAAAGAAGTAAATAACATCAGTTACTCCCTTCAGTTCATCAGTTGTGTGCGCTTACATTATAACTTTTGCAATGACTAATTATAAACATGGAGCCATGGACTCCAATAAGAATATCAAATCAAATAAGTACCCAATGCACATTCGCAGCAAATTGAGCACAAGACAGCATGCAAATTTTTAGCATTGTTATCATAACTAAGTGTCAACTAATAGTTCAGGTCCTGCTGGCTGCTGTTACCTGCTTTTGGAAGAACATGAGCTTGTCCGGCCACAACGAGAAGACCAGTGGTTTGCCGACCAGCTTGGACAGGAAGTAGCAGGAAGAGGCACCAGCAGTGGCAGCAAAGATCACCAGGGCCAGACCACCGAGCTGCCCAAAGAGGGCCCCGGCAAGCAGGGACATGAAAATAGTCCCTGGGATCATGAATGTCTGCATGAAGATGTACACGGCGCAGTAGCCCACCAGCACCTGGATGGTGTAGTCACTGGTGTAGCCCTCCAAATGGTTGCTGCAAGGCAGGCATGCATCTACAGTTAGAAATATTGTAATTGAACACCCATTGATACTACAATAACAGGTTGGCAACTGAAGTCAAATTGAGTAACAAATACTTCAAAACACTGCAGAGGATAATTTCAAAGTTGTTCTATAAATTTACTGCGAAACTTCCAAAAACAATTCAGTATTTTTTAGCTTACAAATGACGACACTGAACGGGTGCTCACGTGTGTACATAAGGTTACAACGTGTCTTGTCATCTACCAGTAAAAAAAAAAACTGAGCAAAAGGCACATCTCACAGAACACGCTCTGAGCTCCCGGGTCCAAAATGTAGGACAGTTACAGCTGGTCAGAAAGGTAACATCGAAACGGAAGAAGGGATTGTATACTCCACCGACTCCGAAAACTACGGGATTAATTACTTTCTTCGATGAATTTTGAGGACCACAGCCACAGGTAGAAAAGTGCATGAACCTAACATCCTTGGATTTGGATAGCCATGCCAGAAGTCCATGTTCTACTTACACTGTATTGCTAAACATTTAATTGACTATATCAACATGACAATCAGGAGCGTAGCGCAACTACAATACTCTTGCTAGTTCCTATCCTAGCTAATTTTGAATCGATACTTGCAGATTACTGGTTCATCGCCCACCTGTAAACATGGATTATTTTTGCAGCAATAAAAAGGAAACTCGCTGAACAGAGCCAATGAAATCCTATTCAAACTTTCAATCACAGAAATACCATCTCGATATAGAGAGGGAAGATTGACTCGTTGCACGGAATTAGAACAGCTAGGAATGGAGAGGACTGGATTACGTGAGGACTCGGAGCTCCTGGAGGTTGCGAGGCAGCTTGAGGAAGCTGTAGTCGGAGTGGGGCATGGAGACGTAGACGCCTCCCAGCGCCGCGGCGAAGACGGCGGCCACCCCGGCGAGCAGCGCCGCCTCCCACACCGGGAAGCTGTCCTCCCTCGCCATCTCGTCCTCTTCCTCCTCTCCTCTTCCACCTGCAAACTCTTCCGTGGGTTGGCCGTTTGGGCGAGGTCGTGAGCGTGCGGGGAACGAGATGAGGGGAGAGGAGAAAAAAGAAGAGAGGAGGAGGGGACAATGGAGAGCGCCGTAGCCTTTCTATTGGACTTCGGTTACGCTTCTCCTCCCTCTTTCCCTGTCGGGTCGCTTTTAGGAAACGGAGAGATGTTGGAATATTCCTCGTCCTGTTTTATGATTTTTTTTAGACAAGAGTTCCTCTGTTTTTGGCGGAATTTGGTAGGTTTTGCAGGTTGGGTTTTCCAAAGTTTGCTTTTTTTTATGTATCTTATTATTAGTGTTTTTCTCTCGTTTTAGGATTTTTTGTGGGTTGTTTAGTTTTTTTATATAGTTTAAACCCTTTGTCGTACTGTAGCCTAGCATGTGTTTTAGCGACCTGCTTGTGCCCACTGATATCATGTTGGGTGAGTCACGACCAACATGCTGATATGTGATATCTCCCGCGCATACAAAGCCGCGTATACGCATAGTTTCTTCTATATATGCTCCGGGACCAACCGTAGTCGTAGTCGTAGGCAACCAATGTGCACGGAATAGAGTACGTAACGTCGATGAAGGTTTGCAGTTGTTGCACGAAATACACAGTCTACGTTTTTGCCCTTAATAAAAAAAAGAAAAAGAGAAGCACACGTTTTTTTTAATCGAGAAGCACACGTTTTTGCAGGCCTAAAAAAGGAGGCAACATTGGTGTTGGTGTTGTAAAAGAAGTAGCAGGCCGACGACGACTCAGAGCATTGGGCCGGAGCGGGCCGTCCGATGGATGGTTTATCCACCCACGCCCACCTTCTCGGAATTAAAAAGGAAAAAAATAAAGGAACAGAAAACGTAGCCTCCCCCTACGGCGGCGGCGGCAGCGGCGGCGATGAGCCGACGACAGGGCCGTTGCCGATCAGGAAGTATCGAGCACCAATTGGGAGAGGGGATCGAGCTCCTCCTTCCCACTAATGTACGCTGTTAGTTCCCCTCTTCATCTTATGCGTTGCAATTGCGCATCGGCAAATCAGTTCCATCGTTTTATAGGAGATTCAGATACCCTGATTCGTCGTCTGTGTTTTCAATCATATATCCCTCTTACCCTGTTTACCTATCATCACATGTTTTGCTTGACGCCATGCATAAAAAAAACCTCTCGTTTTACAGATTGGGGTTCCATGGCTGCTGGGAAGGAGGAGGACGACAAGGATAATAAGTTTGAGCTGATAGACATCAACCCGTGCACTATAGAGAAGGCTGATGCTACTCAAGCGAGGGTGAAATCGAAGGTGAAGGAGGAGAAACTTGGGGGCGTGGACAACTGTTGCACCGTACAAACACGTGACTTCCACTGTTGCACCGTATTATGTATAGGAGCCCACTGTCCTGATGCCGTGTGCCCATGTGGAGGGGGAAGTCCATCCATGAGTTCGACGGAGTAGTCGATGAAGCTGTTCCCGCTACACGCGCGTGGACGTGGAAAGGAAAGGAAACGCCGGAAATCGAGAGCCGATATGAGCGCTTGCAGTTGTTGGTTCCTCCAATGGAAACGGAGCCGAGTCGTCCGTGGATCGTGGTCGTGGCCAATCCGAACTGCGGCCACGGCCGAGTCCCATCGGAAAAGGAGGGGAAAACGACCGAGTCTGTTGCGGCGGGGGCTCCTATATGCCCAATCTATTATAACTACAATATCCGTCTGCAGGTCTGTAGCATCCCAGATATAGAAACACGAGCGAGGGGAAAGATTAATCCCGAAGACCATAAATTCGATCTCGACGAGATTTGTACCATAAGAGAGGTTAGTGGCTGAACGATCAAGGCGGCTCTTCATTATCTACTCTGATCCATCGGTAACAATGTTTCATCTTAATACTTGCATGAAGTACTGTGTTCTGTTAATTAATAGAAGACAAGATCATACCACGTAAGCATTGTAAAATAATATTATGTACTTATTTCTGTGTTTGGTTATTATACCCCGGTAGAAAATTAAACTTCGATGAGTTTGACCAAAAATCCTAAGCAAAATGCTCAATATTTATAACATTCAATTAGTTTTGTTGAATCCATCATGAAATATATATTTGGTATGCTCGTAATGCATTTCTTTGTTGGTGGAGTCGAAATCGCTAGAGAATCGGTCACCGACATGCGCAATCGCACTGCTTCACCAAATTCGATTACCATAGAGTATTCTCTATGCGTAAAGAAATGGTTAACTAATGCCGGAGTAACTAAGGTCAATGAGTTGCTCTGGCAATGTCTCCTCTTAATTGTTTCGTCGCACGTTTAATTGATGGAACGCATACAAAACCAGTAGGACTTTTCCTCCAGTTGCAGAACTAATCGCTTAAGATCCTTGATGATAGCTTGGAAGCAGAAGATGGAGCTGAAGCCGAAGAAGGATTGGTATTTGGATTATGCGGATGATCGGAATCAGGATCTTTTGGAGCCGAACCTCACATGGGAGGATAAGGTGGTGAAGATTCTTCATATGGCTCGCTGCCGAGAGCTCACTGAATACAACAAGAAGCTGGGTTGTTCTGTCCCTACCCGCTTTTGTGGATTCAACATAGCCTTCTTTGACCTGGATAAAGAGTGTGAGTAAAATTTTTATCACTGCTCATTTATAATTCATGCTTGCCGCCACTTAAGTACATGCATCAATATCCAAGCAACACCTGGATGCATTATCTTCAGCAATTTGTTGATATCCTTTGGTTTGACTTTTGTCGCTGGCCTTGATTTTACAGCTGAGGGTGTGCCTTGGAAACCGGTTGACAAGATCCCTGACCCTCCTTATTGTTGGTTGGCTGACTCTGTCAATGTCATTGCAATCAAGGTTGCCGAGTCCGATAGGGATTATCCGATTAGTGTGTTCGGTACTGTGTTGGCAAGGGACCAGTATGACTATAGATGTGTCAATTTGTTCAAGCGTGGCAGGGATGATCCCCAAGTAATAACCTCGAAGGTATGTATCTCCAATTTCATTCTCTCCGTAAGCTGGTAAATCAAAATGTCATTATCCTTACCTTTACAATCCACTATGGTATATACTCCAGCTAAAATCACATTTCCATATTGCTATGAACTGTTTTATTGTTGTTTTTAGACAGTTTGTCTAGTGTCTTCTTCCAAGATTGACACTTTATAAAGTGAAATGCAGACATTTGTAGTTCCATTTGTGTGTCTACTTAGTAACTTGATTATTTGTGTACTATCTATCCAAATTTCTCTTGGTTTGTCTTATTCAGCTTGGTTTCTTTTTATGCCAAATATTTACATTATTATTATTTTTGAAAAAGAAATTTACATTATTTTCCTTAAACCCATGTGCAGGATGATACACTGACTTTGATGGGCCCGTATCGAGCCCTTGCTGTAAGTGATAGTATGTATTTTGAGTTCCATCTGAAGATCAAGGGTGAGGGGGATGCCGATGAAGATTTGAGCAAAGGTTATCTAGAGCACAGTGCCATCCGTCATTTGAAGCAACCCATGACTAGGTTTCTGTATAGCTGTCTGAGTACAATTGAATTGGTGTATACACCTGTTCCATCTGCCATGGAAGCATCCTTCGCAGTCAGTATCTTGAAGGGGCCATCTAATTCCATCGGCAAAGTAACTGCTTGGACTACTGGAAATGAGGAAAACAAGATCGTTCTATACAAGAAGAAAGTGGATAATGTTGGAGGTAGCGGACCCGTCCATGGTTTAGTAGCTGTCCCAGTGGATGAAGAATTGGTACTCCGTGTCCGTATCTTTGAGGGCTGTGAACATGAACAAGATAAATCTTTTCAGCTCGTTATAGGGCCTGAAATTGATGACTGTCTTGTTGGGCTAGAGCCATATGAACTGCGGGTGAAGATTTCTTGGAGGGGTGTCATGAACCGTCGAGGTCCCAATTCACGGGGACGTCCCAATATGTGGTGGCGTCTTGGTACCGACGATTTGCTACTTTTATAGGCTGTGAACTTATTTCATAAAGCTATTATGATAAAATATTGTTGTTTTCACTTGACCTTTCTTTTCTTTTAAGACATGTTTCATACTAACTCCGTGCTTAAATATATGTCGTTTAGGACAAGCCATTTAGTTCAAAAATGAACTAATTTGCTTGACCTAAACGACATATATTCGAGAGCGGATATAGTATAATGCACTTACAATATCAAGATTTAATTGGAACTTTATTATTTTATTAAAAAGGCTTTGAAATTAGTTTTGTTCACAACTAGGTCAGTGCCCGTGCATTGCTACGGAAAAACATTTTTTTACTAAAAAAGTAGATTGCACGATAAGATAACAATATTGTGAAATTAAATATCAACATTAAATCTAAAAAGAAAAGTTCTTGAAATTAACACAATCATGGATAGCGCGGCATCGCAATATGACCAACTCCACACCTTTCTTTATTTAGTATACAATGCCCATGCTAAGGCCATGGCAAATTCTTCAAAATCATATATGGCAATATAAAGTAGATAACAGAGGATGATATAAATTTCAGTAATCAAGCATAGAATGAGATAAATAGATTCAGATAGAAAAGAAATATATTCTCACTAGCAAAAGTGCCCGTGCGTTGCTACAGGCGAAAGTTATACAAATGTATGCTTTTTACTATACAACATCTTGTGTATTTTTTTTATAAACAACTCCTCGAGATTGAAAGTTATACTCTTTGGACAACTACCATTATTTGTGTATAACATTAATTCCATCTTCCATAACACTTGTCTACTTTTTAGAGTTTTTTATTTTTAATGCGATATGTATAGGTTGTAAAAGGCCGGATGCACTGTTATTTAAAATATTAATAGTCTAGTGTGCTCTATATTCATAAGTATACATATAGGTGTAAAAAGACAGAATCCACTACTATATAAACTTTTAAAAATCTAGTGTGTTCTACAATCAGTAGTGAACATTTGCTCGGTTGGTGAGGCTTCACCATGGGAAGGCTAAGGTCAGCGGTTTGAATTCCCCTTTGAGCATTATTTTAGTATTTTTTTGCCTAGGTTGTCCAGTTTGGATGTGGCACACTGGGTTCCCGCGTGGGTTGGTTGGTTCGGTCACGGGGACCCAGTTTTTCTGGTCCTGTTCGCTCGGCTCAAGTTGTTTGTCCTTGTTCAGGAGCATATACTCTATTTATCGCGGTTTCTGCCCGATTTGTCACAGTTTGAGGGTATATAAAGACGATGACATATCAAAATTTGGCAGAGACATTTCTCATTTTACTATTAGGTAAAGATTGAAACATGTGACCACTTAAAAACTCACCGCCACCCTGAAAAATAGTTTAAAAGCATTGCCCCACCACCTCACAGAACCAATGGACAAGAAACATGAACGAGCTATAGAAAAGCACCTTCGAGCACCTTAATCCAGTCGAGTAGTGCATAAAAATGCAAGTGTTGGATGGACTACTCAGGTTCAACACACAACTCCAGCAGTGACCTACTGAGAAGTATTGATATATACATTGCACATCCACTTTTGGTGGTTTCTTATTGTGACAAACACTTGGTGCTCCAAAGTTGCAAATCCCTGTGAAGAAAACTAGTAGCTTAGATTGTTAGAGTGCAGCAGCCGAGTAAAATGAGGCTTCATGGCATGCATTGTATTATTGTTGTTCTACACTTGCTTCTTTTAGGGTTTGGATCAAAAGTTAGATTGTTAGATGGATAGTCTTTTACACTATCTATTATTGGTGTGTTATACAATAGAGCTAGTAAATAGTTGTTACCATCGGGGATGACCTTAGAGACTAGTGTGCTTTTCACCCTATAATCTTGTTCTCTAGAAGCAACATATAGTTTGGCATTCTAGATTATTGAAATGCCCTAGGATTTTTGTTTTATCATGACATAGAATTCTTTCAATATCAAAATGGCATTTGGCCACTCTCTCATCTATAAAACAAACCCTGTGAGAGTAGGGAGGAACCTTTATTTCATTTTCTACTCTTCTCTCTCTGTCTCAAGCTCACATGATACATTGTTTGTAGCTACAAAACTTTAAGTAACAGATGGATGTAGTTTTACAAAAGGAAGGAATAAGTATTGGCATTATTAACACTAAACATACCCATGGGGAAGTAAATTAACATTTGAGTGTTTTTAGCACGAGAAAGCTAGTATAGGTAAAAAAATTAAACTTCAAGCTTCCATGTTAAAAGGTCATGAACCTACCTACCTTTTGAATAAGAAAGACCATGAGTCCACCATCATATTTGTTTGTCCTTTGCCTAGATGATTAATTGTAGATAAAAAATGTAGAAATATTTTATGTTGGATACTCCATCCGTTCCAAATTATGGATCGTTTTGGCATATCTAGAATCATAAATCATGTTATACACGTAGACATACCGCTGATGATTCTGAATTCAGTCATTACACAAACGTGACAGACCTTTTGCTACCGAGACACAAATGTTTTTCTATCGAGACTATCATACGATCTATCAAAATGGAATGTATATATGTATGAGCATGGCACTTGATCCCGAGGTGGAATGTGTGATTGAGCATCCAGAAAGCGAAACCATGTTTCTAGAAAAAAAGAGGTAACAACAATCACTTAGTCAAGAGTTAAGGAAAATGTAGGAGATAATTAAGCAACATTATCTATCAGAAGACGGTAAGATCATAGCGGTCTCTGCTGATGACTGTGAGTTCAGTCACTACACAGACGTGACAGATCTTCCTCCCCATATCTTCCAACTTATCCAAATCTATTTTGAGGATGATATGTTTCTAGCTTATAGATAGTAGTGTAGTTATGGACAGTAGTGTAACTATAATGATAGATTTATTTCACATTCATGCTATAGGTGCTCATAAGATGAAGATGTCATTTCTTAAGACAGTTGCTGCCAATGATTTTCGGCCGGCAAAATTTGCCATCGAAAAAATTAAGTTTGCCATGTAAGCTTGCTTTAGTATTGTTTCATACAAGAAATATTGTCTGTTCTTAAAATTCAGTAATTTACTAATTGCTAGGCTATTTTAAATGTTATATTGCAGGGACCTGTCCGGCTAGAACATGCTTGAAACTTGAAGGCATAAGACAATTCTCTCGTGGGGCACAACTGCATATCTACAGATGTTACAGACTTGTTTAAACTGGAACTGAAATAATTGTAATAGATATATCTTTTGTTTCATGCTGACTTGTTAGGAGTTTATGCAAACTTAACTTAGCATTCTTAACAAAGTAAAATTTATGTCATATTATTCACAGTTCTAGTCTTTTTGGACCCTCACATTTATTGGGTCAGCGAATGGATTTATTCAATTGTCTCATAAGCTCTACTCTGCATGTGTTGCTGCTGCTGCCTTGCTCCGGGTCTGATATTTCTTATTGAACTATATTTTTATATGATGATTGCTGCCTTGCTGGTATTTTAAGTCTGCATTTTCTGGGTATGATGATTGCTGGTGTTTCAAATTTGTTATCTGAATGCAGGCTGTAGCTCATATTACGCATGTATGCATTCAGATATTCCTACCAAATGAAAAGAATGTACTCTAGGCACCAGCGATCAAGCATCCATGAAGCAGCATAACATAGCAAGAGTATATGTACAGCTTTATCATGGAGTCAGATACAGATGTATCCAACTCTTGAAGTTCAGTTATAATCTAGTACAAAGGAATAACAAATCAATAACCTTTTATCCTGTAAATCTGAACACTCGTTTTCAGATAAAAGATCACAGCACAAATCTTTTACATAAGGCCAAGAAAGACACAGGCACGTAAGTTACAGAAGCGCAGGGTTCATTCGATTGTCTCATGAGCTCTGCTCTGCGTCTGTTGTTGTTGCTGCTGCTGCAAGCTGACGAGCTTGTGGTAGGCGCCGTTCCTGTTGTCGATGAGCTGCTGATGCGCCCCCTGCTCGATGATCTTGCCGTCCTGTAGCACCGAGATGACGTCGGCGTTCTTGATGGTGGACAGGCGGTGCGCCACCATGACGGTGGTCCGGTTCTTCATACCCGGTCCAGCGCCTGCTGCACGACGCGCTCCGACTCCACGTCCAGCGCGCTCGTGGCCTCGTCAAGGAGCAGGATGGCCGGGTCCTTGACGATGGCGCGAGCGATGGCGATGCGCTGTTTCTGCCCGCCCGACAGCTGCACGCCGCGCTCCCCGACCTTGGTCTGGTACCCCTCCGGCAGCGAGCTGATGAACGAGTGCGCGTTCGCCAGCCTCGCCGCCTCGATCACCTCGGCTTCCGTCGCCCCGTCCTTGCCGTACAGGATGTTGTCGTAGATCGTCGTGGCGAACAGCGCCGGCTCCTGCTGCACCAGCCCGATGTGCTTCCTCAGAGACTTCAGCTTCAGCTTCTTGATGTCCTTCCCTGCAAATCACATCAATGTCCTTACTCTGAGCAAAAGAATTTATCTATTCTTCGTCTTTGAACAAGAGGTACATACCGTCGATCAAGATCCTTCCAGCGATGGGGTCGTAGAACCGGAGGATGAGCGACAGCACGCTGCTCTTGCCGGAGCCGCTCATCCCGACGAGCGCCATGCTCTTGCCGGCCTTCATCAGGAGGTCAAGGCCCTTGAACACGGTCACGTCGGGCCTGGACGGGTACCGGAACTCGACGCCGCGCAGCTCGATCAGCCCCTCCACCCTCTTGATGTCCTCGCCCGTGTCGATCCGGACGTCGGTCTTGCGGTCCAGGATGTCGAACACCGAGGCCACCATCTGGTTCCCTTTGATGATGTCGGGCGCCATCGCTAGCGTCTCCCCCATGGCCAGCGCCGTCACTATGAGCACCATGAAGGACTTCATCACGGACTTGAAGGTGGCCAGCTCCTTGCTCATCAGCTGCGAACCATACCTGAAGGAATTTTGTAGCATTTTAGTTATAGTAGGGTCAATTGAGTAGGGTACAAAAAGGAGAACGAATTCAGCGTCCTCCATCCAATATTTGACACTTACCATAAGGCCAGTGCATAAGACGAGAAGAGGAAGAACTGGGAGACTCCGTAGAAGAGGCCGGCGCCCTGACCTCGCCGGAAGGACCTCTTCGATGGCTCCTTCAGCTCATCTTCGTAGAGCTTTATCACCTTCTCCTCCGAGCAGAAGGCTGCCACCGTCCGGATGTTGCTCACTGCCTCTGCAGCGAGCATGTTGGCCTTGAGGTACGACTTGCTGAGGTTGCCGCCGTAGCCTTTCATGAACATTTTCTGTTCCAGAACAGGCACACGAGAGAGATGCATGAATAATTTTCCCAATGAGAAAACAGTGATCGATTTGTCAGCAATTTGCTCTGTAGGGTGTTTCACCTCGCTGATGTGGCCGCTGACCATGAGCGGGTAGGTGGCGAGCACGACGAGCGTGATCCTCCAGTTGAGTATGAATGCGATGACGAGCGAGGTGACGATCATGCCGACGTTCTGCAGCAGGATGGTGGAGCGGTCGACGACGATGGTGCGCACGAGCGTGGCGTCGGCCTCGAGGCGCGACGACAGCATGGCGCTGGTGTTGCTGGTGTCGTCGAACCACCCGATCTCGTTGCGCAGGATCGCCGAGAACATCTTCTCCCGGACACGCAGCGTGAGCCGCTCGCCCATGATGCCGAAGCTGAGGTGCTCGACGACGTGGAACACCAGCGTGAGCACTGCGCCGCAGCAGAAGAGCACGGAGATCTTGCGCACCTCCCGCTTGGTGGTCTCCCACCCCATGTAGTAGGACACCAGCGCCTGCGTCACGCCCAGTGCGAACAGCGGCATCTGGGACCCCGCCACGAAGGCGCTCAGCGTGCCCGACACGCCGAAGAACCAGTCCGGACGCACCATCGAGTAGAGCTTCTTCATGGACACCGGTGGCTTCCCCTTATCGTTGAGCGCCTCGTCGTGCACCTCGCCAGCGCCGCCGTACCGGCTGACCGAGTCCTTGTCGGAGCGGAAGCTGGCGCCCATGCTCGTCCTCCCTGACAACTCCCTCGAGTACTTGAAACTGCAACAATGTTCATCAGGTCACGAACTCAGGATGACACGTTATTTGACAATATACCGAGTATAGTCCAGTAGTGCTAAATGTTAGCACATACCTTAGCGGCCTGTTAGTGATGCTTGCGCTGTCAGAGAAGGACTGCTTGTGCTGCTGGTGCTGGGCGGCCTCCTGCAGCTGGATGAGCGAGGAGTACGCGCTGGCCGGGTTGGCCATGAGCTGGTCGTGCGTGCCGGTCTCGACGATCCTGCCGCCGTCGACGACGGCGATGGTGTCGGCGTTGCGGATGGTGGAGAGGCGGTGCGCGATGACGACGGTGGTGCGGCCGACCATGACGCGGTCGAGCGCCTCCTGCACGCTCTTCTCGGACTCGGCGTCCAGCGCGCTGGTGGCCTCGTCCAGGAGCAGCACCGACGGGTTCTTCAGGATCGCCCTGGAGATGGCGATCCGCTGCTTCTGCCCGCCGGACAGCTGGATCCCGCGCTCCCCGACCTGCGTCTCGTACCGGTCGGGTAGGTGGTTGATGAACGTGGCCGCCTCCGACAGCTTGGCCGCGTGCTCAATCTCCTCCGCCGTGGCGTCCTCCTTGCCGTACAGTATGTTCTCCCGGATGCTGGTGGCGAACAGCGCCGGCTCCTGGTTCACCAGCCCGATCTGCCGCCGCAGCCACTTCACGTCCAGCTCCCTCACGTCGTGCCCGTCCAGCACCACCGACCCGGACACCGGCTCGTAGAACCGCTCGATGAGCGACACCACGGTGCTCTTGCCGGACCCGCTCCCGCCGACGAGCGCCACGATCTTGCCCGCCGGGAAGTCGAGGCTGAACCCGTCGAGGATCACCACGTCCGGCCGGGACGGGTAGCTGAACCGCACGCCGCGGAACTGGATGTGTCCCTCGACGGCCGCCAGCGTCCGGCCGGTGCCAGAGCTCGCCTTGTTCACCGTGCTCCTCTCGATCATCTGGAAGATTGGGTGCGCCGCCGTCCTGGCGCGGAGGAAGGTGGAGATGTTGGGCGCGGCCTGCCCCAGCGAGAGCCCGGCGATGACGACGTTGAGCATGGTGGTGAAGGACTCGCCGCCGTTGGAGATGCCCTTGTGGACCACCACGCCGGTGAACCAGATGAGGAGCGCCCACGAGAGGAAGAGCACCGCGTGCATGGACCCCAGGCCCAGGCCCTTGGCGAGCCCGCCGCGCTTGCCGTACTTGTACGTCCGCAGCAGCGCGTCGCGGTACGACCGCACCGCCTTCTCCTCGCCCACGAACGCCTGCACGGTGCGCACGTTGCCGATCACCTCCTCCGCGATCTCGCCGGCCTTCACGTACGACTTGCGCACGCGCGCCATCAGCCCGATCGTCACGTACGCGTAGGTGCCGCCAGCGATCGCGATCAGAGGCACGATGGCCAGCGTCACCAGGCTGATCTGCCACACCTGAGAGAACCCGATGGCGAACCCGGCAACGAAACGGCTGATGTAGTGCATGAAGTTGCCCACCTGCACACAGGACACGGATCGGAGGCAACAATCCATTAGTTTGTCAATTGAACACGAGCACATAAAGTCAGTTACTCGGGTAAGCCGTACAGTTCCCCATGCGTGAGCTCACTCGCCGGCGTTCAGGGCGATGCTCTGCTCTGCTCTTTGACTGATAGATGGATGACCAGCGAAGATAATGGGCTGAAGTTATGTGGGCCGGATTTAAGTTAGCTATGGGCCACGCAACACACGGAGAGAGACGGACTGTATCTATTCTTTGCAGCCCAATTAAAAGTTATCAGAGACTTGAAATTGTACATCTTGCCACCTTTATATTTTCTATATATACATCAACTTGTTGCAACAAAATTTTATTTCGGGGTCGGAAAAAAATAAGAAGAAAACCATATTTCTGCCCACGTATAAATTTTTTACGAAAGCAGTGATTGAATGGCTGAACTGCTGAGTCAAACAGCTCGTGAAGGTTTCAACTCCAAACACCATTGCACAGTTCAAGCAAGCATGTAAAGGTGGGAGACCTCGGTCGCTGTCACTACTAATTATTCTCAGCTGACTTGAGCTAACGTACTCGAGCAAGGCACGCAGTCGGCACAGATCTGGATGAGGTGCGGTGCCAGCGCCACAGGCGGTACGCGTGCTCTGGACGGGGAATAGTGTAACCTCTGCCGGCAAGTAGAGAGTGAGGTTGTCGCTGACCATTTGGGAATAATAATCCTGGATTGGTGATCGACAAGACGACAACCACCCTGAGCGGCGCATAACTGAGGTAGTGTTTGGGAGACTTCAGGTTTCATTAACCCAGAGGTAGTGTTTTTTTTTCCAAGAAAGAAGAGAGGCGGGCAGGCGGCCATGGCTTGGCTTGAGCATGAAAACCGGGACTTGGAGGTACGTACGAAGAACAACGTAAAAGTGAATGTGAATCACAGGTGGCATGCACGAACATTGACACCTAACTAGCTATCTTCTTCTCGCTCACAAAATACTATTAAAACAGTCAAAATCAGCTACAATCAGTCAACTTTTCTACTAGTAGCAAAACAAGTATCATGAATTATACTGTACTACAGTTCACCAGCAAAACAAGGATCATAAATTGGAGGTCAGAACTCAGAAACCGATCGTGTAGCTCAGTCAATGTCAAGAAAGCCGTACGACCAAGATCTGACGGTGGCAGCCTGTGTACTCCGGCTCAAAACAGGCCCACCGGTTTGTATAACCTATGGGGGGCAGAATCCACGTGTGAAAAATTAAAGGGTGACTGAATTGCTACGATCCTAGGACCCACGCCAAACAGACATGCACCGAGACGTTCTAGAAGCTGTCCGTACTGCCATTGCGGAGCACAGTTGTTACCGCTCAAAAAAGGGACGATCCGACATTTTCAATATTTCTGGTTAAAAAAGTAATACTTTGAAAATGCTTTAAAAGTATTAATTTCATTTCCACAAAAGAAATTCATGTGTCCTTGTCAGATGTTTTATGATGAGAGTCCTACAGCTTGTTTGTTAGGCTCACTCATCAACCTTGTATATTTTTTTATTATTTTAATCCATATTTGTCCAATTGTCACTATCTCATGAAAACCGATATTATATATATATAGCCAAATAATCTCACTTGTCCTTATCAACTGTTTTATGAATTATGGCACCTACATTTCGTTAAACTCACCCATCAACACTACTAATATATTTTATTTTCGCCAACTAATATCAATTGTCCTTATCAAGCGTTTTATGAAATATGATACCTACGTTTCGTTGAAGTCACCCATCAACACTACTAATATATTTTATTTTCGCCTTAAAATCAATGAACTCGAGACCTCCTTGATAGAAGATAAACCCCTCGCACCCATACGCATCGAGAGGGATGGCAGAGAGATTAGTTCATTCTACACCAATCTACGTACATATATTGGGATGGAACATGTTATCTAAAAAAGCTGTCAACAAACTCAATTTGGTGGACCAAGAATCTTGTGAAAGTGATAGGTATATAACCCATGCTAGGATGGCCCTTAAGCCACATATATGGCACGGGAACAGTGCACAAGCAAGGCTAGGTACGTAGTACGATCCATCTAAACAGACGGTGCATCATGACAGCCATTGATTGTGCTTTTATGTCGATCTTGAGATGTGGTCACGAATGCTCACTTGCTACTTAAAAAAAGAATGAAAAACTTCCTCTAGCCATGGAGGAGTATGTTGATGTTGTTTTCTTAATAAAAAAATGTGTTTGTCGTTTTCAGGCAAATAAAACTTTCGGCAGATGATGTGTTGGGACTTAGGAAAGCGAGCATATGCGCATGATGGTATGCAATAGGTTTATCACAGAGAAGGTAAAGGCAACTACATGCACACCGAATTAACTAAAAATACGGACTAGCTTATCATTATCTAAAAGAAAATATACACGAATGAACATATAGAAGCAATATTTTCTTTAACGTGGTACTTGTAAAAATACCGTTACCAATCGACACGTCGTCCTAGCTGGTGAACACATGAGCATTATAAATTCAGGCACCAAAGTTGTACACTCGATCTGTCACCGGGCACATGCTGGGTGTTGAATTTGAACTAGTAGCAGTAAATTAAAAATAAAATCGGTCTGTTGGCGCAGAGATGAATTCAAACTGCAAACAGATGGAGAAGCAGAGAGCCTAATAAATCGGCGCGGTACTTTGCGGACTGTGCGGCGTACCTGCTGCTCCCAATTCGTCCCACCCCGCGCACGCCTTGAATGCCCCTCACCAACCCAGAGCCAGAGCCCCTCGTAACTCCGCGCCGGCCCGCCTCCGATCAGATCAGCGCGCACCGGCCGCCCCTGCTGCCCCGCCGTTAATTCCTCTCGTCCTTTCCCCTTTCCGCCCGATCAGATGAGTGCGGCGAGAATGGCAAAAGGTTTACCTTCTCGGAGATGGCGTCCTGGACGACGAGGATGTCGCTGGTGATGGCGTTGATGACCTCGCCGGTGGACGCCTCCGTGTCGAAGACGGCGATGTCCTGGTCCAGCATGGCGCGCAGGTACGCCAGCCGCATCTTCGCCGCCTGACGCTCCCCCGTGTGCATCCAGCAAGCCACCTCTGCAGCATACACCATGAGCATTATTTCTGATCTGCATCACGAGCGGCGACAAGGTCGATCTGGTTGCACTTGCACGCACCGGTCCACGACGAGAAGAGGATGACGACGCCCAGGTACACGAAGTCCAGCGAGTACTGTGTACATGGGACGAAACAAAACGAAAAAAATCAGCTCGCGTCGTTGTCGCTAGCCAGTGCACGCCAAGGTGGTGGCGAGCCGATGACATCTCCAAAACGGCCGGTTCGGAGATGATGCATGCGCCATCTGGACATGGACAAGGACAAGCAGAAATAATTTTACCTTGGCGACGCGGCCGGAGACGGTGGTGGGGAAGAGGTAGGCGAGTCCGATGATGTTGATGAGCTTGCCGAAGAAGATGAAGAAGACGGGGACGGAGGCGCCGTGCGCGCAGGCGCCCAGCGAACCCACCGCCATCAGCACGTAGTCCCACTGGTCAGCGAACGAGAAGAGCTTCAGGAACGGCACCTTCGCGGCCACCACCTCCTCCGCCTTCTTCTTCTTCTCCTCCTTCTCCTGGCCGCCGCCGCCATTCGCCGACGAGCCCATGCTCGACAGGCCGGAGATCGCGGCGTGGAGGGGCCCCCCCTCCCTCTCCCTGTGCCTGCTCTGCTGCCCCTCTCAGCTCGCGTCTGGGAGTGATGGCGGTGTCTGCGCCCGCTGGTGGTGGGGCTTTAAAGGAGTTTGAAAGGGGTTTGTTGGTTTGGTGCGTGCTGGCCTTGCTATGCTAGCTGCGGTGAACTTGCCAGCCAGGGGTGGTGGAGCGGAGCAGAGCAACCGGCTCGTTAATGGCGATCGGAGGAGGCGATAGGTTTGACTTGGGTAGGGTCAGGGCGTCAGCTGGCCATGGCTGCTCCGTGCTGGCAGTGATGTTTTGGAGCAGGGCAACAAGCATGTCATGTGCATGCAGGAGTGAGCTAGGTGGATTTGTCTGAATTTTGAGTAATGCGGCATTGCTGCTAGACTAGACTACTAGAGGCCGGCACAGTGAAATAAAATGCTGCTAATGCCTTTTAATTTTTCTGAACCAAAGAAAGAAAGAATAACAATAAAGTAGCAGATCGACGTCAACGCACGATATATTGCAGGCGTAGCTCATCAGAAGGGGAAAAAACACCAGAAAATTGATGGATATAATTTGTACGCATGCTGTATTTATCTGTATTTTAAGTTGGTCAAGGATGGTAGACACAACACACACTTGAGTGTTATGTAGCCCATACCTTTTTTTGTGGGGAGTCTCCTTGAATGGATATGGAGGAGCTACTACAAGCACATGTACAGTTATGCAATGAAGGATGCGGCACTGTGCAGTACTGTGCTGCTGTAGACGTGGAAGTGCTCGTGTTCATGTTTCCCCTAAACAATCAGAGAGTAGTTGCAGAAGTTGAAAAAAAAAACACAAGAGTAGTTGCACAGTTGTGAGTTGTCTATATCCTATAAATTTCAAGTTCAGATTACGAGTAATATCAGCGAAAGCTACCCTCAACTGGAGTGTTTATGAAGGCAGACACAGGCGTACTGAACCGTAATGCATTCAATAATCTACAGTCAGACGAGCGAGTTCACCGTTTAAGCCTAACCCTGAAGCATCACTAGACACTAGCATGCGGGCGCGCACGGCATTCGCAAAAAATGCCCCAATTTTGCCGGTTTGATTTTGACAGCGGCGCGCGCAATGGCAGCTCCCGGGAGTACGTCATGGAAACGAAAACGAAAGGGAGGAATTGAATGTGGAAGGAAAATACAGTTGGGGAAGGGATAGGTGACACAAAGGGTCACTGTTCACACGAGGCAGGGCGCGCGGATAGGCGCATCGAGGTGGGCTCGCCGACGATGGCTCCGGCCGGCGACGACGCGCGATTTGTTGGCGCCTTGGCAACTTCGGGTTTGGGCCCGCCTTCGTTTCCCCTTCTGCAAAAAATGGAGGTGTATTGCTGTACTGTACTGTACGCGCTAGTGCCGGTTCCGGGTGTGCTTGCTTGCGTCGCGATTGGTTGCCGCGGAAAGCATTGGATCGGCTTTGCTGTTTCTTCTCCCAAACACGCTTTACGCCTGTGTACGAGGAGAAAAAATTGCACAACACTCCACTCCACAGACGCTATGCAGGGAAATGAGAGGTGAAAACGTGCGTGCGGTTGCAGGGTTGCGGCCCCGGAGGCCCGGGCACGAAGATCATCTGCTGGAGTGCAGTAAAATTCCTTTCCCATGACGTGGTCGCTTTCTTTCACAATCCAATCGGCTGCGCAGTCACATTGCGCATGGGTGGGGAAACTGGGAAGAATTATAGGCTCCTCATCCTTCCTCAGCCTCAGCCTGCAAAGCCAAAAGGATCCCCCTCGACACTCGACATAGGCTGCTTTCAGTTATGTGTTGCATGATGTGGTGTCACTGGCGACTGGCCTCCCAACTAAAAACGTGATAAAAGGACGGGGATGGGTTCTGGCCAAATCGCCGAGTTCTCTAATAACGAACGGTTGATCGTCTCTTTCCACGGCAATCGACGTCCCGCCGGCTCACAAGCATCGACGGTTGCCCGTCAACAAATTTAATTAACTAGCGCAGGCAGAGGGGGCCATTGACAACGTGAAATGGCTGCCATCTATCGTCAGCTAGAGGATACTGGACGCAAGTCATATGAGGCGATGGACGTGCCAACGAGGCGTTCCAGGCGGGTAGGGTGTACATCCACCTCATCTGACCTTGTTTGACATTAATTAGAACTTTTATGTAGTACGTTAACGTCTACGTACTTGAGGTAATGAACATCAGTGCGAGCAATAAACATGATGAAAATGAATATGCGCGGAATTGGAAGAATGGAGAAAACAGCACGAGCAAGGGTCCCAGGTAAATATGTATCTCTATAGTACAGATATTCAGATTGTCTCCGTTCCATAAAGATATTCAGATTGCCAGGCTCTACTAGGCAGAGCATGAGGGGGAAGGTCGGCTAGTGTTTAATTTCTTCTGAAGAAAATAAATAATTTCATGGGGATCTCATAACTCATAGCAACACAATAATTGGGGGTGTTTAATTTACGAAAAGGTGAAAACTTTTTTGAATTGAGTTGCATGCATAGGGAGAAGAAATGAACTGAAAAATTTTCTAGCTGGAATTTTTTTGGATTTTGGGTGAAACTAAACATCCCATTATATTGTGGTTGCTATAGCATTCAAGTGCATGCCTATTTCTTCAAGAGGAGGAACGAAACAGAAGGCTGATTTCATAGCTTGAGCACAAGACAACTGGACGCTTTAACTCGTAACAGGACGATGATAGTACTGTATATGATATCTCTCACGTCAACATCACGACTTTCCCTTTCTTTTTCTTTTTTTGAAAAAAACACGACTTTCCCTTTCTTATCAGAAGAAGATAATCTTATCAAGACAGTTCATGAGGCAACCTCAGTGAACTTATATTTTCCTGGTATATGGAGTGGCAGACTGATTTCAGAACTCACGCTGCAAGACAATTATGCTGTTTGTCAAGGGCTCAGTGCTTTTCTTCGCTCGACCTTCAGGTAGCGGCGAGGCGAGGCCATAGTGCTGGCGGCGGACGCCGGCGACGGCGGCACGCCCTTCACCTTCGTCAACGACATCGAAGTCGACCTGGGCATCGGCGAGACTGGTGAAGAACGAGTTGGCATTCTGGCGATGGAGAGCGGCTGCAATCCCTTGACAGCTGAGGCTATCATAATTCCATTAATCGAGGACGAACACGCCCGACTCAATCTGATTTTGGATCGAACCGACTTCGATGGTCGATGCATGCTGCGGAACCAGCAAGCTCGATCGGTTCGATGGCGGAAGTGCGCTCCTATAGAGATGGGCTTCCGACTGCGCAACGGAACACACCATCTTCCTGGCAGTGTCGCGCACCAGGGCCGGCACATCTCCGAAATCTTAGGAATTGTAGCAGGTCCAAATGCAATAACCGTCTCATCACGCCAAAAAAGCATCTATATATTTGCGCCAGAATTGCCTGTCCATACATCTAACTGCATCATCCATCTAATCGCATCCACTATCTATCTACAGAAGATGTCGCACATCAGCATGTCCTTTCTTCTCTTTGTCGAGCTCCTCCTCTCGTCGTGGTGCCCCGTGCATGTCAAGCAAGCCGCACCCTAGAGCATCAAGGTCCTGAAGCCCAACGGTGTGGCCACGAGCCTCTCCGTCAAAAACCTCAGCCTCCCCGACAGCGTCACAAGAGTCGAGAGCCTCGCCTTCGACCGTCGGGAGCAAGGCCCGCGTCTCCGATGGCCACATCCTCAAGTGGGACTGTGGGAGTCAGGAGTGGGCGACCTTCGCTTACAAGTCCAATTACAAGAACAACCTAATGTGCACGTCGTCGTTGCCCCAGCCAGCCGACACCGAGAGTGTTTGTGGCCGGCCCCGCGGCCTTTAGTTCGACACCAAGACTGCCAACCTCTGCATCGTTGACAAGTACCTAGGCTTCATGAAGGTCGACTCAGGTAGCGGTGTAGCCATAGTGCTAGCGGCGGATGCCGACGACGGCGACACACCCTTCACCGCTGTAAACGGCATACAAGTTGACTAGGCCACCGGCAAGACTGGTGAAGAACGATCTGGTATTCTGGCGATCGACTGCGGCTGCAACCCCTTGACAGCTGAGGCTTCCATAATTCCATTAGTCAAGAACACCAGGGCCGGCTCAATCTGATTTTGCACCGAACCGACTTTGATGGTTGATGCATGCTACAAAACCAGCCAACTCGGTCGATTCGATGGCTGAAGAGCGCTCTTACAGAGATGGGCTTCCGACTAGGCAACGGGACACGCCATCATCTTGGCGGTGTCGCGCACTAGGGGCCGACGCATCACAGGACACTAAGGAATTGTAGCAGGTCCAAATGCAATAACCGCCTCATCACGTAAAAAAAGCATCTATATATTTGCACCAGAATTGCTCATCCATACATCTAACCGCATCTTTCATCTAATCGCATCCTCTATCTATCCATAGAAGATGTTGCACATCATCATGTCCTTTCTTCTCTTCGTCGGGCTCCTCCTCTCGTCAAGGTGCCCCGTGCATGACGAGCAATCCGCACCCTGGAGCATCAAGGTCCCGAAGCCCGACGGTGTGGCCAGGAGCCTCTCCGTTGAGCACATCATCCTCCCCACAGCGTCACAGGAGCCGAGAGCCTCACCTTCGACCGTCGGGGACAAGGTCCCTATGTCGGCGTCTCTGACGACCGCATCCTCAAGTGGGACGCGATAAGTCAGGATTGGGCGACCTTCGCTTACAACTCCAATTACTAGAGCAACCTGATGTGCACGTCGTTGTCACCCTGGCCAGCCGACGCCGAGAGCGTTTATGTCCGGCTCTTGGCCTTTAGTTCCACACAAGGACTGGCAACCTCTACATCGCTGACAAGTACCTAGGGCTCATGAAGGTTGGCTCAGGCAGCGGTGAGGCCATAGTGCTGGCGGCGAACATCGGCAACGGCGGCACACCCTTCACCTTCGTCAACGGCATCGAAGTCGACCTGGCCATCGGCGAGACTAGTGAAGAACGAGCTGGCATTCTGGCGATGGACGGCGGCTCCATCCCTTGACAGCTGAGGCTTCCATAATTCCATTACTCGAGGATGACCGCGGGCGGCTAGATCTGATTTTGGACCGAACCGACTTCGATGGTCGATGCATGCTGCGGAACCAGCCAGCTCGGTCGATTCGATGGTGGAAGAGCACTCCTATAGAGATGGGCTTCCGACTGGGCAACAGGATGTGCCATCATCCTAGCGGTGTCGCGCACTAGGGGTCGGCGCATCGCATGACTCTTAGGAATCATAGCAGGTCCAAATACAATAACCGCCTCATCACGTCAAAAAAGGCGTCTATATATCTGTGCCAGAATTGCCCGTCCATACATCTAACCTCATCCTCCATCTAATTGTATCCTCTATCCATCCACAGAAGATGTCGCGCATTAGCATGTCCTTTCTTCTCCTCGTCGGGCTCCTCCTCGCATCGTGGTGCCCCGTGCATGACGAGCAAGCCGCACCCTGGAGCATCAAGGTCCCGAACCCCTACTGTGTGGTCAGGAGCCTCTCCGTCAAGCGCATTAGCCTACTTGACGGCGTCACAGGAGCCGAGAGCCTCGCCTTCGACCGTCGGGGACAAGGCCCCTACGTCGGCGTCTCCGAAGACCGCATCCTCAAGTGGGACGCGATCAGTCAGGAGTGGTCGACCTTTGCTTACAACTTCAATTACAAGAACAACGTGATGTGCACGTCGTCGTCGCCCTGGCCAGCCACCGCCGAGAGTGTTTGTGGCCGGCCCCGCGGCCTTCAGTTCCACACCAGGACTGGCAACCTCTACATCGCTGACAATTACCTAGGGCTCATGAAGGTCGGCTCAGGCAGCGAAGATGACATAGTGTTGGCGACGGACGCCGGCAATGACGGCACGCCCTTCACCTTCGTCAACGGCATCGTAGTCGACCAGGCCACCGGCGAGACTAGTGAAGAACGAGATGTCATTCTGGTGATTGACGACCAGGGCCGACTCGATCTGATTTTGGACTGAACCGACTTCGATGGTCGATGCATGCTGCGGAACCAACTAGCTCAGTTGGTTGGATGGCAGAAGAGCGCTCCTATAGAGACGTTCTTCCGACTAAGCAACGGGACGCGCCATCATACTGACGGTGTCGCGCACCAGGGGTCAGCGCATCGCAGGACTCTTAGGAATCGTAGTATGTCCAAATGCAATAACTGCCTCGTCACAACAAAAGAAAGCATCTATATATATGTGCCAGAATTGCCCGTCCATATATCTAACTGCATCCTCCATCTAATCGCATCCTCTATCTATCCACAAAAGATCCCGTGCATCATCATGTCCTTTCTTCTCTTCGTCGGGCTCCTCCTCTCGTTGTGGTGTCTTGTGCATCCGAGCAAGCCGCACCCTGGAGTATCAAGGTCCCAAAGCCCGACGGTGTGGCCAGGAGCCTCTCTGTCAAGCAAATTAGCCTCCTCGACGACGTCACAGGAGCCGAGAGATTGGCCTTCGACCTTCGGGGGAAAGGCCCCTTTGCCGGCGTCTCCGACGGCCGCATCCTCAAGTGAGATGCGATCAGTCAGGAGTGGGTGACCTTCGCTTACAACTCCAATTGCAAGAACTACCCAATGTGCATGTCGCCATTGCCCCGGCCAGCCGACGCTGAGAGTGTTTGTAGCCGCCCCCTCGGCCTTCCGTTCCACACCAGGGCTGACAACCTCTACATCGTTGACGTGTACCTGTTGGTGGTTGAAAAGGCCCAATCAGTAGAGAGGGGGCCCTTAGGCGAGCTGCGCACGCCTAGAGGGCTTCTAGGGGACTGAGTGGCTAGAAGTATCGTTTTATATGTGTGGAAGATCTCTCCCCCTCATGGAACCACATAATGACCGTATATAAGCAAGGGGAGAGGTAAAGGTGGAAGTGGTTGAAGTGAAAACTGGTTTTTTCAGTTTGGGCCTCCGTCATTTGGGCTCTAGTTGGGTGGAAATGGGTGGACTGCACTACTAGTTCAATTCGATTTACTCATACAGGACAGATAGTTTGAACAGATTTGGTTTGGGCCTCGGTGGTTCAGGACCCTAGGCTACTTAGCTCCGTCTGCCCACACGCATTGAACGAGTGAGTTCAGGATCCAGATGTGCGCCTGTGCCTAATGATGCAGAGTGCCAGCGAGTGTGGTGGATATATTGGTTCCTTTTAGTTAAATTAGGCGAGCAATTTAGGTGGGTTTAGTGGTGGAGTGCCGGCGAGTGAGTTTAGGTGGGTTTGGTTGTGGAGCGGCGAGGAATGAGTTTGATCTGGGTATGGTGCAGGTCCTCAACCACTTCTAGCTTCAGGGAGAGGGGTTGTGCCCATTTTCTTCTAAGCCCTTGGTGGGGAGAGAAATTGCACCTCGATCCATTGGAGCTAGTTGGGAGGTTGTTTGGCCATGAAGTAGGAATCATTCACTATTTTCCCAACAGATGCCATAGTGTTGTTGCGTCGACACGCCCTTCACCTTCGTCAACGGCATCGACGCCGACTAGGCCACCGGCGACGTCTACTTCACTGACTCCAGCACCGTCTACACGCTCATGCACAACTCAGAGATCCCGTACCACCGTGACAGCACCGGTCGGCTACTCAAGTACGACATGCTTGCCAGGGAAGGTCATCGTGCTCATGGCCGACCTACCGTACCCGAACGGCGTCGCGCTGAGCTTCGACCGGACGCACGTCGTGGTGGCGCACACAGGACCCTGTCAAGCTGTCAGGCGCGGCGTTCAGGTACTAGCTCAGGGGCCCTAAGGTCGGTAGCTATAAGCTCTTCGCCGACCTACCGGACTACGCCGACAGTGTCAAGCGCGACGCCAGGGGAGTCTACTGGTTCGCACTTAACAGGGAGAGCATCAACGCGATGTCGCCCGAGCACCTCGTCGGCGTCTGGGTCGATGGTCTGGGTCGATGGCGATGGCGGGAATCACGAGGTGGTGACGGCGCCCAAGGGCGTCACGCACAGCAACATCTCAAGAAAAACGGCAGGCTTTGGCTCGGATCCGTTGAGCTGGACTACGTCGGCCTTGGAGTAATCAGTAAGCATAATTAAGTAGTTCTTTAGGTTAAGACTTAATACATAATTAGTGGTCAAGAATGCACTAGACAAGGTTTGTTTAGGTTTATATAGGAGTTTAGTACGTAAAGGATTTTGGGTAAGTTGAGTTGCAGCTACAACAGTCTTTTATGGTCTCGCATATTTCAATGGACTTTGTTAGGACTTTTGTTCGTGTGTGTGTTTCTCAACAAGAATTTGCATCGTTTCCTTAACGTGCTCTCGGTGATGACGTGGTTGTCATCGACTTTCTTCTAGCGTAAATTGCACATTGTTGTATGCCTAATATTGGAAGTATTACGCTGCGTAATACTTCCAATATTAGGCATACAATAATGCGTAACTGCTAATATTTGAGTTTATGCCTTACGAACGCGGAGGGGTGGACCTATTAATTTATACTACGGGCTAACTTAGCCATGCGAATTTGCGAAATCATATGGCGTCGCAAATCATGTGCGTTGTTGCGAAATCATATGGCGCCGCAAAATAAAAAAAGGAAATTATATGTGAAATTTATAGTGCAGGCTGACTTAGCTATGCTAATATGTTTGATGGACTGGAAGCTCCATCATTCATGACGGCAGTATCAAAAACACACAGTACCAAATTGTGGAAAAGATTAGTTGCGTACAAGGATTTTTTTTTTCGAACAACATCAGGGGAGATCCCCATCTACTTTCATTGATCGAGAGAACAATTACAACACAAGTCCGGCATGCCGGGGAGAGGTTATAGGGGGTGAGTGAGGAAGAAAAAAAAAGGAGATTACAAATTTTACGCCCCACGTAACAAATAATCATGCCAGTGGCTGATTGCACCTTTGTCCTTCGTGTAGCGGCAGCGTCAGAAGTCCACGTCATCAGCTGCCCGCCATAGCACTTCCGATGGTGACAAGTTTTGTTTGTAAAAAATCTACGTATTCCGGGCCTTCCAAATGTGCCAGAGTAAGACAAGCACAACATCTATCCGTACTGAGTCCGGTAAGGAGGAAGAGCAACCAACAGTCCATGACATCCTATGAGTGCCAGCACCGACGCTGATGTGAAGTCGAGACCAGACGGCCGAGGCGCGCGGACAGTTCAGAAAGATGTGATCATCAGTTTCCAGTTGCCCGTCACAGTTTGCACAGAAGCTCTCTTCTAGTGGCCGGATGTTCCTTGCAAAAAGATTAGCCCTGGTGTTCAGTCGTTGATGATGAAGGAGCCATCCAAAGAACTTGACCTTAGCCGGGAGCTTGGTGTTCCAATACCGAAGAGCATCCGGGTTTTCGTCATCTGTCACGTGCATTGAAAGGAATGCCCCCTTGAGCTGAACGGCTGGTTCTTGCAGTATGGGAGGAAGCGAAGATCAGGAGTGTCTTCCAGATGCGCATGTGTCAGGCAATCGCTGTCGAAGTTGTGACACGAGGTCAGTCGACATGGCTTCATGAACCGAGATGGCTGGGTTCGTGCAGAAGGAAAAAAAGAGCGGGAAAGGTAGCTGCTAGTGTGTCACTGAGAGCCCATCTGTCGTGCCAGAAGGAGGTGTGAGGTGTGACGCCCGTTCCCAGCACGAACAAGTTAAGGAGCGGTATCGTGTCGATTCTTCACGGACCACGCGTACAAGGAAATTACATAGGACTAGTTTATAGAGTCATTTGATCGATCTGCCGCAAGCCCACAATACTATATAAACTAGCAAGGATTAGTTTTGCGTACATCGCCCAATAACCTTTTATTTGCTTTAGCCCAACTGTGAAGCCGAAACACTACCATACAACCAGGGACTAAAAATGAAACACATGAATGTAGAAAGAACCAGCCCTCTGTTGCTGGTTTCAAATGTTCTTGGGACTTGGGAGGACAAGAAAAACCAGAGTTGTAAGTAAAGATATATTGGTTTCTCATTTTTCACGAAAAATGACTTTAAATTATAAAAAACACGACCTCTGAGGGCAAGCCGCCACCTAGGCATTTCATGTAAGAAAAAAACCTTCTCACACAGGGCCGAAATAATACCCGAACCCCAGCCCCTCCTCTCCTCGACATGGGAAAACGTAACCCGTGAGACTCTGCCACACACGGTCCTCAGGTCGACCCGAGCCGTCGCTGGACCAGTACTTTGGCTTTAAATTATTCTCATCCATTAAGAGGAAGGACTCAAATTATAGTCAATTATTCAGGAAAATTATTGAAACCACCGAATTTCTAATGGAAATGGTTTCAGTTACATGTGAAAACCCTGAATTTGGTGCAAAATGCCCATATCTAATATGAAGTGAGTCTAGGAAAACCAGCCAATGTTATAAGGGGCCATTATAAAGCAATATTTCTTATAAAGCCTACATATCATCAGTACTTATTCTTTCATAATCAATTAAGGCCAAGACAAATTTAAGAATATCAGAAACAAAGTTTGTTTAGATCCTCTTCAATAAAGAGCACAAATGCACAATGATAGTTGGAGGAAACCTGCACAGCTTATTTCTTAACCAATTAGTTCATTGTTGGCCTACAGGTTAAGTTTATACAAAAAGCCTGTTTGTTGCTTGAAATGGCCCATAAAGTGTGCATAAAGGATTATTTGTTTAGCTTTCAAGGGAATTTGCCACCCTATTTTCATGAATCACTTATCAGAGCAGAATGCTTATTGGCATCCAACAGAGATGCTTTAAAGATAGCACTGACACAGATAAACTTTCTGTTTAAGTTAAACATACTTCACCAAAGAGTTAGAAATTGATGACTGCCGAGCTAAATGAATCTGGATAGAGATTCCATTAATTAAGTAATCAACAATATACAGATAGCTATATACTGGACGGAGACAGGAAGAACCTATTAACTGTTGGCAAATAATATCTTACTTCCTGTACTGCAAATTGGCTTTGCTAATGGACTATCCAGCTGTGCAAAACTGGATGCTGGCATTTTGAGAGGACTTCCTGAACTTCAACACCCTACGCCTAAACATGGCCTGCTCAAGGCCATCCATGGAAGGCACAATGTTCATCGTCTCCAATGCTGATGCATTCTTGAGCAGGAGCTTCACCAGTTCTAATCCACTTTTGCTCTCATCGATGTACTTCATCCTAACTCCCTTGAGATGCTTCAGCATCACCCCCTTACTACGTAGCAAACCATGACACTCTGCATCACTACACCGCCTCCGTGTGCCCTGTGATGGCTGCAGCAACGAAAGCCATCAGTTTACCCCAACAATTTAACAGAGATATCAGAGCAGCGGGGAAAATAAAGGGGAATATCTCACCACAACAGACACGCGGAGCTCTTCCACATTTCGGCAATTTGAGAGCAATGGTGCAATAGATAAAGCAGCTTCTTCCCTCCTCTCAATTATGCATGACAGCCGCCTCACCCTGTCTAAGCGGACCTTCAACCACTCCTCCACGCGCGCAAATTGCTTGAAGTTATTTTACAGTTCAACAATTAGATTCATCAAGCACTAAATTACACCACCAAATAAAGAGTGTTCGTAGTATACCTCAGTGCACCAGGGTGAAAGCAAAAGGCTTGGTGAATTGCCAACTAGAGCAATAAGCTCCCTGAGAGTATCCTCCCGGGGCTTGGCCTGTGGCTTCTCGATGGCCAGGAGCACTTGGTCCAATGATGAAATGCTGCCATCAGTAACGTGCCTGGTTGCCATTGCACCAGAGTAGCGCAGAGATCGCAACTCCGGCATCTCAAATACGGCAAGGGACGACTCCTGCGCCCACGTACAGTCCGTGATCGCGAGCGAGCGGAGGCCCGACGGACCGGCAAGGCGGAGCGCGCCGATGCGGCATTTTTCAAGGACGACATTGCGGAGCTCCGCGCAGTGCGAGAAGAGGTCCCCGAAGAAGTCGTCGTCCCCGTTGAGCGAAACGGAGGCGAGGTGGAGGCGGGAGAGGCGGGCGAACGTGGCGGGCGAAGGGAGAGGGAGCGCGTAGTGGTCGAGGCGCAGCGTGAGGGACGTGAGCGCGGTGCAGGCGAGGAGGGAGGGCGGGAGGACGGCGAGGCGGGAGCGCGGGAGGCGGAGCTCCAGGCGCTCGACGCCGCGCGCGGCGGCGGAGGCGAGCCAGCACGCGAGGTGCTCCGCCGCGGGGGCGGCGAACGCCTGGTCGAAGAGGCCGTCGAGCGCGAGCCGGAGGCGGCGGAGCGGGTGCGGCGATGCGGGGCGCGGGGCGAGCGCGGCGGTTGCGGCGGCCGCGAACGCCGCCCTGCGGCGCGGCGCGGCAGGGAACGCCGCGGCGAAGTCGATGTCGAGCGCGGGCGCGGCGTTGGCGGCGCCGCGCCACCGGCGGGAGATTGCGGAGGCGGCGACCGCGGACCGGAAGGGAAGCTTGGACACGATCAGGCCCAGCACCGCGTCGGGGAAACCCTCGAACGGATCAATGCCGCCGGCGCCGTCGGCCCCGCCGTAGCCGTTGTTGTCGCGGGCGGCGGAGTCGCGCGCCGCGTAGGTGAGCCCCGCGGCGTGGTTGGGGATGAGGTGCTTGGTGCGCATGGCGGCGCTCTCCCCCGACGGGGACGGGGCGACGGCGATCGGAGC
Source organism: Urochloa ruziziensis (assembly GCA_015476505.1). NCBI lineage: Eukaryota > Viridiplantae > Streptophyta > Magnoliopsida > Poales > Poaceae > Urochloa > Urochloa ruziziensis. Next base: position 521,275 of record CM027123.1, on the reverse strand, counting down.
TATCTACTCTTCCGGAAGGGGAAGGTAAAGTAGTACGGCGCAAGCAGCGGAACCGAAGCGGGGCGAGAGGGGGCCCCGCGGCCTGCGCTTTATGGCGATCGATCTATCCCTCCTTGGGGACTCGAGCCTGGTGCGATTCGTGCGCGTGGGAGGCGGCCACCAGGAGGCACCGGGGGCAAGGCAACCGCGATGCTGTGGGCGCGGGGCCTGCGGCCGGACGGGCGGGCGCCGGCGCGTGGCGGGCGGTGGACGTGCGCCGCACGGGGATTTGGTTTCGGTGGTGATCCGGCGGCGGCGAGCGCGTGTGACGCAGGCGCGGCCGAGCGGTCGGTTTTGCGGCGAACGTGTAGGACGTGCAAAGCGTAGACGGTTTTGGCGTAGCCAGACGGGTCGTGAACTTTGCGTGGTTATTAGGGAGTTCGAATCGGATTTGTGTAGGGTTTCGTTGTGCAAAGCTTGTGGCAGTCGCGCAGAAGATTCGACAGATCGTGTAGTCAATTTGGTGCCATAGCGGAAAAAAGGTGCGGTTGCTTTTGGTCCAAGTAATTTCTGAACGCTCCTGTTTCAATAGGCAATTGATATCTCTTTTCGGTTTTTTCAGCCTTTCACCCAGGCTCCCACTTTGCACCCTTTCAAATCTCCAGACCAATAATGTGAATCTTCATCTGCTCATGCCAATCTATCAAAATTAAACTTCGCCTATTGTGGTAACATGTCCAAGTAAAAGAAACAGAAAGTAATTATTTCAGAACAGTTAAAGCACTTCTGATATTCATCTGATATGCCATGCAAACCAAAAACATTTGCTCCAGTTCAATTAACACAACATTTTCACGTTCATGCCAACGTTACCAGAAGCAGGTGAAAGTTTAGTTTCTCCTTTTCCCCTCTCTTTACAACGAATTTGACTATAACTATTTTTGAAATTATGTACCCGTATCGGAAGTGTACAACAGCATCGCAAATGACTGTTTCACGAAGCTCCAGTTTCCCAAGAAATTAAAAAGAAAACAAACAGGAGAAAACATCGAAACAGCACCTAAATTAGACATGACATCTGGTATTATCACCGCTGATGATCCGTTTATTGGTCTGTGGAGACAACAGGGTGTTCGATTCCTGACATCTGGCCCATCTCGGATTACAATGGTCCTCTTTGGTCCAGAACTTGGCAACCAGCATCTTCACAAATGCCCTGAAGTCAACAACAAATGAAGTTACAATCTCCCTGCACAAGATTGCCACGTGTTATTAATATCATTGTTATCGTTTAACACCACAATATCTTGAGATGATTTCACAATGCTAAGTAAGAACTTAGAAATCTAAATCACACCATTTGGATCTAGATTAATCTTTGGCCCACAACTTCTAGTAGAAGTATTATATGTCTATTATGGTCGGTTGTATCCAATTGGTGCTACTAATAAGGAAATAAAAATAGGAAAAAGATTGTAGTGCAATGGAATCAATGCTCTTCTTTCATGCAGTGAATGGACAGGCATTGCAGGTCTTATCCTTACATAAACCCTATGTATATAAAAAATCCAAATAATGCCTAAAATGCATTAAATTAAATAGCTATAGTTCAACTAGGGAACCCATAACAACAATGCATTACTGCCCACCAAACTGAAGCCCTACTTGGTCTTTCTTATAACTATGTTTAATAAACACCTAACGTTTGATGATTTTAGCTTCTGTCAAACAGTTAGTTATCCAAAGGCAAATGTTGAGAGCTTTGAAGTAAATTATGTTCACACGGTAACATTAAAGTTGATGCCTCTTTAAGAGGGCGAGTACCAAACAGTTTTGGCAGTTCACATCGCTCACTAAGCACATATTCTTTCTAAAGGAAGGTGAGAACAATTATAGCATTATAAGGCATAACTTGCTATGATTTGAGAGGGAACTGGAAGCATCTTGACATCTGTATTACCAATATTGGGAAATAGTTTAAATTGTAATCCTGTATGTCATGTAATATTTTACTGAAACTTAGTTCATGCATCCTGTAATTCATTTAAGATGCTTTATGGAAATAATTTAACGGAGGATTACCGCTCATGCCCTTTAAGTAACTAAGGACACACCCAAGAATGCATTCATGACAATACATCTAGAACGAACGCTGCATAAGGAGGTAACAGTCAACAACAAAAGCAAAAAAGAAGGTTTCCATAGCTGACCGGTTGGAACTTGGTCGATACATTAGGATAGAAGATTTAAATATTTTCTATTCAGATTGGATTTCTCGAGATAAAGAGATCAATGAATCTCATTTGTTTAATCGGTCAAGTGTTTCATCCTTCTAAATTCAGCATTTTAATAATCCCTTTCCCATAAAAAATGGGTGCAGAGTAAAGCTAGACATGCGAAGAGGAACATAAAGAAATATCATATTTATCAAACATGGGCAACACCGCAAGATTTGAAATAAAAGGGCCTAATACAGTTTGACCTCACAAAGACGATTCGTTAGAAGAGGTACAACATCTACAGGCTCTACCAAGTGGACAATTTCAGGTATGCAGATGTCCGTTGCCATGATCAGGTAAGACATTAAAACATCCCTAAAGGTAACTAAAACTAGATAATCAAGTACACTGCAGGGTTTAAGCGACCAAAGAAAATATGTGGGTGAGTTCACATATTATCCTGACGAGGAATCAAGCATTGGAGACAGAAAAAAAAATAGTGAAACATGACATTGGACAATTACTGAATATGAATCTGTATGGTTGTCCTAGGCCAAAGCAAAAGGGAATACTTACAGTGGTGAGCAAGGGGAACGGCCACCATTCACATAGTACACAAACAAGTATGAGTCATAATGCTGTCCTTTTATGTAGTAAAACAATGGAAGCCTTCTGACTAGCTTAAACAGCATCTTCTTATAAAAGCTGATAGCAGGCTGGTTGTATGAAATGACATGTAAATAAACACCTCTACAATTTGATATACTCGCTGCATATTTAACCACTTCCCGAACCAGTGACGATGCTGCAAGTGAGAATTCTTGTTGGATCAACCATATCAAACTCAGAAGATAAACTGTAAAGCTAAGACGATGAGGTAAGGTAACTAACCTATGCCAAGGTTTCTGTAGCTATCCACCACACCCAATGTCAGTATGTACACTAGTGTTAGATCTTTGCGCGAACTGTTATACCTAAACAAGTCTTCAATCTACAGATCAAAATCATTAGCTCCAAGAGCTCGCCAGTTAGATAATACCATTTTCAGGACCTTATGTATGGCTGTACCTCGCTATCTTTTGCTGCAATCATCCTCGTGGTTACAAAACCTATTATCTCATCCCTGCGGTCGTCTGATCTGCTGGTGTCCACAGCGCCCCAGGAAACAATACCATGGCCGTTGACAACGTTCAAGAAGAACTCCCTCTCGTACCTGAACAAAATGAAAAGAATTACATGATCAAATGGTTCAACTATGGTAAATTTGTCAACATGTAGCATAATTTGGTAAAAGTAGGCGATGTATAACAGTAAAAGCAACGAACAAGCTAGCAAAAAGCAGCAAACGTAGCTACCTTATGGGAAAGAGAGCGAGATGAATCTTCTCTAGAGCTTCGAGGTCGGAGGGCTGGATAGGGCGGTACTCTATGGTGGGGTAGATTTCGGATCTCGGGTCCAACATGAGTAGCTCCGGCGGTGGGACCCACCAGGTTCTTCCCCGGGAGGCCTGGGAACAGTTGCGTGCAGGAGCCCCGCTTCCAGGCGTCCAACTGCTTCCGTGCGCGTCAGGCGCGCCACGGCGAATCGCAGCTCGCTCGGTGGTGGCGCCGCCGCCGCCTCGAGAAAAGAGGGGGAGGGGAGAAGAAGGCGCCAGAGGCCGATCGGCGAGTGGGACAGAAAGAAGGGGTAGAAGAAGCAGCGAAGGCCAGATCGCAAGGGTGGGATGCAGGGGATCAGGGGAGGTGGTGACGGACGAGCGGCGGCGACCCGCGACCTGGACGTGGACAGCAAGAACAAGGAAGGAAGGAGGAGGTCACAGGTCCGCTAATCGGCTGATTTGGGTGTCATTAGCCGATGCTGAACTGTTACAGGAATCCTAATCCAAATAGGTGACGTTTCCTTTTCTTCGAGTTAGCTCTGCAGTCCATCTCCAATCTCCATGACATTGCTCTGACTGATTTACTCTTAAAGATCTGTGCTTCATTTTAAACTTTGGATCTCATGGTTACAAATCATGTGGGCAGTAATGGTTCAACCCTAATCAACTCAATCCATATTGAGATTTGTTTGGACATAGGAAGATTGGAGGGGATCGAATGAGGTTTGATCTACAATGAACTAATGCTCCAATTTTTTTTCACGCCACTTTAATCTATTTTTAGTCCATTTACACAAGATCACGTATAAACACCTCAAGTAAGGCCACAAAGAAACAAGCATTCGAAGTTTTGAACTTAAAGTTCAACCTGTACACTAAGAAAAAAAACAAATTTCGTTATGATAAATTGGATCAAGTGAAAACTTTGAGAGAAAAAATTAAGTCTAATTTTATTGGTAGATTTAAGTGGATAGAGTGATATGTGGGACAACTAATAAAACATACGATCTGAACATATTAAAGACAAATTTATATGTCCAAAATGAAAGAATGAGTTTTTGTCTCGCTTTATGAGGTATGAATTGGAGCGTGAACTAAAAATGATATGTTTGGAAAAAAAATGAGATCCAACTTAGAAGGAACTAGACAGATGTTTTTATTAAACGGAACGAAATAGGCATCCAAATTCGAGCTAGAGACGACTTTAACGTGGGTGGTCAGGGTGCATGACCAACACCTCCCACCCTATCCCCCGTTGAGCTAGTCTCGCTTCCTAAAATGATATGTTTGAGTATGAACATGAGCCGTTGCTTATGGTGCTATTGATGGTTTTGTTGATCTCACGTGTCTCCACGGATTGGCACAAACCCTACAGATTGTGATTGGTTTCTGGCTCCACGTATGCACTGAAAACGAGCTATGCTCGCGGGCTTGTCTCGGGCTCTCGGCGGATGCAAGAATGAGGTGAATGATCCCAGTCTCACATGCTAGTCAGGTTGTATCTTCTCATATAGCTAACCAAAATTTATCTATTTTTTATCTGTTTATGCAATTTCATCAAATTCTTTCTATCACATTTCATGCACCCCCTACAGAGTGTGATTGGATTCTGGCTCCACGTATGCACCAAAAACGAGCTTCGCTCGCGGGCTTATCTCGGGCTCAGCGGATGCGAGAATGAGGTGAATGATCTCACGTGTAGTCTCACATGCTAGTTAGACCCTTCTCATATAACTAACCAAAATTTGTCTATTTTTTAACGGTTTATTTATGCAATTTCACCAAATTCTTTGTATCACGGTCTATGCCCCCTTACCAGCCTGCAATGCGGATCTCTGAAACTACGTGCAAGTAACAAAACCCACCACCCATAAACTACAAAACTGGACGCAGTAGGAAGGTGTTAAAAAATGTATTGTATGAAAACCGTGAATAGGAACCGGCCACCCCCAATGGCGTTGAATTGAACGACTTCGCGTTGTCGTCATCTCCGCTGATTTCTCTTCGGACAAAATCCGGCGAACTCTCTCTCCCTCCCTCTCTCTCTTCTCTTCGAGAACGGGGTGAGCGGCCAATCTATTCGCCGGATACTCCAATGTCGAGTGAGGCCTCGTCATCGTCCTCGCCGCCGCCGGCGGAGGCCGGGGACGGATACTGGGCGGCGCGGGAAGAGGCGGCGGCGCGGCTGGAGGCGATGGCCGCGAGGGCTCTTGGGGAGGACGAGCTTTCGGCGGAGCAGCTGGAGACCAACAACCAGCTCCAGGAGGACGAGGTAATGTATCGCACGCGGCCCCCCAACTGCTTGTGAGTTTGTCTACTTCACCAGCACGCGCCGGAAATCGTTGGAGATCCTGATTAGGGCGAAAAATATCTGGAGTTGCAGAGATTGACTTGTGACGATATACACATGATGTGCAATGATCATTGACTCGTTGCACCTAGTGGTCTGAAACTGGAATTCAATTACGATAGAGGCTGCAGTGCAATTCAATTAGATTGTTGTGTTTTTTTCCTGTTATAAACTATAGAATGATGAAGTATCTCAAATTTAGTTAGGACTTAGGACTGGAGAGTTAGGATGGCGAATTTGTGCATCTACTACCGAGAACCTTGTCTAGTTAGGACTGGAGAGTTAGGATTGTCAATTCTTATTTCTGTGCTCACATGATTGCTGTTCAAACTACTATTGTCACTAATACGCAGTAGTATATCATAATATGTTCAGGTGTTGGCACTGCAAGCCATTTATGGGGATGATATGGTCATCTTGGAGGATAAGGCGGGTCTTCGCTCTTTTCAGGTTTGTTCCAGAGCTTTGCCCTCCTCATGAACTCTCTTATTATTCAAGAGTGTAACCTCATGTCTTCTTCCCCAGATTTTTGTGCGGTATCCAATTCCTAATGACACTAAGGTCTTATTGAATCTTCATGCGAATGGAACTATGGCTGGAACTGATAATGATGGGAGCCAAAATACTGGGGAACTCGTTTATGCTTGCAGCTTAAAGCATTTGCCACCTGTGGTGTTAACATGTTTGCTACCCCGATCATACCCCAGTACATGTGCTCCTTATTTTACTATCTCAGCCAAGTGGTTGGATGAACCAAAAGTTTCATACCTTTGTGTCATGTTTAATGAAATTTGGACTGAGCTGCCAGGACAAGAAGTGGTGTATAGATGGGTGGACTGGCTGAATAGCTCTTCATGGTCTTGCATATCTCTGAATGACAACATAATATTTGTCCCAGATGGAACTTCAGATGTTGCAGATGAACATGCTATCGCAAGAAAACGTCTCGTTGATTCTACTATTCCTCTGATGCAAAATTACAATGAAAAGAGATCTCAGGAACTATATCTGAAAAGCCTACATGAGTGTGGAATTTGTCTAAGTGAAAATACTGGTTAAGTGTCTTATGCCTTATCTATTAGGATTTTGTGTTTGGTTTTGCTTGCTTTATTTACCTATTTTCTTCAAGTTTGTACTTCTAACACTGCTCTTTGGTCTTACTTTTTTCTAGAAATAAATTTAGTAACTCGAATGAGAAAGCAAAACAATACTTTCATAAAATAACAGTGGCAAGATCTATAAAACTATGGATTTTATGGTGACTTAGAAGCCATCTCTTTATTCTCCCAAAATAGGAAAACATGCAAATAATTGGAGTGTTTTCAGTAGTTTTTATGCTTTGAAATTTGAACCTTGTCTAGTACCTTTTTGACTGTTTTCCCTCTTCATTTCTTCACTCTATCAGGTCTAAATTTCGTCAAGCTCCCATGCCACCATTTGTTTTGCATGAAGTGTATGGAGTCTCACTGTAGAATTCACGTCAAAGAAGGGAATTTAACCATGCTGATATGTCCTGATACAACTTGCCGCAGCCCACTTCCACCATCGATATTGAAAAGCCTTCTGGGAGACGATTGCTATATGCGATGGGAATCATTTGCGATGCAGAAACTCTTAGATACAATGCCTGATTTGGTATATTGTCCCAGATGTGATGCTGCTTGCTTGGAGGTTGACAATGATGCTCAATGTCCAGAGTGTTTTTTCACCTTCTGCTCTTTATGCAAAGAACGACGCCATGTGGGGAAGGAATGTCTTACTCCAGCAGAGAAAATTAGCATTCTGAGGGTAACTATCGCATAATCTGTTAACGATTAAGCTTTTATTTAGTGAAATTAATCATGTGTGCAGCCAGCATCTCAATATTTTGCTGTGGTACTTAATTCTAAGTCAAATTATTGGTATAGGTGTATGGTTGCTCATCATAATTGTAGTGTCTGTTATTGTTCCAAGATTCTGTGTGACCTGATTGACATACTGCATATAGTTCATGATCTTAATAGTCTCTTTATTGAAATCAGTTGTCCTTTTTAATTGTGTTATGTAGTCAAACTTATTAAGCGAATGTGTATTAATACAAGTAAAGTAGAAATGACTGCCGTCAAAGTCCTGTTTTGGGACTGTGGTTGTCCATGATGTAACTCATTTGTGACTGGAGTGATTTATTTTGTTGACACATATCTAATTCTTCAGCAACAATGTTCTTATGTAACCATTTGAAGAATGAGAATGATATTATTGGAGGTTGATACATATTTGGCAGCACATGATTCATTTGAGATTTCTTACTTGTAGTTTCTTAATATCCATTCACAGTGCCTTGACACATTCTATTTTTTAACAGGAACGGCATAAGAAATATTCCCTGCCAGAAAAACAATTGTTGAAAGAACAGAGGGAAATAAATGAATTGCTAGATGTCTGTGAAGTGCTTCGCAATTCTAAGCAATGTCCCTCTTGTAAAATGGCTATCTCAAAAACTTATGGCTGCAACAAGATGACCTGTCGGAACTGTGGGAAATTCTTCTGCTATCGATGCAACAAAGCAATTAGTGGATATAACCATTTCTGGTAATTTGATTCATGTTCACTATTGTTCAATCTTGTACTCATCCAGAGGCTAAAAGATTTTTTTGCCACTGAAGGTATGGAGATTGCGTGCTGTTTGAAGACAACAATCAAGGGAGAAGGTTTGGACTCTTTGAAGAACCAGATGATGAAGTAGATGCTGACGATGAAGAAGATGCTGACGATGGTGAAGATCTAGAGGAGCTAGAGCCTGAACTGGTACGGCTTTATCCTTGTCCAATCTGTGGCCGTCGGAATGAAAAGGTTAGCAACAGTCTCTATTCTATTTATATCTATAGTATGGCAACTTACATTGATATCTGCTTCGTGTCTCCAAACACGTATTTATGTATGTTTTAGCCCTGTGCTGCTTAAGGAATATTTATGTAAATCATGTGCATGAAGTTTACCAAAAAGTTTTATCGCACTCATTGATCTTTCTTTGTTCCTGTATATCTATTTTTAAATTTTACTTTTTAAAAAAAACTGTCATATGGTAACCATACATGTGCACATGGTCACTGGAAGTAGTTCTTTCCTTCTAAAACGTTGAATGAATTCTGCTTCTTATGCTTGTTTTGTTACTTACGAAACATGTGACTCATATATCAATGCAATACCATGTTTTATTGGCAGTTTAGCACAAATAATCATATTTTGTGCGTTGGTTGCCGAGGACACTACTGCGTGTTATGCCGGAAGAGGGTTTTGAGGAGCTCTGAACACTATGGACCGAGAGGTTGTCAGCAACACACAAATCCTTAGAGATTCCAAATCTTGCCGTACAGTATATAACAACTCCATATAGAACATGTCCAAAACGATAAGATTCCTGTTGGAAGGGCCAATGGAAATTGCAATCAGGAGGTTCCATAGTAGTAGTATTTAGCTAGGATCATCGATGCCAAGAGCAAGTGTTTGGCCATGTAATGAACAGCAGAACAGGGCATTCTATTAACTGTAGATTGAAGATTACTCGGTTCGTTTTATGCATGTAGCCACTAATTTGATCTACTCACGATTTCATGCCAATTACATGAACCCAGCATCCTGCATATACTTGCATGAAGCCTGAAAGACACCCAAGAAAAGCCAGTGTGATCTGCGTTTCCTAGAACTGAACAGACTGCCCTTTTTCTATAAAAACGTGCGATGGAACGAGTCGTGTGCGATGCTATAAGCCCATAACCCAGCAGTAGTCCAGACCGGTTTATATACGAGTTCCTGCTTGTGTTAATATAACCCTGCAAGCGCACGATTGCTTTTTTATTTTTGTTCCATGATGAGATGAGAACCTGAGCGAGACTTCACCAAGCTGTCGAGCGGCGGCGAGGTTCTCGCCGGAATACAACTGCGATGTCACTGGAACCATCGTCCTCGGCGCTGGCGGGGAGGTCGGTGCCGGGTGCTGGGCGGTACGGGAGGAGGCCGTGGCGCGGCTGGAGGCGATGGCTGCCGCGGCTCGTGTTGATGACGAGCTCTCGGAGGAGCAGTTTCAGGGCAACAGCCAGATACAGGAAGACGAGGTAACGGATGACGCGAGATCGCTTTGATCAGTTTATCTTTTCGCTTTTCTCTGGGTCATCGTTAAGACATTCGATTCCTCATGGGGTAAGTTCTGAAGGCTGCTGAATCTTGAAGTAGCGTCCTGTGCATTGCCAGTTCAGTTACCTTCAGACAAAAGGCTGACGCGTTGCGTCGATGTGTCTGCCTACTGACATACAGATGTCTGAACTGTTGTTGTTAGTTTGTTACTAACAATAGCATCTAATGACATGTCTGAACTGTTGTGACTGATCTTCGGCGCGGCGGCTGCGGGAGCAGCGGAAGGGAGGTGGAGCCTGCGGAGGTGCTGCGGAGCACGAGGCAGTGCCCGTCGTGCCGGATGCCCATCGCCATGACGGGGGGCTGCAACAAGATGGTCTGCCACAACTGCGGCATCTTCTTCTGCTGCCGCGCCATCAGCGGCTACAAGCACTTCGCGTGAGTGAGCAAAACCAAACGCCGCCGCCGCCGATCCTGCAGCGACCGGGGGTATTACAAAATGTACGTATTCATTTTTGGCGTGCGTTCCTGCAGCACCCACGCTTCCACCGTACCATTATTGCTATCAGAGCTGCTTATTTTTATTTGGATGACCAACAGGCGGGCGCCAACAACCTGCTGGTGTGCCGGACGTGCCAGGCACGCTGCTGCGCGCTGTGCCGGAAGAGGGTCTGGGAGGTCTTCCGGCACTACGGGCCAGGGAGTGATTGCCAGCAGCGCAGATGAATGTGATAGAGCACCCAGCTTCGCTGCATATTGCTGCTCTCCTCTTCTCACCAGCTAAATAGTTTGCCCACCCAAGCAGAGACATATCTTGGATGGGAGAAATAGATAACATGCATTGTTCATCCAATTAAGGATGTAGTATCGGCTCTTAGTAGCTCAGCTCAGTGAGCATTGTATATTCACATTTTTCCGTGCTAGTTTTTTAAACATAAAGTGTTGATTAGTAATTCCGTAAGACAGACCCAGTTATAAACCTGTGGTTCAGTACAGCCTCAGCCATTGGTCGCTTGCGATAATCCGGATTAAGCATTGCCTGCCAGAAAAATAAAGTAGAGTTAGCATCTTCGCTGAAGATGTGTATCCTGGACCAAAACTAAACGCCGAATCAGAAAATTCCCTAGCTGCCCACTACAATACAATACTGTGCATGGTGTACAGCAGTATAACTGCATAAGCTTCATGAACAAATATGTTTGAATTAGCAATTAGTAGCATGATAGAGGCCAACCTGGAGCAACTCCCAACCAGCACCATCCCCAAATCAAGAAAATTTACGGCTTCCGACAACCGGTCATCTGCCAGACAATACCTACATGAATTGCGAAGGTAGATAAGCATGCATGTTGAATCTCAATATCATGAGTGGTCATCAGGTGGAGAAATCAGCAACAATGAGCTTATTCACTGAATATGTTGTTTTTTTGCCTAATAAAAACATTCGTTTGGACTAAGCAATGGGAAGTTTTATTTTGTGTCAGCAACTCGTACTCTCTTGCAGCATAAATGTCGAGCCGGAAAGTGCTCTCCAAAAGTCTCTGCACCATCAGTCAATATTATGTTAAATAGGAAGCAATATGCGTCTTACATGAACATGAAGTTAATATGCATCTTTAATCACCTGCAAGGAGATACCATCCATAATGCCTGCTTCACAAAATGGAATAAATGCCATGTATGCAACAAGCAGCCCAGCTCCATAACTGTTTCGTCAAGTACAAGTAAATGTAAGTGATCGTTTTTGTTGAAGTAAAAGAAAATAAAAAAGAATACTAGCATGTCATCAGCTATTCCAAAGGCTCGCTTCTCCAAAGGAGTTGATGCTCCAGCAGCAGATGCTCGACGCCACAGCCCGTCCGACAATGCCCCAGCACCAACAGATGAATACCTGTCATCGCCCAACATATTTCTTTGATATTTTCTCAATGATATCAAACAAAGGTAGAAAGCGGATGAAAATATACCCAATATCTACAGAGAATGCCAAATCTCGCAGCCTTGGAATTAGATAGAGTCCCTCTTTCTCCATTGCAGTGCTATAGGACAGAAATTACACTAATCAATGTGTCAATCGAACATAGGCACTACAATGCAGAATGGAAGGTAAGACAAGCACACAGTATACTTGAGAACGACAGAAGAAGGACCAAGGCTTTGATGCAATCTATCATGATTGTGCATGTGGGCAAGGCCACACATAGCTCCATTAAGCAGCTTAAGAACAAAGTATCGCCTTAGCTCCAATTTGTATGCTCGATTGAAAGGGTTCCAAAATGGCATGTCCCCAGATCGCTCCTTCAGCTGCCTTTCACTGGTTATTTTCGCATAGTCTGCAGCACTATATCTCCCGTCATCGCGGAAGGCAAGCCACTGCAGTAAAGCATCGTCATCAGTACCACACGCAACATAGTTCGCGGGGGAGTCTGAACACAAGAAAGTTCTGTAGTAGCAAACCTGTTCTCCAGTTGCTGTCTCAAAGGCCCCTAAAAGAAACTGAATATTCTCACATATGCCAGTAGCATCACTCTGCAAACAGAAGCCAAGGAGTTGTGTGTTTAAATACATGTCTGAAATAATCATTGGTTTCTGTTAGCAGTTTATGATTTACCTAACCTGAAGAAAAGCATGAGTCCTTAGCTCATTCAGTGCCATCAAATCAGCTTCAGAAGCACCAGCACGGGCTCCAGGGTATACCTTTGTTTCAAATCCTATGTATTAGCACATATAAGATTGTCAATATATTCACATATCTATGGGCTATGGCAGAGAAAGGTGCCATCATAAATTGCAACCAAATTAAAAGGTTGGAAATATATGTCCTGCACTCCTGCTACAAATAATCTTTTCAAGGGATTGTCGAACCAATTTTCAAGACACGGCATTCTGTTGATGTACTACTTTTGTCTGATTACTACAGAATGTCGTGCACTCGTGCAGCTAAAACCTAGCAAAATGATAAATCAAGCCTACCTTAAATACAGCCTGTGTGCCCCTCAATGGGCCTTGAACAACCCTTCCCTCGTAAAGTCTGGAAAAGAGGCCATGGCAAATGAATAATGAGTATGCCTTTATTGGAAAAATTCTTCCTTTCCAAGGAAAAAAGGGCACATCAGTTAGAAGGAAAATAACCTAATCGTCACTTCTCCTTCTCCAATGTCTTGGACCCTCAATTGCTCGATCTCTTCTGCTGAATATCCAAGACCAAGGTCTTGAATACCAGCAATATTTGAAGGCTCTCCAAATTGAGAAGATGAATAACTGAATCACGTGGCAGAAAGTTAGAAAACTTTCATTTATTTTTTAGGTGTGTTATAATTTTTTGAAGTGAAGCATGCCCTTCATTTATGCTATAGAAAAATGGCAATCTATGATAATATGACGAAGCACGCTGAAATATCTGATCTTCTTTTTGAATGAAAAAAAAATTGCAGCATCAATACATCGTGTTGTAATAAAATATGTGGAAACTATTCTCTATTTATTTAAGGAAATCCAATTTGTGTGGAAATTAGTAACCAATAACCGAGGAATCATCGAGGAGTATGTACATACTATCGATCAAAATAATCTCCAAACATTTCTCAGAATTGCCCATCCCTTACTTTCCTATCCTAATGGAACCAAAAGAGAGGGGGAAAAAACTAAAGTATACTGACTGATTCATTTCAAATAAACAGTAGGAAGGTGAAGCTAGGGGGAATACTAGTGGCGAATAATGCCATTAATCATCACTCACTGCTCATCTCGAAGGGATTTCAACCCGAAATAAGCTAAGCAGCCTAAGCAACTGCTAGAACACTGCGAGTGTTCGAACCAATCCCACACTCAAGAGTATTAGACGCCCCCACAACTAGCTCTAACTCCGAACGAAATCGAACGTGACCGCACCGCCTGCTCGAGATTGTCGAATAAAACCAAACTGGAAGCGGAATCAAGCAAGATTCAGAAAAGCTGACCTTGTAACGTTCATGAAGCCATAGCCACCCAGGGATCTGCCCACCTCGAAGTAAGCGGGGTTAGTCATGAGCGCCGCCAAAACCGGCTGCAGCGACCGGCGGCGAGGCCGCCGGCGCCAACCCCCGGGCTCCGGCGAGGCGAGGAACTGCGTAGGCAGGGCTTTCAGCATCGTGGCCGACGGACTGACGGTCTGACACTAGGGTGTTTTGGGATAGGCATCAGAAGCCCCTCTCAGCCACAGAACGCCTCCAATTTCTGCATTTTTCTGTTTCCTCCGAGAAAATAGTCGCCCGTTTTCATTAAAAATTATTTTTTATAGACACCGCATACACCTTTTTTTTTGTTAGAGATAGTATACCATCATGAGATCTGTTATTAATTGACATTTTTTTAAGCTTACATATTTGAAATTTAATTGGAACATAGAAGTAATGTAGCACAAATTGTGTGATTATGTCCATTTTACATTTCAGATTTGCCAGTCATTGAGTTAAATATTTTTTTTGTTTGTTTCAGTAAAGCAATAGTGGAAGTCTATTCTGAGCTGTCACCGTAATCCCAGCATTTTCCGTTACGCATCAGAGCCTCAGAGGAGAGATACTTCCCTGCATTACGGAGCGTGTGTTGCCTGTTGCCTGGTTGGTAGTCCGTTACACCGCTCGCCTAATTTATCTCTCTCCTCTCGCCGCCTCTCACGACTCCCGGTAAACGCAAGCCGGCCAGCATCCACTGCGACTAGCGGTAGCGGCTCTCGAACAACTGACCTTGCCTTTGGCAATGGCAATGGCGACAGGGCTGACCAAGCTGAGAGAGCGCAGGCAGCTGAGGCTGTCCTTCGTGCCGCCGGCGTCGCAGCCACAGCCGTTCACGTACCAGGAACACCCGTTCGGCTCCCTGCCGTCCACGCCGCCCTGCTCGCCCGGCCCGGCCATCGAAAGCCTTGCGGAGCTCGAGAAGGTGGGCGTCCTCGGCCAGTCGGCCACGGCGGTGGCGGCACGGTCTACAGGGTGCGGCACCGCCGCACGGGAGTGGAGCTCGCCGTCAAGGTGCTGCGCGTGCGCGGCGGCGGCGCCGGCGCCGCGCTCCGCGAGGCCGACGTGCACCTCCGCGTGGCCGCCGCGGCGCCCGACCACCCACACATCGTCCGCCTCCACGGCGTCTCTCCCGTGGCCAACTGCGGCGACCAGTTACTGTGCCTCGTCCTCGAGCACGCCCCCCACGGTTCCCTCGGCGACGTGATCCGGCGGCGGCGCGGCCGCTGCCTCCCGGAGCGCGCCATCGCCGGCGTCGCGCGGTGCGTGCTCGGCGGCCTGCGCCACCTCCACCGGGTGGTCGGCGTCGTGCACGGCGACGTGAAGCCGTCCAACCTCCTCGTCGGCCGCCACGGCGAGGTCAAGATCACCGACTTCGGCGCCAGCCGCCACGTCTCCACCACCGTGCGCGCCACCGCGGGGACGTGCGCGTACATGAGCCCGGAGAGGCTGGACCCCGAAGGTTTCGGTTCCGGCGCGGCGGCCCCACCGTCGGCGGCTGCGGACTTCGCCGGGGACGTGTGGGCCCTTGGAGTGGTCCTCCTAGAATGCCACGTGGGCAGGTACCCGCTCGTGGCGGCCGGGGAGAGGCCGGACTGGGCGGCGCTGGTGGTGGCCGTGTGCTTCGGCGGCGCGCCGGAGGTGCCCTTGGCGGCGACGCCGGAGTTGAGGAGCTTCGTGCGGCGGTGCCTGGAGAAAGACTGGCGGAGGAGGGCCACCGTGGAGGAACTCCTTGGTCACCCCTTCGTCTCGGGGAGTCCGCCTTGCTGCGCCACCAACTTCCATGACGAACGGACTGACAATCGGACGGAAAGGATTCACCTAATTAATCCGAAGCCGACACTTGGAGTGATTGAGTGAGGAACATGCACGGGTGCCTGCTCAAGATGTAGTGATATTTTAAGTAAAATTTCGGTGATTTTCAGCTGCTGGCGAGAATAAAATAGGCCAGATTCGGCGTCAGTTTACTGAACTACTAGACTGGCAATGGCTGTTTCTAGGTACCAACAAAGACATCAAGGCGGCGTAGTAAGATTTGATGGACAGTTGCTGGAATGACACATGACTGTACAGTTTGCATTCATATATACAATATCAAAGTAAAAATAAACTTCTTATGAAGAGAAAATTCAAAGATAACACTTTTGAACTACTACACAAAAAACACGAAATTGGACGCATTTGTATGCGCCTTTAATAAACATGGACTGTACAATTTGCACTCATACAATACAAAGTAGAAATAAATCAGAAGAGAATTCTTTTTTTTTACGGGAACTACGTCAGACCCATTTTTGATGGACCTGAAGATAACACTTACTACATAAAAAACACGAGATTGGCCGCATTTGTATGGGCCTTTAACAAACAAGTTGGCGCACACATCATTGCACTAAACTGCCGGTCAGCCTCCAGCGCCCCCTCCCCTGCACCCCCTCTTTTTCCTTTTATTTTCCTTTTTATTTTTTTCTTTTTTCAATCAACCACATTCACACAATCACAAAATCACATGAAACATCTCACAATTTTTCAATCACAATAACAATCTCTCACAATCTCAAGTCACCAAAATTCATCTCACAATTTCACAATCTCACAAAAATTCATGTCACAGGCATCCCTTATCCAAAAAAAGACCAGCTAGCTCACCTGGCCACCTGCTCCCGCTTGCCTGCGGCCAGGGCCCGCCGCGCCTCCCTCCAGGCCGACGCCGCGCGTAGCCACGCCCTGACGCTGCCAGGCCCCGCGCGCCCCGGGCTCCTTGCGCCGCCGCCGGGGGAACCGGCCGCTCCCGCGGGCCTCCCACGCGCGCCTTCGCCGGGACCCCGCAGGCCGCCGCGACACTGCCCCGCCGGCCGCCGCGAGACCAGGACCCCGTAGGGAGGCGCGCCCTGCCGGCCGCCGCGACCCCGCCGGTAGCCAAGCTCCTGCAGGCCTCCGCGTCGCCTGCCGCCTGAGCCCCTCGTGCCGAGCTGCCGCCGGGCCTCCCCGCGCTGCCGTCAGGAGAACCTGTGCGCGAGAGAAGAGCTGGTATGGTAAGAGAGAAAGAAAGAAGATAAGAATGAAAGAGATAAGAATGGATGAAGAAGATAGCTCGTGAGCGGCTAAGTACTGGGGCACAGCGCAGGAGTTAGTGCTGGTCCATGCGTACAGCCAGCGCTAAATTGTGCGAGGCAGAGTTAGTGCCGGCTGGAGGTTTGGCTTTTCTAAATTATGAGAGTGCAAGTTAGTGCCGGCTGAGGGCTTCAGCCGACACTAACTTAACTTCGGGGCTACTGTTCGTGAAGCCGATACTAACATACTTGCACCAATGTCGAGTTTTTCCGTAGTGCAGATAGCTCCAACTCCGAACGAAATCGAATGTAACCACACCGCCAGCTCGAGATTGTCGAATTAAACCAAACTGGAAGCGGAATCAAGCAAGATTCAGAAAAGCTGACCTTGTAACGTTCATGAAGCCATAGCCACCCAGGGATCTGCCCACCTGGCTGGTTAGTCATGAGAGCCGCCGAAACCGGCTGCAGCGACCGTCGGCGAGGCCGCCGGCGCCATCCCCTGCGGTCCGGCGACGCGAGGAGCTGCGCACGCAGGGCTTTCAGCATGGTGACGGACGGACTGACAGTCTGACACTAGGGTGTTTTAGGATATACTAGGCATCAGAAGCCACTCTCAGCCAGAGAACGCCTGCAATAGATGGTCAACAAGGAAGTAAGGGACCTATCGGCCACTGACTGGCCGACAGGATTATCGGCTGCTGTACAGCCGATAGGTCTCATGGCAATTGGAGTTGGAGGGCAGACATACTTGCTTAAAATCGTTTATACGGAGTACGTTGCTTGGCGACTTGGCGTGAAGGCGTATCTGTTGCCCGGCCATCGAACGCCTCGCGGAGCTCGAGAAGGTGGGCGTCCTCGGCCACGGCGGCGGCGGCACCGCCGCACGGGCGGGGAGCTCGCCGTCAAGGCGCTGCGCGTGCCCGACGTGATACGGCGGCGGCGCGGCCGGCGCGGCCGCGGCCTCCCGGAGCACGCCATCGCCGGCGTCGCATGCCTGCTCGGCGGCCTGCGCCACCTGCACCGGGTCGTCGGCGACGTGAAGCCGTCCAACCTTCTCGTCGGCCGCCACGGCGAGGTCAAGATCGCCGATTTCGGCGCCAGCCGCCACGTCTCCATCTCCATGCGCGCGGCCGCGGGGACGTGCGCGTACATGAGCCCGGAGAGGCTGGACCCCGAAGGTTTCGGTTCCGGCGCGGCGGCTCCACCGTCGGCGGCTGCGGACTTCACCGGCGGCGTGTGGGCCCTTGGAGTGCTCCTCCTGGAATGCCACGTGGGCAAGTACCCGCTCGTGGCCGGCCGGCCGGACTGGGCGGCGCTGGTGGTGGCCGTGTGCTTCGGCGGCGTGCCGGAGGTGCCCGTGGCGGCGACGCCGGAGCTCAGGAGCTTCGTGCGGCGGTGCCTGGAGAAGGACTAGCGGAGGAGGGCCACCGTGGAGGAGCTCCTTGGTCACCCTTTCGTCTCGGGGAGTCCGCTTTGCTGCGCCACCAACGAGTGGCTCACCAACTTCCATGGCCAACTGACTGACAAGTCACAAGCGTGCGGGAAGGATTCAGCTAATTAATCCGAAGCCGACGCTTGGAGTGATTGAGTGAGGAACATGCAGAGGTAGTGATATTTTAAAGTAAAATTTTGGTAATTTTCAGCTGCTGGCGAGAATAAAATCGGCTAGATTCGGCATCAGTTTACTGGACTAGACGGCAGTGGCTGTTATTTATAGGTACCAACAAAGACATCAAGGCCACGTAGTAAGATTTGATGAACAGTTAATGGAATGACACATGGACTGTACAATTTGCAGGCATACAATACAAAGGACAAATAAACTTCTTCAGAACTAGTACTACACAAAAAGACACGAAACTGGCCGCATTTGTAGGGCCTCTAACAACATTTGGTGCCAACTTTAGGATGGGCTTTGCCTTTTGGACCTTCTTCCTTCACCCAGGCCCAAATATGAGTGTGTGCTAACTGCCGACGAACAAAATCCTTGTCTCGTAAAAGGTAAAACTGTTATTTTGACCCAGGAGCAGCAGAGTCAACTAACTGCTACTAGTAGTGGTTGACGACGGAGCACCTCTCCCTGATCTCTCCCTCGTGTCCGGTGAGCACCTCGATGGCGCCCATCTTGACCATCGCGGCGGCGAACTTGGCCTCCCATGCCTGCCCGACGGCTGCGTGGAACGCGACGAGCCCCGCGGTCCATGGGCTCTGGAGCAGCGTCTGGTCGGAGTTGAACGGCACCCTGTGCGCCAGCACGTTGCTGTAGTACTGGTTGTCGAGGCCGCCCGGCGTCACCGGGTCCAGGGCCACCGTGGCGCGATCGTCGCCGTCCATCGGCGGGCACCGCCTCTTCAGCTCCGCCGCGTACGCCGGGTCGAGCGCCGGGTCGGTCCGCCCCGGCTCGCCCTGGAAACTGTACAGCCTGTCCGTGAGCGACGAGCAGTGTGCCCTGCCGATGCTGTGCGCGCCGGAGAGCGTGACCATGTCGTCGGCCGAGAGCCCCTTCCGCCGGAAATTCTCGACGAGCTCCCCAACGGTGGCTGCCGGGAACGGCACGTTCCCTTCCTGGAGCACCTCTTCCATGACGGAGACGCGGCCGTCGCGGCGGCCGGAGGGGACGCGGTAGTCGATGCCGCCGGCGAGGGCGGCGCCGTCGCGGGCGGCGAAGGCGAGGACGTCGGCGCAGGAGACGGTGCGCGGGCAGTGGGACTCGAGGACGGCCTTGGCGTCGTCGATGACGTCGAAGCCGCGGAGGCTGGGGTTGTTGGCGGGGGAGTCGCGCTCGGACGGAGGAAGCCCCGGCGTGGACGCCAGCAGGATGGAGGCGTCGCAGCCACGGACGAAGCAGTCGTGGAAGTGGAGACGGATCAGCCCCGCCGCGACGGCGACGCCAGGGGCACGGGCCACGCCGCGATGGACGGCGTTGCGCACGATGTCCTCGGCCTGCGGGCACGACTGCTCGTAGAACCCGACCTTCAGGGGAGGGGAGGCGCGCGCCACCGCCAGCACGGCGGCCCATGCGAACACTAGCCACGGCTTCGTCATCATGCTTGCGTTACGGTTCGTTGCTACCACCCGACGATCGAGCACTACTGGATGGATCGATCTCGACGTAGCTAGGGCAACAAGCTCGATCAAATGCTAGGCTTCAGTTAGTCAGCTACCTGAGCTGAGCTCAAGCAGAGAGGCAAGAAGAAGTGGCGATGGGCTTACTAGTGCGGCCAGCGCTTCTATTTGTACATGTGCACACATCAGCAGTTGGGAAATTGTGAGCATTTTGTCACGATATGATCATGTCGTGCCGAGTCAAGAAGAGACCCGATCCAAGGTGTTGTGGCTAGTCGGCCTCCATCAACCCGGCCACTAGACCAATGTTTAATCGTCCAACAAGCAAGCGCATGCTCATACTACGCATTCAAAGACCTCGTCGACCTGGGTCCACATCAACATATTTCCATTGTTGTGCAGATCTCGAGGGGCAATGAACGGTGCTTGATGATTGGACCCTGAGCGATCATGGAATTATCCTAACCATTGTTGTGCTTGTGCACGTAGAAAATAAATGTCAGGGGCAATGAACGGTGATTATATTGATTGGACCCTGATCGACGGGTAAGGGGCCGACGACAATGCAGCATACGCTGTACGTACAATGATCACCTGTCGCCATCCGCCTGACGAATTTGCTCGAAATTAACTTTTCCAAGGCTACTTGCGAAAGTTAGTTAAACAAAGCGTGGGTTCATGAGCTTTTGACGTGGTCGATGCTCGATGCTGTACGTACTGGTGGTGCCGAAGGTGTGCGTTTAGACAGTTGTTTGAGAATTGCAGACTTTTCCATTTTTCTTCTTGTTCTCCTTCTGCTCGCGCTCAATCAATCAAACACGACATGATTTGATGCATCATATCACTATTAATTGGACGACGTATGCATGTATTCGTTAGTTTTGAACTAATTAACCTGCTTGCGTCCACGATTGAAGTCGTACGGTCATGGTTATTGAGTTCACACCTTTTTTTTTAAGCCGTGCCTAGGTATTGACAGCTGTTTGAAACCTACGTTACCCACAAATATTTTCATTTCAGTTGGCTAGGGGCTGCGCGGACGTGTACAGAGTCCACTCTGTTGCAGCAGCCTTGCAGGCAGGAAAAGGAGGCAAGTCTAGCCAAGCCGAGCAATGAAGCAAGTCGCAACAAGAACATGGCAAGAACCATAACAGTATTGCTACAAATTGTCACTGATCTTGAACCTAATTATCCTCTATAAGAGCAATTCTAGCCCAATGACTAAATATAGACCTCTATTTTACATTTTTGGTGGGCCTTTAAAAGTTTAGGGGCTTAAAATTCTCTTCATACTCCAGCCAGCCCGATTAAATGAAGGCCCCTAAATCATTCTGCCTAGTGGGCCCTACCTGTCAGCCGCACTCGCTGGCCTCCCTCTCTCCCTCACCTTCTCCCACCTCCAGCTGACTCCCCCGACCTAAGAGATCCTCCCACTCCCACCCACACCCTCCTGCGGCCCTGCTCTTTTCTCATATCCTGTTCGCCCAGGTAATAATCATTGCCACAGGCCAACAGACGCCCTGGGGAAGTGACCCCACGATTTAGGCCCCGTTTGAATCCACCAACTAAACTTTAGCTAGCTAAATTTAGTTGAGATGGATCCAAACACCCCAGCTAAACTTCTTACTAATAGAAAACACCATTTTTCTTTAGTCAGTTGGGAGTAGCTAAACTGAGCTAAAGTTGTTTAAAGACCGAAATGCCCTTAATGGTTTGACGAAATTACATCCACTACCACCACAATTTTCATCTTCTCTTGCACCTGGGAGGGTATTATAGTCGATAAACTAGCATTTAGCTCCAGCTAAAAAAAAGTCATTACATGTTAGATGGATCTAAACAGGGCCTTAGAGACGTTATTCGGCCCAGCACGTTTTGGAAAAACAGGCCCATAAGGCCTTGTGGAATTCTTCCTACTAGTCAGCCCATATACTGGCCTGTAAAAGCCCGTCCAATCAAGCCCAGAAATAACTGTTGTTCTTTTAAAAAGAAACTGAAGAAAGTCTGTGAATGTGAATCTGAACTGTGATAGACTCATCAGCGTTCTAAAGTGTCAGGCTGCAGTTGCATTCTGTGTCGTATGACTCAGGTTAGCATCATGCTTAGTATTTTGTTATGGTTGATGTAGAGTATATACCATGTTCGATGTCTTGTGCTGGCATGCATGTAACATCTGAGCGAACAACTCGTCATCACTGACCGGCGTGCATTAACAAACCTCTCTTATGATTTTTAAATTGCGTGGAACTTCAGGCGTAAGATGTGAACCCATATGCTTTCCAGTTCTCTGATTAGGTAACCTACCTCGGCACTTCGCTATCATCGAGTAACATGTGATTTGATTTCCTTTCACAGTCCGAGCTAGACGCAACATTGCAAAAAGGAGAAATAAAAACAGATATGCAATCTTATATAGAGGAAAAAAACAAAGAGCGAAAAGGAAATAAAAGAAACAGCAGCAAATGAAGAGAGATAGCAGAAAGGTTGCATCGCATTATGAAAAGCAAAAGTGTTCCAAAGCATAATCAGAGCCCGGTGATGATTCACAAAGGCATCATATATGGTCGGTAGTGGTAGGACTCTCGGATGATCACGCGCTTACATCACCATGACGGCATGCTATATGCACACACTACTGCACAAACCAAGCAACAACACAGACGGGGTGTACAGCACTTCTCGTTGCCTCTTCAGCACCGGAGCGCCGTGTCGTCGTTCCATACCAATCAAACAAACCCTAGTTATTAATTAGCTATACATCTGCGTTAAACTGTTAAAAAGAGGAAGGAATTGTTTTTTTTTTCACTACTACTTGGCCTTTTTCCAGTCGGATTTGCCGTTTTGTATGTGCATTCTAATTGACCTAGCTAGGGATATATGCCACTGCATCAAACATCTCCAAAGCTGTTCATTGCTCTCGTAGCTAGCTGATGGTAGTATACCAACAATTGATCGTGTCCGTCCGATCAGATCTCTCCGATCCGTGTTCTGAATTTTTCTGATGCTCATAGCAGAACGGCGGCAGATGATGGTTCGAGTTCCACATCTAGGAGTTCAGTTTCAGCATTGTCGGGCCCGGTCTGGAAGTAGGTAGAGACCGGATCCCCTTCCGAGTCGACGAGTGGGCCCAAGCCCGTATGGTCCAGTAGGTCAGGCAGGTGGGCCTGAGGATCCTCCACTGGGGCCCACAGGCCTAGCTCCTTCTCCAAATTCTCCAAATCCTCCAACCACCAATTGTTAGCCGCCGCCTCCCCTGCCTCGTCGCTGGTGGCGGCGCCCGTACATGGCGCTGTCGCATCGGAGGCGCCGTCGATGATGCTCCAGATATCCGGCTCGATGTCGATCACCGGCAGCTCGATCAGATCCTCCACGCCTCCGATGCACGTCGTCAGGGAGGACGAGGAGCACGACGACGACAGCATTGGCTTCTGCGCCGCCGCCGCGGGCGCGTCCACCAGCATGTCCGAGACGTCGATGTCCTCTAGCTGGAGGGGGGACGCGTCGGGATCCTTGCTCGTGCCGCACTGGTCGCCGGACTCGCTGCCGCCCGAGCTGTTGTTGGTCGTCGTCGAGGAGGACGCCGAGGACGAATCGGTGACAGGCGTGCCGGCGTCGCTCTCGCTCGCCGCGACGGCCTTGTGCTGCTGCTCCCGCAGCGCCACCTTCTTCTTGAGGTGCGTGTTCCAGACGTTCTTGATCTCGTTGTCCGTCCTCCCCGGCAGGCACGCCGCGATCTTGGACCACCTGATCGAACAGATAGATCGAATTTGTTCAGAACATCATTTACCCACAACGGCGATCGATGGCGTTGAAATCCATTGTGCAACGATCGATCGACAGCTTAACTAATGCTTACTTGTTCCCGAGCATGCCGTGGATCCTTATGATGGTCTCCTCCTCCTCGACGGTGAAGTTGCCGCGCTTCAGGTCCGGCCGCAGGTAGTTGATCCACCGCAGCCGGCAGCTCTTCCCGCACCGCAGCAAACCTGTCCAGAAGCAGGTCAAGGGAAATCGATCAGCAAACGCTAACCAAACTGACTGCAATCCTCAACTCTGCCTCCTGCAACTCGCCATGCGCATTTGCAGTTGCAGTTGCAGTGCCCAGCTAGGCAACTACCTGCTTGCTTGGGCAGCGCGCGCCAGTTGGCGTGGCCATGCTTCGTGATGTAGGCCATGAGGCGCAAGTCCTCCTGCGGCGTCCAGGAGCCCCTGTTGAGCCCAACCTTGGCGCAGCACGGCGCTCGGCCTCGCCCCATGCCTCTGTGCGTTCTTGGCTCGCCGAAGCTGTCACCACTCCCAGGTTCAGGTTCAGGTTCTCTGGTTGGATGGTGCAGAGAGCTGAGCACGGTGAGGGGAGGGGCAGGGTGGTGGTGGTGGTATATATGTGCACGCTCGGCAGTGACGTGCCGGTGATAGGTGACAGACGCAGCAGTTGCCGGCCCGGCTCCTACTACCTCCTCCTCTTCCTCTACCTGTAAGAATGCTCTTACCAAACCCCTGTCCCAGGAAAGCAACGCCCTATGGACCGGGAGCTTTGAGGGAGGGAAGCCGTTTTTGTGGCTCAGATTTGCTCAAGCAAGGGCATACGGACTGTTGTTAATCAGGACATGCCCTCATTTTGGGATTAGTATGCCTGGTGATCCTACACGTGTACGAGCTAAGGATAATCTTAAGATGCTAATGCTTGTAAAAGAAATCGGTGTGAGGGCTTTTTGGAGTAGTTGGAAAATTTTAAAAAGCTTGCCTTTTTTCTGTACTGGATTGCAGTGTATATTCAAGTATATCCTTTGCTATCTGTATTTGAAATTCTATTTGTTAATTTGAAATCCAGTACCTTTCCAGTAGTTAAGTGAATTCATCTGATTCTGATAGCGTCAGGTAGATGGTAATGTGAGCTGATGACAATCGACTAGTATCAGTGAACTTATAAGAAAGACAAATCAAAGGTCGGTTCATGGAATGGTGAGGCCTGTAACAAGTAGCATCAACCGTTGTTATGTTATTGTCAATGTTGCCATGGCTGTATGATCAGGTCTGGTTAATTCAGAAGGGTGCTCATCGTCTGATAAAGATCTGGGCAGTATTTGGCTGAAATGTCACCGCGTGACCTCGCGGGTTCTGCGGCTATCTGACTCCATTTTTCTCCCTTTTTTTTACCGGAGCAGTTGGGTCTCTAATGTGCATTTGAGTAGGATGTCTAATACTCTAATGTGGCATACCACGTTTAGGTGCTACAGAATTTTGTTTTTGGCTTGCTTTAGAACGTGAAGGCTTTAGTATACTTGCAAAATAATTTTATCAATCACATCAAACCTAAGTCTGCTTTCATTGGAAGCTTAGAAATAAGAAAAAGATATTCTGAAGGGAACTGTTTCTCCTATGACAGTAGTACAGTACTATTATATATGAAGCTGAGTCTGTTTATTTGCTTGAAAACAAATCTATATAGATATTACTGTTCTTCCTTTGGCTATTTCAAACTTTCAATAGCATACTAGTTTTCGAAAACTGGTCATTTTGAAACGGACTACCTCTAGCACACAGTGATTGCAGCTTGCGACAGAATTCATTTCAATATCGAATAAATGGAAGGAAAAAAGGCTCAATACTAGTTTTCAGACGACGCTAAGGTGTTCAGAACGTTGAATGAGATGGCTTCTGCCTTTCTGGATGCGCTAGGTTTTCAGACGAACACTTGAATGCCTGATCAAACTGTCTCTGTAGCTCTGGAGTCTTTCTAAAGGTTCTTGGTAGTCACATGCGTCTTCAAGACATTGACAATGGCATTTGTTCTGAAGAGAAATGCAATGGATGTGATGTTCTAACTGTGACTGAGTTTGCGTTATGACAGCCACTCGGTGCGTCAGTGAGATTGTGTGTATCTTGTTTTCTATAGATAGGAGGCCAGGAGGGACACATATTGTTGTCTTCCTATTTTCAAGTAATAGTTACTATTGAGTATTGACATGCTCACGCAGTGTCCAAACAAGTGGAAGAAAACAAACTATACCTACTCGTGTTATTAAGTCAATATAAGCAACTAACTGATTAAACATTTAACTTCATCAATGACCAATAATCATTCCATTAGCTAGGCATGGCAACTGTGTTTATATAACTCTCCATGCTTTTGGCAAGAATGCACCTAATTCGTCACTCTAGTCAAGTTGACCATCATGAACTCCCAAAATTCCAAAACTTTAGGTCAGAACCCCCACATTTTTAAAATCGCAATTCGAAACGAGGCACCAATAGGACCGTGCGCCAAAAAGACTTTAACCTGAATCCTGTAACAAATCTGAGAACCCCGGCGAGGATCAACGCCCACGCATTTGATTTCCACTAAAGTAACAGCCGTCGTCAAGCAAAAGTCTCATTTACAGTCGTTGCCAAATTTATGAGTCGTGACAAGCTCCTCAGCTGCCATCGCTGTACCCGTTCTCACCTATGGACTTTGCTGCATACTCCTGGTGGGTACAGATCCTGTATGGTTTCAACCACCCATCTCTATCCAGCAAAGCTGCAAGCCTGTCCAGGGCTGCTGATTCTCTGATTGGATTGAGGCACAAGATCGCCAGTCGTTCGAGTTAGAGGGTGACCAATACTCGACTAGTGCCCTGTTGCTGTTTTACCTTCTCGCACCTAACCCTTGACATGTTTTCCGACTGATTTGGCGCCTGTAGGAATTCGTCACGTGTCGAAATAGCGACGCCGGCCGTAGGCCACTGTATGCTCATAGAGAAGGATTACAGTGTTTCAGAGATCAGGGGCACGAATCAGACGACAGACGCTGGCTTTATTTAACGACCGAAGTATATTGGGTAAGCTTTAGCTCAGGTCCCAGCTGTGTACACCCGAGTGATGTTCTAGCTAACCTCACTGAACGCGCGCCTGAACAGACCAGGCCGGCCTTGCTGCGATCAGTGAACTCTCGTAGCAACGAAAGAGACGTCCCTGGACCCCCGGACACTGTAACTGGTGTGTGTATCTCAAGTAAACGTCGTGTATGCGTCAGTATCCATCTATAGCTAGCCCAAAAGCTCAGTTTGGGAGGTGAAGGAAAAGGCATGCATGTATATTTGCGCACCCAAGGGGCCGGGACTGGTGGTCCGCCCTGTCCTTGGTGCTACTATTTCAGGAGTTGTGCATGTAAAGATCAACAGATGAGATCGATAGTCCATGGAACCTGTTTGATAGACATTATTGCTCAATATAATAAAAGGGATAACGACATTATAAGAATTTCATTGTGTCCTTACAGTGGCAGTACATGCTGTAATGATGCATGGTCATATAGATATGAGATTAATGATCAAACGGGAGCTGAGGTAGCAAATAGAAACGGCTCTTGTCGATCTAGGATCTTGCCTTTTTGTTTGTGAAACTTCAGTTCCTGAAAGAAAAGGCATATGAAATGTCTGCCATTTTCGCAAAAATAAAATAGAAACTGGATCCTTCAAACTGCTACGAGAAATACATGTGAATGGACGAGGAGGATGCGAGACATTTTACATCTGGGGTGCCTTTGTACATCGTACTGCACTGACTAATAACGCACAAATTAAAGGTGCCCCTTTTGCACGCAGTCTTCAACGTGAAGTCTAACAGCCTATACACACTGCCTTTCGAAGCGAAGACGGACTGGGAAAGCAGGGATGGGAAGTGAGCGCACAAGACATCCGAAAAGACTGGAGTAGGTTCACCAGTTCATGTGACATGCGGAGATACGAGGCCGATCGATCTCGGTTGGGTATCGTGCATGTCGACCGAACTGTACTGTACACCGAGATATTAGCACTAGGATTGTCCGTCTCCTTTGCCTTTCCTTACTTTCTCCTTGCGGGGGGATGGATCGAGTGGTGTGGGTGATCCGTATTCCGGTGTTCGAACTGGTTCCACGGCCACAATTATAGGATTCTAAATGAAGGCAAAATAGGCATCTTGGTCCTCCAACTTTGCTCAAAGGATCAATTTCGTCCCTCAACTTTCAAATAGGCCAATCTAGTCCTTCAACTCTTAATTTTAGGTCAAATTCGTCCTTGCATGACGTAGTGCTCCATATTAGCACATGATTAATGTGAAAGGTCACTTTTACCCTTAGTTCATTCTTTCCCACCTTAATTGTGGGTCCTGGCCATTGGCGTAGTTGCTGGTGCTCATCAATCTACTTGTACTTGCATGGACAAGTTGAGGTGGGATTGATGTGCTACTGTTTATGGCTTGTTTGTCGAAATTGGAGCAAAGCAGCTAGTAACTGTTCCTTGCTTGGCGACCGGTGTTGAGCTGAGACAAAGAGCGTGCTACATGCTTGTGCCTTGTATATTTTTTCTTGTTTGCTTTCATGTTGAAGGAGCAAGGGGAGCTTTATTGCAGCATGCTCAAGCTTATTGCAGCGTGCTCGAGCAAGGAAGAGCAGAGAGCTAGCTAGTTCGAAGTGTAGGTAGGAGTAGGAACGATATGCTTAATCAGATGGTGGCTATGTTCATAGTTTGGGTAGGAGCAGAGAGCAAGGAAGAATGAGCTGAGGGTAAAAGGGACTTTTCACATTAATTTTGTGCCAATATGGAGTACTACATCAGCACAAAGGCGCATTCGATCCAAAATCAAGAGTTGAGGGACTAGATTGACCTATTTAAAAGTTAAGGGACGAACTTGACCCTTTGAGTAAAGTTGGAGGACTAAGATGCCTATTTTGCCTAAATGGAACGGGCACGATCGACAGCGCGAGACATGGCCCTTAAAAGCATGGCACTAGCTCAGCCCTAGGCACGGTCGATAGTGTCTAGGGTTGGCCCAGCCAGATGACCCATGTGCCTGGGCCGCCACCCCAGCCCGTAGTGCCGGCCTGAGGCACGACACGATTGGGCTGGCCCGATGGCGGCACGCCCTCAGGCACGAAAAAGGCTCGACGTACTAGCAAAAGCCTGTTAAAGGCCATCACACCAGCCCACTCCAACTCTCCTCCCCTCCCTAGCGGCCCATCCGACCACCCCTCCCCCAACCCTGTTCCCTCAACCCTATCCCCTTACCTCGTCGACCCTTTCTCATGCTAGCTGTGTCGGCCGCCGGCCCTTCCCTTCCTCGCCCGTCGGCCCCTCTCTCACCACTGAGATCTAGCCGCGCTGTCTCCCTCTCTAGGCTCACAAGGACGTGACCGCCGGTGGCAGGACGAAGTCGCGCCCCGTTGGCGGCCAGGACCTGCGCCGGCCTCGATCCGCCGTCGAGCGCCACACTGGCCTTGATCCGCGCCAGTCTCCACCACTGGGGGGCCGCCGCCCTCCCGTGCTCCCTCGCTCCCTCGGTCCCTCCTCCTTCACGCACCAACGCGACGAGCCAAACGTGCCGCCGTGCCGGCCCGACTCGAAAGTGAGGCCGTCGTGTTGGGCCTGGGCTGCCAGGTCGGCACGGCAACACGACCCGACCCAGTCACAAAGAGGCCATCGGGCCTGATAGGGTCAGGGCCACGTCAGGTCGGTCCACTTCAGGCTAGGGTTGGGTTAGGGCCATGCGGCCCGTTTGGAATTCTATAGCCACAATCCTTCAGTGTATATGCATTCAGTATTTGGTTTCATTTCAGAATTCAGACACGCCGCAGGGCAAAAAGGAAAAAAAAGGCGTTTGTGATTCTGAAAGTCTATGGCCAGACGAAACGCTCGCTGCGCTGCACGTCCCGGGTCAGTTCGGAGAGGCCTGCGCCCTCACGCAGGCAAGAGCAAGACACGCGAGCTTAGGTAACAGCACGCATCTCTTTCTGAAGGCGGTGTAACCACACCCTGCAGACCTGCAGTGGGTTGTGGGCAGTTACTTACTCCTCCACATATGTACTGTCCCACACAGCGGCATTGACTTTCTCTCGCCGTATGCCGTTGCCCCTGCTCTCTCCAAACGTTTCGTTTCATTTCACTCACGCCACGCCTCCCGGAGGCCAGGATGCCGCTGGCCTGCGCTCGTCATGTCGTCCTCGAAGCCACAACTGCACACATTTTGCATATCGATAGAGATCTTGCGAGGAAATCACTTCACAATCATTAGCTTCCGCAAGTCATCGAGGTGGACTGGAGCCTGTATCTGCTGGCTGCGAAAAGCTGCTAGCCTCAGAACAGTCAGAAACGGGGATAGTCCAACTGCTGCCTGGGACCTGTACTGTGTACCGGTAAACCACGCCATCTTGGCATCTCGGATTCTTTGGTTCGGTGCATCTCGAGATTCCGGAGGCGGCCGACCTGCCAAACCAGTGACCCCCTACTACTATCAGCATGCGTTTCGTTTTGGGACAACCACTACTGAGGCATTGGCATTGGGTATCTAATTATCTATGGTTCTATGCCCTTTGTTTATGCAACTGCCGCCATTGTTTCCAGTTCCCCGTCAAGAAGCTGGAGGGCCCATGTGAACATATCTTCCCAAGATCCCGAAAAATGTTGAAGCACATCTTGAATCAAAGCGTTTGTCTTTTCTGAAACTGCTGCTGAATTTGTGTTTAGAGAGAAGATATGGTAAAACCACTTGCATGTATGGCTGCCTGTCTTGTTGCAACTTGCAAGTAGTAGACTAGTAGCTATCGCTATCCCGGCCCCGTTTCTCCATTTTAGTATTTGACCGGTTTCGTTTGCCTGCACCATATAAGTCTCTTCGGTACAGCAAGTTTTCAAGGACAGATAGATATCCTACTTGCCCTCCAACTAAGAGAATTCTCAACACCTGGCCGCCCAGCTGAGTTAGCATTGTAAATGAGATGTTTCAACTTTGAATTCAGCGTCAATGCTTGCTTTACTTGATCGGAAACTCCATGCTTAAAATCAGTTTTTTTACTTGTTTTAGGCCGTATTTTCCTCAATCATATGATTTGACAAGTTGATAAACAGATAGTATGCTCCTCTTTTTTCCTCGGAAAGAACATTCTGGAGATTTCTGCGCGAGTCAAAAAAACATGTCAACATCTGCATGGGTACGTTTGGAAATTGTCCTAAATTATAAATAAAGTATTGAAGAGACTAGTACAAGTAATAAGCTTATCGTCACATATTTTGACTGCCGAGTATAATTTACTCCAAGTACGGAACAAGTAGACAGTGCAGTCTAAACGAGGACCTCAGAGGCTGAGACCTATCACGCTCTATAGTCTGCTCACACACTAGCTAGTAGACTGTATGATGTAATGCCGGTTAAAAGTAGTTGTGCTCATCATGAAACATGACCAATCTATTCACACACTAACAATATGTGTCGTATGAGTAGTTGGTAACACGGTATTCACACACTAACAATATGGGTACGTGTTAAATTTTTGAAGGATGAGAAAACAAACACTTTGTTTATGTATTATATCTATATGATTTTTGTTTTGAACGTGGGCTTGCTGCATGATGTTGTCGTTTGCTATTTGCCGATATGTGAATATCATGGGAATCCTTAGCAAATTTCATTTTGTTTTCTCGGACTTACTAGTGTGCTCTCTGAACAATGGAAGACTTTTTTTTTCGTTGGCCTATCTTAACTGAGATAGGCTTATTCCAATAAATAGTTTGAGGCTTCCAAGTTTCTTTTTCCTTTTTTGTTTACTTGGATCTTGTTGAAGCTATGTATTATAATAGCTTTTAACCTAACAAACTTTCCAAAAGAAATTTAACAAGCAAACCTCTTGGTAACCATCTCCAAAAAGAAGAAGAAGAAATTATCTTGGCAACCATCTCATTATCGTCCATTCTCAAGGGAGACTCCTTACCATAGCCTAAAAATAAAATCATAATCCTAAGCAAGTGTGAATGGTCATGTAAGGTTTTGCGGTGGATATTGACTTGTTACTTGAAAGGGATTCCCCATGTCCTTAACACACTAGTCATTGATAAGAGTACATTTAACATGGTCCTATAGCCTGTCATGATCAATTGATTCGGGAGAGTGGAAGCTTGAACCCTTGTATGTTTTAATTTCATTGAAGTGGATTATTTCTCATGAAAAATCCTATGCCACACATACTCCCTTAGGGCACCATTTGTAAACCAGCCGTGTTCGATCATGCATTCTGCTGATACGTACAACAGTTCTACTATTTGACTGTTGGAGAGAGAGCTGCAAATGGAAATAATCCAACATAGCCCGTGTTTAGTTCCCGAAAAGATTTTGGTGAAAAGATTTCGGTTTTAGATTTTACCAATTTAGGAGTAGTAAATGTAGATGAAAAGGGTGGAAAGTTATATGAATAGGTTGGAAATCTCGAGACGAATCTAACGATGGTAATCAGAGGGTAATCAATCTATAATTAGCGGATGGTCACTGTAGCATCACTGTTGCAAATTATGGATTAAGTAGGCTCATTAGATTCGTCTCGCGATTTACAGCCTGTCCATATAACTTTTCACCTTTTTCGTATACGTTTAGTACTCCATGCATCTAAGATTCTCTTTTGATGTGATGGGTGAAAAGATTTCATTTTTAAACTAAACAAGGGCATAAGACGAGTTTGGGATCCCCCTTCTTTTGTCAGAAACACCAAAAGTCTAGCCCATTGACGTTGAAATGTTGACGCAGCCAATTCGGTTATTGAGTTTGCAAACACCCAAAAACTTTGCGTCTTGACTTTTGTAGAAAGAAAAAAGTTTTAAATCATAATGCTGATATGGTAAACCGTGCAAGGTAATGCGGTTTTTGATATTTGCCTCAGCAGAATTTGATGTCTCTGTTTTCACCCAATAACTAAATGCCACTGAAAATTCAGAAAATGCCTTTTTTTTCCTTCTGAGAAGTTGTACTATGAACGGAAAAGAAAAAGAAAACTTTCCGTTTTCTTTTTCAGGTGTCCATCAAACCATCCAGCAGGTACATCTATCCATATGTCAAGATGAAACAACACTAGCATATGCTGAACGAGGGCTACGAGTAGTGCTAGCATCATGTTACTGACAACCCAAGTCATCGACCGCTCATTTCCCTTGGTTCAGAAGAAAAGTAGGCTCAGACAAGCAAGATAGACACACAATAACACCACATCTTTAGCTCGTGTCGCTATTGCATTTTGAACACTAGGCCCTGCATGCCGGCTTTTATATCCAACCACCTACCAGTTAGCATCGTCGAAATTAGGTAAAGCTGGGATCTGGACTCGGTTAAGTCCAAAGCAACCCGTCGTTGTTGGGAAATATTGGTGCAGCAGTTTCGTTTCGTTTGGGCAGAGGATGTCACCGTTGCTGCTGTCAGCCGGGCGTCGGTACTGACGAAACGGGGCCTTGCCGGACAGGGTCGCCGGACGGCGGGACAGGACGCCGGGACCGACCGACAGTGCGCAGTGCGGCTGCCGTCAGGGCCTCACACGTGCGAGGCCGTGGCCACGACGGGGCTCGATCTTCAAATTAAGGGATCATCAGCTTTGTTCTTGTTGTTTCAGATCACTGAGATCATCAGAAGCTTTATTTCTGTGTCAAGGAATTAAATTAAGGGATGGCACCTTTGAGTGCACAGGAGGAGGATCAACGAGTGCGAAGCGAGTGACCGGTGATGTGAGTTTTGAGGCTTACAGGTTTGATTTCCTTGGCAGGTACAGTGTGAATTGTTGGGGGTCTTTGGCCAGCTAGCTAGCGCGTTACCCTTTCCCCTCCTGGTAATTGTGGAAGGCTCGCAAGTCTTGTAGCTCTACTTGCTTTGCTTGTAACGATGGCATATCCTACTGGACAATTGCAGGTGTACAACACCTCAAGACGAGCATCTACGCGCATGTGTGCCTTGCTTGCTGAATGGGTGCTTACCTGTATCTACGTACCTGTACTAACATAGTACCGCTGGAACAGCACATCGTCTACAAAGCAGAGCATGATGCCTAGCCTAGGCAGATCACAAAGCAGTGTCGTGCCGATGCTTGGACTCGTGGCAGTGCTGCGCGAAGGCAGGCAGGAGTATCGTTCCAATTAAAAGACGTTAATTGTACTCCTGCAACGCAAAACAAGAAACGTTAATTTGAGAAACTATGAAACGAACGGGGATATACTTCTCTAACATGTTCCAAGTGTCATTGGAATGATACTCCTGGAACAAGGAACATGTTTCAAATTATTTGAGATGATACCGCTAGAATGAAAAGAATTAATACATGTTTTTAATCAAATCTTAGCTATATATAGCCTATTTGGTATGTGAATTACTAGAATATAAGAAGTTCTTGAAGGTCTAGATATGAAATTTTAATTTGCTGGACCGTATATGTTCTAGTTGTATGTTCATGTACCAATTACAATAGAACACATTCCACCATTTTTTAGAGCGATGTTACTGGTCGATCTCGTTTTCGTTTGTGGGAAATATGGTCCCCGGGTACCTCACAAGCAGGCCTGGCAACCCCCCGATAGGGGGCGGCCCGGCCCACCGTTCTGGACCTGATGACGTGCGGGACAAGCCGGCGCATGAAGGAAGGACCCGGAAGGAGAAGTTCTAATTAGAATAGGAGTTTTTGTAAAAAAGGAAAGGATCCTTAGAGATAGGATCGGCTACAAACCGACTTGTAACCCTGCCTCCCCGATATATAAGGCGGGCAGGGACCCCCTCCGAGAACGACCAAGTCTCTCAAGAGAAGAATCCAATCTACAATCCATGCAATACAACACCCCCAAACAGGACGTAGGGTATTACGTCGAGTTGACGGCCCGAACCTGTCTAAATCCTTGCGTCTGTCCATCCTAACCATCTAGCTCCCGATCTTTGCGATCTTCCCTCCATACAAATCACTTCCGTGGGTTACCCTGTGGAATACTGCCGGAGATCATATCACCGACAGTGGCGCGCCAGGTAGGGGATATCGCCGAGATCAATTTGGTGAGCCCGATGGACCACGTCAAGATCTTGGACAGCTGCAACCTCCCGGACGTCGACGGAGTCGAGATCCAGTTTGGGAGCACCACCGCCGCCTCGGATCCCCAAGCGGCAGAAGCTACAACCGCCACGAAGGACTCCTCTCTGGCGCCGACTTCGGCCGTCACGGCCCAAACCGGTCCGATCGCATCTGATCGCGCCGAATCTGCCCCGTCGAGTCCATCGCAAAACGCGGGGACCAACCAATCGGGAGCGGGTCAGCAACCACTCGGTTCCGATCCGGCTCTTGAGAGTCGCGTCGTCGAGTCATCTCAGAGCGTAAACGCTCAGCAGATGCGCGTTCTGAGCCCTGAGGTCATCACCATCCAGACCCCCGGCTTCCGCGCGCTTACCCGACAGCAGAAGATGAAAGAGATCGTTCAGGTGGATGATTTCCCCTCTGAGAGCGACTCCTACAAGTCAAACCCACGGGGACCCTCAATCCTGGACGACTTGCAAGAGGGTTACACCGCGTCCGACTCCTCTACGGAGCCGGAGCAATTTGGATCACCCGGAGGGTCAACTCCGAGTAGTTCGGAACGTGGCACGCCCACAACCGATCCTTCCGAGTCCGAGGAAGATTACCTCACGCAAGGAAGACCCGGAGCTGGGTCATACTGCTACATGGTAGCACCATCGACGCTATCTAACCCCGTGTCGGAGGATGAACTCACCCCGGCCGACGAGGCGCCTGAAGCCAGAGATCAGCGCCGAGGACGCAACGCCAATCGGGCGACTCGCAGAGCCGCCCAACCACAAGGGGCCAACGCATCAGGATCTGGCGCCGCTCAACCTCGAGAACCATCATCGGAGGACCATCGTCGTCGTCGGGACCGACGCAACAGGAGAAGCCAGCGGAACCTGATGCGTGACGACATGTTCGAGTACAATGGATTCAACGTCTACGAGACACCAGTCCAGAACCTTGTCACCATCGACGAAGAGATCAGTCGGCTACCGCCTAGCACTCCAGGCCTGGATAAGGTAAGGGCTTTCGTGCAGGCCGCCTCCGTCCAGGTTCACCAGATGCAGAACAGAGCGCGTACGGCCGCTCCTGAGCCCGGGTCGACTCGACACCGGACCAGCGGCGGATCGAACCGTGATGAAGATCTTCGTGACACGATCAACCGAGACCGAGACGCGAGGAACATCATCCGCAGCAGCGCTGAGGAATGTGACCGCGAAGAGACTCCACGTCGCGAGGAATACGATCGGGAGCATGGGAATCCCCGTCGTAACTCTAACCGGAACGGCTACTCGACGGAGTCTGTCGGTACCAATCCTAAAGGAGGCCCTAAGACGACGATAAATCGCCGACTAAGCCACAGGAACGAATAAACTCAGCAAGAGTTAAGCAAGGCAGCGTCAAACCTCCGTCGGCCTAGAGAGTGCCCGGCACCCCTCGAGCGAATCGGAACTCCGCCTCGCTCGAGGCCTCCTCGCTCGAGGCCCGGGGGCCGCCCTCGACAACCCATCTCCGCCTCGCTCGAGGCTTCCCCTCGCTCGTGGGGCCTGCTGGTGGTTCACCTACCCCATGGACAAGAGCATTTAATGGCTCTGTACGGCCTTGGGCGCGGAAGTCAAGCAACGGATCCCTCGCCCATCCCCGGTCATCTCCGCCAACTCCTGACACCGTGCGGTCATCCTCGACACTGCGCACAGACCTGTGCAGTGTGACAGGCCTGTGATGTCACGCTCTCCTGTTCCACCAACTCCGGTACGGGAACCTCTCGAACGGGCATGGGAAACCCTCGAATGGATGCACGGCCTGCTGCACTCGATGATGCCGCACGACGCAAGCCCTTAAAATCAGGAGCACAGGAAGCATGCGTCATGAACAGGGGACGCCACGTGATGCGCCAGAGCCCCATACGCCAGGAAGTCGTATAATCCGACAACGCGAGCCAGGACAGGAGCCACGCCTGCGACCATACCTCATCATACGCTGTCACTGTGCCAGGCTTTGTACTTTCACTGTTTGTAACTGCCCCTCTTTGGACTATAAAAGGAGGAGACAGCCCCCTAGAGAAGGGAAGAAGGCTTTAGACAGGACACACTCACTCACGCATTGACCACCAAGTTCGCTAAAGAACGCAACTCTCACTCGCTCTAAGGGACCTGGGGGCTCATCCTCCTCTCCCGCCAAGCTTGTAGCTCCCCTACTACGAGCACCCCCGGTGCAAGGCAATATAGTGCGCAAGCACATCCTGCTGGACGTACGATCAGAAGATCGGAACCAGGATAAATCTCGTGTCACCGTGTTGCTCTCGCATCGACCATCGAGAGACGGGACACATCGCACTTTCTGCAGGTGTTTGGACCCCCGCTGGGTTCCGGCACCGACAGTGGCGCGCCAGGTAGGGGCTTCGCGCTGTGATCGACTTCTTGACCCACCAGTTCTCTCGATGGTGATCCGTACAGAGCGTCTTGTTGACCGCTGCTCCTACGGTTCGTCCGACCCGCTCCCGGCCGGATTCACCATCTGGTTCGGGAGCCTGGGGTTTGAGGAAATCGGCAACGGTTATCTCATGCGGCTCCTCCCAAGGGATGCGGCTGCCACCGCCGCGACCGTCACAACGGCCCCGCCGCCGCCACCAACACCCAGGCGCAAAAGGCGCTCGGGGCAACGCTCACGACGGGCCGTCGCCAAGGATACGAAGGCCGCGCCTTCACCCGTGCCTCCGACCACGCGCCCGAACAAGGAGGGCGAAACCGAGCCGTCACGTTTCCCATATGGGATGCGTGGAGCGGACATGGCGTACTCGTCATCAATCAGCACGGCGATGGACGCCTACGACGACCTTCGCTGGACATCACCTGCTCTCGATCCGGAACCTCATCGCGACCTCGCCGGGCGACTCATACCTCAGCACGAGCACGGAGGAGACTTCGCGAGAAGACCCGGAGTGGGACTACCTCGAACTTCGTGACTACAAAACTTTCGTGGCGTTTCGGGCCGCGGCGGACTACTGCCTCGACTACTCCGACGACTCAAGCACAGGGGATCACGACCCCGCGCGGGAGTGTTTCGTCGCGGCAGTGTTCGAGCCGGACATGGAGGACAACGGCCCCATCGGGGCTCAGGACCCTGTGGGAAGTGTGGCACCCCGGCAGGCGGCACCTCCCGCGACCGGAGACGCCGCACTGATCCAAGCCCAGCTAATCCAAGTGCGGGAACTCGAGGCCAGCCTCGAAAACGAGAGACGTCAGGTTCGACGGCTGCGCGCAGCCCTCGAAACGGGGCGACCACGGGGACGACCATGGGGACGATCCCCTGGCCCTGGCAAGGACCAGCCAGAAGTTGATCGCCGCGGCTACGCTGATACGAGCAATGCCGGAGCCATCGACGCCGCAGGGCCGCAATCTGCGCCGCGACGAAACAGGCCGCGGTACAGCAGGCCGAGAGCTCCGCGTCGCGTATGAGATGTTCCGACAGCACGGGAGTCGCAGGTGGAGCGCAAGACCGAGCGGAGTCAGTGTGTACTCCTCTCAAGAGCCGGATGAATGCTCCTGTGAAGGAGCGCATGCTGGACACGCGCGCTGGCAAAGATGATGCCCGCCACATCCTTAACAAAAGGAAGCTCGACGCCACCACAGCCCACGGGTACCACGCCCGATGCGGAGGCCGCTACGACAGCCGTGAGGACAGGAGCCCATCGCCGGAACCTCCTGGTACTCGGGTGTTCAGCCGCGAGATCCGGACGGCACCGATACCTCCACGGTTTCGACAACCGACCACCATCGTCAAGTACTCCGGAGAAACCGACCCTCGAGTTTGGCTCAACGACTATCGCCTGGCATGCACGCTGGGTGGTGCGTCCAGCGATGAAGTCATCATCCGCAACCTGCCCCTCCATCTCGCGGACTCAGCGCAAGCATGGCTGGAGCAGCTGCCCCCGAACCAGATCCATGACTGGAGCGACCTTGTCGACACCTTCGTGGGCAATTTCCAGGGCACGTACGTACGCCCGGGGAACCCCTGGGACCTTCGGCAATGTTGCCAAAAGCCCGGCGAGTCCCTGAGGGATTACGTTCGCCGCTTTTCCAAGTGTTGTACGGACCTTCCGAACGTCGGAGATTCGGAGGTGCTCCATGCCTTCCTCTTAGGCACGACGAATCGAGGGTTGGTGCGCAAGCTCGGGCGAAAGCCACCCACTACCGTCAGTGGGCTGTTCGACATCGCCACGCGCTATGCCTCCGGCGAAGAGGCAGAGGGCGCCAACTTTGTCGACAAAAAGGGGAAGCGCGTGGAAGGAGCGCCCGCGGAGGGAAGCAAGCCCAAGGCCCCTGCCAAAAAGATGAAGCAGGGGAAGAAAGGGAAGAAGGCGCAGCAGGCGCCGCGAGTACAGGAGCCAGACGACGACTCCGATGAAGCCCTCGCGGCGGACCCCGCTCGCAAGGGTCCAGGAGGTCAGCCTCGAGGCCCGGGGGTCTTCGACGACATGCTCAAGAAACCGTGCCCGTACCACAGGGGCCCGGTCACTCACACCCTCGAGCAGTGTGAGATGTTAAAGAAGTACTACAACCGCGTGGCCGCGAAGAACGACAACGAGAAGGGAGACGTCGACGGTAAGGACAAGGGCGGATTCCCCCAAGTGGAGAATGTGTTCTTTATCTTCGGAGGGCCCACGGCCAACATGACGTCTCGACAGCGCAAGCGCGAGTGTCGAGAGGTCCTGGCGGTGCACCGGGCGGCCCCAAAGTACCTCGACTGGTCGGAGGAGACCATCTCCTTCAGCAGAGAGGATCACCCTGATTTCATTCCGAATCCGGGGCAATATCCGCTCGTCGTCGATCCCGTCATCGGCAACACACGCTTCTCCAAGGTGCTCATGGACGGAGGCAGCAGCCTCAACATCATGTACGCTCCCACCCTGGAGCTCCTGGGGATCGACAGGGACCAGCTGCGCCCGAGCAAGGCACCATTTCACGGCGTCGCCCTGGGGAAACGGGTTCAGCCCCTCGGGCAGATCGACCTACCGGTCTACTTCGGGACGCCGGATAACTTCCGCAAGGAAGTCCTCACCTTCGAGGTAGTGGGGTTTCGGGGAGCCTATCACGCCATTCTTGGGTGACCGTGCTACGCCAAGTTCATGGCCGTCCCAAACTACACCTACCTCAAGATGAAGATGCCGGGACCGAAGGGAGTCATCACCGTGGGACCCTCGTTCGAGCATGCCTACGAATGCGACGTCGAGTGCGTTGAACGCGCTGAGGCGCTCGCGGAGGATGAAGCTTGCGTAGCTCGTCTGGAAGAGATGGTTCACGAGATCAACGACCCCGCGCCGAAGCATGTTGGCAGCTTCGAGCCAACCGAGCAGACCAAGGACGTGCCCCTCGACCCCAACGACCCTGACGGCAGGGTGTTGAGGGTCAGCTCTACCCTCGATCGCAAATAGGAAGTGGTGCTCGTCGACTTCCTCCGCGCCAACGCCGACATCTTCACGTGGAGTCCCTCGGATATGCCCGGCATACCGAGGGAGGTCGCCGAGCACTCCCTTGATATCCAGCCCAACTCCAGGCCGGTGTGCCAACGTCTTCGGCGCTTTGACGAACAGAAGCGTCGAGCGATTGGAGAGGAGCTGCGCAAGCTCTTGAGGCCGGATTCATCAAGGAGGTTTTCCATCCCGTGTGGCTAGCTAACCCTGTATTAGTTATGAAAAAGAATGGGAAATGGCGGATGTGTGTGGACTACACTGGTTTAAATAAAGCATTTTCCAAGGTTCCTTTTCCTTTGCCATGAATCGATCAAATTGTAGATTCCACTGCGGGATGTGAGCTCCTCTGCTTCCTTGATGCGTATTCCGGTTATCACCAAATAAAAATGAAAGAATCCGACCAACTCGCGACTTCTTTCATTACCCCCTTCGGCATATACTGCTACACTACGATGCCATTTAGGCTTCGAAACGCGGGAGCCACGTATCAGCGATGTATGCTTCGGGTCTTCGTAGACCAGATCGGGCGCACCGTGGAAGCATATGTCGACGATATGGAACACGCTCGACGCGTGGCGAACTGACAGAGACGTGCACTACTGCCAAGGTCACGAGGCTACTATTTTTGTCAAAAAGGTGGGGCGGACGGCATCAAAGGCGGCAGCACGCCACCGCTCAGCGAGCTGCACACAAGTCGAGGCCGCAGCCCTCGCTGAACGTTCTGCACGCTAACAGGAAGCCCGTGACGGGACGAGGCGGCGGAGCCATGCACCCGTCACGTCACCTGTGCCGAGGCAGCGGAGCCATGCACCCGTAATATCACCTGCGCCGCTCCGACAAAAAAGCTAAGCTACCCTTCTACCCTACGATTTCTTCAACGCTCCATCTCTCCATCATTTCGATCACAACTTTCCACGCACGAGGCAGGGAGATTCTTTCTTCGCCCCGCGCGAAGACAAAAACTCCCTCGGGGGCTACCACAGGGCACACTACCCTGGGGAATAAACGCTCCACCTCTCGCTACTCGTTTCTTCTCGCAATTTTCTACAAATTTTCGTCGCTTTGTCATGTTTCGGTTGTGTGCACGAAGAAGCGACAGAGGTTGGGCATCGACGGCTAAGGCAAGGGGGTGGCGATGTCGTGGGATAGCTTACGCCTCCGGGATACGGCGTCCCTCTACGTCACCCTCGAACCTAAGCTTCTCGCGGAGGGGCGGGGCGCGGCCGCTTAAGGTCCAAGAGTGCCGGTGTCGCGGGAAAGCCTACGCCTCCGGGATACGGCGTCCCCCATCGACACCCTTGGACCCGAGCAGTTCAAGCCCTCCCCCGATGCGCAGGGAGATGGTCTAACCCGGTCAAGTTCCTTTCGAGGCACACAACCAAAATGACAGTAAACATAGCGAATTTAAACGTAATCAAGCACGATGCCGAAGTTCCCAAACATCCACAAAATTAAAACATAAAGGTTCCTTGACCTATTACAAATTCGCCTCGCAGGCACCATCACAGGCGAAGTTCTTCAAGGGCCATCCTCGTCGACGGCGCGCTCTGGGGAGGTTTCGTCGTCGCCCTCGCCTGAACCGGGGAGGATCTTGTCAGCAAAGAGCGAAGCGAGGGCGGCGGCCGTCTCTGCTACGTTGGCATCAGCCTGCTCGACCGCGACCACCGCAGCATCATCGTCGAGGCCCTCAGCGACAACATAGCCCGTCGCCAACGCGTCGAGCTGGACGAGGTAGTGCGTCGACACCACGCCAAGAGCCTTGCGGATGCCGAGGAGGAACGCGTTCTTCACCCGCCCCATGACGCGATCGCCCAGAGACCTCAGGCGGCTGGCCAACGAACTGCCAGATTGGCGCCATCCTCCTCGAACTCCAAGCACACCGCGGCGGCGACCTCTCTTAGCTCCTCGAGCTCCTGCTGTGAGGACGAGTAAGCGACCTCTAGCGCTTCCGCCCTGGCCTGCGAGTCCGCCACGGCCACTTGCAAGCCTAGGATGAATCAAAAGGGAAAAGGGATCTTCAGCAACAGGACCAGTGTGGGTTATGGAAGAACGGGAAGGTTACGCAGAGGCTCGAAGCTTACCCTCTGCCCGTTCCTTCTCTGTGGACCATTGTGCGCGGACTGCGCCCGACTCCTCCTGCAGGACCGCCAACGAAGCCCCTTGTTCTTGGGCCGTGGACCGCAGCGCTTCGAGAGCAACGCTGCACTCGAGGAGTTGGGCCTCAGTCGCAGCAGCCGCCTCGTGCTGCTGACAAAGGGAGGCCTGCGCCGCGGCAAGGGAGGCGTCCCTCTCCCGCAGGAGAGCGCTCAGGCGCTCCACCTCGAGAGCCCTCTCTGCAGCCGTCGATCGCAGAGCGTCGCGCTCCCTCTCCGCGCGGCCCAAGGAGTCACCACGCGCGCGGGCGTCGACCGACATGTCGTGCATCACGGCACGGGCCTGATCCACGTCAGAGCTCAGCTCGGCGTTCCTTCGTTCCAGCTCATGGATGTAGGCATGCTGGTCGGTGATGTAGGAGACCTTGACGCCGCCAGGTCTCGAAGTTGCTGGCAAAAGGGGATAACGCGAGCTAAGGCGCGAAGCGAACAATCAAAAGGCCAAGAAAAAAGACGCAGACTCACCTCGTGAAGCTGGTGTCCCCTGTTTCGGTGAAGCTCGAGCGCAGCGGAGAGGGCGTTCTGGATGTTGGTGCCAAGCTGGTGATGCTCCAGCCACAGCTGGTTCTCACTCTCCGCCATGGTAACGAGCTCCGCCGGAACCCCGGGGCGATCCAGCCCAAGAGTGCTTCGGACGCCCCTGCTCGCGCTAGCACCAGCGTTAGCGGGGACGCCATGACCCTCGACCACCTCCAAACTCGGAGGCGCGGTCGGGCCCGTGCCCACGCCAGAACCGGCCGCTGCGGCGACCTCCGCCGGCGCAGAAGTCCCTTCCGCAACGGCACCCCCACCCTCGAGCGGGGGCGCCGCACTGGCAGGGCGGAACGCCAGCACATCGGACGGGGGCTCGAACCCCGGCGCCGCCTCTTCCTCGTCAGCAAGGACGTAGATCACCTCGTTCCCAGCACACCTTCCCTCCACCTCCGCGCTCGGGCCTGTAGGCTCTCCCGGGTGGCCTCGCCTTGCAACTCCGATGGGGCCCGACTCCCGCCCCTCAGCGGCCTCTCCAAGGCCAAGCTCCTGCCGCGCTCGCTCGACCCCCCTAGCCATGGCCGCCTCGTAGCTGGCCACGATCGAGGTCTCCGTCTCGAGCGCCGTACGCGAGGGTGCGGCCTCGATGTGGGGTGTCGAGTGAGCCCTCGTCTTGAGGGCCTTGACGGGAGCAAGAGTGGGGGCGGCGGGAGAAGCTGTCCCGCTGAGCAACAAACGAGGAATGTCAGCACGTCTGCAAGAACATCAACTAATCGAACCATCGAAGAGTGATACGATTCTTACCGATTGACCCCCTTAAGCTTCCGCTTCTGGGAGCGGCGCTGGGGTGGCCGTACACCCGACGCGGGGGCCCGCTCACCGGCGACCCCAACGTTCGCCGGCGGGGCAGGCGCTGGGACAAGAACGCCCGACGCGCCCGCGTCATCCTCTAGCGCCGCGGCCGCAAGCGGGGGCGCGTCGACGGTGCGCGTCACCATTGCCGGCTCGAGGGGAGCCTCGTCATCAGACGAATCGTCTTCCTTCCGCTCGGGCGTGCTCTCGGGGGTCGGCAGCGGGGAGAGGCCGTCCCTCTCCCGCCTCCGGTTCTCCTTTTGATGCTCGTCCCTCCGCCGTTGCTTCCGGAGACGCGTCTCTTTCTCCGCATCCTTGCGCACTTTCTGTCGCTCGGCGTTCGGACGGTTAGCCGCGTGGACCTCGGGGAGAGGGGGAGGCGATCGGTGCCCTTTACGGGTCAGCCCCTGAAAACACGACACTACGCGTTTCAGAAACTCAATACGAGCGGAAGACGGAGCGGAAAAAGAAGAAAGACACTTACGAAGGAAAGGTAGCCCTCGTCGGGGCGCATCTTGATGGCCCAGAGGACATCGTCCTCGACCCCCATCTTGGTGTTATCCACCGCGCGTCGCGCCCGCTGGGCCGCCTCCTCGGGGGAGAGCGGCTCCTGCATCATCCTCGAGCCCTCGAAGGGAGCCTGCTGCGTCAGTTCGAAGATGGGCAACTTCCTCTCCATAAGAGGAAACACCCGCCGCCGGTGGAAGTTGGCGATGACGGCGGCGGCGTTCAGCCCCCTCCTCGCCAGGGATTGGAGCGCCGCGGTGAAGATCTTGAGGCTATCCTGGTGAGACTGGGGGGATACCCCCCAGCTCCACGACGGCGGCTTCTCCCCCACAACTTTGTCGGTGTAGGTGGAGAGGAGGTTGCCGTCGTTCCGCAGATAGAACCACGCCTTGTCCCAGTCCGCGTTGTTGGCCATCATGGTGGTGGGGATGTAGAGATCCTTCCTCCCCTCCCGCACCTGGAACATGACGCTGCCGGCACGGACGAGTCTCCGCACCCCCTTCGACTCAGTGGCAGCGGTGTGGAGCTCGGCGCGGAACGATGGATCCACA
This sequence comes from Urochloa ruziziensis, assembly GCA_015476505.1. Taxonomy (NCBI): domain Eukaryota; kingdom Viridiplantae; phylum Streptophyta; class Magnoliopsida; order Poales; family Poaceae; genus Urochloa; species Urochloa ruziziensis. The sequence goes on along the minus strand of CM027123.1, from coordinate 476,312 downwards.
GGTCACAATGCACCGGGATTCCTAAGAATCCCTCGCACACACCGACGAACACCGCCGCTTGAGAGATGGCGTTGGGAGCGAAGTTATGGAGCTCCACCCCGTAGTACCCGCACAGAGCACGGATGAATTCCCTGGGAGGAGACCCGAACCCGCGCTCGTGCAAGCGAGCCAAGCTCACGATGTAGCCCGGGGGTGGGGCCGGCGCCCTGTGCGAAGACGGTGGCGCGATCCACTCCGGCTGGCCGGCGGTGGAGATCTTGGGGAGCAAGCCCTTCGCGACGAGCGACTCCAGGTAGTGCTTGTCGGCGGTGGACGGGCTCCATGGGGCGGCTTCCCTCATGGTCACCATGGTGAAGGGTGAGAGGCGGAGATGGATTGGATCTAAGCTTTCGAGGGTTGGCAAAGACGAAGAGGCGGAGAGAACGAAAATCTTGAATAAGGTAAGGGAAACTGACCCTTCCTCTCCTCGTATTTATCGATAAACTTTACCCGGCCGCGGGTAAGCGCGGCCGCAGGCGCGCGTTAATTCCGCGCTCGACCCTATCGCCGACAAGTGGACCCCGCAAGCGTGGTGGACCGACGTAAAGGTGCCGTTATGACTGTGGCCGTCCGAGGCGTCGTGAAGTCTTGTAGCACGTCTAATCCAACCGCCCCGCCAGCGCCGCACTCGCCTGAAAAGGCGCGCCACTGCGCCCTGGCCGCGCCACGTTGGCCACGACTGCATGACTGGGCGCCTCGATTCCCGCCCCGTCAAACCGCCAACGGAATATTCCCTTGCTCAGCGCCTCCACAGGTAAGACATATACTGCTCGAGCCCTACTAATCAGGGGATCGAAGCCTGGCTCTCGTCGAGAGTTTTGACAGGCTCTCCAGATTAACAGAGTCAGGGGCGAACGGGGCATGCACGAACACGCTCAACCTCGAACAAAGGCCCCGAGGCCTCGAGGGTGCCCTGATCCGCGTTCAAGGCTGAACAAAGGAGGCCAGTTGGAGGATCCCAACGAGGGAGTGCGTCGAGCCCTCGATCCCAACGAACGGGATCGAGCCTCGCCTGGCGTGCCTTTGTAAGCTTGTATGAGACGTGTCTCCGGACCACGAGCCAACCCTAAACGAACGGGGCACGGACGTCCACTTGAACTACCCGCTAACAGCTCACCGACACGTCCATGACTCGCGGCCCGCTCATGGGTAGCATGGTACTGTGTCCCCCCTCCTCCCGTGACGGGGCGACGAGGGTCAAAACTCATAGCCAAAGGTCTCTCGAAATCGGCCGAATCAGGGTTCAGTCCACGAAGGACGACCCACGCCAACCCAAAACAGGACAGCCGGGAGCTTAAGGGCATGAACAAGGTAAGATCCGATCGCGAGGGCCCCTCGAAGCTCACCAGTACCAACGGGAACAAGACAGAAGCCGGCCGAAACAGACGAGTAGATCAGCGAGCCTCTCTCGCCCATTTCACGAACAAAGACACACTCAAAACAAGACCTTGGACGATGCAATTCACTCCTCCAAGGCCTCGGGGGCTACACCCGCGGGTGCGCTAGCGCGCCCCCGCGGAAAGGTACTCTCATCCCGCAAGTAAATCTCAAAGCACTAAACCTCCAGAAAGAACGACTAACCCATGCAGGTCTGAAATTCACCACTGCATGGCCTCGGGGGCTACTGTCGGTACCAATCCTAAAGGAGGCCCTAAGACGACGATAAATCGCCGACTAAGCCACAGGAACGAATAAACTCAGCAAGAGTTAAGCAAGGCAGCGTCAAACCTCCGTCGGCCTCGAGAGTGCCCGGCACCCCTCGAGCGAATCGGAACTCCGCCTCGCTCGAGGCCTCCTCGCTCGAGGCCCGGGGGCCGCCCTCGACAACCCATCTCCGCCTTGCTCGTGGCTTCCCCTCGCTCGTGGGGCCTGCTGGTGGTTCACCTGCCCCATGGACAAGAGCATTTAATGGCTCTGTACGGCCTTGGGCGCGGAAGTCAAGCAACGGATCCCTCGCCCATCCCCGGTCATCTCCGCCAACTCCTGACACCGTGCGGTCATCCTTGACACTGCGCACAGACCTGTGCAGTGTGACAGGCCTGTGCTGTCACGCTCCCCTGCTCCACCAACTCCGGTACGGGAACCTCTCGAACGGGCATGGGAAACCTTCGAATGGATGCACGGCCTGCTGCACTCGATGATGCCGCACGACGCAAGCCCTTAAAATCAGGAGCACAGGAAGCATGCGTCATGAACAGGGGACGCCACGTCATGCGCCAGAGCCCCATACGCCAGGAAGTCGTATAATCCGACAACGCGAGCCAGGACAGGAGCCACGCCTGCGACCATACCTCATCATACACTGTCACTGTGCCAGGCTTTGTACTTTCACTGTTTGTAACTGCCCCTCTTTGGACTATAAAAGGAGGAGGCAGCCCCTAGAAAAGGGAAGAAGGCTTCAGACAGGACACACTCACTCACGCATTGACCACCAAGTTCGCTAAAGAACGCAACTCTCACTCGCTCTAAGGGACCTGGGGGCTCATCCTCCTCTCCCGCCAAGCTTGTAGCTCCCCTACTACGAGCACCCCCGGTGCAAGGCAATATAGTGCGCAAGCACATCCTGCTGGACGTACGATCGGAAGATCGGAACCAGGATAAATCTCGTGTCACCGTGTTAACCTCGCATCGACCATCGAGAGACGGGACACAACGCACTTTCTGCAGGTGTTTGGACTCCCGCTGGGTTCCGGCACCGACAGAGTCAGAGTATACTGATTACTCCGATCTCTCCGGTAGCCCATGACGCGGCAATGACGGCGGTCGTACTCCGCCTCGACGGCCGACTCCGTCGCGAAGACGAGCAACTCCCTCACGGAGGCAGCCGACCCCGCAAAGGGAGCAGACTCCACCGCGCGGCAGAACCTACCGATGGGACCGATCTCCTCCCAGGGCTCGGACCTTTCGGAGGACCCGTTCTCCACCCAGAGATCGAGATCGCAGAAGGGAGCGCACTCCCCCAAGGACAACGGATGGCTCGGATCCGAGTGGTTCCCGCCCCAGAGGTCGGATCAGCGGATTCCAGTCATTCACCGAGCGCTTGAGAAGCGTGACCTGGCCTAGGAGCTTCAAGCTATCGGACATCGACAAGTACGACGGGAAATATGATCCATCCCAGTGGCTTCAGATCTACTACACCGCCGTACAAGCCGCTGGCGGCGACGAAGACGTGATGGCGAACTACCTCCCCATCATGCAGACCAAAGATTGTCGCAACTGGCTAGCAGGACTCCCTCAGAACTCCATTGATAACTGGGACCAACTCACCGAGCTCTTCATCGGTAACTACCTCGGAACTTGGGAGAGGCCCGGGAGCAAGCGGCTCCTTGGCCAAATACGACAGCGCAAGAACGAGTCCCTGCACGACTTCGTACGTAGGTTCTCGGAGAAGCGTAACTCCATCACGGACGTGACGGACCTGGAGGTGATGACCGCTTTCCAAAACGGCATCTCCGATGGAAGACTGATCCACAAGTGGACACGAAAGCCGCCCGCGACTGTCAATGACATGTTCCGGGTCGCTAGTACGTGGGCGGACGCAGAGATCGCGGAGAGGGAACAACTCAACGAGATCAAGAACCGTTGGGAGGAAGAGAATAAGTCAACCCGCAAGCGTGACCGCCGCGAGGACGAAGAACGACGTGATGATCATCGTCGCAGTGACAGCGACCCCCGCAAGAAGAAGAGCGAGGGCGACGTGGTCGCCACTCTGGATCGGCCCAGAGGCCAGATAACTCCAGAAGATTTTCAGCGCATGCTCGATGAGCAATGTCCGTATCATAAGCACTCGGCACGAGAGTGCTATGGGTTGAAGCGAGCTTTCATAGGGGGCAACAGAGGCCCTCCCTATAAGAGGAGGAACGATCGTTCCCTAAGAGACGACAGGCGAAATGACGAAGCTGCCGACGATTTTCAGGAGGCCGACTGAGTGGTCCGTATGATCTATGGAGGACCGGAAGGTTTCGAGACGAAGCGCCAGCAGAAGCTCACCAACCGACAGGTCATGCACGCCAGGGAGCCACCGGTACCTTGATCAAGTTATGTATTAATCTCTTATTTCTTTAAGATATTTTTTAATAATCTTCGACGAGTGGTTTCTGTGGATAATCATCCCCAGTTTCGACTCGGCAGATTTATAAATGTCATATGAGTTGTCAATAAAGTCGATTTCATCTTCTATCTACATTATGTCTACTACTCGAATTTCTTCTTTCACGTGACACACATAAAGTACGAGTGGAACAAACTTTAAATCGTGGGGGAAAGTACTCGCCAAGTCAAAGCTCTACACGCACGATAATGCTCTGCGGCATGAGACTAAGACCAACGAGGCTAATCTACTCCGTAACAGGTCAACCACTCGGAAATTACAGCTAGCGCAGAAAGGAAGGGAGTAGCACCTCCAGAAACTTATACACCAGCACAAAAGATTAAACATTGTTCAAAGTACTTCTACTACCAATACTACAGATAATCTACAAAAATTAATTTGCAGGATCGCCACCACCAGAAGGGCCAGCCTCGTCAGTCTCATCGACAACGTCCTTGGACAGAACATTGGCGATTGGCTCCACTTCAAGCAGCAGCCTGCCCACGTCCTCCTCGGAGGTGCCGGCAGCATACCCCCCTCCGAGTGGCTCCAGATCGGACGATGGGAACAGCGACTTAAGGATCGCCAAGACGTGACCGCGGCTGGCCTGGCTGATCGAGCGAAGCTGGCGCCGAAAGAGACGTGGAAGCGCCCGAGTGCGGTCGAGGATAGAAGCTAAAGGCGATGCCGCCTCCGGCTCGATTTCCTCCGCCACCACTTGAACAGCACCTTCCAACGTACACTTCTCGGTGTGCAGCGCCTACACCCAATGGGTGCGGCGAAGGCAAATGGCGAGGAAAGGAAAAAGATTGCGGCGATGATGGCTTATAAGGGAATAAACCGTTCCTCCCGCGCGCGGCGCGATGCCAGTCTCGGAAACTCAACTGACGCTGGCACGTCGCGTCGCTTTAAATTCAACGATGCAAGTTGGAGTCGTGACATCTCGCGATATACTGGCCTCATAAGGCAACCGTTAGTTTCCCTAGGAAACAATGGGCCTAGCAGGATTGATGGGCCTAAATGGGCTGGCTTAAGCCTTTGATAGGCTAAATAATAATGACACGACCTTTCGGTTTTGTTAGTTGACAATTACGTGGGCTTTTGAGCAAATGCTCAAGGGCAGAAACCACTCGGTCGTGAGGCTACAATTGGTCGACGGCTAGGCTTATCTTTGCAATTAATATTGCAACCTTGCAATTGATTCTTACTTAATGCATGCAATACTATCGCTAAATTGACTTAGAAATCCGGGTCAAGTGCTGATAAGTATAGATCTTGTGAGAAGGTGATTTACCATATGGTCAGGCTGGGTCGTGGAACACGACTCGGGAGTCACACCGAGTTCAAAGGACTCGAGAAAAGATTCCCTAAAAAGGGGAAATTAGTAAAAATTCCCTAAAAGGAGGGAATTATTCGAAATCCATGCCCAGAGGCATGGGGGCTAAAACATTCAGCAAGGATTCACAGCTTTTAGAGTGTCATGACACGATCACGCCGAGTCGAGTCAAGACTCGGGAGCTACACCAAATGGGTGCACCAGGAGGTGCACGCCATTGATGGATTAAGTTCAAAAAGATTTTTATAGGATTTTATTTTGACCCTCGACCAGACTATTCTACTCTGCTCAAGGCTCGGGGGCTACACCCAATGGGTGCACCAGGAGGTGCACGCCATTGAAGATCATGATTTTGATGGAGAAAAATTGAAGACCCTTGGCCAATTTTATACTAAAATTACCCAAGGCTCGGGGGCTAAGTGTATACACTTCGCTTTCGCGTCGTGAAAAAGAGCACTTCTTCCCCTCATTAAGGCTACAATTAAAAAATCGTTTTCAGGAACGTTTGAGTATGCACTCGGATCTTCCTCGAAACCACTCGGACGAAGTCTTAAATTACTCGGAAATCTGATCAAGCATTCTGGCAAAGTTGCGGAACACTCGGATCATGCAAGAAAAAGGCAGATCAATTGCAGCCAACGATCGGCCAAGAAGTGCTCGGGGGCTACTGTGGGGAATATGGTCCCCAGGTACCTCACAAGCAGGCCTGGCAACCCCCCGATAGGGGGCGGCCTGGCCCACCGTTCTGGACCTGATGACGTGCGGGACAAGCCGACGCATGAAGGAAGGACCGGAAGGAGAAATTCTAATTAGAATAGGAGTTTTTGTAAAGAAGGAAAGGATCCTTAGAGATAGGATCGGCTACAAACCGACTTGTAACCCTGCCTCCCCGATATATAAGGCGGGCAGGGACCCCCTCCGAGAACGACCAAGTCTCTCAAGAGAAGAATCCAATCTACAATCCACGCAATACAACACCCCCAAACAGGACGTAGGGTATTACGTCGAGTTGACGGCCCGAACCTGTCTAAATCCTTGCGTCTGTTCATCCTAACCATCTAGCTCCCGATCTTTGCGATCTTCCCTTCATACAAATCACTTCCGTGGGTTATCCCGTGGAAGACTGCCGGAGATCATATCATCGACACCGTTCCTGCACAAAGTAACCGAAACATGGAACGTGGCCATGTTCCACGTTCCT